>CM042256.1:9333549-9933549 GCA_023566225.1 Romanogobio albipinnatus | reverse complement strand
CATGTATTTTGACCTTATTTGCCGGAAGTGATGGCGCGGGGATGGCTGATGCAGAGCCATAGAAAAAAATGAAATACATTTTTTAATATGGATATTTTTCTTACACAAACGCATCGATTCGCTTCAGAAGGCCTTTAGAACACCCCAGAGCCGCGTGGAGCACGTTATTTGACGGACAGATGCATTTTTTATGGAGTTCAAAAACAGAGCAACTATTACCGCTATTATAATGCTTGGATTAGCCAGAACATTTTTAATATAACTCAGATTTTATTCGACATATACACCTCGGATGACTTGAGGGTCATCAGTAAATCATGGGCTAATTTTCATTTTTGGGTGAACTATCCCTTTAATGTTAATAAAATAAAAACAAATACAGCTTTAACAAAGATAAACCTATATTTAATTTCTGACAGTGAAAAAAAATGGTTATTTTACATTTAGGCCTAACTATTAATTTTTGTACCAGAATACTACTGTTAGACTTTGTAACTTTGTTATATAGTATTCATCTCTGCTTGTAATTTGTCTATTTGTTCTTATTTTATAGTCTGAAGCATATCGCGCAGGTGCACTTAAGGCCTGTTCACACCAGGACGATTTTCGCGTGAGTTTAACACCGACGTTTAACGCCTCATGACTAAACAAAGGACGCCAATGTGAGCGTGCACACCGACACACAAAACGGCAGGTGTAGAAAAAAAAATAATAATAATAATAATAATATATATATATATTGATGTGGCGCGTTAAAAACTGGCTGACCAATGAGATGGGCGCTTTTGTTCACGTGGCTGGAGCTGCTGAAGTTACAGTAAAACACGACTTGGTAGCGATCAAGCACAAACTGTCTCGCCGAGCACTCATTGATACGACGAAGAGGAAGTAAGTAGACAAAGAAGAAGATGAGCTGCTAATGCTGCTTGTCAGTTAGCAAAAAGTGTGTGAATGGTTTTGGCTATAGACAAAATATGTCTATGGTTTTGGTAAGCACGTAAATACTATCTCTCTTCTTCTTCTGCGTAACAAGCGAGTGTCAGAAGCGTAAAGTGCTGCAGCACCACCTTGTGTACCGGGAGCGCCATCTACTGAATTTGCACGTTCACTCGGCGCATCGCCAGTGAAAATCACTTGGGTGTGAACACAAAGAAAAACGTCACGAAAAACGCTGGCGATAAGCGTGCGCGATATTCGTCCCGGTGTTTACAGGCCTTTAGGTCGTGTCCGAATCCACTTTTGCTAGTTTAACAATGGAAAAAACCGGCGGCCAGGCACATGGTCCAAAAGGTAACTATTCTCTTATGCCATGGTCTGACTGAATACTCGATTCTGATTGGCTGGAAGATGTGCAAAAAAATTGTTTAATGCACGGGTAGTTCCAAGTCAGTTGAATCAACGTTCTATATTAATGCGCTGTTTTCAGTGAAGTGCGCACACACATAGGCCCACGTCCAGGGCCGTTTTTAGGCATAGGCAAACTAGGCGGTGGCCTAGGGCGCCATCAGTAGGGCGCCAATAAGCGCATATCTGGCACTAGATGTTTGTGTGTAAAGGGTGTCACGGCCACCCTAAAATGTTATTGCCGCCCCCACTAGTTCCCCCACACTATTGGATCAGAGAACTGTCAATCTGACGCAGTGTTGCCAAGTCCACGGGTTTCCCGCGGAATTGGGCTACTTCATCACTGTTGCCGCGGGCTGTTTTTCATGTCCGCGGGTTGAAGCGACCACAATTATGTGATATTTAGCCCCGGGAATGCGAATTTTAGTAGGCAACCATGCCAAAAAACCCACATATTTTACCCCCAAATGTGATTTTTACCGGGGAAGCCCCCCTGAAACGCGATTGGGCTTGTTTTGAGTAGCAATTGGGCGGGTTTTGTTGTGAAAACCTGGCAACCCTGATCTGACGATTCCTATATGCCATCAGATCAGAGTAGGCTACTGTCAAAAAAGTTTGCGTTTGGAGCGCTGGCTCAACAACACCATTAGATCAATGAACTCGGTCAATGCTTTGGCAAGGTAACACTTTTTTTAACCATAAAATAAAGCTAAATTCAAACTAAAGGCCAATTAAAATAACAGGTACAAATCTGTATTTTGTTAGGGCAGTATTTGTGGCAGTCTAGAAATCACGCTGTGAATGGGCAGATAGCATTGCTCAGTGTGTATGTTAGAGGCAAAATATAACTGCACACAGTGAGTGTGCAGTTATATTTTGACTCTATAAAGCTTTCTTCTCTTAATTGCACCTCCAAAAGGTTTTTGCGCCAATGCGTTGTTAAAAGAATCAGTGTGTTTTGTAATTGTCCCATATAAAACTTAAGCAGCCAATTTAAAAATGGTATAATAAAATGTGAAAATTCACAACATGAATACATCCTTTATTAAATCATGTTGACGAATTTAACGTATCTTTACGGATGGTGTTGAGTGCTGAATCGATTCATTCAGTTCTAATAGTGCTTAACACAAGCAGTGTCGTACACACAGAGGGCAAAGTGTTGCATTATTTAAAGGGGAAGTTCACGCATCAATGAGTAACAAAAATCACACTGAATCAGTATTTATTCTTATTACTTTCATGTGAAAGGTACTAATAACACATAATAATTATGTAGTTATGTCTGAGAACAATTTCTTAGCAACTAGGGACTGCACAAATATAGGCTATATATTATAGGCCTAGGGCTATACAGGCATCTGGCTATTCATTTGTATCCTTATTAACAAATATACACAAATATAATTTGGTATGTATGTATTTGTTAATTAATACCAATGTTGCAATGGGGGCACCAATAAGGATTTCGCCTAGGGCGTCAGAATGGCTCGAAACGACCCTGACTACGTCACTCGCATACAGAGCGGAGATCGCGCTGGGCGCACACACAGACATCCAGGAGCACAGAAACTTGTTATCAATGCCGCCCCACGACTTTTAGTCATAAAATAGCTAAGCTACTGGATCACTATATTATATTTCTCAGCAACGATGGGGTTACATTGCTATTTTTAAGTAATAAAGGCACATCTTCGCTATAATTGCTATAATTCATTCATTCAAATGTAATCTTACGCACTACTTTATCTCTGTGTCTGATTCAAAGCAGGCAGAATGCTAGATCTCACGAGAATAACCATCATTTTTACCCATCTGGTCAAATATTGCGCTGCAAACATCAATAACATCTTTAAGTTGGCAATGTTGGCATATGACCATGGCATAAAAGGGATAATTCACAGCTATTTGCTATTTAAACAATGTGGCGCAGGACGTGAAAATGATAACTTGTCGGGTTGAAACTAGCAAAAAACACCAGGTGTATGATAGGGCCCTTTATGTTTGAACTGTATTAGTTAGGCTAGTAGTTTTTTCTGGGGTATTAAAGTACTTGAAGTGAGCTTTGAGTAATGCGATGACGACAGCTTGTAGAATAGGATAAGTGTGCCGTGTAAAGTGCGAGGACCAAGCAGCATCTCAGGTGCTCCCTTGAGACCCAGACCAAAAAAGTTATGTGCACCCCTGTTTATTATGCCCGTTTTGTGATATGTTTCGAATATGCGGCCAGGTGTACTACATATTCATAACATAGCAACACTCACACAAAAACATGCCCCTCTGATGTTGACATCATAACTTCACATTCCCCCACATGTGCTCTGGCATGGCCTGCATGCGATTGTGATTTTACCGAACATCAGTGCACCATGTGTGCCAAATGAACACTGAGCCGCACTGAGGACAGATAAGTGTGCGCGAGAACGCACAAGAGTCCTCTCTGCGACTGCTGGCCAATCCCAGGAGCAGCTGTTCATGGTTTTCATATCTCTCCATGTCTGTCTTCATGATATCTCTCTATATATGTGTATGTGTCAGTCTACTGTGTTGCACCCTCTTCTGGAGCTCATACCCCAGCTTGCCAGAAGAAGAAGCAGGAGAATGAAATTAAGTGTATGTATCCTGCATGCTTACCTTCATTCAGACTACATTAGCACTGTGAGTATGATCACTAAAATGACAACATGCAAGGCTTTTTTCCCTCCCATCAATATTTAGTTTGGGTAAGTGCCAAGACACCAATATATATATATATATATATATATATATATATATATATATATATATATATATATATATATATATATATATATATATATATATATATATATATATATATATATATATATTCAAAAGTCAGTTTAGAGTCAGGACATTGGGGGAAAAAAAACATTTTTGTCCCCATAACTATCTAATTGAAAAGTGCATTATTGTATTATTTGATTTGTATTTATTTATTTGATTTGATTTATTACTGAGGAAAATTATGCTCAAGATTATTTTTCCTTGTATGGAAACACAAATGACCATAAAATATTAAAGTATGTGGTAATTGCATAAATAGTGGATAAAAACAGCATAACTTTGGAAGGATGTTCATGGAGACTGACGGAAGCGTCTGTTCCTCTCAATCCTCGTGCTGCTTGATGAAATGCCATATGCTGTTTGACAATACCTCATCACGACGTAGCTCTAGGGCTTCTTTTCTGACCATCAGTAATTGTTGTTAAGTGTTAATTATTTAAGTGTTAATTATTATTAAAACAGACAGTGTGCGTATCTGTGTTCTCTGGTTGATGTTGGAAACATTGACGTTGACATAAAAGTCAAACTACCTTATTTAATCCATATATGTGGAACTTGTAAATATATTATTCATTTTAATATAATAATGTATGTCTTATATTACAAGAATTACATATACACTCACATTTAAAGGTTTAGGGACAGTATGATTTTTTTATATTTTTGAAAGAGGTTTCTTATGCTCACCAAGGCTTCATTTATTTGATCAAAAATTGTGAAATATTTTTTTTCCATTTGAAAATAATTGTTTTATTTATATATATATATATATATATATATATATATATATATATATATATATATATATATATATATATATATATATATATATATATATATATATATATATATATATATATATATATACTGTAAAAAAATCCCCGTAAAATTTATGGTAAAAAAACAGCAGCTGTGGTTGCCAGAACTTTACCGTAAAAAACAGTACGGTAGCAACATTTTAGATTTTACGGGACAGCCCTTACTTTACTGTCTATTTTACAGTTCAAAACCGTATATATATATATACCGGTTTATATTGTAATAATTACGCATACACTATAAAAATTTACATGAAATTTACGAAATTTACGGTTAAAAAACTTATTTCATTAACTGAAATAATGTTAAATTACCAACCTATTGAAATACTAATACCTGTTATTTACCTTTGTATATACGGACAACCACCAATCACAGTGGTGATGAGAGTCACATGATAAATCAAAGCTCATCACAAGCAGCTTCAATATTAATATATAGAAGGTGCTCAGTGTCATTTACACAAGCACTAAACACCAGAATGGTAACACACATTAAATTAAAAAAATGCAATAAACATTAATTTAACAACATTAGATGTAACATAAAACCCTAATGTACATAACTGATTAGAAAAAACTAAGAAGAAACATGTGAAGTGTCACGCAGGGAATTCTGGGAATGTCAATTTACGGGTTTTCACTGTAAATTACACAATGACTTGTTCTTTTTCACTTCCAAAACTGTAAATTGAATGGTATTTTACTGTAAAATTAAATTAAATGTAAGGTTAGATCTATTACAGTTATTCACCATATATAGTACGGAAACTTTCTGTTAACCAATTAACAGAAACTGTTTTTCACCATAGCATTTTTACAGTCTTTTACTGTTAAAATCAAGATCATTTTTTACAGTATATATATATATACATTTACAATTGTTATACATTTAATTGATTACAATTACATTTAAATGTAATATATTCCCAGTGTAAGGTTAAATATTTTTAATAAGACTTTGTTTTTCTACATGATGTAACCCATGCTTGCACAAGGTCGCACGAGGCTGACATGTGCATGCATGAGTTTGAGTCCATGTACAGGATGTGAAATGGCTCAACCTTAGTTTGATTAACTGCTTCTGTCCATTTGAGAGGTAATTGTACGCTAAAAGTGTTATTGTGCTATAAGAGTAAAACACAAAACTGAACCAGAATAAATGATGACTGCCTCACTCGCACACAGGAAATGGTCCTGATGGATTTTGTTGGGTAGATAATGCTTTTTCCCCCCTTAACAACACTGCCGTTATAAAACCTTAGATTGACCTTTGATTTAGTTAGTAACAACTAAACAACATTCAGTAGCAGCATCAGAAAGCGTGGTCTGAACTATAATAATTCCTTCTGTGTGCAGGATGATCTTCAAGGGCCTGGACGGATCCAGAGCAGAGGGTACTTCCTTTATCGGGTAGGGTACAGTATATATGACAACCTTTTATTGTTCTACACAACAAGGAAAATTAATGATTTTATTGACTTTGCTTTAAGTTTTGAGTTGATCCCCATAACTGACGCTCTTTTCTTAATCATCATAAATTAGGTATCATTCGAATTTCGAAAAAATTCTAAATTCATCCAACATTGCATTACCTTGGAATGGGTACTTTAAAAGATTTTAGTAGGCTCCTCCCCTAGCGGGCGGAGTTATGTTTCACATTACAAAATTACATTATTTTAACGATTTTACAATTAAAAAAAAAATAATAATTATAATATTGACAAACGTGTATCGTCGAAAAGGTATGAAACACTTCTTGTGAAAGAAGGGATATTGTGACAGGAGAACGAAAAAAATCTGTGGAATGTAGGTGTCACCCATTGGCTATTTTTGGTACAAAATTTTTGTGATATCAACTTCAAATTTGGTTAGACATGGTTTTCATTTTAAAACAATTTTAGAGTAAAAATTGTATAAGTATATATTTTGTATAAAGTAAAGAATTTTTATTAGGCCTACAGTACATTTTTTTTACTGTAAACGTTTGGTTAACAATAACAACGCTGCGACACACACATAGACACTTTTATCTTATTGCTTGAAAAAAAAACACTTCTCAGTAAATGTTTTTTTGTTGTGCTTTGTTGCAGCCACGAAATGGAAGAAGATCGGCTGAGTATGTGTAAAACAACAAAGAAATGAAAAATCAGGTATTTCATGATGAAAGGAGAAAATTATTTAAAGCTACTTTTTCAAATCTCACGTGTTTTCTACAAGAGCACTGCATGGGTCTAATACAGAAATTCATATACAGTGCCCTCCACTAATATTGGCATCCTTGGTAAATATGAGCAAAGATGGCTGTAAAAATAAATCTACATTCACAAAATTCTAACCTTTCATTGAAGTAAAACAATTGAAAATGGGGGGAAACTCGTTATGAAATAAATGTTTTTTGCCAATTAATGTTGGCCAAAATTATTGGCACCCCTACACTCTAAAAACAAATGGTGCTATATGGCACTAAAAGTGGTTCTTGGCTTGTAATCATAGGGGAACCACTTTTGTTGCTCTATAGCAGGGGTTTTCAATCTTTATGATGCCAAGGATCCCCAAATATGATGAACCTTAATGAGGGACCCCCTTCCTAAAATCTATCTATTTTTATGTACGAAAAAAAAACAGTTAAACTGTTAGATAAATAGTGAGTGTGACATTATAAATACAACATATTGTTTCCCAACTTAAATTGGCTATTGATGTTGGATGTATAAACCCGAAGAAGAATATTTTTAATTAAAAATTATTTGTATAAGCAACTTTCACAATAAATGTATGCAAGCAGCGTACGTACTGTGTTAAGAAAACTGCCTTACAACCCCAGTGAGCAAGATAAAGGGGACTGTAGTGAGAAAAACTCACTAGAAAGATACAAAGCAAACATATACAATACTGGCATGTATACGTCAAGAAAGGGGAGAAACATTTACAAATTAAACCGTTAGAATATTCGGTAGACTTTTTTTGTTTTGTCTTTTTATTTCTAAAATTTTCTGGGGACCACTTAGAACCTTCTGGAGGACCCCTTGGGGTCCCCGGACCCCAGTTTGAAAACCCATGCTATATAGCACCATATCTTAACAGGTTTTGTATATGGTAGCGGTGCTATATAGCACCTCAGTCATCCCAAAGAACCGCTGAAGAACCACTGAAGCACCAATATTTGGTGCTATACAGCACTTAAAGTGGTTCCCCTATGATTACAAGCCAAGAACCACTTTTAGTGCCATATAGCGCCATTTTTCTTTTGGTGTAGACATTCTTATGAGCAAATATCTCTGAAGTATATTCCTATTCATGTTTTTTTTAGCACACCAGGGTGACTAGGAGCATGAAACGGTCCAGCAATGACCAGGAGTATAAATATTACTCCTTTTCCACCAAGGCATTGCTGGTGCTGGTTCGGAGCCAGAGCCTAGTTTCAAATCGGTTCTTTGTCTTTCCACACCCAAAGCACCAGCTCCGAACCAGGAAAAGTGGTTCTTAAGTAGCACCAAAACATTGCTGGTCTAGAAGTAAGAACCGCTTGTGTCAGGGGCTGGGGGCGGGGTTACCATGACCAACAAGACGAACACAAACTTGTGACCGCCATTTTTGAAATAGCAGCTAATCGAGCTACTCTAAAAAATGCTGGGTTAAAAACCAACCAAGTTGGGTTGAAAATGGACTAACCCAGCAATTGGGTTGTTTTAACAACCCAGTGAATGGGTCATTTTAACCCAGCGGTTGGGTTAAATGTTTACTTAAAACAACTGAATCGCTGGGTCAAAACAACCCAACTGCTGGTTTAGTCCATTTTCAACCCAACTCCATTTTCAACCCACTAGCTGCTGCTTGTTTGTAATCTCCGTCTATACAAATTATGGCGAGCTGCACGAATGTGTTGGATTCGCTGTGTTTTTATGCCAATGCAGGATCGTAAAGCCATGAGCATCAGTAGTAACGCAAAGTTCGCCATTGTTGATGGAAGGCTTGTTCGAGATGCGTTGGCGCTGTGCAGACCGATCGCCGTATAACAACGAGTACAACGAGAGCATACGACTCCTTATGCTTTTGAATCGCTCATGCGGTATATTTATATCTTACGCGGATCGGTCTGCGCAGCGCAGATGCAACTCGAACAAGCCTGGTGTGTTTGTGTTTCCCGTTGCCTCACTAGCGTTGCTGAGAAAGAGGAGACGTATACAGTGACGTAAGACCAGGCTCTGTAGCGGCTCTCTAGCCCATGGAAAGGCAAACCGGTTCTTAGAAGACTCGTAAGTCGAACCAACTAAGAACTGGCATTAGCACTGGCTCTGAACTAGCACCCGGTTCATTCTGGTGGAAAAGGGGTATATGAGGAAACACAAAGGCCAAATTCCCTTAATCATTCATCATAATGAATAAAACCAAAGAATATTGTTCTGATGTTCAGCAAAAGATTGTTGAGCTTCACAAAATAGAAAGTGGCTGTAAGAAAATAGCTAAAGCATTGAAAATCCCCGTTTCCACCATCAGGGCAATAATTGAGAAGTTCCAATCAACTAAAGATGTTACGAATCTACCTGGAAGAGGACGTGTGTCTATATCGCCCTAATGCACGAGAGGAGGAGAGTTTGAGTGGACAAAGACTCTCCAAGATCACAGTTGGAGAACTGCAGAGATTAGTTGAGTCTTGGGGTCAGAAAGCCTAAAATATTTTATCAAACAGCATCTACAGAAAAATCCTCCTCGCTCATCCAAAAACGAACTCCAGCATATTCAGTGACACGACATGGGACCTGGTTCTGTGGTCAGATCAAACAAACAAAAAAAGAGCTTTTTGGCAGCAAACACACCAGATGGCTTTGGTGCAAACAGGGATGCCCACGGGTAAATATACCTCTGGATCTTTAGTGTTGTGGGCCTATTATTTTGCTGGAGGTCCTGGACATCTTGTTCAGATTCATGGTATCATGGATTCTAGCAAATACCAACAGATAAAACATCAAAACCTGACGCTTAATATAATGGGTAGCGTTTGGATCTTCCATCAGAACAATGATCCAAAACAAACATGGGTGGGTCGTTGCCCGTTGATCACGCCTCTTGTGGTCTGATTGGTTGAAATACTATCCAATTGCATACAGAGTCGTTTAATTTATGCTCGTTGATCACGCCTCTTGTGCAGTAGAAAATACATAGCAGACTCCCCAGACCAGTGTTCAATCTTAAATTGAGCTTGGTCTGGTGATAGCCAGACAACACAAATGTGTCACTGAGCACAAAATGCTGCCATGGCCGTCACAGTCCCCTGACCTGAACCCTATAGAAAATGAGTGATGAACTGAAGAGCTGGGAATCTGAAGGATCTGGAGAGATTCTGTATGAAGGAATGATCTCTGATCTCCAAACTCATCAGGCGTTATAGAAGAAGACTCAGAGCTGTTATCTTGGGGAAGGAACATTGCAATAATAGGTTGCTAGATTTATTTTCACAGCCGCCTTTGCTCATGTTTACCAATATTAGTGGAGGGCACTGTAGCCTGCTGATATGCAACATGGCATTTAATGGCATTAGAGTGGAAACTTAAACCAACAAAAACATATTTGATCTATACTAATGTCTCTTCTTCGTTAACAATTTCAGTAGTGCCAGACCCCGTACCACGGATGTGCTGATCCAGAGCCAGTCAACCTGAAACGTCACGACACTCGACCCTAACACACACACACCTCCCCTATTGAATTGTGATGTTGAATGTACAGACAGAACCCAAATAAAGTCTTTTATCCGTCCAAATGTCCTGTTTGTGTAACTGTGCTGTGCCTTTTGAATTAAAAGCATCATAAAATGTTTCCTCATTGTGCCAGTGTGATTTTGACCAAACTGATTGTATGCGTTTTATTGTTATTGGAGTGCCACCAAAGAACAAAGAAATAAAATCTTTCTCTCCAATTATTCCTTAAAAGCACAAGTGAGACTCTGGGTTATTCGTTCTCTCTTTCTCTTGATGAATGTGTGTGTTTTCGTTATCATGCCATCTACAACGATTAGTCAAAAAGCATGAATCAGCCTTCACTTCCGATCCCTTCCATTTTAATTAGATTCGTCCATCTAAACAACATGTTTCAAGAACTGCATCATTTTTGATAAACGTCTCTTTTAACAGGTTTAGCAGAATCTTGCTTACGGTCTATTGTTCTCATAAAAACACATAATGTAATTATTAAGATGATCCTGGGCCTGAAATAACGGAGTAGGTTACGTCATGGATCGTGACTGCACTTCCTTTAAGAAACTTGTGAAAGAAAAAATGGGTGGGTAGATGTGGAAGATCACTTGACCGGTTCTAGACAGACCTAGAGGGTACGACTCGAAACACATTAGTCCTGTAGTGGGTGTTTTGTAGGGGGCTGGGTGTGAAAAAGGAAGCTTCGGGGTTGTGAAAAGACGTCGAATGCAATTAATCTGAGGGTATGAGGAAAGTGCACAAATGAAACACACAGAACCTGTTGAAGATCTGTTTTATAGTCTTAGGGTTACAAACACACACACTTCTGGTTTATTGGTGACCAAGGACCCAGCGACTGAGATTACTTTCCCCCTCTGATATTTTTGATACATTTTTATATTAAGAACCACTTTCTCCAACCTGCATTTTAATCTTTAAACAAGTACACTTCATTTGATGTCTTGACTAACATGTAAAGTACTTGATTATAATTTAACTGTAGTGTGTTATTCAATAATACATTTAAAGTTAATACATTTTAAATGCAATCAATTGCAACTTCATTATTACAAATGGGGATTTACACCGATCAGGCGTAACATTATGACCCTAATATTGTGTTGGTCCCCCTTTTGCTGACAAAACAGCCCTGACCCGTCAAGGCATGGACTCCACTAGACCCCTGAAGGTGTGCTGATCTGGAAGATGTTAGCAGCAGATCCTTTAAGTCCTGTAAGTTGCGAGGTGGGGCCTCCATGGGTCGGACTTGTTTGTTCAGCACATCCCACAGATGCTCGATTGGATTGCTATTTGGCATCAAAACACCTCAAACTTGTGTTCCTCAAAACATTCCTGAACCATTTTTGCTTTGTGTCAGGGCACATTATCTGCTGAAAGAGGACACAGCCACCAGGGAATACCGTTTCCATGAAGGGGTGTACATGGTCTGCAACAATGCTTAGGTAGGTGGTACGTGTCAAAGTAACATCCACATGGATGGCAGGACCCAAGGTTTCCCAGCAGAACATTGCCCAAAGCATCACACTGCCTCTGCCGGTTTGCCTTCTTCCCATAGTGCATCCTGGTGCCATGTGTACCCCAGGTCCAGTTCTGACGCTCACATGCCCACAGTTGGCGCATTCAGCAGTGGACAGGGGTCAGCATGGGCACCCTGACTGGTCTGCAGCTATGCAGCCCCATACGCAACAAACTGCGATGCACTGTGTATTCTGACACCTTTCTATCAGAACCAGCATTAACTTCTTGAGCAATTTGAGCTCCAGTAGCTCGTCTGTTTGATCGGACCACGCAGGCCAGCCTTCGCTCCCCACGTGCATCAATAAGCCTTGGCCGCCCATGACCCTGTCGCCGGTTCACCACTGTTCCTTCCTTGGACCACTTTTGATAGATACTGACCACTGCAGACGGGAACACCCCACAAGAGCTGCAGTTTTAAAGATGCTCTGACCCAGTCGTCTAGTCTTCACAATTTGGCCCTTATCAAACTCGCTCAAATCCTTACGCTTGCCCATTTGTCCTTTTCTTTGAGGAAAAACGTTCACTTGCTGCCTAATATATCCCACCCACTAACAGGTGCTATGATTAAGAGATAATCAGTTATTCACTTTACCTGTCAATGGTCATAATGTTATGCCTGATCGGTGTATATAGGCTATATGACATTTTCGGTAACACTTTATTTTACAGTGTCATTGTTATATACATTACATGCAGTTACTAATAACTATAAATTATGCATTATAACATGCAACTAAACCAAACCCCAATCCTAATCCTAAATTCAAGGGATAGTTCACCCAAAATTGGAAATTCTGTCATCATTTACTCACCCTCATGTTGTTCTAAACTTATGAATTTGAATTTCTTTGTTCTGCTGAACACAAAAGATGATATTTTGAAGACATTGTAACTGTAAAAGCCACCTTAAAACTGATTTTCTGTAGCTCAGCTATACAACACAGACTGTTAACACACTCTCGACGGGTCAATGATTTCTTTCTTAAAATGTCTATAAATTTTGACTTTAAATATTGTAACATGGTTTCCTACCAATCATGTCTTTTTCTCTTAACAGAACATAAGTGTGAGCCGCTCTGTTCAGTTGAGGATACGCATCTTCTATTCTCCACAAAGTAGTAACAGAGATATTGAATTTATGATCCATATTATTAGATTTTTTTTAAAAAAATATTACATTATGCCTATACTCCGTAACAAAAAAAAATTAAAGACTTGATATCACTTTTTCCTTTTGACACAGTAAAGGGCTCTCATACTGTTATTTTATTTTATTTTTTCTTCTAATTTTGGCCTTCATAAGCATAATTGTTTTTATAATGTGATGTACAGACAAACTGTCTATCATGTTCAATGTCAATTGTTCTTTATTAATGTATTCAGCTAATAACTGTTGTTAGAGGACTGTCATTTCCCCCACAATTTGCCATCTCAATAAAAAATAAAAGAACCTAATGGACACAAAATGTTGTTTTTATTATGTAAAACCCTAATAGAGGCAACAACATATGATAAGACCAGGCAGATAGAGGACTAAAAAACAAAGGGTTCTATTTAGCACCGATAACGGTTCTGCTTATAAGACAAAGAACCCTAATTTTCTATTGTTTAGAACCATTTTTCTTTAAGCGTGTGCGCTAAAGTGTACTTTTCCCACAAGCAGATAAAAACATCATAAAACGATAAGTTCGACTATTCAATCTGAATTCTTTGCAGAACCAGCTCTACAAGCAAACCTCCGAAGGACGATGCTTAGGCTTGTTATTGGACCAACTGACCCGCTTTCCCCTGGATAGTGTGGTGATGTTTTTAAGCTTGTGGCGAGAGTAAATTTATAACTCAAAAAGCAAGCCACGCTCACTATACAGATTCAAAATCATGAATTAATATGATAACAGCACCGCCGTGTGGTTATTTTTCACTGCATTATTGGCACGATGTCTGAAGCTTTGCGCCACTAGGTGTCACGAGATCTCCACGCACTCATAATAGAAACAAACAGTCCGTTTTTATGATAGAAATATTATTTTTTTACTACATATTTTCCGTCATGAAAAAGTAGTGGGCTAAGTTGTAGTGTATCATTTACAAAAAAAGTTGTTGTCATAATAATGAGCCACAATTGCAATTGCTTTACACACGGTCAGCCTAGCCATTTTAAATAAGGTGTTTAATCCTTAGATGCCACCGACCCCCAAATATGGTCATCATCGAATGAGGACCCCATTTAAAAGCCATCTACCTTTTATAAACACCCAATTTATAAAAATTTTATATTACATATATATATACATATATACATATACATATATACATATATACATATACATATATACATATACATATATACATACATACATACATATATATATATATTTAAGATGCAAAAGCCTCTAAGTCCATCTGACGTTTTTCTATAAATAAACATTTTTGTCAGGCTTCTATGTATAGGTTTCTACCCAAGTACTGGTACTTCTGAATGGGCTGAGGCTGGGATTTAGTGGGTTTGAAGTGAAAGTATTTTATGAACGTATACTATATGCGGAGAGCATTCACTCAGTATCGTTATCTCATTTTTGAAGTGGCTTTTAGAGGTTTTTGCATCTGAACTCTTCATATATATATATATATATATATATATATATATATATATATGCCAAAACAGCCCTGACCCGTCGAGGCATGGACTCCACTAGACCCCTGAAGGTGTGCTGATCTGGCACCAAGATGTTAGCAGCAGATCCTTTAAGTCCTGTAAGTTGCGAGGTGGGGCCTCCATGGATCGGACTTGTTTGACACATCCCACAGATGCTCGATTGGATTGAGATCTGGGGAATTTAGAGGCCAAGTCAACACCTCAAACTCGTTGTTGTGCTCCTCAAACCATTCCTGAACCATTTTTGCTTTGTGTCAGGGCGCATTATCCTGCTGAAAGAGCCCACAGCCACCAGGGAATACCGTTTAAAGGGTGTACATGGTCTGCAACAATGCTTAGGTAGGTGGTACGTGTCAAAGTAACATCCACATATGGCAGGACCCAAGGTTTCCCAGCAGAACATTGCCCAAAGCATCACACTGCCTCTGCCGGCTTGCCTTCTGGTGCATCTCCATGTGTTCCCCAGGTCCAGTTCTGATGCTCACATGCCCACTGTTGGCGCTTTTGGTGGTGGACAGGGGTCAGCATGGGCACCCTAGTCGCCCCCATACGCAACAAACTGTGATGCACTGTGTATTCTGACACCTTTCTATCAGAACCAGCATTAACTTCTTGAGCAATTTGAGCTCCAGTAGCTCGTCTGTTTGATCGGACCACGCGGTCCAGCCTTCGCTCCCCACGTGCATCAATGAGCCTTGGCCGCCCATGACCCTGTCGCCAGTTCACCACTGCTCCTTCCTTGGAGCACTTTTGATAGATACGGACCACTGCAGACCGAGAAATCAAAAATGTCTTTACATTTATAAAATTAGGCCAACGTAATTATATATTTTTCTATTCACTATAGAAATTTACTGTTAAATGTATTATTTTTTTGTTTATTAACTTAATTTTAATAAATGTATTATTAATTATAAATTATTTATTTTAATGTAGTGAAATATATTTAATAGATTAATAACTAATACTTTTCTAATCACTTTTTACATTTTAATCACATTTCTATAGATTTATTATTTATCTTAATTTTTTAGGCTTTTCCACGGATCCCCTTTCACTCCCTTAAATAATAATTAGCTAGTAGAAGAAGAAAAAAAAATGTGTAAAATGTGCAAATCGCCCGAATGGCGTGTTCGAATAGGCCAATCATTTTTTCTGAACTGTATGGTTTGCATCATGCTGTGTTATATTTAAACATGATCAGACACACATTTCCACACGTCTGTGCGTGCTCTCTCTCTACCCCACTGATTTGTATGTCACTGAAGCATTTACATGTTTTCACTAAGGAAATTAGCACTATGGACTTGATGCAAATCGAGTAAAGGTTTTTAAAATAACCTTTAAAAAAACGTAAAAATTACCTTGGGTCTAGTTATTTACTTTTTATATATATATATGCAACTTATATATATATATATATAAAGTATATAAAAATATATATAATGTTACCTTTTACCCCCTCAGCATCTCGCGCACTCGCATCATCTTTCTATTGGACCAGAAAGCTGTCATTCAATACGTCATGTACTAAAATTTTCGCGCGCGCTGTGGTACATTCATGTTTGGTTGAGGTGCGTTTTTGACCTAATTGGCGCTCGGCCAAGTGAAAGAGCGACGCATGTGGGCCAAAGATTAGGAACATTTGTATAACATAAAATTCACACCGACACACGACACAATCATTAAAATATGGCAAGGTATTGTCTTTTAGAAGTAACTGACACTTTAAAACCGCTACGGAAGCAGTGAAACGGCTTTAAAATCACTGTATCACGAAAGACCGAGCAGTACAGGCTAAACATGATTTCAGATGATTGAGAAGTAAACATGGCAAGCATTTTAGTGATACATTTCGTGTAGGATATAGTTAATTCCTCCAAACTGATGCATTGCTTTTCTCATTTTCATAAAAAAAGCAATTACATATTGTTTTTTTCAAAATGTTAAAATGTTTAGATTTAGCATAGGCCTACTACATTAAAGCTGTGTCAGGCTATGCCACATTATAGTTTATATTTTTAAGATTTTCCCAGTTGTGCCTATTTCTATTTTTTTTTAAACTATTTTTTAAAATTTTCTATTAAAATTTTAAGTGTTTCATTTGTATTATTTCTATAATGTTGCACAGTTTTATCCGTTTTAGGCACTCTCTATGATCTGCTAGGCTAGCATGTATATTTTATGATTTAATTCCCTTTGATTTAATAAACTTTCTGTTTATTGTTTATGACATTCCCCATTTTTTAATAGCATATATATTTAATAGAAAATGTTAAATATATATATATATATATATATATATATATATATATATATATATATATATATATATATATATATATATATATATATATATATATATATATATATATATATAGTTTTTTATGTCTGCTATGTATTTTTAAATGCATGTATTTTTCTGAATTTCAGTGTAGAGTTTCTTCTTTCTCTGGTAGATGTGCCTATTTTTTAAAACATGTTTTTTATTTATTTATCTAATGTCTGCTATGTATTTTTTTTTCTGAATTTCAGTGTAGAGTTTCGCCTTTCTTTCTCTAGTAGATGTGCCTATTTTTTTAATGTGTATTTTGTATTTTTTATGTATGCAATGATTTTGTATTTTATTTATGTATTTTTCTGAATTTCAATGTAGAGTTTCTCCTCTCTTTCTCTGGTAGATGTGCCTATTTGTAACGTGTATTTTTTTTTATACATTTCATGTAGCCTGTGCTATGTACTTTTAAATGTATGTATTTTTCTGAATTTCAATGTAGAGTTTCTTCTTTCTCTGCTAGTTGTGCCTATTTTTTTATATTTATAAGCTATGCATTTGTTTTAATTTATGTACTTTTTTCTGAATTTCAATGAAGAGTTTCTCCTTTCTCTGGTAGCCTATAAATGAATCGTTTTGGGCACTCTCCATGATTTAATTTCCTTGCCGTTTAATTTTTTATGAATTGTATTCTACACAATGACAATATCATAGATGCTCGTATGCAAACTAGCAGCCAGAGCTCTTGCTGTGTGTTGCCAGATTGTGTGGGATTCTGCTGCGGTCATACTGCGCATGCGCGTGGGAAGCCTAGGGTAGGCCCTGCTGTTTTTCTAACTCTAGTTCAATCCTACACTGCCGTCTCAACCAAAACAAGGCGCAAGAATACCCCCCTCCTGGACGGCAGATAACCGAGGTAAGGGAACAAGCGGGTTTGCGACATCGCTTTATTTGGAGAAAGAGCAGTTGAGCTGTAGTATCGCATTCGTGTCGGGTTTGTTCCGAGCGTACTTGCGGTGAAAATACGGTGGTGTGTTTTTAATGCTTGCCTGGGAAGAATCCGAAGGCCCGGTGACCCACATTTGTTCTACCCTAGTGAGACAAGGGGAGTGTACGACGTTGCGCTGCCAAGCGATTTAAAGCCCGGACACCTCTTATGCATCGCATGATTTAGTCCCTGCAGACGCGATATCTCTGTGGTTTCGCATTTTAAACTTTGTTACTATATTTATCAGTTATGCACGCATAACCCCTGTTTATACTGATGACGCGCGCTTCTTCAGGTCATATTTTAATCTGTGTTTCAGTGAGCATATCGACAAATAAATCGTTCTGAACGGGTGTATGAATACCGGACTGACCGCGAATCTGCTGTTTATTTGACCCAGCAGCCGGACGCTTTCGCTGGGATTGCGACTCTGAGGATGGGAATTAAATCCAATTTAACCTGAGCATTTTACCGCGGCTCTAGCAGAGCAACCTGTAGCGAGCTCGGCTGAATTTATACCCTTTTAGTAACCACAGTGTAGAGTAACCAGCCACACGCAGGATTAGTTAACATCTCGGAGATTTCGCGATTTATTGCAGCTTTTGCAATGCAGTCCGGCTGTTTACTTATCACGCGACCGGGAGGGAAGCGACTAAAGAGAAGATAGTGCCGGTAATTAATTGCCTTTATTTAAACAGGTCGCAGTGCACATTTTGCATGCATGTTTCTGTTAGGGCTTTGAGTTTTACGACAATAAAAAGGTAAAAAAATAAATATATACATCCACTGACAGCAAGACCGCAAGCAAGAGGTGTTTCGGTTTCTCTGTGAAGGTGATTTAGGGTTATTTGGCTTTGAATATGTAGGTTATTATATCTTATGCACGGTCCTGGAACTGATCACCCCCGTTTCATTTGATATTTGTTTGTCATATAGACGCGAATATGATTGTTGTCACATAAAAGCGCCTTGCTGTGTTTCATAACGGCGCGTGCCTGTAAGTGCCTAAAATGTTGTCTTTGTTGGCAGCTGTCTATCTTTTGTCTATTTCCGCACACAGCTGCCACTAATGAACTAATTAATGATTTTAAATTGAATTACGCGTTTTCGACCTCATCAGTTGTGATGTCATACACGTTGATTGTGTCTTTAATATTAATTAGGTTATGCACAAACATGTATTTCGGCTATGCAATTGTAACGCAAAAAAAATAAATAAAATGCTGTTATGATGTATAAATAAATAAATAGTGGCGTATTAATCAGCGTACGTAGCAGAATATTTGCTCATTGCAAATGAAATGAGATATTACAGTAAGCATAACCCCTGGTTTATAGCCTACTGATGACGGGTTATGCAAATACACGAAATACATAATGTAGTTGCTATTTTTAGTGCAAATTCCTGAAAAGCATTTCTTAATATTTTTTCCCCAATTTAAAATAATTCTCATCACTAATTTAAAGGCACAGGATGTAAGATTTTTGGATTAAAATATACAAAAACCACTAGACCAATGTTATATATTTTGTTGGCTTGTGTACTTACATTATCCCATTCCCAAATGTCCACAAGAATGTTTACATCCAGAGAAATTATACATTTTAACCAGGGGTCTGTTCTTCGTACCTCGCTCAATACATCTGAGATGATTGGACAGATCCCAGATCTTTTAATCGTGATAACTGATCTCTGGCTAATTTGGTTCTTCAAACGAATTTGTGGATTGGATTAAAATATCTGTATTAAATTATCTGAGATTACTGCGTGTTCTTGTGTTTCCTGAATAGGGCAGCACGATCAGTAATGCAGCGATTGGCTGGCGTCAAGACAACGTAATGACATCATATAATTAAAAAGGCCACCTGGCAAAAAACTTGACAAATTACACCCCCCCCCCCCACACACACACACATTTCTGGACCTTTATAAGGAAACAGCCAAATGATCAAACCAACATAAAAGTTATAATAGATAAATGATAAATGTTTTTTTTTTTTAAAACATGATTCCCAATTATTTATTTTCACAATTTTCGAAATTTTTATTTCAATGTTGTATTTAGCAATTCATTTAATTTTTAATCCAATTTGAAGCAGATTTGTTACGTGACAGTATTAAAGTTTCTTAAGGGTCAAGATCAAGTTATCTGCATCTTCTGTGCTGCATCAGGCCATCCCATAATATCGGCCACCACTGAAATTAATGCCCGGCTCAGAGTAACTGTACAGCATGTGTGTAAGACTGCAATAACATTATAAAGTAATTATTCTATCAAAAATAAATTTCTCAAATCTCAATCAAGTGGCTGTGTCTATACTATTATACACAACATTATAATATTATTTTCAAATACATTTTTATATTATTATTATTATTGCCCCTGGTTCAGTAAGGA
The DNA here is from genome assembly GCA_023566225.1 of Romanogobio albipinnatus. NCBI lineage: Eukaryota > Metazoa > Chordata > Actinopteri > Cypriniformes > Gobionidae > Romanogobio > Romanogobio albipinnatus. The sequence continues at coordinate 9,913,029 of CM042256.1, read as the reverse complement.
ACTCTTGTAATAAAGTAGCAGTGGTTGGGACAAATTTTGAGTATCACTTAAAAAATTTCAATCTAATCTTGTTTACATGAAATATGGCAGCTCGCGAGCAGGTTTAAGCTTACGGACCTGTTGCTATGACAGCAAGTCCAGGATGAGCGTCGAAGAACCAAACAATCCAAGATCATGCCAAATCATCAACAATCAAATCCAGCTGACTGAGTTAGCAAGGTACGAAGAACACGGACCGTGTCCGTGCATCGCCTATCAATGACATCATACCCGTGTTACCCTTGATTTCCGGTTTTATTTAGTAGAAACCATGGAAACACCAAAGACTCTTTAATATATTATGTGTTTTATTAGACAGGTGAGCAACTGTTTGGATTAGGGATGCACCGATACCGATACCAGTACTCGGGTTTAACATTACACAAATGCCCAGCAATGCATTTATTTAATTTAGTTGCTGTTTTTTTATTTAGAACACCCTAGCCACCACATCAAGTACCTTAGCAACTGCATAGCAACACCCTAGCAACCACCCCAAGTGCCCTAGCAACCACCTGAGTACCCTAGCAACCACATAACTAGACCTTAGCAACCACCTGAGTACCCTAGCAACCGCATAGCAACACCCTAGCGAGTCCCCTGAGTACCCATCTATATCTGTTATCTGATCTATCTGTGTTGACTGCAAAACTGTTCAACTTTAATATTTAAACTACTTTAAACTTCAAACCTTCAAACTTTAAGCTTTAAATGAACCTTCTGGTCCAGCTTTATCAAGCCAACTTCAAAGTTTGTTTACTAACTTTACTCATCTGTTTTTTAATTGTTCCTCTTATCTTATGTTCTTCCTGTAGTAATTTAGATTTTTTTCTTCTTTTTTTTCTGAACAATTCAATAACTTCATTCCCGTATTTCGCATGGTTGGTCCTGTGATTTTGTAGGTCAGAGTGGATACATCCATGACAAAGACAAAGCAATGATAACATTTTCTCTTTGAGTTCAAGAGGTTTGTTGTTCTAATACTTCCTTATATAACTTTTTTTTATTTGAATAAATTAAAAGTGCCGCTGTATGTCAGTGCTTGTATACCATGAGCATGGACAAAAATGCAATGTTAAAAATATTGTTTCTGTATTTTTATATACGAGATATATCCCACCTGGCACTGTTAATTGTGCCTTTGTTTTTAGGTTAGCTCTGGATAAGGTGTGTTAGTTTATCACCCAGCATTTCTTATCTAAAAAGCTTGTGTGTACACGTGAGTTATGAATAACACCCTGCAAATAAATGCAACGTCGGCCACATGATCCCAATAAAAGGAATCCTAGAAAACAGGTTGTTTTTCACCTTCACACTATCAACACCAGTCCTTCACTTTAAGACTGAGGAGAATGGGGATGTTGTTCTTTGGTAAAAGCAGTTATTTGACGTCACATTATTCCCCTTACTGAAATGCACCGTATCCAAGCCTACGTTAGTTTTGACTGTCATGAGAAATTAATATTGGCTCTCCTTCAAACCGTGTAAGAAATGTACGTTTTATGCCAGTTGGCTAACACCAAAGCTTTGTGTGAAACTATGTAAGCGTTTGTTGTTATGCTATTGAGAAAATCAAAAACTCGCTTCCTGTGACTTTGTCAGTGTCTTTGTGGTTTATTTGATTTGTTTGTACTGTATATCACCATTGTACGATCCTTTACATTATGTGAACAAGTTTAGTCAGCAATTGAAGTGAGTGTCTATGAGGGCATTCCGGGACAAGTCACCTGTAAATGTCACCCCAGCAAAGTCATGCCCATCTGACTTAACAGGTTTGTCCGAGAACGCTTTTGATGTGCAGATCTATCTCAACCTCTCCCCCTACTTTATTACATCTGTAAGTGTGTCGCTTTGGCTGAATTGCTAGGTTACAAAAGCAAACCAATCTCTGGGTGTTGTTTTTATGTATGAAAGGTATGCCACTCCAAGTGTAAGGTCAAGAAAATTAATAAGAAATAAGTGAGGTGTGTGGTTTATGTTTAGTATGTAAACTGTACTTTAGGAATGAAAGGCTGTATAGAGGGCACAGGAGTCAGTGCAAGTCACTGAGTGCATAATTCATATTAAGACCTTTGGTTACACTTTATTTTAAGGAGATGTAGTTACATACTCAAATAGTAATATTAATGAACTACATGCAGTTACTTGCTATAGAGCTACGGTTAGGGTTTGGTTTAGTGTTACTTGTAATTATGCGTAATTTACTGTTATTACTATATTAAGCAATAACGTGTAAACTCTGTCACCTTAAAATAAAGTGTTACCAGACTTTTCAATGGTTTGCTACTGTTTTATTTGACACTATTTGCTGATGTTAGTCTAGAACTGTGGTTTTCAAGGATTCCAACTGGTCTTTGAGTTGATTGGATAAAAAAAAAAAAAAGACCCACTGAGCATGAATGAACAACTTATAACAATGACTTAAAGGGATGAAATTAGCCCATGATTTACTCATCCTCAAGCCATAGGTGTATACGACTTTCTACTTTCAAACATTCAGATGAATACAATCAGAGTTATATTAAAGGTCCCGTTTTTCCTGTTTTTTTTTAAGCTTTGATTGTGTTTACAGTGTGCAATATAACATGTGTTCATGTTTCGCGTGTAAAAAAACACAGTATTTTTCACACAATTTACTTATCTGTATACCGCTGTTTTCACTGTCTTAAAAACGGCTGATGAGTTCCTTGTTCTATGAAGTCCTTCCTTCAGAAAACGTAAAGAGTTCTGATTGTGCCAGTGGTTCCCGTGTTGGGATTTGACAGCAGCTTAGCGCACGTTTCCCGGTAAGGTCACGCCTCTTACCAGAGATGCATGCACTCAGTGTTCGAGTGACGTTATTAATGAAGGAAGTACCAGGATGTAGTCCTAATCGGCCGTTCGCTGTAGGCTTTGAAAGGGAACTTCTGTTAAATAAAATATCTCGCTTGGCATTGAACTTTGAGCTTTATAATTTTACAGGTATTATTTATGCTCTAACAGCAACATTACACACTAACTAAAGTTTGAACAATGGGATTACGAAGAACAGGACCTTTAAAGGGATAGTTCACCCAAAAATGAAAATTTGATGTTTATCTGCTTACCCCCAGGGAATCCAAGATATAGGTGACTTCGTTTCTTCAGTTGAACACAAATGAAGATTTTTAACTCCAACCGTTGGAGTTTGTCAGTCGTATAATGCATGCGAATGGTAACATGCATCTATGAGAGTAAAAAAAAAAAAAAAAAAACATGCACAGAGAAATCCATATTAAATCCTGCGGCTCGTGATGACACATTGATGTCTTAAAGGTCCCGTTCTTCGTGTTTTTTTTTAAGCTTTGATTGTGTTTACAGTGTGCAATATAACACGTGTTCATGTTTCGCGTGTAAAAAAACACAGTATTTTTCACACAATTTACTCATCTGTATACCGCTGTTTTCACTGTCCTAAAAACGGCTGATGTGTTCCTTGTTCTATGAAGTCCCTCCTTCAGAAATACTTAACGAGTTCTGATTGTGCCAGCGGTTCCTGTGTTGTGATTTGACAGCAGCTTAGCGCACGTTGCACGGAAAGGTCACGCCTCTTAACGGGTAGATGTATGCGCTCAATGATCTCTAAGTACAGAGTCCCTGTGAAAGCCAAACAAAGGTGATTTGACTCCGGGATGAAAATAACAGCGTCTCGACGACATGGCGACAAACAAACGCAACGCTTCCTCTTCTCCACGTGGGACAGCAACAAGACCACACCCCCTTTTTCGCGTATTCTTGTGGGCGGAGGTTAGTCTGTTCTACTGTTCTACTGACGTCATTTATGAAGGAAGTACCAGGATGTAGTCCAAGCCGGCCGTTCGCTGTAGGCTTTGAAAGGGAACTTCTGTTAATTAAAATATCTCGCTTGGCATTGAACTTTGAGCTTTATAATTTTACAGGTATTATTTATGCTCTAACAGCAACATTACACACTAAATAAAGTTTGAACAATGGGATCACGAAGAACGGGACCTTTAAGACATGAAACGATCGGTTTGTGCGAGAAACCAAACAGTATTTATATAATTTTTTACCTCAAATACACCACTATGTCCAACAGCCTTCAGTGTGCGATCACTTCCGGTGAGTGAGGTCAATGTACACAATATGGTGTAGAGCAGGGGTGGCGAACTCCGGTCCTGGAGGGCCACTGTCCTGCAGAGTTCAGCTCCAACCCTGATAAAACTCACCTGGCTGTAGCTTTCTAGTAACCCTTCAGACCATGATTAGCTTGTTCAGGTGTGTTTGATTAGGGTTGAAGCAAAACTATGCAGGACAGTGGCCCTCCAGGAACGGAGTTTGCAACCCCTGGTGTAGAGATGCGCGCGAGAGATCACTTCCGATGAGTGAGGTCAATGTACACGATATGGCATAGAGATACGCGCGAGAGATCACTTCCTCACTCGCCGGAAGTGAGATTTAAGTCTAAATTGAGAGTTTGATGGAGGATTTCGATATAAGAGAAGAGGAGCTTGAGTTTGTTGCCCGGCCCTATTTGTTTGAACCGCGAAAGACTTCAAAACGTACGCTACTCCTACATCCTGCGTCATACATCGCGTCAGGGGTTACTCTTTTTGCGTAAGCCGACTTGCGTAGGCCGTCTGCCGGAAGCTAGTAATTTTAGTTTATAAAGTTATAATTATGGATATTTTTCTTACAAAAACCCACCGCTTTGCTTCAGAAGGCCTTTATGATCGCCCTGGAGCCATATGGATTAATTTTTTGTTGGATGGATGCCTTTTTTTCGACTTCAAAAACAGGACCGGCATTCACTGCCATTATAAAGTTTGGAAGAGCCAGGACATTTTTTTAACTCTGATTGTATTAGTCTGAAAGTCATATACACCTAGGATGGCTTGACGGTGAGTAAATCATGGAATAATAGTTTTGGGTGAACTATCTCTTTAAAGGTATAGTTAAAAAAACAACTCAAATATTGTCATCGTTTCGTTGCACGCCCTTGTGTCGTTCCAAACCTGTATGAATTTCTTTCTTCTGTGAAGCATAAAACATAGCCTATTTTGAGAAATCGCAGTTGTTGTCAAAATATTGCCTTTTATATTCCAAAGCAGAAAGAAAGTCATACAGGTTTGGAACAGGTAAATAGTGAAAGAATAATTCACATTTTTTTGGATAAACTATCGCTTTAACCGATTGTGTTAACATTAATGTTGTAGTGTTTGTCATCTCACTTCAATAAAAGAACTGACAGTTATCCAGTTCTTAGCTAGTGAACATTTGGGTTTATTAGCTAAAATTAGCAGTCTAGCTCATTTAAATTAAATTAGAACAAAACAACAGACTGGAAAAATGATTTATTCATAACAGAAAGGTTAGAGATTAAGAGATTGAATTAGTATAACTTCTGTAGTACTTAAAATGTTGGATTTGAGGTGAATTCCTCACAGAATTTCTCAAAATGGTCTTCCAAAGTCTGAGAGCTGGTCTGGAACGATATAAATAAAACACACATTTTAAGTCATTCAGCATTCTTTATGCAAGTATGAAGAGGTAACTTGTAATCAAACCTTACTTCACAAGTGGACGTTTTTATTGGAATCATTTCTGTTACTCATTAGGAAAAACACATTATCAAAGAAACGAGACTTTGAAATCTCATTAGCTTGTCCTGTGCACAATGCCAATCAAAGTTTTCCTTTTTCATTATTGTTTAATGCCCCCAAAACCATAGTTAATGTTTCGCTTTTGTAAGTAAGTCTTTATAATACTGGGAAAATTGTTATGGATGATGAACTCTGGGATGTGGAGCTTGGGCATAAAAGCAACCATTGTAGTAGCAAAAGCCAACCAAACCCATCCATACGAAGTGGTCAGTGTGCCCTGGCAAGGCTCTTAAAGCCGTGTTGTTCTGGTCAGTTGGTCTTCAGGCCAGGGTCACGCTTTCTGACGTCTTAGGAGCATCACGTTGGTTAAATGCTCACAAGTAAAGAATAATCTACAAACTGTTGTCTAAATGGTCAAAAATAAATGTGAAATAATTAATAGAGACATAAGCCCCATTTGCATCGAAATTACCTGAAACAATTTGTCCCAGGAACTTTTTTCCCCCAGCCCTGTTGCTGTCTCCGTTTCCATCGTGGTCTAAAGTACCGTGAACTGAAGATTAGTCCGGTGACGTAGGATTGCGCACAACTTTCCAGAGCCCACTGGATTTCGTCTTCCACAAATACACTTAATAAAGCCTGAACCTCGTCGGTCCATCTGTCATATTTTTTTAACTCCATTGTTGATTTGGATAGCAAACGACTCTTACTGCACACACCGCAACAGACATTTAGGTTAAAATAAAATGCTGTGAGAGCTTAACCAATCAGCATGTTCAGCGCCTAAAGCCCCGTTTCCAGCTAAATTACCCGGAACAATTTGTACCAGAAACTTTTTTACAGGAACTTTTTTTTCCCCCAGACCTGCTGCTGTCTGCGTTTCCACTGCGGTCTAAAGTACCGTGAAGATTAGGCAAATTAGTCCGGAGACGTGGGACTGCGTGCGACTGTTCCTCCCAGGACAGTAATCATTTTTGTGCGATACTGTCTGCAACAATAACAAGTATGGAGCAGATTCAAGCTGTGCTGCTTTTGCTGGTTATGTTGGTTTACTAAAGAGGTAATTAACAAAACGGTGGAAAAGAGATGAGCACTGATACTAAAGCATATTCTGAAAGCTCGTAAAGCTAGATTTTAAATAAGACAACGTATGTTATCAGCTATTACGGACATTGACCGTGAGATGGCTCAGACGAACGCGCGCCATCAGACAGAAAGAGCAAGACTGATATTTACTATTTGCTGCGTGACCTCAACCAATCAGCATGTTCAGCGCCCAAGTCCCACCCCCGAAAGTTCCTGAACTTTAAAAAAGTAGCACCTCAGGAGCAGGGCCGCTCGGAGGGGGAAATATTTACCCGGAACTTAATTTAGACCCTGGTTCCTGCGGTCGAAACACACTGAGTACCACCCCAAAGTTCCTAGTTCCTGGGGAAAGTTCCTGCAGTGGAAATGCGGCTTAAGTCCCACCCACAAAAGTTCCTGAACTTTGAAAAAGTACTACCTCACGAGCAGGGCCGTTTTGAAGAAGTTCATTTAGATCCTGGTTCCTGCGGTCGAAACACATAGAGTACCACCCCAAAGTCCCTAGCTCCTGGGGAAAGTTTTTGCGGTGGAAACGCTAAACACTCTTGGGATATAATGTGTTTACTGTTTAAAATGGGTAATCCGGATTGCTTTATGCAAGCTCAATTCATTAAATTGATCAAAAGTGGTGTAAAGACATTTTTAATTTGTCCCAGGATCTTTTTCTCCCCAAGAACTGTTACTGTCTGCGTTTCCATCATGGTCTAAAGTATGTGAAGATTAAGCAAATGAGTCCGGTGACGTAGGACTAGTCCGCGCACGACTTTCCAGTTGCCGCTGGATTTCGTCCTCCGCAAATAAGCTTAATAAGATTGAACCTCGTCTGCGGTCCATCTGTCGTATTCAATTGTTGAGTCGAATAGTAAACAACTTACTGCACGCACAGACTTTTAGAAATGGTGGTTGAAATAAAATGTTGCATGAGCTCAACCAATCAGCATGTTCAGCGCCCAAGTCCCACCCCGAAAGTTCCTGAACCTTGAAAAAGTCCTACCTTGTGAGCAGGGACTTTCTGAGGGGGACATTTTTACCCGGAACTTCATTTAGACCCTGGTTCCTGCGGGTTGTCCCCACCCCAAAGTCCCTTTTTGGAACTATTCTTTATCTTAAAGAATCCAAATCTTTGCAAGAATCATGTGACACTGAAGACTGGAGTAATGATGCTAAAAATTCAGCTTTGATCACAGGAATACAATTCATTAAAATAGAACATTTTCAATTGTAATAATGTTTTAGAGTATTGTTTTTCTGATCAAGTAAATGCTCTGAGAGACTTCTTTCAAGAACAAATTTTACGGACTCCAAACTTCTGTGGTTTGATTTCTCTTGTTCAAACTTGAAACGTAAGTTCCTTAAAAATATAAACTTCTGGCCACCCAGCAATTCTCAAAGAGCACAACAGCAGACCTTGATTAACCTATTTGCTCTGCAAAGATACCTTATTGTACTTGGAATGCATCACAGAATACACAGCCGCTGACACAATGCTGTTCTGAACTTGTCAGCTCTATTCAAACACTCGATTCATTTGCTTGAAGTATCTTTTATGGAGCTGTTTACATCTGGACAGCACTGTGTTTAGTAATAAAAAAAGTAAGGGGAATGTAGCAGAAAATGTTGTTTTAAAGACCCCTGTGGTGAAAATCAAGTTTTTAATGTTGTTTAAATGTCTGTGGTGTTTTTAATATGCTTTCAGAAAAACCATTTGCAAATTCATAAGTCAACACCACTGTTGAGTATGTTCTCCTTAAAACTGCAATGAACCAAAGAACCAGTTTGAAATCGCTGGTGTTTCTGATGTCACAAACTACCTTGTAACCAATCACGTCAACGTGTGGGTGGTCTTTGGCATATCATTAACAGGGAACTAGCAGGGGAGTCTCAAGGAGAAGCAGGTTATCCCGGTATATTTTTCAGCTGATTTGAAAAATCGGGTACTTTTAGCAATATAGCAGGTGAATTATGTATGAATTATGAACTATATGCCTTTCTACACTGACGATCTAAGTTGTTCAAAGCGTTTCGAAGATGCTGATTTTTAGAAGGCAGGCTGAGATGGCATATTAGTTTTTTTTTTAATTGCTTAAATACTATAAGTGGTACTTGAGGCAGACTCAGTGAAACCATTCACTCATGTATCGAATCTTCAGATCAAGTCTGCAAAACTGCAAGCACATTATATGCTTTACACTAAAACAAACTTTTTGCCAAATGCTAAACAGTTTTTTACAGTAGACACATCATTCAAAACTAACAGCTGTTGTATTTAATTTGGGAAACAGACATTTAAATTCGGGATGCACCGAATCAAGGATTCGGCCGAATATTGGGCTTTTTGACGGGGTTCGGTTTCTGCCGAACCGAACCCTAGGCTTGCACTATGTGCTGGTCGAACGTAATGACACCGCCGTTGATTATGGGAAGGTGTTTACTAGGTGGACCGTTCAATTCTAGTAGGCTGTGAGAAATTGAAAATGGAACTTGTGCACAGAAAGCGTGTTGTTTGGCAGTGCTTTAAGTCAAAAGAAGGCGATTCAAGTCGAGCTGCATGTTCAATGCAATGCCGATTTGTCTCGTGGTGGCAAGGACCCTAAACAATAGCCGCTGTTAAAACATTTGCGTATGAAACATCCGAAAGAATAGGAGTTGTGCATGAAGGAATCTTGAACAGACAGCAGCCAAAATGCAGCAACTTCCGGTAACGTTACGGCAAAGGAAGGACAGTCATCCTGGCATGTTGTCTATTCTTAATTAAAATGAAATTAAATACATAAATAAAAATACACTGCTGTAGGGATGCTCATATCGGTTAATTTTCCCAACGACAACCCGATTATTAACCGTTAACTGATAAGACTATAATATTGAATTGGCAGAATGACGAGTGTCTGTGACCCGTTATACATTTTTTTTCACAGGTTTATTTTACCATGCAAACAGCAGCATGCAGATCAGATAAAATATAAATAAAAAGAATACAATAAATAGGCCTACACTAAATATTTTTCACTTAAATAATTACTAAATTAAGATGACAAAACGAAAATACACTGAATCAGTTTGAAGCTTTGAAGAACCGGAAGAGTTTTTTTTCAAATAAAAATAGCAGGCCTACTTCAATCCACAACTTGTATGTGTTTTTGTTTAAAGTAACATGTCTAAGTGATGTGGGTTAGTCTGGAGCACAGCCTTGACAGATAAATCCATGGCAGAAAACACCCTCTCAAGCCTTTTACTTTCGTTTGTCTCCTTCTGCGCTCGCCGTTCTGTTGTTCTTTGAAACGACAGAGGTTGTTCTATAAACCATCAGAAAACAGCGGCGAGAAGAACATACGTGACAATGTTTACTTAGCAAACTTGACCAAAACCACACAATGAAAAGCCTTAAGGCTTCAGATGACACGGATGCCCCGGTAATACAGAGATAGGCTACCGCCTCGCTAGAGCGGCCAGCGCCTTTCATTTGCTTTCCACCAGTCAGGAGCTTGTACTAGCCTACTGCTGTAATTTAGCATATTTTGCAAGTAACTTAGTCGCCCTTTCTGTCGAAATGTAGGCTTCTACATTTGCTTCATTTTGCGAAATACGTCTGGTTAGACATGTGGTTGCACGTGTCGACGCGCTCCGTGAGTGAACAAATACAGCATATTTTTCTTTAACCATGCAGCAAACAAAGCGTTAAAAACATTTAAACCTTTTAACTGATAGTATTAATCGATTAACTTTTAAACAGTCAATATGAGCATCCCTACACTGCTGTGGACGTTGTTTACTTCATTAATGTGTTAACTGTGATAATGGACTGAGGATGGGAGTAGGATTCGGTATTCGTTTCGGATTCGGCAGAATCTTAACCAGTGGATTCGGTATTCGGCCAAACCCCAAAAATCTGGATGCGGTGCATCCCTAATTTAAATACCACGATAATTGTCTGATATTATGTGTGAAAACGCTTACATAAATTGATCACTTAGAAATCAAAACTCCATAATTTTGACCCTCTTTCTTGCATTTCTGTTTAAACTGTAAATATGTATAAATCAAAACTCAATATTTTCACCCTTGAATTTCAGTTTATTTTGTAAATACATACTGAATATACATACAAGTCGTCACCTTTATTTCTATAGCGCTTTATACAATACAGATTGTTTCAAAGCAGCTTCACAATATAGTAGCAAATTCTGCTGTAAAGCAGCTCCAATATTGTCATTATTCAGCTCAGTTCAATTAATAACTGTAAAATTCATCAATTGTACAACTCTGTTTATAAAGTGTATTTTAAACTCCTGTAACTCCACTGCACACTGAACAAGCTAAAGACACAAGATAGTGTTGTACATTTTTCACATCTCTGTGTAGTTTGGCATGTGTGTGGCTAATCATTTAGGGTGCTTTCACACTTAGTTCGATTGCCTGGACCGAAGCCGAGTTCATATGATATTATTTGGGTCCGAACCGGGGTGCGTTTGCGTCATCAAAGCAGCAGCTGTTACCCCGTTGCTTGGTAACGACGGCGAGTGAGAAAGTGGCAAAACGCATAGCGTTGCTCACTCACTTTTATATTTTTGTTTTTGAACCGTTGGTTTTTTTGTTACCAAAGCTTCCGTACGTAATGACGCTTGCGTCTATCTGCCGCGAATGAACTGCAAATGCTCTAAAGAACGCTGAAGACGAGCAGAAATGAGATCTACAGCTCTCTGCTTGCAGTACATCAGTCATGGTCACCAGGAAAATGAGTGAAACACACACAAACACACATTTTTATCAAATCATACGTGATTAATAACGGTTCACTTCCGCGATTTAGTACGATTGCGTTCACATCAGCAGCAAACCGTACCGGAGTTCACATGAACTGAACCCCAGCATTTTTCAGCTTTTTTGGTTCCTTTTCACACCACACTGATTGCTTTGGTCCGAACCAGTTGAAACGAACCAAAATGCAGTCACATGACAACATCCACATCACTCATTGGCCATGGTGTATTTCCTAAACTGCGACTGCGCGGGCTGGTTTTGTCCCTGGCCATAATCTATTACATTGTTTGTATACACCACAATATGCAAACAATACATTTCTATAATGAAGCGCGGATGCGGCTTGAAAACAACGTTCTAATGGACTGCAAACGGCGAGCGCGCATCGCTCGTCACTTCAAGCGAAGATCGCGCTGTTCTTGTGAGTTTTCGAAAGTTGGGATCTAATATGGTCATCAGACCAAATTTCTATGAGGCTCCGCACCTCCTCACTACTCCAAGTTTGTCCGCGAGCTGCCATGCTAAAGTGCAAACTGTCAACAAATACTTTCTCATCCCATAATGCACAGAGCAGCTGACTACGGAAGCTGGTTTAGTCCAAAAATGATCAGTACTTTTTGCAGTCGGGTCTGTTCGAGGTCGGATCACGTTCTCACCACAAACGAACCGCTCCAGAGTTTGTTTGAAAGCGTACCGAGACCAAGGAGATCTCGGTACGCTTGTTTGGTCCGCTATTGGTGCGCACCCGAGTGCGATTTCTGCTTTCACACCTGACCAAACGAACCGCACCAAAGAGGAAAACGAACTCTAGTACGATTCAGCCGAACTAAATGAGGCAGGTGTGAAAGCACCCTAAGCGGACTCGGGTATGGTGTGCGGGTGCTCACCCGAGTTCGGAAGACAGCGTTCACATCATCCAAACGAACCGAACTCTGACGTCAATTGAACCCGGGTGCGCATCAAAACTGCAACTGTGAAAGCACCCGTCATGTTTTGTGTGAAGAGTTACTATAAAAACATGCAATTTTTAGAAGTTAAAATATTTTTGAATGAAATGTCTGCTTGCATGTTGTTTGCGTGTTTTGTGGCTTTGTGTGTAGAGTTTAGAGAAAAGGAGCCATGGTTTGAGAAGCAATTTTAAAAAACGAAGACTTTTTAAATTAAGCAATGCGGTGGTGCTTTCTTCCTCAATTTGTGTAAATGGCCTTTAAATTTATAGAGAAGCAGAGATATGGAGGCTGACAAGTGCCAAGGAAAAGTCTCATGCTATACCACTTCCTGTTTGCTCCTGGCTGTTAAATGGGGCAACCAATGGCAATAATAACATTACATATCTTATGTTTCATCTTCATAATGTCTTTAGTCTTTGTTCCTAAACTTACCTTGAAGCTTTTTTCTCTTTGTGCCTTCAGTTTATTTATAGACGCATTTGTTTGTGTACTTTGGCCACGTGTTAACATTGTTAATTGTTATATTTGGGCACATATTTCAAACCATATGCTTGTGAGGTCATTAATTCTCTGATGTTTGCTTTTCTTTTTGAGAATGATTTTGGGTCAAGAGGCCATCTGAGCTCTTGTTCTCTATATGCCGCCATTTCATAAGACTTTCTGAGATTGTCTTTCCTGTCAACCAAATTACATTTGGTTCAGCCTACATAGAAAATTAACTTTCCATTTACAGATCATCTTCAAATGTCTAGTGCCCATATCCGATCAACTTATGTCGATCAGAGAGCGACGGCAATGATAGTTTCCTTTCAGCTTTTGTGTTTTGATGGCATGTGACGGTAACGCAGGAAGCTTGTTTTCTGTACCGCTTCCCATTCCCTGGAAGTTGATGCATCTAATTTCCGATCTGTTCAGAAAAGTAAAATTTCCACTCACTGTAATTTTATTGGGTGGTCCAAGGCAGGCTGGAATTCCCTGGCATTTGAGTTTTTCCACAATTATCCCTCCCTGCGCTTTAAGGGATGAAACTGAAGCCGATATCGGTTCGGTTTGGCAGTCTCAGGGGGACGCCAGGACCTGATGCTGGGCGCCAGCCTTGTGTCCAGAGGGACATGTGACTGCATTGTGGAAGAGTGGGTTGGAGTGACAAGTCCTTTTGGATGCCCAGAGCTCTCAACATCCACCCACTCCACCAAACCCGCATGTATGCATGCCTCCATCTGCTCGCTCTACACTCTCCCGTTCTGTGTTTCACATTGGGCTCTGCTTCAAAAGACTGTGTTGTGTGTGAGATCAGAAGCGTGTTACGCTTAAAGATGAGATCACAATTTGTATTTTTGTATGGAATATTGCAGTATTTATTCTAAATGATTTATCCATGCACATCATTACCCCCCCCCCCCCCCCCCCCATGTTTATCGGTGCAAGGACAGGACAACCTGCCACGCACATGAGAACAATAGCAAACGACAGCAATCCAATCAATTCCTGATAGACAAAACCAAGTCCTGCCCTACTCCCCCCCCCCCCCCCCCTATAACAGGCTATAACAACTTCTGTTTCATACCGATTTAAATGTTGACGGTCAAGTCAGTTTTGTTTAAAGGTCCCCTTCTTCGTGATCCCATTGTTCAAACTGTAGTTAGTGTGTAATGTTGCTGTTAGAGCATAAATAATACCTGTAAAATTATAAAGCTCAAAGTTCAATGCCAAGCGAGATATTTTAATTAACAGAAGTCCCCTTTCAAAGCCTACAGCGAACGGCCGGCTTGGACTACATCCTGGTACTTCCTTCATTAATTACGTCAGTAGAACAGTAGAACAGACTAACCTCCGCCCACAAGAATATGCGAAAAAGGGGGCGTGGTCTTGTTGCTGTCCCACGTGGAGAAGAGGACGGTCGCGTGGAGAAAAGGAAGTGCTGCGTTTGACTGTGTTTGTCGCCATGTCGTCGAGACGCTGTTATTTTCATCCCGGAGTCAAATCACCTTTGTTTGGCTTTCCCAGGGACGCTGTAGAGATCATTAAGAGCATACATCTCCCCGTTAAGAGGCGTGACCTTTCCGTACAACGTGCGCTAAGCTGCTGTCGAATCACAACACAGGAACCGTGCCACGTTTGCTAAGCTGCGGTCAAATCACAACACGGGAACCGCTGGCACAATCAGAACTCGTTACGTATTTCTGAAGGAGGGACTTCATAGAACAAGGAACTCATCAGCCGTTTTTAGGACAGTGAAAACAGCGGTATACAGATAAGTAAATTGTGTGAAAAAAACTGTGTTTTTTTACACGCGAAACATGAACACATGTTATATTGCACACTGTAAACACAATCAAAGCTTCAAAAAAACACGAAGAACGGGACCTTTAAAGGTTGCAACGTAATGGAAGTAGCGACACATCTTTTCTTTCGTATTGTGACGGACATCCGAGTGTTTTGCTGGGACAATTCATCAATTGTTGGCAGATCTGAGTGCGAGCTTGCAGTCGAGTGTAAGAAAGGCAGGGTTTATGTGGCCCAAACTGATTGTTTTGTCGTTTTTAATAGTCTGCAAGATATATTTTAGTTTAAAATGATATGGTCAAAAAATGTAAGATATAAAACGTATGCATAGATGAATCGTTGATGAAATAGATGAACAAGAAAATAGATACATTTCATGTCGACTTTTGTGAAGTGCGTACTAGTGGAAGGAAATGGAACTGCATTTTGTTTGTGTCCAGAAACCATTTTACTGTTTAATTTTTTTCTTTTTAACTAGACCGTGGCAGTGGGGTGTTTGTGTTTAAACCTTTTTTTTTTATTCAGTTTGTTTCCACTTAACGCATTAATTACAAACTTTAGCTTTAAAGGCACAGTATGTAAGTTTTGACGCTAGAGGTCGCTTATTCAAAACAAAGGCGTAGCTTGATGACACCGTGAATGAGCCTGGAATCATGGGAGTTGTAGTCTTGACTCTTCACCTCCACAGCCGATGGAAATGAATCCGACGGGCAGAAATCATGTTCATGAATGAGCAATTGTAGTAATGTTTTATTAACATTAACCATGGGAGCGAATGCTAATGAGATCTGCGCGAAACACCGTCTCTGAGCTTTTATTCTGCTTATGCTGCAGTCGCCGCTTCCACTCTTTTCATTGTGTATGTGGGGGAACGCAGAGCGGTTTTACATGCTTAAAACAATCATACTAAATACATTTGAGTGAAACTTGTGTTATAACGTTACTCTGTGCGTTCGCTCGGTGGCTGGTATGAGAGACTTGTTGCACTGTAATCTAGATCGATATTAGAATATCATATTAATAAAAATGATATATGACTAAATGACTGTTGCTAAATGACAATTAATTTTAAAATACATAGATGGAGAAAGCTCTCTCTGATTATGCTACGTTAGCCACTTTACATAATAGTGTTGTCTCTGAGGCATGGTAAAAACATTACTCGCGGTGAATCAAGAAAACCAGCGATTCAAATAAGACAAACCATGTTACAATAATTCGTTTTCTGTTGATAAATGTATATCTAAACAGTTGTTCGCCTGTCTAATAAAATATATACTATATTAAAGTGTCCTTGGTGTTTCTATGGTTTCTACGGATATCAAGGGTAGCGGATATGATGTCACTGACTGGTTAAAATAGCTAATTTCTTCGGTTTTAAACATTGTAGGAAACATTTGGGATAATGTAAGTATACACGTCAACAAAATATATAACATTGTTCTAGTGGTTTTGGGATATTTTAATCTAAATATCTTACATATTGTGCCTTTAAAACAATTTTGAAGCTTTAAAAAACAGAGTTTACAATAATTTCTTCTGTTTAATTTTATTTCCTGGTTACATTTTAATTAACATCATGGCTCAATAAAGCAGTTTTATCTTTGCCATTCTAAATTTGATGCATGACTGTTGTTTTTGGTTCCCTATTAGCAGTTGTTTTAATTATCAAATGAATGGTTGGTTGAATGTTGTAAACCAGTTGGCAAGGATCCATCACATACAAAGCCTAAGCGCTTATAAATCAAAGATGGCATATTGTAGAGGAATATGAGTCATGTGTTTTTATCAATTTGGGTCATTGCTGGTTTGCCAGCTTGGGTTTTGTTTTTCGTCTTTTGAAGATCAAATACATTTTTGATGATGGGAATATTGGAAGCATTTAGCATTTTAAGCAGAAAATGAATTGTGAGCGTTGAAGGAGTCACTTCCCTGTTGACGTGAAGTGTAATATCTGTGTGAGTGTAAACAGAAGTTGAACCTAGCTAGAGACCATAGAAGGGCAGTATTGTTAGCAAAGTCTTTAAAGGGGTCATAGAATGGTACATGCACTTTTACAAGTTGATTATACGGAAATGTGTGTTGGCAGTGCCTGTACACAACCATCCTATAATGATAAAAATACATCCAGTGTTTTTTTTTTAATCTCCTTATATATTTTCCCCTGTCTCAAATCGAGCCGTCTGACCGTGTGACGTTACACGGTGTACGCCCCTCCTAAGATTGTTGATTGACAGCAGCGTTTCAACACAGACCCGCCCTGAGCGAGCTGTCATCAGTCCGCCATTGTTGATACTCTGGAACAGAATGGCGTCTAAGCGATTGTGGTGTTTTGTTGTTGTTGTGTGTAATAACGAACACAGCAGTCATTTTGATGTTCCTAAATCCGAACTGCTGAAGACCCAGTGGCTGCTGAGTTTTGTTTTAGAAGGGAATATTCCCCCCGATCAACGTCAATGTTTGCGCGAATCATTTCTCAACAGACTGCTTTATAAACGAGCGTCAGTATAAAGCAGGTTTTGCTAATAAGCTGCTCTTGAAAAAAGGATCGTGTTCCTGCTGCACCTCAGGAAGATGTGAGTGTAACGTTTTATTAACCTTTATATTAATCTTTGCAAATCGCTTCACGATGAATGAGGCTAAAATTTACAGGGTAAGTTACATTACGGCATGCTTTCTGTGTATGATGTTCTCAATATAATTCATAATCCCACGTTTATAATGAACAACGCGTTATGTTTGTTATTACAAACTGTGTACTCGGGTGATAAAGTTAACGTGGTAACACTACACTAAGCTTACTTTTGTACATGGTTTATAACGGTGTCTGTTACGATTAAGAAGTAATGTAAAAAAAAAAAATCTTATAACATAACATCAATCTGTCAATGAACTAACACATCAGTAAACACATAGCAACTACACTACTCTACCAGTACAAAGATAGATCAAAGTGACATGACGTTAACCAACCATTCAGAAACGTCCTGTTCGAACTTCGATGGGTTCGTCATCTTGTTCCTAGTCCGACTCCGGTTCAAAATGATAAGGTTGCTCAGATGTTTCCTCAGAGACTCCCGTTGCCATTATTTCTCGAAAATATACCCTCAAATGTTGTCAAGGCAACACTCCACGTGTGTTGTGGTGTTGTGTCGGGTCGAACCGAACGCCCCACAGAGCAGAGGGGGCGGGGTGAGCAAAGCTCATTATCATTTAAAGTCACATGCACTGAAATGACTTGCTGAAAACTGAGCTGGTTTTGACCAGGTAAAATGAGTGTTTTCTTACAATACTAATGAGAATTTTTAATTAAAGTATATTACAAACTTTTCATTTAGACAGTAAAGAATCATATTAACTTGTACAAAAATGTCATTCTATGACCCCATTTAATTCAAAATTCGACTAGATGTTTACATTTTCAGTCAAATCAAGTTTATTTGTCTGGTGCATTTTCGGTGCTAGCTTTGAGGCTTAAGCTAGCTCCAGACTAAAATGCCTATTTTTTGAGTTGTTTTAACTGAAGCAATTGGTACTGATATATCTTAAAATATGTCAGTGCTATTGTTTTGTCTCAAGATGCACACCAGTAATGTTTTTTTCTAAGGCACATTTATAAAAGCGACTTAAATGTCCCAAATGAACTAAGGCCTAATGCTGGCTTAATCTAAGCCCTGTCTGTGAAACCGGGCAATTGTTTCTTAAGGCTCTGAAAGCTTCAAACTATTTTTTTTTTTACAGCTTTTCCAGTAATTGCTAAGCTATTGCTAATGTTTCCAGAGAGGTTTCCAAGGCCATACATCCAGTTGTTACAGTGCTAAGTGGTTTCTGAGGTGTTGTGACTGGTTGCTAGATAGTCACTTATTTTGACTAACGTCTATGATGATTTTTTTTTTTCGTTTTCTGGTCCAAGAACTGCCTACTTGGATAAGAAGAGATCAAACAAAAAGTACTTTTTTTTAACATGCTTTTTTGGGGTGGCTTTTAATATAGATTGTACCGCAATAATTGATGGCATGGAAAAAACTTAAATAATAGCACAGTTATAGAGTGGTGCAGGTATGACGTCTTTGTAGGCCAACCGGCAGTTAGCATCACACTGGTTCCCTCGAGAAAAAACAGAAATAGAATTTTCCCATTGGGGAAACAAGCTCTGTGATCAACAAAGGTTTGTGATACTTGCACGTTTTGTCCATCAAGATAATTTTCACAGTCAGATAAACGCAACTTTTTTGAATTCTGAAGCCTAAATGCAGTCGCCAGAAGTAAAAAGCTAAAGGTAGGCTATAAGCGAACTACACCACAGTCCAACGAATTCACCGTCACCATCACTAAGCTTTCGAAAACTTTCAGTTTTTATTTAAAAACATTTTCCCAGAACGTTTGAGAAAGACTAGTTTATAAGAGCACAATTATGAGCATAATGAGGCTGTAAAAGCGGACTGAGTTTACCTGCCCTTACGAAAATGAACCATGGTTTTACTAGAAATAAAACCAAAAAACCATGGTTATTGTAACCATGGTTTTGCTACTCTAACCATAGTTTAAACATGGTATTTGTGGTAAAACTGTGGTTATATAAATGGCAATCAATTAGCCAAAAAACCATGGTTACTACACTTTTACTATAATAAAACCATGGTTATTTTTGATGACGTTTAATCTCCTCGACAGGCTCTGTAGTCCCATTTGTTAGTAACCGCCTTTTTCAAGACACTTTAACAGCTTAAAAAAATCACGAGTGGGGTAACACTGATGTATTTTATGTCCTAGAATAAAACGTGAAAGTGTCTTGGGCTTGTGTTCACCACAAACCTTATTTCAGCCATTAAAAAAAACCATTGACTTTGTGACGATGGAGCCAGAAATGCTAAAATGCTAACTTGTTTCTGCATTTTTGCCTACAAAGTGATGTCATACCTGCACCACTCTATTATCTAATGTTTTTAGTGTCTCAGAGCAACTCTGTTCGCAGTACATGCTGCATCTCTGCATCTGCTCGTGAGTTTGGGTCATTTATAACATGCATTTGGAACGCAACATGTTCCAACCATCTTTTCATAATTGTAACGAGAAGCACATATAAACCTGCTGTTGTCAAAAAAAATAGAGACTTTAATGCAAATTCACACTGCACTGATGCTGGCCAACGGCAATCGAGATGTTTATTAACCCCTCGGAGCTGTGTGGAGCAGTTATATGATGGCTAGATGCACTTTTATGGACTTCAAAAATGACCCAACAATTCACTGCCATTATAAAGCTTGGAAGAGCCAGGACTTTTTTAATATAGCTCCGATTTATTTGTCTGAAAGAAGAATGTCATATACTCCTAGGATGACTTGAGGATGTGTAAATCATGGGCCAATTATCATTTTTGGGTGAACTATCCCTTTAACACTCAGACAAAGCTATTTTTCTGCATTTATTTAAATGACAAATGGTTATAGGTCACCCCTTAAATTGAAACAGGCAAGCTGTATTTTGACCATGGCAGTTTGCTGATATATTTGGTCACCTGACACTTTAATCCAGTGCCACTAACAGTACTATAATTGCTGTGCGATGTCCCACTAGACTAGACTAGGGGGGGTCAATTTACTCTCAGCTTTTTTCTGTCCTTGTTGTCTCCCTAGGACGAATCAGTTGTGTTGTAGTATTCGGATAAAACGGAAAAAAGGAATAAATGTACTTGGGATTGAACCTGATCCTCCTGTGTTACCAGCCAGTTGTCAGCTCGTGTTCTTCAGCGCTGAGATTTTAATGTTGAGTTGGACTTATGTCTAGAGGCAAAGGGAGTAACAGTAAGATGTTTGCATGGGAGGACAGTATTTTGTCACAGTGCAACGGGAGCCCCGTCATTTGGTTGTGTGGGTGTGTGTGTATGTGTATGTGTGAAGACTTCGAATGACCCAGATGTTTTAGTTGTGATTTCATCTCTAATCAGAACCTCTGGGACAAATGGAGAAGCTAGTGGGTGGACGCAGAACTTTTCTTAGAATTAGACACAAGGTCTGTACACTTACACAGCAGCACACCGCACATATAAACGGTGACCTGGTTTGTTGACATATTTCGCTGCAGAATAATAGTCAGCAAATTGTGATAGACACATTTAAATATTCTTAAAGCTAAAATCTCACAGAGATTTCATTGTCATTAAAGTACCAGGCATTCAAACAGGTTATTTTTGCTCTTGTTGATATTGTCATGCATTTCTAAAGGTCAGAATACACCTGACGTAAGCTCACCTTTAGAAAAGAGTGCTTAACTATTTCTTTTTGCCTTTGCAGCGTTTCCATTGCCATTGGATTTGAGTTATTTTGTTTGGACTTAAAACGCTCAATGACAATCTACAAGAGCCCTTCTGCAACTTTTCCAACCTAAAGAAGGTAAGGTAAAATATTATTTTAAAAACTGTTTGACAGTCCCCAAATGAAGATAATTCAAAGACGTTACTTTATACCAGTGGCGGGCCGTGCATTTCACACCTAGGGCTTCAGTGGTATCCTACCTTAATTAATTCACCTCTTAATAAAATCATCATGATGCCACGGCTATAGAAACAATTAATATTATACAGAAATGCAGTATAACGGTGTTGCGTCTCTCATGAAGCGAGAATGAATTATTAAATCATTTAAGAATTATTAACGCAGGAAACCCAAATGACACAATTCAACAAGTCTCCTTTCGCTGCAGCCACAGCTGCGCCACATACATCATATCTAACAGAAGCATCGATCCGCTCCGGGTTTTCCGTGCATTTTTGTAGTAGGCTACCTTTTGAGTTCTCCCAAATTTTTGTGCAAATTTTTCTCGTGGTTTTTGTGCAAATTCTACAGGAAAGAAAACGCAACAGCATAAATGGTTCTTGAAAAATCTTACCAACAGTATGACTAATTTATTTCAGGTGAGGTTCAAAGATAATACGTTTTTCCATTAAAATGTATTTAAACCCACAAAACTCGCGAAATAACGAAAGTAATAATAATAATAAATCATTTAGATCATAAATTTACAAGAAAAAAGTAAATAACATTCGGCACGGAAAAAACGGGGCACGGATTAGCCAGCCCATGGGTTGACTGTAGGATATAAAAAATGTAAATAAAATGCATTATAGCTTACTCACCAAAATAGGCTATGATTATTTTTACACAAAACATGCCAATGTGTGCAGCTGACCCATGCTCTCAAGTAAATCAAGGAGATCCGCGGGACTTCAAAATCAGTGATGGTAGTTAGTTCATTTTTAGCCGGGACGGATCGAATAGCGTTCCGGGACTGTGCGTTAAACTGGAGAAGGCTGTATGCGGGAATTTTAAAAATGGCTTTGTAAGTATGTTAAAGGGTTACTTCAGTGATTTAGCATTAAGCTTTGTATTTAAACTGGGTCATTTATGTAGTAGAAATGTGAAATTATTTTTAAATTTGGTGCCTTCTAGACTGTGAAAAGAATGAAAATGTATTTTTGTCTCATGGGGATGAAAGACAACAACTCCCAGAATGCACTTGCTTCGCTGCCCACCGCAGCTCCACCCCAACGTCGGTTTCATTTTTATACAGTAATACAATCGTTTCGTTAATTTACAGCAGTCATTTACAATGCTTGTCCAGTCTGGCGTGTTCTCAGATCGCATATGGAAGCTTAACTTTCATAGGAATTCATTGAAAAGTTGAAACACTCACTTTCTCTGCACGGTTCCGTTATGAATGCCAGAGGCCGAGCTGTGCGCATTTACATTCTGTGAGTGAGATCTCCCCCCTGTGGGCGGGTTGAAAACATGCGGAACAGCTCCCTCTACTGGCTGTAGTCTTTAGCCTCTGGCTAAAAAATCCTCTGATGACGCAAAATGACGATATTTGTGTCATCGGAGGATTTTTTCCAGAAATAAAATGCATAATTCTCTCGTCTCAGGGGGATATGAGGGGGGGCAGTACCATAATTCGAATATACTACCAGGTTTCTACTGATACAAAGCTTAATGCTAAATCACTGAAGTAACCCTTTAATTAATATATTTTCTTCTCTGTCAGCCATTGGGGTTTGAAAAAAACACTATTAAAACTACAGATGTTTTATCTTGTGCGTTTTGCTAGTTATTCTGACTAGGCCACTACTTATAGTACGCTTTCTTTTGAGGCTCTCTGAAAAACGCTCGGTTTTGATGGGCGTGCCGCACTGAAGACTTAAAGTTAACGTCCATGGCTAGGATTGGATAAGATTTGCATATTTAATGAGCTTCGGCTCCCTCAGCACGTGGGGATTGTTTTGAAAGCGTCTGGGGAAACGCTCACAGGACTCGCGAAATGCCTTTATCAAACACACACAATGATTCATCTCTCATCCACCCGCGATTGATTGGAATGTTATTTTTGTATTACTTGGCCCGCCCGATTGGTGAATAACCGCGACCTGTACACACACACATGCACGCAAGAAAGGAATGTTATTGCTGTATGTGGAAATTTGAAAATGGCTTTGTAAGTATGTTAATTAATACATTAGTTTCTTCTCCTCTGTCAGCCATTGGGGTTTGGAAAAAAAAAAACGCTATTAAAACTACAGATGTTTTATCTTGTGCGGTTTGCTAGTTATTCTGACTAGGCCACTACTTATAGTACGCTCTCTGACCATCCAATGAAAGGACGTGAAAATGCCGACGTTATTTTACGCCTGCTAGATGGCCCCGGGAAGGCCATCTCGAAATCTGATTGGTTGTTTAAATATATATATATATATATATAATATATATAAATTGGAGTGTTCCACATTAGAAACTTCATGAAAGAACTGAAATCATTGTGGTTGGCAGATTTAATTAAGCAAAATACTTTACAAGGAAACATTGTAAAGGTCCATTTACATTCCAGTGCTGCTGCATTGGGAATGCTTATTCTCATTATTATTCAGATTTCGCACAGCTGGTTGTGCAGACTGTGTTTTTTCAGACCTGCAGTGTAATTTGCATGAAGATGCCAGGCTTGCATTTGTAAATGTGTATTGCACTAAGCACTGCTTCTGTATTTCCATGGGGATGGATGTGGCTGCAGGCTACAGTGCTGATTTGGGATTCGAAAGTGAGGGGAAAAAAATTCCCTGGAGATCCCACTTACACACACAGTTTCCCGTGATCTCAGTGTCTAGGCTTCAGTCCACCTCACGTCACACTCGTTTCTGTGTTTTTCTCTCACTAGGAGGAAAAGGGTTGATTGTGCGCTAGGGAAAAGCGAGGATTTGGAGAGGCTGTATGACTCGGCAGAAATCGTCCGCCCTCCATAAAAATGCAGCGTGTCGTTTTTGAAGCCACAAAACTGTATTTTTGCTCTGAGGATGGCATGGCTTTGCTGACGACAGGCCTTCGTGTCTGTGGCAAGCCTGTCAGCTGTATGCTAATTTTATATTCTGGCCACTAAAGACCTGCAGGATATTTACACATCATGTAAGTGTGGCCTGGGTATACAGTATACTAATGCTTCTCTGAACGGTTCTGACCACTGTGGGGGGAAACAAATGCTTTTTACTACAGTTGCCTCGATTTTTTGGGGGGAAAGTGATGAGAAATTTTGAAGATTTGGCAAATATTCCTAAACATTTGGTAATTTAAAAAGCACCAAATATTTTTTATGTTCACCAAACAATTGAATTAAAGCCACAATGTGTAAATTTTCGCTGCTACAGGACGCTTATTCAAAACAAAGGCGTAACTTGATGACAGCTCGAGCTTTTATTATGCCACTTACGATCGTTTCCGCTTTTTCCGGTTATGCGTATGTGGGGTAGCGCAGCGCTGTTTTAACGCCTTTGGTGTTTCCATGGTTTCTACAAAATAAAACCGGAAAAAGCAACTGGAAATCGAGGGTAACGCAGGTATGATGTCATTGATAGGTCCGTGTCCTAGTTAAAATTGCTTATTTCTCTGGATTTAAACATTCTTGGAAACTTTTGGGATAATGTAAGTACACAAGTCAATAAAATATATAACATTGTTCTTGTGTTTTTTTTTATATTTTAATCAAGAAATCTTACATACTGTGCCTTTAATTAGCTGACAAGACTGCAGTAGATACAGAAAAAAAAATAAAAAAAATTAAAAGGGACAATAAGAGCTAATGACGCATCTATAGAGCCTGTTCACACAACCTGTTTTTGTGTTTTATAATAAAAAAACAACAACAAAACACATGCCCCTAAATGTGCATGTCTTCAGGATATAATGTTCATTTAACAACCTTTTCCATCTTTTATAATATGATAAATTATGTACAACACTGTACCTGGTTAAAGTGTAGGGTTCTGCTGTATTCATAAAAGTACCGTTGCGACATAGAGCATCCTGTGGTTTGACATTTTAGACAATTCAATCATATCTGCTCAAACATGTTGAGTAGCACTTGTGCCATCTAGTTAGTCCTCTTCCAATTGGAAGTAGCTTAAGCGATAGGTCACCAAATAATAAATTCTGTCATTATTTACTCACCCTCAAGTTGTTCCAAACCTGTATGAATTTCTTTGTTCTGTTGAACACAAAAAAATATATCTTGAAGAATATGGGTAAGCAAACCGTTCATGAACCCCATTGACTTCCATAGTATGGGACCGCTGAACTGGGAGAAGAATAGAGTAAACTATATAGTCACTATATAATGTGTATCTGATATGAATAAAACACATAGTCAAGTTATAACTGTCTGAAAGGATTGTTTTTGCTGTTTCCATAGACATCAGTGTGTGTTTTTTGCTAGTACTTATGAGCATTTAAATGTCTGAAACCTGAAATAAACATTATGTGGTTGAAAACACTGAATTGTTGTGATATGAGCGCTGAGCATGTCTGTCTCTGGTTCAGCGCCAGCCAAAGCACGAAAGCACGTTTGAATTCAAGTGGCACCGAGATGAGGCACCGAAATCTGCGTTCAGATTCGGTTGGGTACATACCGGTTATATAGGTACGGTACCAAACCCTAGTTTTAACATGCGCTTTTTCTGAACGTGTGCACCCGGAGTGCTTGCATGCTAAATGCCTATCAAACAGCGCCTGATTATGAAGTTATTGCACTGATACTGTCACACAAGGTTTACATAAACACGGTTATGTCGAAAGTGAAAGTAAACAGTTGAGAGAAATCGAATGCATGTCTGTATATGCGTGCAGGTCTTAAAGTGACAGCAGCCTAATAGTAAACATGCACCCCCTTGTCCTTAAAGGAATAGTTCACCCAAAAATGAAAATTGTCGTTATTTACTCAACTACTGTTGTTCCAAACCTGTATTAATTTCTTTCTCATACACTTCACTGTATAAATTGTACATTGATTCTTATTAAAGCTACTGTATTAAAGTTTTCAGTCAAGAGCAGTGAGTGAGTGGTTTTGTTGTTTTATTAACATTAAAGGGATATAAACTATTTTTTTTTATAATAGTTCTTTAAATGTCTTACTTGATTGCTACTGTTAAAGGGTTAGTTCACCCAAAAATGAAAATTCTGTCATTAATTACTTACCCTCATGTCATTCAATACACTCAAAAAAAGGTTCTATATGACACCGAAAATGGTTCTTCATCGTAATCATAGAGGAACCACTTTTGGTGCTATATAGTAACATATCTTAACATGTTCTGTATATGGTAGTGGTGCTATATAGCTCCTTAGTTAATGTTGCCAAATAGCACCTTAGGCTGCGTTCACACTGCAGGGCTTAATGCTCAATTGCGATTTTTTGAAAAAATGCGATTTTTTTGCAAGGCCGTTCACATTTCCAATTAAATGCGACCTTTTGTGATCTCCTGTGTGAACGTGAAATGACCCAGAAGTGACCCGCATGCGCAGAAGAGTACTCAACGGTCAACGACGTCACTTGTTGTTTACGGAAGTAGCCAAATATGGGTGTCAGCATTGGAGTTCGTTTAGCTTTATTAAAGTTATTTTCACAACGGAGCCAGCACCATTACAACCTTCTCATGTTAATTCCCTTCCACTGACTGGTCTCAGCATCGTCCGCCATAGTTGTTTATTTTTTTTAATTTCCCGCCTACTTCAACGTACAATGATGACGTTTGTCGCATATCAACGACGTGCGGGTCGGATACATGTGACCTGGCAGTTCAGACTGAAGACGCATTTCAAAAGATCGGATATGTATCGGATTTGGACCACATACCCAAGTGCCCTGGGTCGCATTTGAAAAGATCGGATCGGTGTCGTTCAGACTGTCATGAAAAGATCAGATACAGGTCGCATAAGGGCAAAAAAATCGGAATTGGGTCGTTTCAGCCTGCAGTGTGAACGCAGCCTTAGTCAAAGAACCAGTGAAGAACCTCTAAAGAACCGCTGAAGAACCACTGAAGCACCATAATTGGTGCTATATAGCACTTAAAAAGGTTCCCCTATGATTACGTGAACCATTTTTGGTGCCATATAGAACCTTTTTTTTTTTTTTGAGTGTACCTGTAAGACCTTTGTTCATCTTCGGAACACAAATGAAGATATTTTAGTTGAAATCAGAAGGCTCAGAACGGCCTCAAGACCCATAAAAGGTACTAAAGACGTCTTTACAAAGTCCATCTCACTACAGTGGTTCTACAATAACTTTATGAAGCGACGAGAATAGTTCTTGTGCGTAAAAAAAAAAAAAAAATCATAATAACAACAAGTTCTTGTCTTCCGCCTGAGCCTTTGACGTGAACTCACGAAGCACCTCGACTTTCACCGCGAGAATATGACTTTCATTTCGCGGCTTTGATAAGGCAATTTTACTTGCACTTGTTCGTTTCTCACGGTGCGGGCATCGAGGAAAGGCACACTTTAGCCCCATTTTGACCACTACGGCAAGATCTAAAGCGCGATCAATGTAAAATTCAACAGCTTAGATACGGCGCGTCTTCCTCTGCTTGTAAACAAAGCTCATCGCTTCCGGGTCATGTGTCAGAACACCGGCTCTACGCCATATTCTCGCGCATGCGTCGTGGTGCTTCGTGAGTTCACGTCAAAGGTATTTAGATTTTGTGCGCAAAACAAATCTATTCTCGTCACTTCATAAAATTATTGTAGAACCACTGTAGTGAGATGGACTTTGTGACAACGTCTTTAGTACCTTTTATGGGTCTTGTGAGTGCAAGTTACATTGCTGCCAATGGAGGCCTTTCTGAGCCATCGGATTTCAACTAAAATATCTTCATTTGTGTTCCGAAGATGAACAAAGGTGTCGAACGACATGAGGGTAAGTAATTAATGACAGAATTTTCATTTTTGGGTGAACTAACCCTTTAAATACACTGTAGCTGAGCAAATAAAGCACTGTTTATTTCATTTGTATATATTATGTGTGTATATGTAATGTGTATCTTTGCTAAAATAATGACATAAAGATTTTTTTTATCTTCGCCCACTTTTGCCTGCTATTCTTCTTTATTATATATTTTGTTACTTTGTAAGGCTTGGGTTTTAAAATAGAGAAATTAGTTTGGCTTTAGTGCTCCGTCACTTGCAAAATATTAAAACCAACATGAAAAAGAAAAAAAACGTGATATAATATTTTTGCCATATCGCCCACCCCTAGTTGACCGTCTTATTTTTGTTGTTCTGCTCACTGTATTTGCATTTCCTAGCATGTAAAATAAGTATGTTAGCGCTCTTGTCTAGGAGTCAGACTGACATCATTTTTGTTTTAATTTGGAGTAATTTTTTGGTTTTGGATAAACTTGGATAAACAAGATTTGAATCAAGCTCAGTAGTCATACACCCCCAAGTTTTTGCTACTTTTAGTTAAGATATTCACTTACATTTAACATTCTTTTGCTCTTTTTGCATAATTCAATTATTAATCTTTGAATTACTCATTTTAATTGAAGTACTTAACGTTTGATTACTTTAAAAGATGTTTTGCCTTTGTTTTTGCTTTCATATTTATCTGAAATTCTGAAGTTTTGTTGCTATGAGCCATTTCAGTTCTGAAACTAGGTCATGTTTTTGAGGAAAGTCTGATTCTGGAGATTTGAATGGAGATAAAACGGCTTGATTCAGCTAGTGGTTGTTTTATACTTAATTATTTAATAACATAAAAAAGCAGTAGCTGAATAAAGCAGTTTTCTTTCCATTCAAATCTTGTGTGTGTTTGTTTATATAGGATGTTATATGATCTGTGTGTGTATTACCATAGTTATATTATAGTTACTTCTGAGAAAAGTGGGAGGAGAACATAATGGATTACAACTGTAAATCTGGTGCTTGCAAATCTTTATCGCGTTTGTGCTGACATATTGCGCTAGTAGATATTTTGTGTATCATTCATCATTTTGCCTGGTTTTTGATGTGTTAAATATGGTAGTTATAAATGATTAGTGGATTATTCGGCTCCTTTTGATGCCTATTGTTTATGTCTTTTGCGTGATTGCGCAGTTTTTGTGTGTTTTCTGAGTCATTCAGGCGTAACAGGTGAGCAAGGGAGAGGAAATAGGATGTTTGTCTGCATTTGACCTGTGGACACAATTAGCTGTCTTTAGATTGGGAGAGGCTCACGTGAGCTTGGCTATAACAATATACAGAAGCAAACAGGTACACACGTGAGGCCTTTAACCTGAATCACACAATGTCTAATGTTAGTTTAGTATTCATATACTATTAAAGTAATAATTCATATACCTTTTATTTTTATATTGAAAGTTTTGGTGATTTTTAGAACATTATTTAAACACACTTATTTACTTAATATACACTCACCTAAAGGATTATTAGGAACAACATACTAATACTGTGTTTGACCCCCTTTCGCCTTCAGAACTGCCTTAATTCTACGTGGCAGTGATTCAACAAGGTGCTGAAAGCATTCTTTAGAAATGTTGGCCCATATTGATAGGATAGCATCTTGCAGTTGATGGAGATTTGTGGGATGCACATCCAGGGCACGAAGCTCCCGTTCCACCACATCCTAAAGATGCTCTATTGGGTTGAGATCTGGTGACTGCGGGGGCCATTTTAGTACAGTGAACTCATTGTCATGTTCAAGAAACCAATTTGAAATGATTCAAGCTTTGTGACATGGTCACATTTGACATGGTGAAAAGGGACATTTTTCCCTTTTCACACCATTCTTTGTAAACCCTAGAAATGGTTGTGCTTGAAAATCCCAGTAACTGAGCAGATTGTGAAATACTCAGACCGGCCCGGTTTTATTGTTTGTTAACATCAGTTAGCTACATTAGTTAACGTAAACTAACAATGAACAATACTTCTACAGCATTTATTAATTTTAGTTCATGTTGATATCAGCATTTACTAATACATTCTTAAAGGAACACTCCACTTTTTTTGAAATAGGCTCATTTTCCAACTCCCCTAGAGTTAAACAGTTGAGTTTTACCGTTTTCAAATCCATTCAGTCGATCTCCGGGTCTGGTGGTAGCACTTTTAGCATAGCTTAGCATAGATCATTGAATCGGATTAGACCGTTAGCATCTCGCTCAAAAATGACCAAAGAGTTTTGATATGTTTCCTATTTAAGACTTGACCCTTCTGTAGGTACATTGTGTACTAAGACCGACGGAAAATGAAAATTTGTGAATTTATACACCGATATGGATAGGAACTATACTCTCATTCCTGCGTAATAATCAAGGAACTTTTCTGCCATACCATGGGTGCAGTGGTGCTGTGAATTACACAGCGCCTGAAAATAGGCTAACTTCCGTCAACATAACCAACGTGACAACCTGCTTGCACAGGGAGCGCTCTGGGGACTATTTTCAGTTAATGCACTGTGAACTAACATGAACAAAAATATTTGTATTAAAGGCACAGTATGCAAGTTTCGCCACTAGAGGTCGCTTATTCAAAACAAAGGCGCAGCTTGATGACGAGCATGGAATCATGGGACTTGTAGTCTTGAATCTTCACCTCCACAGCCGATGGAAATCCAATGGATTTGGGCATAAATCTTGTTCATGAAGGAGCAAATGTTTTATTAAGTTTGTTACGGTGGTATTAAGCAGGACCCACCGAGCCCTTGTGAGCGAATGCTAATGAGAGAGCTTTTATTTTTCTCTGAGCTTTTATTCTGCTTCTGCTGCAGTCGCTGCTTCTGCTCTTTATCTTGTGTATGTGGGGTAACGCAGCGCCGTTTTACATGCTTTAAACAATCATACTAAATACATTTGAGTGAAGGTTATGTTACAATGTCACTTGGTGGCTGGTATGAGACTTGTTGCACTGTAATCTAGATCAATATTAGAATATCACATTAATAAAAACAGGATGACTAAATGACTGTTGCTAAATGATATACAATTAATTTTAAATATTGTTTGATGGAGAAAGCTCTCTCTGATTATGCTGTGTTAGCCACTTGACAATTGTGTCATCTCTGAGACATGGTAAAAACATTACTTGCAGTGAATCAAGAAAACATGATTCAAACATTAAGACTAACCGTGTTTTGCTGTATAACAATGATTAGTTTTCTGTTGATTAATGTATATCCAGTTGCTTGTCTGTCTAATAAAATGTAGACTATATTAAAGCGTTTCCATGGTTTCTATGGAAATCAAGGGTAGGGGATATGACGTCTTTGACAGGCGACAAAAGGACATGGTCTGTGACACTGGTTAAAAAACTGATTTCTTTGGATTTCAACATTGTTGGAAACGTTTGGGATAATGTAAGTACACAGGTCAACAAAATAAGCTAAAGTTAACAAATTAAACATTGTTAAGTGTTAATAAGGTGTTATAAAATATTTTTTTGTGGTAATCAACAAATGCTGCTGATTGAGCTTATTGAATGTACTGAACATGGAATATTCCTTTACTATTTTTTGTTGTTGTTGTTGATGTACCGGTAACAACATATTCGTAAGTTGATCTACCTCAAAAGTGTCAACTTTGTGACAATATCAAAACATTGCCATTTTTTAGTATCCCAACCAGCTCAACACTTTATTGCTCAACCAATGGTGTGAGATTTTGAGCGGGACGATCTCTTTGACTGACCAATGGAAGATGGGGGGAATGTTCAGGAAACCTGTTTCCTATTCCGTTTTGGAGGCATTAGCTTTCCTTAGTATGCCAGCCCATATGCTCATAGAGGTGAATCAATCTGTCACCTGCATAAACAGACCCAGATCTTCTGTGTAAATTCCAGCAAATCTGTTTTAATGAACAATGTTGACATCTTTATAAGCCACCATATTTCGCCTCTAATCCTCCTTCCATTCTCCTGTGCTCTCTGCCTCCCTCTGGCTGGGATCACGGCTGACCCACTTGGCGTCATTGCCAGCGTTTGGCTTCTCGCCGTTCCTCTGAAAGACCAGACCAACAGCCGCAGCAACTTCACCGTGGGGCCTCCTGCCAGCTGCGCCATGGGGCCCTGCCAGTGGCGTCGTGAGGCCCTGCCAGTGGAAAGCAGTATTGCTCAGACATTTTCCTGTCTGCAGACTGCTGGACATTCACACTAACAAAGGGAGCTTTTGTGAGATCCAGGCACAGGGGCTT
This sequence comes from Romanogobio albipinnatus, assembly GCA_023566225.1. Lineage (NCBI taxonomy): Eukaryota > Metazoa > Chordata > Actinopteri > Cypriniformes > Gobionidae > Romanogobio > Romanogobio albipinnatus. The sequence goes on along the minus strand of CM042256.1, from coordinate 9,880,837 downwards.
GATGTTGACTGCAAGCCCACAGAAGGGACTCTAACCCTGGGAAATCAGGGTGTGGTGGAATAAAGTGTCCTGGAGGAAACAAAGTGACCTTTTCTTGGTGATTATCACGTGCAGGACAGATTATCAGCACAGAGATTAGAGATGGCCATGAGTACATGGAAATACACCAATAATTGATAATGAAAAACACAACTAGAACTTGTTTTTGTTAAGCTTGAAAACTTTTCAGCAAAAAGCCCAGCATCTATACACAGTCAAATGGAGCCTATTTTATTTTATTTTATTTTATTTTTAAATTTTTTAAATTTTTATTTATTTAATTTACTTTTTTTAAAATGTATTATTATTATTATTATTACTTTTTTAAAATATAATTAATTAAATTAAAAATTTTTTTTTTTATTAATTTTCTTTTTTTCTTCTTCTTTTTTTATTATTATTACTATTAGGCTCATTACAAAAGGCTTTATTATTTTTTTTTAAATGTATTTATTTAATTATTTTATTTATTTATTTATTATTATTATTATTACTTTTTTTTAATTAAAAAAAAAAAAATATTTTATTTGACAGTCATAGACAGTACTTTGCAATCCAGCTGGGTTAGAGGAAGTGGCAATTTGTGTCTGAACAGAAGTCACAAGTCTTTTAGATATTATATTATATTTTATTTTGTTTTATGAAACATTTTCTGGTCTTTTTTTTAAATTATTTTAAATTTTATTGTAAAGTTGGTAAGCCTATATTGATGCATTGACTGCATTTAAATATCAATAATCTAACACCAATAAGCCAATAATTATTTTCATATAATGGCCAATAACCAATAAACGGCTGCTATTAGAATACTATTTTGTGTAAATGATTGGAAATGAAAACAGTATAAACTATACTAATTTGTTTTATAGGTGAAATCATGCATGACAACATTATAATGTACAATAGAAAAAAATGGATATTCAAAATGGCATGTTGGAGATTATTATTTAAATAAACTGATCAATTAGATTTTTTTGTGCAAACTAAGCACTTGCGTCACTTCATAAAATTGAGGTTAAACCACTGGAGTCGCATGGATTACTTTTATGAAGTTTTTACCTTTCTGGGGCTTGTAAGTGTAGTTGGGTAGCTGTCTGTGGAGGGACAGAAATCTCTCAGATTTCTTTAAAAAGATCTTCATTTGTGTTCTGAAGATGAACGAAAGTCTTACGGGTTTGGAACGACAAGAGGGTGAGAAATGAATGACAGAATTTTCATTTTTAGGTGAACTATCCCCTACTTGGAATTGGTCCTCTGCATTTAATCCATTCAATTTGCACACACATTAGGAGTAGTGAGTAGTGAACACACACACACACACCCGGAGCAGTGGGCAGACTTTTTTTGGTGTGATGCCCAGGGAGCGATCAGTCATCTCCTGCCAGTATTGAGAATTAAACTTGCAACCTTCGGGTTACCAGTCTGACTCTTTAAATAAACACTCCACTTCTTTTAAAAATAGGCTCATTTACCATCTCCCTTAGAGTTAAACAGTTGAGTTTTACCGTTTTCGAATCCATTCAGCCGATCTCCGGATCTGGCGGTAGCACTTTTAGCATAGCTTAGCATAGATCATTGAATCTGATTAGACCGTTAGCATCTCGGTCAAAATGACCAAAGAGTTTCAACATTTTTCCTATTTAAAATGTGACTCTTATGTAGTTGCATTGTGTACTAAGATGATTTTCTACACCGATATGGCTAGGAACTATACTCTCATTCCTGCGTAATAATCAAGGAACTTTGCTGCCGTACAATGACTTTAAGCAGCGCCTGAAAATATTCCCCAGCACGCTTCCTGTGCAAGCAGGTTGTCACGTTGGTTATGTTGACGGAAGTTAGCCTATTTTCAGGCGCTGTGTAATATCATTGCGCCGCTGCACCCATGGTACGGCAGCAAAGCTCCTTGATAATTACGCAGGAATGAGAGAATGGTTAGGAAAAATATCAAAACTCTTTGGTCATTTTTGAGCGAGATGCTAACGGTCTAATCCGATTCAATGATCTATGCTAAGCTATGCTAAAAGTGCTTCCGCCAGATCCGGAGATCAGCTGAATGGATTCGAAAACGGTAAAACTCAACTGTTTAACTCTAGGGGAAATGAGCCTATTTTCAAAAAAAAAAGTCGTGTTCCTTGAACCATTAGGCCACGACAGCCACTGGTCCTGATTAAAGGAGTAGTTCACCCAAAAATGAAAATTTGCTGTTAGATTACTCACCCTCAGGCCATCCAAGATGTAGGTGACTTTCTTTCTACAGTAGGCTGATACACTGTGATTATTAGCTGAACCCATGGTCCTTGGCGGTTCATAAAACTCAAATCAAAAGCAGGGAACACAAAATTAACACCTACTGGTCCGGTATATATATATCGATGGCTTAAAAAGCGATCTAAATATATTCAATACATTAATGAACAATCAGTGTGGAAAATGTCCATTGTCCAATTGTGCAGCGGTTTCTGGGAATGACAGTGCATTGTTTTATGGCTGAAGTGTTGGCACTGTTTATATAAACACCTCTCCGCTGTGTTTGGATTTGAGAGAACTCATTAAACAGATGTGTTTACTGCTTGCATCTACTGAACCATCTCTTCACTTCACTGTCACCCTGACGTGTGTGTGTGTGTGTGTGTGTTTATGGCTGTAGGACGAAAGCAAGCATGATTTCCCACCATAAAATGTACTGTTTGTTTCTGCTTTAACGGTGTGTCATCTCTCTTGTGAGAGAACGTGTGTATTAGTGGCGTTCTTCGGTGTGTGTGAAAGATGAGCATTATTTAGACTGTTTAGACTAAAACTGGTTCCCAGCGTGTGCGTCTAAGCCATGGCTGGTTTTAAATGTCGACCGTGGTTGCTTATGGACTGATCGTCATGGTAACGGTGTTGCAGTCATCCCCGCTCCCGCCCTGTGGGAGCATTTGACACAGACGGCAATCCCAGCCTGTCTCTGAAGTGCCACTTTTGCTTTGTCACTATCATCACCATTTCAACTACCAACCACACCCATCAACATGTTTGTGAAAACTCTCGATGCGAAAGCTTTCGGTTTAGGGGAGAGAATCTTTAGGCACCGCACCTCATGATTCCATTTAATTTTGACTCACAATCTGTTTCCAAAAGCAATTCTCGATGCATCTCAAGTTTTCAGCAACAGTATAGGGATACATATTTTTGCTGAAGTTTGGCTTCTACATTAAGTTTTGTTTGCTCTGACTAGCCACTTTAGATAAAGATACAAGGGATTAATAATAACCCAGTATGATCACCTGTCACATCTCATTATCTTATTATTCTCATTATCAGGTGTTTTCTTTGAGGTGTTGTAGCTTCATTCAGCCTTTTTTGTCCTTGACTGTTGAACCTATCTTAAGGCTTCTGCGTATGTTTGTTTGCCGTGTGAGCGCACCTTTTCCTAGTATATGTGCAGCAGATGTGCCCTCCATGCCCTTTTTGCAGCGTTGCACAATTATTTGTAATGTTTTGTGCTGCATAGTTTTGTCTTGTTTTTCAAATGCCAAAAGTTTATTTAAATTTCATTTTTTAAGAAACTACTACTACTACTACTACTACTACTACTACACTTGGAGTTATGTTATACAATAATTAGGACTGTATGCTGCTAGCACAGCACAAGTAGAAACAAAGATCTATCCATAAGATCTAGGGGTGTAACGATACACCTATGCCACGGTTCGGTTCGTGTCACGGTTTTGGAGCTTCGGTTCGGTTCTGTTTGCTGTGGAGTCATGGTTCATGGCGGGCACCAGAAATAATGACACTAGATTCACTTTTAACTTAATAATAACAACAGCAATAATTTAACTTTATACATTGGCTTCATGTTTTCTTTAGAGCAGTTGGCATACCTGAGTAAACTCAAATGAAATAAATGTCTGCACTGTAGACTAGTCAGAAATAATCTACTCATTTTACCATAATGTTTGAAAACAAAAACAAAACAAGCACATTTATTTCATAAAAATTGATGACACACACACACACAAGTAATGTCCCACTGTAGCCTACTTAACAAACACATTCATTGTATGAATATGACTAATACTAATTATTAAATAGGCCTATAAGTTAAAGATATTAAATAGCAGTTTTTGTTAATACTATAAAGTAGCCTAAGCCACCATACTAATTTAAAAATAAACAAAATAACAAAGTGAAAATACTTTTTTGTGGCATTTTGTGATTATGGAAACAACAGCTAATGTTACCATGGCGAATACACAATACTGTAAATGTCCCACTGTAGCCTACTTAACAAACACATTAATTATATGAATATGACTAATACTGATTAATAAATAGGCCTATAGGCAGGCCCATATGGAATCTGCGCGCAGAATTCTGCAGAAAACTCGGCAGTTTTTCCGCAGATTGTAGTGCCCGTCATTTGAGAAGCATACACAATCGCGTGCACGAGCACGTTATTGGTGTGGCACTTTTTCTTTTAGTGAGAGAGAGATATTTTTAAATGTCTAAAATAAAATTGACCACGGAGGAGTTAAGGTAACGTCGCTTGTCTACTAAAATTACTTATTTATAGCTATTCAATTTTTTAAATATATTTACTTTGGTAGGTGTTTATTTATTTTGCTCTATTGTTGAATATGAAAGTGTTTATTTAATGATTTATGTACAATACAATTGATAAAGCAATATTTTAAAACAAAACAAGTTGTTCTATTTGGATTTGTATTGTAAACCTTAAATAAAAGTTAAGAAGTGAATATTTAATATTTTATTTGTAATGCTTTCAGTTCCAATATTCTTAGATCTTTTTAACCATTCCGCATAATTCTGCAGATTTTTCAAAAAATTCTGCGCAGAAATCACTAGAAAATTCCACAGATTCCGCATGGACCTGCCGATAAGTTGACGATATTAAATAGCAGTTTTTGTTAATACTATAATGTAGCCACCACACTAATTAAAAAATAAACAAAATAACAAATTGAAAATAAAGTGGCATTTTGTGGTTATGGAAACAAGTTACAACAGTTACCATGGCGAATACACAATACTTCATGAACTGTTAATGAAACTTGAAAACTGCTCCTGATAAACAGAATGCACATCATAACTGCATGCAAATCCTTCCCACACTCAAAAAAATAACTCATTGGACAAAATCTATTTAATTGAGGGCAGGTTTTCCATCCAATAAATATGTCTAGCCCCAACTCATAAAAAACTAATTCATGCAATGAAATGTAATTGAGTTGGTCCAACTCAATTTGATCAAATACAGTTTAAATGATATTTATATACATAACATGACTTTTTTATACTTGTCAAACTTAAATTAAAACATTTAATTGGAAAATCAATTATAAGCAGTTTCATTCATCATCATACAAAATGTATATAATGAAAAAATAAGAAAAGAGGTGTCACTCCTGACATTAGCATACGCTGAGTGCCCACAGCCTAAGCACAGGCGCCACTCTTCAGCATAACGGTAACCACAACATTAAAAAACATTACAGAAACTCCTCTAAGTGTCCAACATAACTGAACATTAAACACTAACATTAACTAACAACATCTTTCCCTTTACACAAAAATACATAAAATAACACTTTAATACTTTTGGAGTCCCTTGCGAAACCGAGCAGTATTTATGCTATTATTTTACCCCTTAACAGTCGAACGTGATAATCTCTGAGCTCAGCCATAACTTCCGCTAAGTGAGGTCAAATATGAGCATGGTCATAGATATATCGATCGTAGATGCCTCATTCTACTGATCCGTGCAGGCGCTAATGAGGCATCTACGTATACATCTATGACCACGCTTGTATTTGACCTCACTTAGCGGAAGTTATAGCGGAGCTCAGAGATGATCACGTTCGTCTGATAAGAGGTCAAATAATAGCAAAAATACTGCTCGGTTTCTCGCAGAAACTGATCGTTTCGCTAGATAAGACCCTTATTCATCGTCTGGTATCGTTTAAAGCCCTTTGAAGCTTTACTGAAACTGTCATTTGGACCTTGAACCGTTTGGAGCCCATTGAACTCCATTATATGGAGAAATATCCTGGAATATTTTCATCAAAAACCTTAATTTCTTTTTGACTGCAGAAAGAAAGACATTGACATCTTGGATGACATGGGGGTGAGTAAATTATCAGCAAAAGTTTATTTAAAAGTGAACTAATCCTTTAAGGTACAAGTGGCTGTCACTGGGGTAGTACCCTTAAAGGGTTAGTTCACCCAAAATTGAAAATAAAGTCAGTAATTACTCACCCTCATGTTGTTCCAACCATGTAAGACCTTTGTTCATCTTCGGAACATAATTTAGTATATTTTTGATGAAATCTGAGAGCTGTCTCACTCCTCCATAGGCTTTCAGAGGGTTGAAACTTGATGGCCCAGAATAGTAAGTAAAAACGTCATTTAAGGAGTCCAAATGACTACAGTTGCTCTGTATTAAGTCTATCATGCGACGAAAACACTTTTTGAGCGGAAAAACAACAAAAATAACGACTTTATCCCACTATTATTGTTCAATTTGAGCCTCTGACAAGAGTTCGCGGGAGTGCCACGACGCATGCGCGAGAACTCGCGCATGCGTCGTGGCACTCCCGCGAACTCTCGTCAGAGAGTATATAGTGGGATAAATAGTGGGATAAAGTCGTTATTTTTGTTGTTTTTCCGCTCAAAAAGTGTTTTCGTCGCATGATAGACTTAATACAGAGCCACTGTAGTCATTTGGACTCCTTAAATGACGTTTTTACTTACTATTCTGGGCCATCAAGTTTCAGTCCCTCTGAAAGCCTATGGAGGAGTGAGACAGCTCTCAGATTTCATCAAAAATATACTAAATTATGTTCCGAAGATGAACGAAGGTCTTACATGGTTGGAACAACATGAGGGTGAGTAATTACTGACTTTATTTTCAATTTTGGGTGAACTAACCCTTTAAGGGTACATTTTTGTACCTCTAAGTAGAGGAAAACGATGGTATAATTGTACCCTTAGGATCAATTGTGTAGCTTTTTAAAGGTACAGTTATACGGATTGTACCTCCACTGTACATTTTTATTCTGAGAGTGAAGCTCCCTAAACCCTCAATCACTATTCCCCATGTTAGTCCACTATACAGTTCATTTGAAGGAGTGAATGAAAACGATTGAGTGAATTGGGACAGCCGTTGTGTGTACATCGACTGTACACTCTATGGAAGGATATCGCGGACAATTTTCAAAAGGAATTGCAAATTGTATTTGCAATTGCGTTTTCAATTTGTGGACGCATAAAATGTGACATAATCCAAACGCAATTGCAAATCACACATTGCCATTTGCATTTTCGTTTACGTGAACGCACAACGTCTGCCAAATTTCAAATGGAAAAGCAAAGTATGTTTGCAATTGCATTTCCAATGTCTTACAAGTTATGACCCTGCCATTTTAGAATAGCAATAGAAAATCACCTATTTGCCATTTCATTTCCTCCGTGTCCTGCCACAACCTGCACAAAATTCAAATAGAATCGCAATCCCCTTTGCACTTGCATTTCCGATGTCTATCACAGTCAACTGTCAATCAGGCTTGAGGGCGGGGTTTATTGTGTGGTCTGAAAATAGACCACGCCCTCCAGTGGTGGAAAACGGGGAATTTGGATATTTTTGTAATAAAAATCAAAGTTCAAACTCTTTAGTTCAAACAAAGTCAAAATGCAGAACTGATAGTATGTTCACCTGGCAACCAGAAAAAACAGCAAATAAGAAAACTGACATGACTGCACTAGGTAGGCTATCTATCAGACAGATATCATCATATTCCAGCGGTCCCGGACACAGTAATTAAAATTATAAATAAATAAAATGATCATGAGTTAAAATCAGAGAATCTATAGAAACTTGACATATGAGTGGTGTGTTGTCCATATGATTCTGTGCTCAAGATCCAAGCGATCAAAAAATAAAATAAAATTACATTAGTGACATTCAATCGCAGATCATGTTCGATTCGTAGGAGGATGATCTGATTTTCTGTCAGACTAATTTTTTTAGTCAAAAAAAATAGCAGTCTATTTGCTCGCTCATTCCGCTCAGCGCCGCTCGCTCAACCCAGAATGCCCTTTGTGCATGCTGGCTCGAAAATATGTGAAGTGATATGAGACATAGGCAAAGGCTGTCCCCGAATAAAGTTTTTTTCTACTTAACTAGTTGTTCATTTAAGCCAGGGGTCGGGAACCTTTTTGGACCAAAGAGCCATTTTTCATTTTTGGTTAAAGCATTTTTCCAAAAGAGCCACAGTAAAAAATATATATATAATATATATATAAAATTATTATAAAAAAAATATATATATATATAAAAAAAAAATATATATATATATATATATTTTTTTTTTTTTTCAATAAAATTTCAACAGTAGTATGACTAAAAACCAGCACATAAGCAGCAAACAATAAATGTGGAATATGCAATATGGAATTAATTGTGCATGGCTTTCACTGTGAGGTCGAGTTATAAATGTGTGTGTGTGAACGCACACAGTTCTTACATCTACTGTGTGAATACTCGACTTGGCATTTTGATATATTTCTGTGTTTATTTGGCCATTTAGCGCGTTCCGCATTGCGCTCGGAGCAACTTTCAGTAATTCAGTTGTCTTTCGCGACTTATCGCTCTTTTATTATTTATTTTTATCAAATCTGCGCGGATTACCATAAATACAACACATTTATTTATCACAAGGGTCTCTGCGGCAAAAGCGAAAGTGCCAGCGGGTGAAATGTCTCTTTGCACCAGTTTCAATAAAAGGATAGGCCTATTTTAAAGATTAGGCCTATATATTATATATTGATCTGAACTTTAGCAAATTTAGCTTTTATCATGCAGCAAACTAAAAAATAAATAAAAATAATAATAATAAAATACATTTTAAACCGTTTAACTGTATATTAATCTGTCAAAATTACTTTTGGTAAACGGTTAAACGTTCAATATAAGCATCCCTAATCTTGCAACCAGATCTTTTTTGGCTTCTTTTTGTTTGGTTAGCAGGTGATAAATAGTTATATTTTATATAACTAAAATATATTTAGTTCCAGGACAAACTACACAGTATGACTTTTTTGTTGTTGTTGCAAAATATACACATTTATTGGATATTTCTCCCTGTTTTCTTCATAGGAATGAATAATGATGAAAAAATGCTTTGTTTTCCACCACTTGAGGGCGTGGCCTATTTTCAGACCACACCAATAAACCCCGCCCTCAAGCCTGATTGACAGTTGACTGTGATAGACATCGGAAATGCAAGTGCAAAGGGGATTGCGATTCTATTTGAATTTTGTGCAGGTTGTGGCAGGACACGGAGGAAATGAAATGGCAAATAGGTGATTTTCTATTGCTATTCTAAAATGGCAGGGTCATAACTTGTAAGACATTGGAAATGCAATTGCAAACATACTTTGCTTTTCCATTTGAAATTTGGCAGACGTTGTGCGTTCACGTAAACGAAAATGCAAATGGCAATGTGTGATTTGCAATTGCGTTTGGATTATGTCACATTTTATGCTTCCACAAATTGAAAACGCAATTGCAAATACTATTTGCAATTCCTTTTGAAAATTGTCCGCGATATCCTTCCATACACTCGTTATAGCGGTGCGATGTGGGATAGAATGAGTGCACTCGATTATGTCCACTATGGTTTCGGACACCACTACAAATGCCTGTGCCCTCAAATAATGCCCTATTTGAGGGTAAAGGTAGGGGGGGATTTTGTATTCAACCTATGATTTATTGATTCCTAAACGAATCAGCTGTTTGAACGAGTCGAATGAATGAATGACTCAATGACTTACTCATTTAGACATTTACTACCACCTACTGGCAGTTTTACTAACAGCTTGGGTCAGCGCAAACCCTCTTTTGGCTAGAACACGAAATGAATTATTAGCGTTGAAAAGCTGACTTTATTGCATATGCATTTTGTAGGAGTTTCCCATTCAGACGCAAAATTTATTGGAGGAGAGTATTTAAATGAATCATGCAAGGTGATTTACTAAGGTTTACACTCGTCAATTTACTGGTATTTGTGCCAATATTCTTATTTAGACTTTCATTTTATTTTATTTATCAATTGGACACTATAAAAAAATACTGGGTTGTTTCATCCCAAATTTGGATCAAATATGGACAAACCCAGTCACTGGGTTAAATTTAGAGATTTTTAGAGTGGAAAACTATTTATGTACATGTCTTAAGTTTACTACTTTTTGTGAGTTGGCTGCTATAAACACTTTGTGTCCAGAGAAGAGTGCTTCCCCATTTAAATATCATCCATTTCAGTTCATATTCCCTTGCCGTTTTCTAAAAGATGTCCAGAGGTGTGATATGTGAATGGGGTTTGTGCTGAGTGAGTGGGTAATCCCTTGCCTTTCCAGACTTAAATGGGATGGAAGTCATTTCAGGTTGATAAGGAGAAATATGGCTTGCATACTGCACTGTGTTGACAGTTTAACCAGTGTTATCTATACGGTAACTACACCTAAAGATAACACGATGTCACTAGAAAAGAACAATTGCATGTTTCCAGGAAAAATGGTGTTGACGTGGAGAGTGTAAAGGGAAGAGGAGAGCGGTGCTATAAATGGAAACCCAGTCTTCATACCTAAGCATGGGAATCACTGCGCTGCAGATTTGGGCATAAGGGTTTCCTCGTGATTTTCAGTGCACATTAATCATTTTTTTCAGTTGTGATCATATTTAGTTTTTTACTTCACAAAGGTCATTATTTCACAAATAGCGAAGAACCTCTTTTGAAGAGCATTTTATTGATGATTGTGTAGATTGCCGCATGAGAAAATGCTGAGAGAGAGAGAAATATGAGAGGGAAACTCTGCAGTGGAGGAATTCAGCACATCTATTTTTACCCCGCTTGGTGAGAGTGGTTGCTATGGCATTGCCGATGGGCACCGTTGTCATGTCGGCGTCTCCGTGCGTGCAGAGATGCACCAAAGATCCATGTAGGAGTGACTCACATCCTCAGAGCTTTACTGACCTACATCTGAGAGAACACACGCATACACACACACACACACATAGCGAGCCTGTAGAGACTCGATCTGACTGAGAGGAGGGAAAGAGTGAGAGAGTGAGAATGTGTAGGCACCTTGTATGAATTTATTAAAAATGGAAAGCAGACTGTGGGGTGGAGAGAAATGAATGTGGACAGGAACAGAACGGAACAGAAAAAGCCTGTTTTGTTATCTCGACTGTGTGGATACAGTTAGTAATGTGGGCGATTATCTTTGTGTAAATGAGACATTTTTCAGACAGTTTAAAGAAAAAGTGGTGTGACTAATCATTTAAATAAAAATTTGTTATCTTACTATACACATTGAGATGCGTGTCATTATGCATCACCATTTTATTTACATTTTTGTGCATTTGGAGAGACGCTTTTATCCGAAGAGACTTGCATTGTCAAGTATACATTTGATCAATTCATGCATTTCCCAGTAGAAATTGAGTCCATGAGCTTTACGTTACTTTCACCAATGCTCTGTTGAGCTACACTAAAACTATTAGAAGCATTTTTTAGTACTAAAATGGCTAACTGTATGATAGCAAAATGTCAAAAAGCACATTATTATATGTAACAAAAATAAAATGGAAAATATAAAAATAAGAACTAATTCAAATTATGAATAAAACTATAATAGAATATAAATTATACAAAAATGTAGGGATGCACCGATATGAAAATGTTGGCCGAAACCGATAATCTTTATATTTGAAAGCGATTTTTGGCCGATAAATCTAAATCCAAGTTTTGATATACATTTTGAGAGCTTGATTGCAAAAACAAAAAGCTCACCCTTAAAATCCACGTCTTAGGCATTTCAACATATATCAAATATATACAGTACACTAGCCTAGTTTGAACCAGTGTAAGTTTTAAAATTAATTTGACACTCCTATGGCCAACTTTCTTTATCAAAAAACAAAAGCTATTGCTTTACAAAGAAATAAAATAATGCCAAAATAATGCAAATGAGTCATTGGACGACATGACGTGCGTATAAAGAATCAAAATGCATGTGCCATAAATAAATTGGAATAGCCTCCACACAGACAATAGCCTAATGAAATGATTAAACCATATTGTTGGTGAAAATAATGCTAGGAAAATAGAAATTCTAGATATTTTTAATAATGCGTCAATGTTTTTAAAAAAAGAAACATCTAAAATTATTATATTACTGTTTTAAAGGCACAATATTTAAGATTTTTGGATTATAATATCCAAAAACCACTAGAACAATCTTATATATTTGGACCATGTCCGTGTGTCGCCTCCAATGTCATCATATCCGCGTTACCTTCGATTTTCCGGTTTTATTTTGTAGAAACCATGGAAACACCAAAGACGCTTCAATATATTATGTGTTTTATTAGACAGGTAAGCAACTGTTTGGACACATTCATCAACAGAAAACGAATCATTGTTATACAGCTCAACACAGTTAGTCTTATAGTTTAAATCTTATTTTGTTGATTTACCGCGAGTACCATGTTTTACCATGCCTAATATCCCAAATCAAATCAATCAAATCACTTTATTGTCACTCAACCATATACACAAGTGCAACAGTAGGTGAAATTCTTAGGTGCAGAAGAATTGCACTAGCTCCATCTAGCTCACTGCAGTGTGCAAAAAGTGTCTCAAAGTAGCATTATAACTTTCAACACACTCAAATGTATGTAATATGATAAACCAGCGCTGCGTTCCCCCACATACGCATGAGCAGAAGAAGCAGAAGCGTTGTCTGCGGCAGAATAAAAGCTCCACTGCGCTCGAGCCGTGTCACGCTCATCTCTCATTAGCAATCGCTCCAGCGGCCTCATAATACAGTAACGTTAATAGATCTTTAATACATTAGCTCATCCATGAATATGATTTCTGCCCGAGTCCCATCGGATTCTTTTCCACCCGCTGTAGAGGTGAAGAAAACAACTCCCATGATTCCGTGAAACCAAGGCGTCATCAAACTACACCTTTGTTTTGAACAAGGGACCTCTAGTGGTGAAAATTACATATTGTAAGCTCCTATCTCTTGGGAAAATGGGGAAACATCAAATTCTCCAAAGCTGTTCGCCAAACGTACTATTAAATTTCATTGCTGCACACCATGTACACCCTTTCATGGAAACGGTATTCCCTGGTGGCTGTGTCCTCTTTCAGCAGATAATGCGCCCTGACACAAAGCAAAAATGGTTCAGGAATGGTTTGAGGAACACAATAAGAAGTTTGAGGTGTTGACTTGGCCTCCAAATCTCCAGATCTCAATCCATTCGAGATATAGTAATACATATTAAAATATTTACATATTTTATTTAAAGTGATTAATCCAGTTTTTCCAAGTCCGCATACAAATAAATTATGATCATACAATGAAAATGAATATCGACCACAGAATGGAATAAGAGCAGCTTGGACATACTTATAAATATCTCCCTTTATGCTTTACACAAGAAACGGTAATAAAGGTTTGGAACGACATGAAGGTGAGTAAATAATGACAGAATTAATTTGAGTGAACTGTCCCTTTAAGAGCTAAAATAAAAAGCATATGACAGCGCGGTGGAATCCTTATATGCAATTCCACAATTGAAACATGTATATCGTCCGTCTGTGACTGTTTGTGTACATGTACAATTCAAGATGTGCGCAATTGTGTGAAAATATTTGAGAAATAGGGCAGTTTATAGCGTACAGAGCACCTGAGGATAGTTTTTGGGTATGTGTGATAGAGAGAAAGCTCATTTGTTTGAGTGCAGTGTGAGCGCGGAGGAGGAATTTGTTTGTTTGTCATGTGTTTGTTATCTGGTTTTAACCTAGTGCTTTAGGCAGATCTGGTTTGACTTTGATCGAATGGGTAAATGTCACTCTTCACAGGAGAAGCTTGAAAGATTGGGTTTTTCCTTCTGCCACATTTTCCTTCCTTTCTTGATCTTGTTCGCTGTTTATCCTGCTTGACGTTGCTTAGCTGAGAGTTTGTAGACTGCGTTTGATTGGCTGGCAACCCCTTTTTCTTTCTTCCTCAGTGTACTATTGGCTGCTGTTTGTTAGTGGTGAGCTACTCCTGATTTCCTGATTTGCCGATAGTGAGTGTGTGGTGACTCAGTCTGCCGCACGATTGGCTGCAGCTGCCTGTTGAGCTGTGATTAAGTCGCGGTGGAAGAGAGGAACAGTGAGCGAGAGAAGCAAAAGTAGGTCACTGGGTCAGCAGGTTAGTGAAGCATGTACTGACATCACAGTTACAAAACCATTGCTCAGCCTACTGTTAACGCCACAACCGCTCTACAGGAAATGCTGGGGACTGCTTTACTTCCTCTTTCTTTTGCTTTTATGTCTTGTTCCCCCTCATTTGTTCTTCTTGCATTCCGCCTTTCCCCTTTTTTCTCTCCACGGCAAATATTTTGTGAAATTGATTCCATATCTTGGTGAACAGAAAATATTTGACTCTATCCTATCCTTTTCCAGTTCTCCATCGCCTCTCCACATGTACCCTTCTCATGTTTTTCCCAGAATCCTCCATGTCCCTCTCCCTTTCTGTGTCACCTCCCTATTCAAAGAAATCCTTTGGACTTCTATTTTTGTATGTGCAAATGACATGATTTATGTGTTAAGGAAATATCTGCGGCACACAGTCTGAGGATTCCTCTTGAAGCAATTCTTGTTGAACTGAAACTCCACCGTAATTTTCAGTTATTGTGACTCATATCTGGAAAGCATCTAAATGCCAGATATCTTCATTTCACAGCCCACAAACGCATCAAAAGGAATTTCAATGAAATCTGTTAGGATTTTTTTTTTTGCGTGCCTTCAACAATGCTGAACCCCATTATGAGCATTCCTGTCATAATTTGGAACCAATCCTAAATGATCCTAATGGAATGCAAAATGATCCTCTTGGATTAACTGAAATTCCCATAGGTTTTATTAAAATATTCTTAGTCCTGGATATGTATTATTAGTAGTCTTTGTACAAAACTCTACACTGTAAACCAAAATAATCTGGCAAAACTCCAAGAAATTGAGGCAATCAGTTGCCTAAGTTAAGAAATTTAAAGTTTGAGCAAGCAGAACTTGCACATTTTAATTGCTCTGAACTTGAAATATTTGAGTAAGGTAATACATACATTTAATTTAAAGCTGCACTATGTAACTTTTCCGTCCGCTAGAGGTCGCCTATTCAAAACAAAGGTGTAGTTTGACGACGCCACATTTGAGCGCAGAATGTTTGGAAATGTGGTCTTCCCCTCACAGCCGGTGGGAAAGAATCGGGATAGGACTCGGACAGAAATCATGTTCACGGATGCGATTATTAACGTTAATGTCGTATGAAGCAGAGCAGGACTGAGTGTTGTGGTGCTGAGCAAGGCCGCAGGAGCGATTGTTAATAAGATGAACGCAACACACGCCTCGCGAGCAGCGGGACTTTTATTATGCCACAGTCACCGGCGCCACTTCTGCTTTTCCGGTCATGAGTATGAGGTAACGCAGCTCTGTTCATCATATTAGACAATTCTGAGTGTGTTAAATGATGTTATGACGTTACTCTGTGCATTCTCTCGGCGGCTGCTATGACACTTGTTCACACTGCAGTGAGAGTAAAGCGTTTCTGCAAAATAAAACCAGAAACCGAGGGTAACGCAGATATGACACAATCGACAGGCGACTCCCTCACACGTCCCGGTTCCTTGGGTAAAATGGCAATTTCTCACGATTTACAAATAGTTGGAAACATTTGGGATATTGTAAGTACTCAACTGTACAAAATATATAACACTGGCCTAGTGGTTTTTGGATATTTTACTGAAAATTTTTTACATAGTGCACCTTTAAAATATCATGTAATCTCAAATTTTTGTAGTGATATGACTAGCTCAATAAATGTCACCTTGCTAATTGGAAACACAATGTTTTGGTAGCATTAGCATAGCATAGCACTTGCTAAATGAGGACAGCAATATAAAACATTTAACACATATCTGTTCTCAAACTAAGCTCATGCTCCTCTCGTCACCATGATGGAAACCCTACAAAAAAACCCCAACATAACAGAAACTCTTCTAAACTAGCAAAACAAGACATTAAACACTACTAAATCTCCCACTTAACTTTAATCTTGCACACATAATATAACACTTAATTTTAGCCTTTACTGTCCCTTTTGAGTGTCATGGCAAAGCATGCTGGGAAATAGAAATCCCAGCCCAGTTTCAGTTGAATTTACGTTAGTCTAAATGAAAAGAAACAAGTTCATAAAACTCAAAACAATGAAATTCAGATTACTTAAAATGTGTCAGTTTTGAGGAAAAAAAAGTTATATATACTCATAAAAGTTGATTTGTTTGACCTAATTTGTTTATTTTGAGTTGGCTCTACTCAAACCAATTCATTATTTTAAACGTTAGGGTTTACAGTGAGCTTTATTATTTTGTCTTACTCCAGGACAGTTGAAGGTGATATTCTACAAGGATATTTTGTTATATTGCTGATTATAATAGTCTAATAATAATAGTTTGGGAATATGTACTAGAATTTCTTTTTCTTCTCTCTTTTATGTTGTAATCCTTTTAGAAAATTCCCATTTAGTTTTTGTCCAAAATTTTAACCAGGGGTTAATGTGTTTCTATACATTTTTAAATGTTTGAATCCTTTGTATATTGTATATGTGTCGTCCTTATTAGAACTCCATTTGCAGTGTATTGGAATAATGTTTCGCTTCTGGACAGTTAAAGGGAATCTCAAGAGGAGCCGTGGGGGTTTTAAAATTCTGACGGATTTGTTTTAAATCCCTTTTGATGTTCTGTAGGGATATGTTATGCTATTGGTTTCATAATAGTCCTGTTGGGAATATGTGCTAGAAAGATCTAGCTTTATTTTGGGTTTTGTTGGAATCCTATACACCAACGTTCAAAATATGTTCACCATGGCTGCATTTTTGGTCAAATACAGTAAAATATGATTGTGAAATATTATAAAAAATTGTATTACATCATTACTCCAGTCTTCAGTATCACATGATCCTACAGAAATAATTCTCGAATGCTGATTTGCTGCTCAAAAAACATGATCAATGTTGAAAACCAGTTTTGTTAATATTGTTTGGGGTAACTGTGTTATTTTTCAGCTGGATTTTTTGATGAATAGAAAGTTCGAATAAACTGCATTCATTTGAAATAGAAATATTGTAACATTTTAAATCTATTTATTGTCACTTTTGACAGTTAAATGCATTGATGAACAAAATAGGGCCCTATGAAATCCGTTTTATTTTGTCCCAAATTCCGTTTTTTCCGTTTGAACATTTTGTGGACTCTTTTTTGGATTTTAATGGTTAAATTAAATTTTAGTAATCAAAAAGCATGTCTAATTAATTGAAATCATGACACTTATACAATTTAGCAACAATTTATCAAAACTTTTTTTTATCTTAAAATGTTTTCCCCCTCAAATTCCGTCATTTTTTTTGTTTACCAAATTGTGTTTTCTGTGGATTCCATTTTTATAATTAAATTCTAAAAATAAAAAAGCATGTCTAATTAATTGCATTCATAAAAACAATTTATGAATGTACAAATAAAATTTCATTTCTGTGATTTTTTTTTTTTCCAGAAATTCTGTGTTGTATATTTACATTTTTCGGCAAACATATGAAGGCATAAAACATAAATTTAATTTATATTTTAATCATATGCAATTCAACAAACTTTTTTGTCAAAGTGCTGCACAAAAAAAAATAATTTTAATAATAATTTATTATTATTATTAATGTTAGTATTATTATTGCATTGAGACATAGATCAATTCTACTGTACAACAGTAATATATTTCTTGTCACAATTTCAATTTAAACCAAACTTTTATTTTGACAGGGGGTCATGAAGATCTTTGAGTTTCTGTATGTTTATTTGACGATAGTTTTTCTCTAATGAAATGGTAAAATGCTCATAAAGTGTACTGATCTGCTTTTTATTTATTCATAAAAAATTCGACAAATTCCATGAAATTCTGTGTTATACTGTAAATTCTGTTTTTATGACTGGATTCCGCGTTTTCAGCATTGCGGAAATCATAGGGCCCTTACAAAAGTATTTATTTGTTGAAAAGAAAAACAACTTACTGACCCCAAAGTTTCATACGATAATTCCAAATTCGAATAGAAATTCCTAGTAAATTTTTTTGGGGTCTGTGCTTTCGTTTTTGTCTTTCTTCATTTGCACTTACTGTATGTCACTGTATGTCAGTTTGTGTCTGTTTCTTGTTTGCATCGTCTTGCTCTTTCTTTGTCTTAAATGGTGCAGGAGTGGCTGAATTGGGTGTGAGCTGAGTGGGTATGTCGTTTATTTTCTTTTAGTGTGTTGTCTGGGTCAGTAGGCACATGTAGTGATCAGTAGGGGGACATAGCTGGTGAGCAGCGTGGCGTGACCGGAGCTCCAGACCTGCATGTGACACTCATAGTAGATCTGAGAGATTTCCATTATGTGTTAACCACTGTGTTAACCATCATTAGCACACTTGTTTTCATCTGGTCACCACACCTCCGAAGGTCCATGACCATAGCGTAAAATCTGCCTGTTCCCCACTGTAAACCCGAAAAAGTTGACAAAACTCAAAATATTTGATGTAACGGATTACCTTAAGTTTTTTAAATTAAAACATTTAAAATTACCATGTAATCTCAACTTAAATATTTTTAGTAGTGGACACTTGGCTAGCTTTAACTAGCTATTTCAATAAATGTTACCTTACTAGACACTGATTATCTGGTTCAGGTGTGTTTATTTGGGGTTGGAGCTAAACTCTGCAGGACAGTGGCCCTCCGAGTTTGGAGACCTCTACTCAAAAGGGACCGTAAATGCTAAATTGTGTCATCACTTGTTTCTGTTAACTTAGACTAACTTAAATTTAACTGAAACTGGGCTGGGATTTCTAAGTTAACAGAAACAAGTTCATAAAACTCAAAACAATGAAACAATTCAGATGACTTAAAATGTGCCAGTTTTGAGAACTCAAAAGAAAAAGAAAGTTGTAAATTCTCTTTGATTGAACTAATTTGTTTATTTAGAGTTGGCTTTACTCAAACCAATTCATTATTTTGAGCGTTATGGTTTACAGTGCAAAAAGTTAAATACACAAATGAAGTGGTTCTATTATGAATATAGATTTTATTTACCATGTACAATTTAATGAAATTGTTTTTTAAAAAATATATAAATTGTATTACATTTTAAGAAAAAGTTGTGTTCCCAAATGTCTTTTGAGTTATAACAATGGATGTCGATCCTTTAAGAAAAGGGGGAATTCTATTTGGACTACTTTCATTCTTTCTTATTAATTTTCGTACATTTTGAACATTTCAGACAGTTTTGTTTTACAGTCTGTGATGTTACCAGTGTGATGCACAAACATTTGACTAAAATTAAAAATCAAAATGTCCTTAAGATTCTATCACACAAGACACAACACAATTTAAATACAAAGATACAGGGCCGTGCAGAGAGTTCTTCAGGGGCAGGGCCTCAAATGTAAGAAAGGGGCAATATGTATATTTTATATATATATCTATCTCCTTTTGTTCATCAAGCCTGCATTTATTTAATCAAAAATACAGAAAAAACAGTAGCCTTATATTGTGAAATATTATTACATTGTTCTTTTTAACTTTTTATTAATCAAAGAATCTTGAAAAGAGTATCACAGTTTCCATCATTGACATTAAATCCTCATATTAGAATGATTTCTGAATGATCATGTGACACTGAAGAGTGGAGTAATGATTGCGAAAATCCAGCTGTGATCACAGGAATAAATTATATTTTAAATTATTTTAAAATAGAAAACCATTATTTTAATAATATTTTACAATATTGCTGTTTTTTTAATCAAATAAATGCAGGCTTGATGAACATAAGAGACTTATTTCATAATGCTGCATAATATTCAAAAATGGTAATATAATAAAGTCCTTTCACGTAACCATTTCGCCAGCCTACACTTCACATAATAGGCCTGTACACTCTAAAAAAAAAAGGTTCTATATGGCACCAAAAATGGTTCTTCGTCGTAATCATAGAGGAACCACTTTTGGTGCTATATAGCACCATATCTTAACATGTTCTGTATATGGTAGCTGTGCTATATAGCACCTTAGTCAAAGAACCAGTGAAGAACCTCTGAAGAACCGCTGAAGAACCACTGAAGTACCAAAATTGGTGCTATATAGCACTAAAAAAGGTTCCCCTATGCTTACGAGCCAAGAACCATTTTTGGTGCCATATAGAACCTTTTTTTTAGAGTGTAGGTGCCGGTGGCACTTGGGTTTTGTTAACTTTGATAATTTCATGAAATAGTAAACGGTGTCTCAATATACATAAATAGCCTACAAGTGAATTTAACACTTACCATTAATGCGACTTTTGCTGCTTCATGGTTTTGTGCAGGGATTTGTTTGTTGTCAGTTAAAATCCATTTTGTCAGTGATGCAATTTATAAAATGAGACAAACCGCAAGAGTTCCACAAACGTTAGTTCGTCGTCTGTCCATGTAATTTTCAACCGTTTTATGAATAAGAACAGAAAATTACCGCTCCACTTCACATCGCCCAATGGAATTTGAACCTGCTTTGCCAGATCACGATTGGTTGGTGTATATACATGACAACCGGGCATTGGTGAATTGTGTAATACTTTAAAATATATAATATATAGATTTGTAATTAAATCAACACATTAGCTCTGATTATGGATGAAAAAAAAAAATATTGGTTTACCTTTTTCCCGTGAGGCCAGTTTACCTTTTTCCCGTGAGGCCACACACACACTTTCTCTGAAAGGACCATATTTGGCTCGAGAGCCGTTTCCGAACAGTGGAAAATCAGCAGTCAATCAAAACGCACGCAACCCATAGCAACGCGTTATGGCAACGCCTCAACAGAAATTGTCCGACTTTTGAGCCGTTCGTTACTATTGCATACATTGTCATGTTATAATAATCACATTTATTTAGTTTTATTGACCACGATGTTATCATTGATATTTGTCTGAGAGGGGCACTTTTGATTCATTTTGAAAAAGGGCAGGGGCTCGAGCATCCAAAGCCAATCCCCCCCCCCCGTCGGCACGTGCCTGCGAAGATATAGGCCTACATTTTATTTAAAAAAAAATAACAAGCCATTTTTCTTTCCAATATGTCTCTCGACACTCCAAATGAAGAATGACCCAGTTGCATGTGATATATATTTTTTTCTTTCTTTGAGCTCATAAGAATCTGTGGGTGCGTTTAGGTATGCTTGTCCGTTCTGCTCCATGTGTGAATGTCATGCATGAATGAAAATGAACCGGCGCCAGAACTGTTGCTCAAACCGCGTGGCAGCTGATAAGTCACGCTAACTTATAGCATTACGTCAATCTTTTTGCTTTATCCTTTTTATAGACCATTGAAATGTCCATAAAGTACAAGCTTGTAAACAAGAACAACTGATTGTTTCTGGCTGGAGGACAAAGACAGAATGTGTTCTAGCATTAGGCTGTATTTCATGAGTGCTAATGAGATAAGGCGTTGTGTGACTGACAGAAGGCTTTTCTCTGCAGTATGCAAAAAACAAATATCTTTATAGGAGTTTTTACCGTGTCTTGTACTAGTGTTGCTTTCACACTAGAGAGGACCTGGCGTCTGTTTGACGTCAGAGCTTGTTTCATTTGGATGGTGTGAAAGTGGTTTTCTGAAGTTAGGCGAGCAAATCATAGAGGTGCAAAGTCTTAGAAAGGTGGGCAGGTTTATGGGAAGCAATCTCAGATAGCAATATATATTTTTTAATTGTATCAATTAATTTATTTAACTTTATTTTATTTATTTATTTTACTTTATTTGTTTATTTTATCTTTACTTTATTTATTTAACTTTATTTATTGTACTTATTTTATTGTTTTACTTAATTTCTAAAAATGTATTTATTTATTTAATTTTGTACTTCATTCATTTATTTATTTAACTTAATTTGTTTATTGTACTTATTTTATTATTTTACTTATTTTATTGTTTTACTTAATTAAATTAAATTAATGTAATTAATTTACTTTTATTATTTTATTTCACTGTGCTTTTTATGCGTTATATTCCATTTTATTTGTATTCTAATTATTTGTGTTTTTTGTAGTATGTGTTTTATCTTAACTATTTTACAGTAACCATCTGGGCCAGGACTTTCTTGACAAAAAACATATTTTAAAAGCTTCTTCTTAAAGCTACACTGTGTAACTTTTTTAGTGTATTCTTAGCTAAAAACACTTAGTTCTTTCAAAAATACATGTGCTCATTAATGCATATTTACTTCTTTCAAGTAATAAAGTATTCTCGTAAGTTTATAATATGTCATTGAAAATACATACGGGTAAGGGGTTCGAATGGGGGTCGCCATGTTGCCCCTCCATCTTGAAAGTACATTAGCCAAAGAGGGACATACCCGTAAATTCAAGCCTCGCCTTTCGCGTTTTAACATGTTTAACGCGTTTTGTAGGAAAATAGTGTGGCCCCTTTAAGAGCGTTCGCCCCGGTTGGAGCGCCTGCGTTCTGTGTGTGTGTGTGTGTGTGTGTGTGTGTGTGTGTGTGTGTGTGTGCGCGTGCGTGCATGCGTGCACTGCGCCTCGAGCTCCCATTTGTGCGGATTATTTTCTGTCTTCTGTTGCTAACATTCATTTATTTTTGTTTTGTTGGGTAATGCTGTGGACGGAAGTGGAGTTTGTGCCGGACTCTTGTGGGGGTTCCGCGGGGAATAAAGTGCGGGCTGTTTGATGTCAATCGCCTCCGTGTTTGCATCGACTCCAGTTGCGTTGAGTGAGCTATCCGTATTTTTCACCCGGACACACGCGTTACAACCAAGCGGCAACCTCCCGCAGTTTCTCTTGAAGCCAATACGGAAGTGCCTCAAACTGCAATTCACCGACTGGCCGCTAGGGACAGGATCCAGAAGGGAGCAGAATCTCATTGAGCCCCATGTTAAAATGGCCAACTTTAGAGCAGAATAAAACATGTTTACAGCCTGGTACAAATTGTGGTTTTGGTCTATACGGCTCATTTTGCCCTTCATGATAACTGTGAGGGGGGTGAATTTTTTTATAACTCATTCGTTTACATTATATTGAGCCTTAAAGTTCTGCATAATTAAGGGCGTGGTCACTTTGAGTGACAGGTGGATTCCCGCTGCTGTCATTATTAATGATTAGCAGTCTGATCTCTGTTAGCCGTCACGTTACCTCAGCTAATTTCATCGACTGTTACAAAAAAAAAAAATTCCAGCCATTAAACTTGGCATCTCTGCTGTGTTTGTGCTTTATTCGGCTCCACCCGCGTCCTGCCCACGTCCCGCCTCTTTGCCCATTTTCTGTTTCCCGGAAGTGACGCGCTCCCAAGATGGCAACGGCCTACACTAGGCTTCAGAAACGCTCTTCAGAAACCTACGGGTGACGTCACGTACACTACGTCCATAGTTTTTTACAGTCTATGGTTACAACTCGATGGCGAATGTGAAGAGGGGGATTGCTGGATCGAACTGGAAGCCATGTTAATCTTGGACTAAATCGGCCACCGTAGGAGTTAAAACGAAATCGGAATTGGGAGGAAAAGAAACTAATATTTACTGGATGGTCATATACCCTTTCACCGCTAGATGGGGGAAAATATCACACAGTGTAGCTTTAATAATAATAATAATAATATGCAGAGTTGTTAGCCAGTTATAGTGGTTACCAGTTGCCGCAGTTGTCCTTGGTGATGGTACAGGCGCATCACTTAAATAATTTGCAACCAAATAATTCAGTGTAAAAAGAGACTTGCATGGGAAATAGGATGGAATCAATCTCTGGTTCGGACTAGACAATCACACCATGCATGAAAACAGCCTAAATGTTAACTATTTGAGAGCGTTTGCCAATAGACAGGATGTGAACTGATGTGTTCTGATAGTAGTATAATCTTGAAAAGCACACACACTTTGACCCAACTTTTATCATGATCCAAATTAAAGGACTGAACTGGGTCAAAGTGGCTCCTTTTGTTTGTGAAGTTGTGTAAATTGTTATATGAACATTGCATTTGTTTTTTTAGCTTGATGAAAATGATGATATCAATAAAAAGAACAGGATGCTGTTGTCTCTATTCAGAAGTTGATCATTGTGCTCTGCCTGTTCAAGACATGGAAACCTAATATGAATGATGTGAAGGCAATACCGCACCACCACTGCTATATATAGACTGCCCTCAGGGGTGTGTGCCTTAATGACACATGCACTTCCCTGGACACGTCCTGCAGCTTGTCAGGGTACTACAGCTTCATCACGTCTCACCCGGCTCACTCTCACGGCTTCTGTCCTGCTGGGTGATTTCCACAGAGAACTAATGCCTGTTCTCATTTGACCAGAGTTGTATACAGGAGTAGAAAGAGTTATGCACTCATACATTTGATTTATTTAATACAATTATTTTGTTCTATTTTATTTTGTATTAATTTAATTTGATATTTAATTTTATTATTTTGTATTTCATTTTCTTTTCTTTTTTTTCTTTTTATATAGATATTATTAATATTTTGTTTATTTTATTTTTTATCTTATTTTTTGTATCGTATTTTATTTTTTATTTATTGTTTTTATTATTATATTTTCATGCAGACACCAAAATGGATATTACATATTTTATTTATTTGATATATTTTTTTATGTTTTCTTTTATATTTTTCTTTTATATATTTTTACCATTTTATATATTTTATATATATTTTTTTGTATCTTATTTTTGTATCTTGTCTTATTTTCTTTTTTATCTATTGTTTGTAGTATTTTATTTTCATGCGAACACCAAAATGGATACACACATTTAAAAGAAAACAACATTACAAACCTTTATGCATTGCTTTCTTCTGTGGAACACAAAAGAAGATTTTTTCCCCCTTCATTCAATGAAAGTAAATGTACAGTCAATTATTTTTAGGTGAATGATCAATTTATTTATTTATAAATTACCCAGCAAGTTAATGTGCACATCAGACATAATGTGCACATCAGACTGCAGTGAATTCTGTATGTTCTTACGTTTGAACTTCGGCCCTGGTTTTACAGTATTGAATGTTTGTCTTTGGTGAAGAAAGTCTTGCCAAGTCGTCTATCAGGCTTGGCAGTACTTCCCAACATCTGTGGCCTTGTGAAATATCCTGCAGTATTAGGATGAATAGTTGGGTTTGGGATGGACAGAGCTATTCCAGGGTGAAATGTTTAATGTCAGTTAAGCTATCATTTTGGGTATGGCAATAATTATTATGCTTTTTTTTTCTCTTTGCATTGCAGAATGTTTATCATGATGATAGGTTAACTTCAATGTCATGATTCTGCCCAGGCTTACTGGGTTTTATCTTGGAACCTGAAGGCCTAGTTTTATGAATATAAATGTTTTTTGTTTTTTTTGTGGGGTTCTTTTTTTGACTAATTTGAGATTTTGTTTGTGTTTCAGATTTAAGAGCAGATTTACAGTGGTTCAGGAGCGTTGCTGCTATTACCGAAATAATGACATGAGTGAGTTTATTTCTTCCCAAATTATTTCATAAATTACAATTCAGTTGTACAAAATCATTTATTTCTTGCCAGCTATACTTATATATTTATTCACAAGGGAATTAATTACAATTTAATTAAAAAAAATTAAGCATAACTTCTTCTAAACCTAATAGGATTTATGGAATATGTACAGTCAAACCTAAATTTATTCAGACACCTTCAACATTTTCTCAGGATTATCACAGTTTATTCGCTATAGTTTAGAAAATGGTAATAAAATATGATAAGAACTCGGAGATAAACTGTGTCAGAACAAAATCATCTCGATAATGTCAGATAACTTTGATAGAAAGGTATGTAATGGATTACAAGCAACCAATCAGCTGTCAGCCGTTACATTTAAGTACACAAGATAATACCAATTTAGGTCAACCAATGACCAAGCATTGCTTCATTTTGTTTATTCTGTGGTGTAAAATGTTTTTTTTTTGTTTTTTTTTCTTGAATTACTAATGCGACCTAAGCAAAACATGGTCAGGTTAAAGTGTCTGAATAATTTTGGTCCCAAATTTGTATACATTTTACTGGCAGTCCACTGTATGAAGAATTTTGGGTATAATGTGTCACAGATGACTTTATTTTGCCATCCTCACTTACATTAATGAGCTATAGTGTCCTGCACCCACTAGTAAAAATGATATCTGGTGTCTGAATAATTATTGGTTTGACTGTACATTGAACATACTACTTTTATTACATATAAAATGTGTAATCATAATAATGCAGATTGTTTCTGTTTTGACTTAGGAGGGGGCTAGTGCTAACATGTGGTGCCTCCTGTCTCACACCCGACTGAAAGCACATAAACCCCACAGGGACCCACAGCAGGCTTTTCTATCTTGACCTCTGAATCCTCTGATTGACCCTGCACACCAAAACATTCATATTCACACGCACCTTCTGTCTTGCCCACCGATTGTCCTCATCCTACATCCTGGGGCAAGCTTCTCTTCCTTCCTTAGAGCAAGCAGGCCAGGAGGTAAGTTTGCTTTTGAATGAATTATTGTATTGTTGTGTTTATTCCACATGGGTCATTGTTGCATTTTAATTGAATAATTTAGTCAAGTACTTTTATCTAAAAAGACTTACAAATGAGGAAAAATGCAAGCAATTCATCTTACAAGAGATGGCAATATTCTAACCACGGTAGTGCAAAATACTTCTCTACAAGGTAGTGTATTAGTTAAACAAAAAAAGTATTAGTTAAAGTTACTGTCATTCTTTATGCTGTAAACAGTATATAAACACAGTTAAAGGGCCCTATCATACACCTGGTGCAATGCGACTCCAGACGTGACTCAAGTGTTTTTTGCTAGTTTCAACCCGACGCAGTTATCATTTTCACATTCAGCGCCACGTTGTTTAAATAGCAATAGCATGTGGGTGTGCTGGTCTGAAAACGCGGCGTGTTCAGGCGCATTGTTGGCGCGGTGTAATTTTAGGCCACTGAAAACGACTGCGCCATTGACCAACAAAAACCTGGTCCGCAGTATTTTTTGTGTTATTTAAAGGGCAAGTTATTAATTTGCGCCTATAGGCGGGTGCACAACGCACGTACACTCTGCTTATTACACACACAGGGATGCGCAGCAGCACACAAATATTTTTAAATATGAAAAATGAAAGGCTTAAAATGTAAAAGATTATTATTGTGTGCATAAATATAAAAACTGCCTACATGTCAATGGATAGTCGTTGCATGTATCAGAATTAGCCTACCTATTTGCAGTAAGGATGAGCGAGCAGGCGTCATTGGACGAACAGATCCGTTTCCTCGTAAGCTAGAGAAGCGTTCAGTTTTTCCACTTGCAAATTCCGCCATGTAAATAGCGAATCTGCCATGGCGTGACCGCAACTGGCTTTTAAAGGGAGTGGGAGATGAGACTCTGATTGGTTTATTACATGTTATGGCAAAAAAAAGTTATGCGCAGACCAGTTTTTCCATTATTAAACTAGCACAAGTGGATTCGGACACGCCCTAAGTTAGGGCTGCTCGATTATGGCAAAAATCATAATCACGATTATATTGGTCAATATTGAAATCACGATTATTTAACACGATTATTGGTGGGTCATATGATCAAAATCTTATTTCATGATATGAGTAATTTTAAATGTCAGTGAAATTTCACAATTATCCATACTTTAGCAAAAACTAATACTAGGTTAATTAATGCAAGTAGGCTAAATGTCCTCAAAACAGCTACAGAGGACAAGTAAACAGTCCTCAATAAAATAAAAACAAAGGAGCTAGTTAAACTAACAAAACCAACAGAAAATACAAATAAAATAAACAGGTTTTCCAGGAAGATGTACTAACAGTGATATTTAGATGAGTAATACACAGCAGAAATAGAATAAAGTAAAACAAAAAGTAAAAGAACTGCTGTATAAATGAAATATTGACTAATTCTTATTTAAAACGAATCAAAAGATATTCATTCAAGAGCAGTGAGGGATTTTATCTTTGTCTTTTTTTGTTAGATTAACAATGACTGCTGTCCCTTTAAGAGCTGCACGTACCATAGGCCCACTGTTATACACGCGCTCTTTCTCTGTGTTCATTTAAGACATAACCGACTGCGTTTACGAGGATACTTACCAAAAAGGCATTTCGATATATTTGTGTGTACTAGACTATTTGACCGTTAAGGCGTGTATCTGAAGCTCATAGTATACTTTGCTTATGCGCGTTCCGCCTATTCCGCCCCGTCTCGGAGCGCGCGCTGGTGGTCGCCTATGGAACAGCATTTCTTTCGCAGCTTAATGTGCTTTTAATAGCATTGTTTGTATTAAGCACGTCCCGCAGTTTATCAACTGTAGACTGCATTTTACATCACTCTCTTATTCAGCTGATTTGGATGTTAAGTTTTGGGTTAGAGAGGAATGCAAGCGCACTGCTGTCTGCTGTGAAGGAAAGGAGAGTGTGCTGACTGAACGCGGGAAGCAGTACAGTAATCGTTTTACCTCGATTATCTTATTTTCATAATCGTTGGAAGCCAAAATCGAAATTGAAATCGAAATACGATTAATTGAGCATTAATTACGTCACTGCAAGAGGGAGGGGAAGTTATTTTGATGAAAGATTAGGTGGAAATAAAAAAAAAAAAATGATGTTCTCAGAGAAATTAGTTAGAATCAATACTGCAGTATTTCATTAAAAAATAAGAATGGTTAATTTTTATTTCATAGTTTCTTTAGACATATGTCTCATGTTTGTGAGACAAGTATTCACTAAGCTAGAGTTCCTTTTCTGAAGACTATCTGAATGAACATCTTTGACAGAGAGGCTGCAGATCGCGCATCATGTTTGTTTTCTTTATTTGCAAAAAGCAAAACATTTTGTTTTTATTGTGACTTAAATTTAACAGATTATAATGATGTATAACACTTGCCTGAATTATATAAAACGACAGTTATTTGAGTCTCTTGGGCACTGATAAGAAAAAAAGAGAGCTTTTTCGGCCGCCGACTCGAGGGGGTTCATGTAAACCGATGGAACAAAAACAGATTTGTCTTATGGGTAATTGTTTTGTTGTTGTTTTTTTAAAAATGATAAATTCTGAATGTTTTCTAATTAATTCTGGAACTTTGATGCTGTTCGATACCTGAAAAATGTCAAGCATTATCTACTTTATTTATGTCTCAAATCTATTTTGGAAGCACTTACATTTGTGGTTGGAATTATTGGCACCCCTGGTAAATATGATCAAATATTGCATGCATATATATATATACGGTGTATATATATATATAAATCTGCATTGTTTATCCTTTTGATCTTTCATTAAAAATTCGCAAAAATCTAACCTTTCATTGAAGTAAAACAATTAAAAGTGTGTGTGGGGGGTCACATTCTGAAATAAAGGTTTTTTCCAAAACACATTGGAATGATTACATTCCATTATTAAATACTTTTTGCAACATAATTTTCCCAAGATAACAGCTCTGAGTCTTCTTCCATAATGCCTGATGAGTTTGGAGAACACCTGACTGACTTTTTGTTTTGTTTTTTGTATTGGGTCTAATGTGTTTATATTTTGTATCCTGCCTTGTTTCTTTTTATGCTTTCTTTTTCTATGCTCATGGTCTTACTGTACAGCACTTTGGTGCAACTGTTGCTTTGAAATGTGCTATAGAAATACATTTTGACTTTGACTTGACTGACAAGAGATCAGAGTTCATTCCTTCATACAGAATCTCTCCAGATCCTTCAGGTTCCCAGCTCTTCTCTTCAGTTCATCACTCATTTTCTATAGGGTTCAGGTCAGGGAACTGGGACGGCCATGTCAGAAGCTTCATTTTGTGCTCAGTGACACATTTTTGTGTTGATTTTGATGTTTGTTTTGGATCGTTGTCCTGATGGAAGATCCAACCACGGCCCATTATAAGATTTCTAACAGAGGTAGTCAAGTTTTGATTTTTTTATATGTTGGTATTTGATAGAATCCATGATACCATGAATCTGAACAAGATGTCCAGGACCTCCAGCAAAAAAAATAGGCCCACAACATTAAAGATCCAGAGGTATATTTAACCGTGAGGCATGGGGTACTTTTATTCCTGTTTGCACCAAACCAATCTGGTGGGTTTGCTGCCAAAAAGCTGTTTTTAGTTTGATCTGATCACAGAACCAGGTCCAGTCGTGTTTGACAACTGAATATGCTGGAGTTTGTTTTTGGATGAGCGAGGAGGATTTTTAGCTATTTGTAGCGATTTTTAATGCTTTAGCTATTTTTTTACAGTCACTTTTTTTTTGTGAAGCTCAGCAATCTTTTACTGCACATCAGAACTGAATTCTTTGGTTTTACTGGTTGTGATGAATGATTAAGTGAATTTGGCCTTTGTGTTTCCTCATATTTATACTCCTGTGGAACCGGAAGTCATTGCTGGACAATTTCATGCTCCTACTCACCCTGGTGTGCTAACAAAAAAACATAAATATGAATGGGAATATACTTCAGAGATATTGTACTCATAAAAAATTCTAGGGGTGTCAATAATTGTGGCCAACGTATTTTAGAGAAAAACATTTATTTCATAATGTCAGCTTCCCCCCTCTTTTTTTAATCTATTTTCTTTTTTTTAAATGAAAGATTAAAAGGATAATCAATGCAGATTTTTACAGCCATCTTTGATCATATTTACCAGGGATGCCAATACTTCTGACCACAACTGTACTACTACATTTATTTTTTGTTTAACTGGTATTTGTATCGACTGCTGAATGTTTGTTTGGTATCATGACAGCCCTAATACAACAGTAGAAGTGTAAAAGTAGAGAAGAGAAGTTTTTAAAAATGTATTTTAAGGAGTGCCTGTTGAATAAACACATTTAAATTGCATTAAATAAATGTTGTTGTTTTTTTTTGTTTGTTGTTCTTGTCATTTTGTTACCCAGGTTAATGTACAAATGTCTACCTCACGCTTAAAGATCCTCTCTCTACAACTGCGACCCTGAACACACTACAAAAATGACCTCCAGCATAGACCGGTAAGTGCTTGGTCGACCCCAAACCATCCTTTGGAGAATTGATACTCTTAACAATAGCCTAAATCTCATGTATTAGCACAGTAATAAACATCACCATTATTATTTTCAGTCAGCTGGTTTGTTAAATGATATTCAGAGTTCATTTGAAACCAAGGCAGTTCCTGTCCTGCACCCCCATAACAGCATCTTTTGCCCGACACCATAACCATGGTTACATTAACGGTGCAGCAGAGATGAAGCACTCCTTTTAAACAATCTTAATATCTATGTTCATAAACAGCTTTCCCTTCCTCTAACATGCAAATGTAACACACCCATAGACTGTTGCTATAGTGACAACAGTGAATGGAATGACATTAAACATGCCCACTCTGGCCAGCCTCGATGCGCCCAGCTTTTTTCTAACTGGTCGGGCCTGTTGAGTGACAGTGAGTTGGGCCATTGTGTGGCAGCGGTGTGGAATTTTTCAGGCTAATCTCTGGATTACCGTCACGCTGAATGGAGCTGCAGCTCTATTTTCCTCTCTCAAAGGTTTCCAGGTGAAGTAACTGGAGATGGCACCTACGGTCGAAAACAGGGACTTAAAACCATCACCATATGGTGCTTGCACAATCTGTATTTTCTTACCGTATTCTTTTGAGGAGTCGTAAATCCTCTCATCTCTCAGACCCTCGTGAGCTCTAAGTGGCCCTTCACACAGGACACGTTTTTGCCTTTAAACACATCTAGACATATTTCATATGCATTTTACACAGCCATTTTAACTCGTACAAATTTTTCACACGGTTTATGTTGATTGATTTTTTGGAATGAAAAGTCAGCATGATGTGAGATTGAAGCTCCACACCTCTGACATGGAATGAGAAGTACTTGTTTTTCTTTTGTATATTTAGGTGCGTAAGCTCCTATTGTATCCGTTGGCGTTCTTATTATTCTTCCGTTTCTTCTTCTTCTTCCGCTCTGGTAGTCTATGGCAGCCCATAGAACCGTTTGCGGGAAAGTTATGAAAATTGGCACACAGATCCAGGACACTCTGAACTGTCACCATAGCAAATTTGGAGTCTCTAACTCAATCCCTTTAGCGCCACCAACTGTCCACAATGATAAACATTTCAATGAGCAAATCTAGGTCAAATGTGTGTTGAACAGTTTTGGTTTGCTTTAAAAACTCTTGAATAAAAGCTACAATTATGGTGAAATTTTATTTATTCATGTGATGGCATTTTTTTTTTTTTTTTTTTTACATTTTTGGACCCCAAACTTTTGAACGGTAGCATTATGATTGGCCAGGTCGCCTGTCGATCAAACTTCCCGCACCACATCAGTTTCGTAAACCTATTGGTCGAAAATTATGAACCATTAAATCACATTACTAGTGACTTTATTCGATTTTTCAGTCTTTTTTTTCCTAAAATCATCTTAAAATGCTTTTAATTGCTCATTGTTGCAGTTGGTCTGATGATCCCAGCCATGCAGTCATGACTTATTGTACCTTCTTTGTGCTTGCAGCTATATTTGTTATTCTTGTAATTTAACAATTTTGAATATTTGATGCACTCAGCATGCCGAGTTGCATTTTATACTAGTAGTCTATATTACATGCATTGCATGTATTATAATAACAATGTATTAATAACATTGTATAAGCTGGTTAAGGAAATAATTACATATTAAATATTTATTTAGTAGTTTATTGAGTTGATCATAATGTAGAAATTACACATGTATTATACACATATTATTAATTAGCTAATATTTTATCTGATGCCAGGTAATTAACACAAAAAATTTTCCCTTTGCTTTATATTTTGTAACTGGTGACTTTAGTTTCGGGTCCAATTCTCACTATTAACTAGTTGTTTATCAGCATGCATATTACTAGGATATTGGCTGTTTA
Source organism: Romanogobio albipinnatus (assembly GCA_023566225.1). Lineage (NCBI taxonomy): Eukaryota > Metazoa > Chordata > Actinopteri > Cypriniformes > Gobionidae > Romanogobio > Romanogobio albipinnatus. The sequence goes on along the minus strand of CM042256.1, from coordinate 9,847,747 downwards.
TTAGTAAGCCCATATTAATGCCTTATTCTGCATGACCGTATTCTACATCCCATAATCTTTCCCGATTCCTAAATTTAACAACTACCTTACTAACTATTCACTGTGTTTATTGAGGCAAAAGTTGTAGTTAGTTAGATAAAAGTGAGAAATGGACTCTAAACTAAAGTGTGACCAAATTGTTATGTATCAGATTTCATGCATTTTCAAATCCAGATGTCTTAATATTCTGGTACTGGATATTAAATATGATAAGATTCTGCTCCAACGGAAAAGTTGAATTATTGCATGTTGCTATTTAATATGCAGCAGTTAACATTATTCATAATAAAACATACCCCACTGGAACTCTTAATACTTGTTTTAATTATGGTAAGTCATTAATTTTCATAATAGAGCTTTTTGTTAAGATTCAATCAAAGTTTGTAATTAACTTTTTATAATGTGTTAAGCTGTTATGCACTCACGTTTGCCCTTCCTGAAGTGATGGGACTGGTCTTTCCTGCTGTACAGTTAAGCTAAAGTGAAACTACCAAGCCCTTGAAGTGCAAACAGACACATTTAGATTTCACCACGCAGTGACATCTATCATGATTGCCTTTGTTAATATCTACACATTTGAACCTCTATGACTTTAGGACACGCCACAGTCTGATAGTCAAGATTCTCTGGTTTTTAGTGGTCATTAATTCTCAAGCCATCTTATGTTATAGAGTTTATGTTAGGTTTAAATGTTAAAATATAAATGTGTACATAAGTGGGGCAAGTAAAACTATATCAGTAAAGCAACACACGTGAACCTAAAGCTTTTTTAACAGCATTACTTGTTAAACATCCAGCAGGCTCGATGCTGTACATTCCAGCATTATGAAGTTATCACATATCTTTCTGTTGTTGATACAACCAGATTTGTTCAGACATTGTTCTTTGGGATGTCTGATGTAGTTAATGATGTTTTGAATGGTCATACCTGATATTTTTCTCCCATACACATATTTGACACTTTCCAAACACCGTCTGACAGAAACTTGGGTGAAATTAAGTCACATCTTCTTGTGATTTGTCAAAACTGGCAAATGTTAGTTTTAAGTACTGTAATGTTTGCCAGGTCAAGCAATAAGACTTCAACATTGCGATTTGAGTTCATGTCAGGAGTCTCAAGTCCACATCTCTGATATAATTTCATTTCTGATAAACATTTCATTGAGCAAATCTAGGTCAAATGTGTGTTGAACAGTTTTGGGTTGCTTTAAAAACTCTTAAATAAAGTTACAATTAGGGTGAAATTTTACTCACTTTATTTATTTGGACCCCAAACTTATAAACTGTACTGTAAATGATGACAAATACAAGACAAATACAAATAAGTATTTGAACACCTGTCTATCAGCTAGAATTCTGACCCTCAAAGACCTGTTAGTCTGCCTTTAAAATGTCCACCTCCACTCCATTTATTATCCTAAATTAGATGCACCTATTAACACTGATTTTCTCAGGTATTCAAATACTTATTTGCAGCTGTATCATACAAATAAATAGTTAAAAAATCATATATTGTGATTTCTGGATTTTTTTTTGATTATGTCTCTCACAGTGGACATGCACCTACGATGACAATTTCAGACCCCTCCATGATTTCCAAGTGGGAGAACTTGCAAAATAGCAGGGTGTTCAAATACTTATTTTCCTCACTGTATAATGATAACGTTTACAGTGGCTTCATAGATTAATTAAAAACGTAAAATATTAAAACTCACCTGATACACATTCTTTGTTCTCCATTTTCTATAAGCAAAGTTAACAAACCTTGCTGTATTTTCGTGAAATTCATTTAAAAAAAAGGTACACCGCCATCTTGCTCTGACCAAAGAGACTTGAACGCACATGTCGTAAACACGACTTCTCACCTCGTAAATACGAACATCCCAGGAGGGCTTGAACGCACCATCACACCACACACTCATTGTGGAACAAAGACAACGAACCGACAGACAAAACAAAGGTTATTTTTGGTATGAAACAAAACATTTTCAAAAGATTTGAAAGAAATTCAAATAATAAATACTGTTTTGTGGCTCTTTATTTTGTCGTGACACATTAGCACCTCAGTTCAGAAACGATCTTCCATTACTAGTTATAGCACTAAATAAACATGAATGAACATCAGAAGGCATGTTGTTTCAACCGCGGAAAGACGTATACACCATTTTTCAAGTTCAAGTCCACTGACATTAATCTACTAACTCTCCTGTCTGATTTGTTTGTCGGACAAAATGGCGGATTCAGCCTTATGATTGGCCCGAAGGGTGAATTCGCGTCTGTGTATGCTTTGTGATCAATACTGTGCTTTGAAACTAGATCTCTGGCGTCAGTTGTCATCTTTATTGCATTGTTGTGGTCAACTATTGGTGTGTTTGCTTTACAGGAGTCAGGAAGATAGCAGACTAAAACAGTCTCTCTCACGACACAAACACTATTAAAGTTAATGATCATCATCCACATCCTCTGTGTGCGTGTCCGAGAGAGAACGGTGAAATGTTAATACACAAACCCTGCATTGTTTTTGTACTATAAATGTAGGTCATCACATTTTTCTACTTCTAATGGTTCAAATTAGCTCCATTTTAGTATACTTAAATGAGGCGCATGTTCAAAACGACTGGATCATGAAGCAGTCAGATAGATTGTGTGAGAGAAAGAAAATGCCACGCTATCGGCGTGCAGTGACTAATGGACTAATTGTGTCTTCAAAACAATTACAATAAGAGTGTGTGTCCTGTCGCTGTGTGGAGGGTCATTTAGATGCAGCAACTTCAAGCCTAAAGACAGGTGTGGAATGGGGTCATTCAGTCATGAGCTGATACACAATCTCTAATGTGTCACGCACGAGCTGTATAGTGGCAGACACAGTGACGCATTTGGAAGTGAATGATGAAAGTTGAGTGTGTGGCTTAAAATACAACCGACGCATTCAATTGCAATTCATATATAATGTGATGGTATTACGGCTCCAAGGCTGGAAAATGTACTAAATGCATGTAATGTGCAACGAATGTGTCCTCTTTTCTGTTTGAGATGAATGAATGAATGTACATTGATCAGGCATAACATTATGACCACCGTCCTTATATTGGGTGGTCCCCCTTTTGCTGCCAACAGGGCTGATCCTTTAAGTCCTGTAAGCTGTGAGGTGGGACCTCCATAACACATTAACTTTGAGGACAAAATGTTCACTTGCTGCTTAATATATCTCACCCACTGACAGGTGCCGGGATGAAGAGATAATCAGTTATTCACTTCACCTGTCAGTAGTCATAATGTTAAGCCTGATCAGTGTATGTATGGATGGATGGATGGATGGATGGATGGATGAATGGATGGATGGATGCATGTATGAATGGATGTGTGAATGAACTGATGCATGTATGAATGGATGTATGAATGAACTTATGTATGGATGGATGGATGGATGCATGTATGAATGGATGGATGAATGAACTGATGGATGGATGGATGGATGGATGGATGGATGCATGTATGAATGAACTGATGTATGTATGGATGGATGCATGTATGAATGGATGGATGAATGAACTGATGGATGGAAGGATGGATGGATGGATGGATGCATGTATGAATGGAGGTGTGAATGAACTGATGTATGTATGGATGGAAGGATGCATGTATGAATGGATGTGTGAATGAACTTATGTATGGATGGAAGGATGCATGGATTGATGGATGGATGGATGCATGTATGAATGGATGAGTGAATGAACTGATGGATGGATGGATGGAAGGATGCATGTATGAATGGATGTGTGAATGAACTGATGTATGGATGGATGGACAGATGGATGCATGTATGAATGGATGTATGAATGAACTGATGAATGTATGGATGGACAGATGGATGCATGTATGAATGGATGCATGAATGAACTGATGTATGTATGGATGGACAGATGGATGCATGTATGAATGGATGTATGTATGAATGAACTGATGTATGTATGGATGGACAGATGGATGCATGGATGCATGTATGAATGGATGTATGAATGAACTGATGTATGTATGGATGGACAGATGGATGCATGTATGAATGGATGTATGAATGAACTGATGTATGTATGGATGGACAGATGGATGCATGGATGCATGTATGAATGAACTGATGTATGTATGGATGGACAGATGGATGCATGGATGCATGTATGAATGGATGTATGAATGAACTGATGTATGTATGGATGGACAGATGGATGTATGAATGAACTTATGGATGGATGGATGGATGGATGAATGAACTGATGTATGTCATATGTGATTTACCGACCCTAATCTTTTGAACAGACTTTTAGACTATAATGTAGTGGCTATTTTTTTAATGTACCAGCCTTTTGTAAACGCTTAATTAGAAAATAAATCAACACAGGAAAAACTAATTTATTTGATAGTCTTTTTTAAAGTAATTACGTGTTTAGTGTTTTCTGTGTTCACAATATAAACTGAAATTAGGTGAAAATATTTGGCTATTTCTGACTCTTTTCTCACTAATTGTCCCGTTTAAATTTTCTTGGTCAATCTTTCCTCTTCGTATTGAATGCGGGCACCATTTAGAGCTCATGGCTTTGTATTCACAGAGCAGATATAAATATCTTTTTGTTTGGCAACCAAATCAGTTGACGACAGTATACTTTTAGACTCACTAATAGATGTCAGACATTATTTTCATTTTCACTTTATTTTCTTTTTCTGTTTCTTGCAAAACTGCATATTGTATCTATTATAAATTGAAAATCCAGTTTTCACATGCAGCAATAATATCGAACATATAATGTGGCATTATTAGAGTAGTGGGTGCTTCCTTACTCAAACACAGTCACACACCCACAACCATTGATGCAAATGGCCTGGGCAAACTTTGGATTGCTTATGTAAAAATGTTGGTAATGGACACCCAGTGGCAAAGCAAAATGCACATTGGTTTATTTGCCCAGCCTGTTGTTTGCACTCATTAATCTCGTAACTTTGCAAATACACACTCATATGGTTGACTTGCATATCGTCTCGCACACAAAAAACACTAAATCACTTGTGTACACGTACACTCTACTACACACCATAAATGGAAGGTCATTGTGATCTCTGCGGTTCCAGAGACAGACACACATTTGAACAGCCTGTGCAAAAGACCAATTATCTCAAGGCTAAGATGTTGAGATGACCTTAAAATGATCATACAGAAACTGCCATTTACATCTTCCCAAACCCATACTGCTTTCTTTGGACCCGAGAAGCTGCTATGACATCAGTCATGAAATCACAGCCATTACAAACTGTTCTCTGATCCTCTGCCATGACCAGCTGGTCTCGCTTTCTGTCCTGTGCTCACAAAGCAGCTGAGTCAGAGAACACTGGGTATCTAAATATATACACACACACACACACACACGTACACACACACAGCGCCCCTACAGACCTTTATATCCGCCTCTCACTGCCACCTCCACTGCTGACCTACTGCCTGTTTAATCAATGATTTATTGCCTGATCTGATTATGATGAAATATTGTGCGGCATCAGAAGAAATGGCTTAAACATTTTCTTGGTTTAGTCATTTTTGTATTTCTTCATTAACTCGCTCAATCATTTACTCGCCCTCATGTCTTTCCAAACCCATAAGACATGGACTTGATCTTGGAAACACAAATGAAGATATTTTTTTAATAAAACATGATAGATTTGTAAAACAAATCCAAACATGTTTGAGATTCCGATACCATATCTGATGTGTCCTATGAATTAGCGTTGATCGGTGTTTATGTGGATAAAAACCTCAATTAAATCTGTTCATCATATAAAGTGATCACGGGCCTGTACCATGATGGTAGTTGAACAAACTCAGGGTTACAGGATTAGGTTTTGACAAAACCAAAATAAGTTGACAAAACCAAACCAGTTCAATCAGGCTTTGTTGGTACCGTGACACTGATCATCTTTGTCAACTTAGGTTTTGATCTGAGTTTAAGGGTGCGTTCACACTTGTCATGTTTGGTTCGATTAAAACGAACCCTGGTGCGATAGCTCGGTTAGTGCAGTTCATTCGAACAAGTGAACGCTGCCATCCGAACCCTGGTGCGCACCAAACAAGCGGACCGAGACCGCTAAAAAGATGGGTCTCGGTCCGCTTCCAAACGAACTCTGGTGCGGTTCGATTGATATATGAACGCAACACGAACCAAAGACATGTAAACGAACCAAAACCAGGACGTGATGTCACAAGATGCGACGCTACAAGTCAGCTGATTTGATGACGTGGAAAGATCGGTGTATCCAAAATGAGTAGAGGGCAAACGTGGAGCAACGAGGAGGTAAAGTGCCTCATCAAAATATGCAGATCTTCGTTTCTGCATACAACGCAGGAAATCCTGGTGCTGTTTTGAATGTTTTTAACTTTTTATGAGCTCTTCGTGAGTTCTAAGCTGGTAAAAATATAACCACATGTAAATGATCGCGTTTAATCCAGCACACAGCATTGTTTTGAATGTTCGGTAAGCAAGCTCTGTCGCGAAATATACGTCATAAAAGCAGACCAATCAGGTTGTGACCGTATCCCTATGCCTTTGGTTCGGTAATTTTAGGTTCGCTGTTAAAAATGCCAGTGTGAACGCTAAGCAGACCAGGACTATATGTTTTTTTTTGGTCCGGACCAAAAGAACCGAACTACAATTGTGAACGCACCTTAAGAGATTAGCGGCTCTATTTTAACGATCTGAGCGCATGGTCTGAAGCGCAAGTGCACTTAGGGCATGTCCAAATCCACTTTTTTGCTAGTTTAACATTGGGAAAAATGGTCGGTGTGACAGGCACATTGTCTAAAAGGGTTGTCCCTATTCTCCTAATGAGTAATGGGTGTGTTTTTGGCGTAACATGCAATAAACCAATCAGAGTCTCATTTCCCGTTCTCTTTAAAAACCAGTTGTGCTTGTACCATGGCGGAATTTGTGAGCGGAAAAACTGTATGCTTCTCTAGCGAGGAAACGGACAAGCCAGATTCCACCAAAGGTCCCCCAGCATTTTAATCCTTTCATTTTTAATATTTAAAAATGTTTGTGTGCTACTGCGTGTCCCTGTGTGTGTAATAAGCAGAGTGTACGCGCTTTGTGGACCCGCCTATAGGCACATATTACTAACACACTCTTTAAATAACACAAAAACTACTGTACTATTGACTTAAGACTGGGTTTTTGTTGGTCAATGACGCAGTCGATTTCAGTTTTCTCAAAATAGCAACGCACCAACAATGCACCTGAACCAGAGTATGTGAGTGGAGTGGGAGCAGAGCGAGGAGTGGAGCGGCGTGATTTTGAATGGAGTGAGGAGCGGATTTTTTAAAAGTCGGGGTGTGGTGGTTTTCACTCGCTCCGGGAGCGCTCGACTACCACTCCATCATGAGTACAATTCATGCCAACGGCCCATAATATAACTACATTTTTAGCCAGAACTCGCACGTTAAACACATTTAACTAGCTTGATACAGATGGATCACTCAAATCAGAAAGAATGTAAAGGTTATGATGACGGCGATGGACATGAGCGGGATGTTATAGTTCAAGGAATTCTTTTGTACCTTCTACATAATGAATATGATCGGGTGAAGGCACATTTTAAACAGGTAGCACTTATTCACACACGCAATTGTTCTCTCTAATGCATTCAAACAAATGTAATCTTAGTGTTTATCTGCTTACAGTTATCTGTGTCTGATTTTGAATGAGCAGAAATCTGGGATCTAGTGACCCGTAGATAAAATAACTGATGAAAACATACTATTTTCATTTTTCCAAACAAAATTTGCACTGCAAAATGCCGATAAAGTCTAATAAGCTTGGCATGTCGTAGGAAAAAATGTTTGCTCACTAGTGCCAATAAACTATATCTATATTGTTTATTTATTTATTTTATTTAATGTATGTTATAAACCAAACTTTTGTGATATTGTAGCGCTTGCTTAAATACTTTAGCCACAAATTTCCTCGGAGCGAAGACGGAGCAGTGTTTCTGATATCAGTGGGCAAGGAGTGGAGCGGGGAGTGGGAAATGGTAAACCCGGAGCGGTTCAGACTCTGGCCTGAACACACCTCGTTTTCAGACCAGCACGCCCATGGGCGAACAGATGGGCGCGAGTGCATTTGCTATTTAAACAGGTGTGACATCAGTATCAGCCAATCACAAGCTGTGGAACAGTGAAACTGCTATTCACTTCTCACGAGTAGGGGTGGGAATCACAGTGTACCTCACAATACGGTACGATACGTTACACGATACATGGCTCACGATACCAATAATATCACGATACAGCAATTCTACGATAATCAATATGTTGCTAGACAATCCTATAATGATACATCACAATATCTGTCTAACTACGAAAGCAAAATGCCCATGAAGTGCAGGTTTTACAAACTTTGGACTTAAATGTGGCTGGGGCATTATTTTATGCACACTGCTATCCTCTATTCTTCTTATGCTGCGTTCGCACCGAACGCGAATAGAGCGTCTGGCACGAGTGATTTCTATGTTAAGTCAATGGAAAGGCGCGTTAATGGACGCGATTCCGCTTCATTCGCGTGTCCAGTTCACGAATGACATGAATTGGACGCGAATTGAGCGTCTTGTGTACTTTTTGTGCGTTTGAAGCGAATTTGCATCTGACGCCCGAGTTGAAAAATCTGAACGTTGCTGTCAATTCGCGCCGCGGTAACCAATCAGGAGCCTGCTTGCTGCTGTCACTTTGTAAAGTGACGTGATGAGAAACCCTGCATAATTTAAAAATACGACTGTGTCACAAAATGTCGTTTTAGGACTTTTTCAGGTGAGAATGTAGTTGTTTAAAGCTCAAATCTGTGGTTTATTTATAAAGAGAGCGCCTATTTAAAAAAAATTATCTTGTGTTTTTGGAGTTATAATAATAAACTTAATTTTCTATAGCGCCTTTAAAGTTACATCTCAAAGCGCTTCACATAAACATTATTGACAGTATAGAATACAATAAAACAATATAAAATACATTAAAAATAAACATTACAAAACACATTGACTCAAGTTGAGTCACTTATATGCTAGCCTAAAAAAAGTGGGTTTTAAGTAGAGATTTAAAAACACAAAAAGAGTTGTGAGATCCAGGCGATCACCGGGCCCTCAGCGCTTATTAACCCGGCGAGAGCAGCCTTTCCTCGGCTAGTCCTTCTGACATCTGCCGCTGGCTCGGTTGTCCTGTAGTGGTTCGTTTTGTGTGGATCTAACTAACTTATCTTTGGTGTCATGAATCTATAATTTGTTGTCTGCCAAATCGTTTTGACTGAGGGCAAAGAGAAGTTTCATAACTTTATTTTTTAAGGATATTTAAATATACATGCAGTGAAGAAAATGTAGCTAGGAGTTGCCTGGACCACATTTGTTTGTCTATTAATGTTTAATATATATTTTTTATAAAAATCTGAAGAGGCAGAGTGGTGTTTTATGACACATTTCTCCCGGAGCGCCTTGAACGCGCGTCTATTTAGCTTCAAACGCTCAATTTATACGCGCGCCCAATTTGCTGTGGATGCCCGAATGGATTCAAAATGTTCAAGCGTCCAACTAGACACGGTAGATGCGATTTTGGACGCTCTATTCGTGTTTGGTGTGAACGCAGCATGAGGCTAGTCCACGTTTCCCTAATTCACGTGTTGAGCACCACCTCGAGGAGTCATAAAGTAGTGATGCTGGGAGCAGGGAAAACTATTTAGAGCGCCTTATTTTATTAATTAAAATATCGATGTTTGCTGCCAGCGTATCGTTCTCATATCGCACAGAGAAGGAAAACGATATATTGCCCTTTCGCTATTTTGTTTTTTAAACAAATTTACACAGCAAGAAGAAAAGAGCATTCTATGAAAGAGGGCAGCTAAGAAATTTTTTTGTGCTGTATCAGTGCAAGTAAAAGTTGTGAAGTTAGTTTAAATAGTTGATAAGGGTATAGAGAAAATTTTACATTTAAGCTCACATGTAGTCATTTTTTTATAGTTTTATTGATTCTAAAGCCTTTTACTTTTAGATTCTATTACCTTTATATATTTATATGCATTTAAACTAAGTGCTTAATAATAATTGAACATGTGTAATGGATTACAGGTATAATTATTACATAAATATCTAAATCATTCAAAATAATAATTATTATTATTATAAATAAGCATTGCTAAAAGACTATTTTGTCTTTAAAAATCATTTGCTAAATAGTGACCTTTAATTTGGAGTAGAAACAGTCTTTAGTGTCATCAGACATGTGTCACTTTGCTCACAGTTGATTGGTTCAATTTTGGTTTGAGATCTAGAGGTTAGTTGTGGAGCATAAGTTACTATGGCGATGAACACCGCTAAAAGCCAAACCACTTTCATGGTGCCTAAAACCCAGGGTTGGCGCAAAATAAAATAAAACATACCGGGCTAGCTACCTAAACTGGCTTCATGGCATTGGCCCCATGTCTCTTTAGAAGACTTTGATTAAACCGCTCATTTCATATGGATTCGTTTTACAATGTTTTATATCAAATTTTGGTCTTATGGGTTAAGAAAACATGAGTAATTGATGACAGAATATTAATTTCTGGTTGAATACTAAATTGAATAATGATTTCAACTTCAGTCTGTTCCTCACACAAAGCTATCTTATGACTTCAGAAGACTTATGTTTGAAAGCTTGAAAGATTCAGTTCATTGTTATTAATATTTGGGCAACAATCCCTCAAACCCTGGGATGGGTGGGGGCTGAGGAAGGAAGCTGTCTTTGATTGGCCGGGCATACAGCTAGGTAGAGCTCACATTGGTCAAGCTGGTCTAACCGCTTTTACTATTGGTCTCTTTTCAGGGATGACAGCAGTATCTTTGATGGGTTGATGGAAGAAGATGAGAAGGACAAAGCAAAAAGGTGATTAGACAAACAAATCATTATGATTTATGATTGCTCAACGGGAATTTCTTTCTCTTACCCAAGACAAATTTCTATAATGAGTCAACCCTTTATTCCATTATCTCATGCAAGAGTGGTTTAAACATGATTCATTACATTAGAGTATTGTATAGACAAGTCCTTTTTCATGGTAGTATATCTGAAGTGGTTTTGCACCAGGAATAGAAACTTGAGTGTGACCTAGTTATGACTGTTTAAACCTGAGTGCACAGATTCACCCTCATCTTCTGTATACAATCACAGAACCGTAAAACCGCTTCTCTCAGCATTGCAAGATTTTTCTCAGATCAGAAAGTGTCCCATTATCACTTTTAGAATTTAAGATAATGAATGGGTAGTTACGTGACGTGTAGTTTAGAGCTCAACTGTGACTTTGAAAGCTTCTGAAATACCAATGAAATTATGTTATTATCTTATTATCTCAAAGTCAGCGGTTGGTTTCCACTGTGGAATTTTCCACCTTTTGTTTTTCCACCAACAGAGTATCTAGGAACAAGTCGGAGAAGAAGAGGCGAGACCAGTTCAATGTGCTCATCAAGGAACTGGGCACTATGTTGCCGGGCAACACCCGCAAGATGGACAAGTCTACAATCCTACAAAAGAGCATCGACTTCCTGCGCAAGCATAAAGGTTACTGTAGCGCCAAAACAATTATTAGTAACCATATATTTTTAGATCTCAATTAGTCATGTGTTTAAGACCAGTTACAGTGCATCCGGAAAGTATTCACAGCGCTTCACTTTTTCCACATTTTGTTGTTACAGCCTTATTCCAAAATGGATTAAATTCAAGTTTGTTTGAAATCTTTTCAAATGTATTAAAAATAAAAGTATTCACAACCTTTGCCATGACGCTCAAAATTGAGCTCAGGTGCATCCTGTTTCCACTGATCATCCTTGAGATGTTTCTACAACTTGATTAGAGTCCACCTGTGGTAAATTCAGTTGGACAGGATTTGGAAAGGCAACCACAAACCAAGCCATTAAGTCCAAGGAATTGTCTGTAGACCTCCGAGACAGGATTGTTTTGAGGCACAGATCTGGGGAAGGGTACAGAAAAATGTTCTCAGCATTGAAGGTCCCAATGAGCACAGTGGCCTCAATCATCAGTAAATGGAAGAAGTTTGGAACCACCAGGACTCTTCCTAGAGCTGAGCGATCGGGGGAGAAGGGCCTCTCTTTGGCCTGAATGGCAAGCGTCATGTCTGGAGGAAACCAGGCACCGCTCATCACCTGGCCAATACCATCCCTACAGTGAAGCATGGTGGTGGCAGCATCATGCTGTGGGGATGTTTTTCAGCGGCAGGAAGTGGGAGACTAGTCAGGATCGAGGAAAAGATGAATGTAGCAATGTACAGAGACATCCTTGATGAAAACCTGCTCTAGAGCGCTCTGGAGCTCAGACTAGGGTGACAGTTCATCTTCCAACAGGACAACGACCCTAAGCACACAGCCAAGATAACGAAGGAGTGGCTACGGGACAACTGTGAATGTCCTTGAGTGGCCCAGCCTGAGCCCAGACTTGAACCCGATTGAACATCACTGGAGAGATGAACATCTCCTCATCCAACCTGATGGAGCTTGAGAGGTCCTGCAAAGAAGAATGGGGAAAAACTGCCCAAAAATAGGTGTGCCTAGCTTTTAACACCATAATCAAAAAGATCTGAGGCTGTAATTGGTGCCAAAGGTGCTTCAACAAAGTATCGAGCAAAGGTTGTGAATACTTATGTACACGTGATTTTTAATTTTATTTTTTAATACATTTGCAAAGATTTCAAACAAACTTATTTCACTTTGTCATAATGGGGCATTGTTTGTAGAATTTTGAGGAAAATAATGAATTGAATCCATTTTGGAATAAGGCTGTAACATAATAAAATGTGGAAAAAGAGAAGCGCTCTGAATACTTTCTGGATGCACCGTATAATTTTGAAAATTAAAGTCAACTCAATAAACTATTACAGAACTATTTTTTTTTTCTTCTTCATATTTTCAATCAATAATGTATCCAACATTTTTAACATTCAACTTTTTCTCTGTAATTGTTTAGTTGACTTAAGTTGTTCTCACAAGCCAGACTATTTACTATCGATGTATTCTGGCCAAGAATCGCCCACTTAGACAGGAAAGAGCCGTCTGATGACACGTAAAACCTCCACCACAGTTTTCTTTTCTCACTCACCATGGAGGAGTAGATATTTCTGATATAGTTTTATTGATAGACAAAAGCCTGCGTACAACAATTGAAATATTTGTGCAGCAGTAAAAGCACCAAAGAAATTAGGACATCTTTTAGCCTTTCCTGTCCTCCTCAAATGAAAGGATTGCTTTTGGTATCATTTTGGGGATGATACAGTTTTTGAAAGAGGTGTGTGCGTCAGATTTTGAACAGTTTGGAAATCTTTTAGAAAACTAAACCTAATACCAAATAAATCAATACAGTTGTTCGAATATAAATGATCAAATATATTTAAAAGTGATTAAAAAGATAAAAATGAGAACGATACAGTGCCCTCCACTAGTATTGGCACCCTTGGTAAATATGAGCAAAGAAAGCTGTAAAAATAAATCTACATTCTTTATCCCTTTGCTCTTTCATTAAAAAAAAAATCACAAATTTCGAACCTTTCATTGAAGTAAAACAATTGAAAGCGGGGGAAATCTCATTATGAGATATTTTCTCCAATACATGTTGCCCACCATTATTGGCACCCCTTGAAATTATTATGAGTAAAATATCTCTGTAGTATATTCCCATTCATATTTACATTTGTTTTTAGCACTTGGGTGAGTAGGAGCATGAAATTGTCCTGCCATAACTTCCTGTTCCACAGGAGTATTAACATGAGGAAACACAAAGGCCAACATGAGTCTTGGGGTCAGAAAGCCTAAAAAAAATAATCAAACAGCCCCTACGTCACCACAAGTGCTCATCCAAAAACAAACTCCAGCATATTCAGTTGTCAGACACGACTGGAACTTCAGACTGGACCTGGTTCTGTGGTCAGATGAAACAAAAAAACAGCTTTTTGGCAGCAAACCCGCCAGATTGGTTTGGTGCAAACAGGAATAAAAGTACCCCATGCCCACGGGTAAATATACCGCTGGATATTTAATGTTGTGGGCCTATTTTTTCGCTAGAGGTCCTGGACATCAGATTCATGGTATCATGGATTCTAGCAAATACCAACAGATAAAAAATCAAAACCTGACAGCTTCTTCCAGAAATATTATAATTGGCCTTCCATCAGGACAACGATCCAAAACAAACATCAAAATCAACACAAAAATGTGTCACTGAGCACAAAATGAAGCTTCTGACATGGCCGTCACAGTCCCCTGACCTGAACCCTATAGAAAATGAGTGATGACCTGAAGAGCTGGGAATCTGAAGGATCTGGAGAGATTCTGTATGAAGGAATGATCTCTGATCTCAAAACTCATCAGGCGTTATAGAAGAAGACTCAGAGCTGTTATCTTGGGAAATGGATGCTGCAATATTTTGGTGCCAACTTGAACTAGAGAAAAACATTTATTCCATAATGAGATTTGCCCCGCTTTCAATCGTTTTACTTCAATGAAAGGTAATTTTTTGTTATGAAAGCTCAAAAGGTCAAAAGGTTCACAGCCACCTGTGCTCATATTTACCAAGGGTGCCAATATTAGTGGAGGGCACTGTATGCACCCTTAAAACTGACTAAACTCATATTTTAAAATGTTAGGCAAAGTCAACATTAAAATAACTAATTTCAACTATTTTCAAAGGGCGCTAATATTGATAAGTACATAATTATTACATTCTGTGAGTTTATATATATAAAGTAAACATTATATAATTAATCAGACATTAAGTTTATTAAACTGATGAAATTAAGCTTGTATTGTGAAGTTCATCCTCCTGTATTTGAAACCGAACCCTTATTGTTTGGATATTGTCTTGCCCTCAGAAATTGCTGCTCAGTCGGAGTCGAGTGAAATCCGTCAGGACTGGAAGCCGCCCTTCCTTAGCAATGAGGAGTTCACACAGCTGATGCTGGAGGTGAGGACTTTCTCTCACTGGCACAAACAGACACACACTCATGTGTATTTCCCGTACTCATATGTATTCATACAGTACAGTAAATGCGAAAACTACAGAATTATGCTTTATTCATTTAGGCACTAGATGGCTTCTTTCTGGCCATCATGACGGATGGCAACATAATCTACGTCTCAGAAAGTGTTACGTCTTTATTAGAACATCTACCTGTGAGTATTTATTTGATCAAAAATACTGTAAAAATTGTATTACAATTTAACTGTTATCTTTTCAAATATATTTTAAAATGTAATGTATTCCTGTGATGGCAAAGCTGAAGAAATATTTCTTATTATCAGTGTTGAGTTGTGCTGCTTAATATTTATGTGTAAACCATGATACATTTTTTAGGATGCTTTGGTATGTAGAGAACATTTATTTTAAATATATTTTTTGTAACATTATATGTTAATAAGCAGTGGCACAATGCGGCAACTGTCCATCACCTTGATACAATGGTTGATACAGAATGTTTACTAGACAAAATAACTGCCTCCAGCCATTCAAATACTGTCTGTGTGCTGTGACTGCAGCTTTACTGTGTAAATATGAGATATACTGACAAAGTCTGTTGTTGTGTTTTCAGTCTGATCTTGTGGATCAGAATCTGTTGAACTTCCTTCCACTTGGTGAACATTCAGAGGTGTATAAAGCCCTGTCAACACACATGCTGGAAGGAGAGACCCTCACCCCAGACTACCTAAAAAGTAAGAGTCACTCTCACATGTTTATCCATCTCCTCGTGACTAAATCATTTGTTTCATTCTCATTCGGTTTCCTCTGGTGTCTCTCGCTCTCTGTTATTGTCTCATTTCTGTGAAAACAGATCACTAGAGGAGAGCTCATTAATGCTGTTTTCTTGTTTTTGTTTTGTTTGCTTCCCTGCAGCAAAGAACCAGTTAGAGTTCTGTTGCCACATGCTCCGGGGCACGATCGACCCAAAAGAGCCGCCCGTTTATGAATATGTCAAGTTCATCGGAAACTTTAAGTCCCTCAACACTGGTGAGTGTCCGAACGAGCACCCGCGGCATCAGCCGAGTCTTTCATATGGATCCATTTATTGAATTACCCAGCCAAGTGCTTGATTGCTTGATTGCTTCTTATGAAAGTAGAAGGAGCAAAGATCATTATTTCAATAGGAAGTGTTGTGAAGCCAGTGTGCCAGAGAAACAGGCTTCTGACCCAGATTTTAAGACAGAAAGTTGACCGTTTGTTTTATTAAAAATGTATTTTGTTGTTGATGTTGTTGTTCTTGAAAACAGATAGCCTCGCCCCAAACTCTCAACATTATTGATTCGGATGATCAAACATGAGTGTTTACCGCAGTGTTTACACTTTTTCCCCCCAGGGGAATTGACCTACACATAGACTTAATTATAGTTGATAGGGGTATTAAAACATTAAAAAAATTACATGACCTTTAAGATATACTTTATAAATACAGAAAGCAGTTTTCTCAATTCAATTACTGATGAAAAAGATAAGACAAAAATATAATTCACAATAACAATTAAAACATTTTAATTCAATTTTAAAAGTAGATCTTACCTACACTATATTGCCAAAAATATTGTGACACCCCTCCAAATCATTAAATGCAGGGGTTGCAATCACTTCCATGGCCACAGGTGTATAAAATCAAGCACCTAGGCCTGCAGACGCTTCTACGGACATTTGTGTTTGAATGAGTTGCTCTCAGGAGCTCAATGAATTCAAGCGTGGTACCGTGATAGGTTGCCACCTGTGCAATAAGTCCATTCTTGAAATTTCCTCACTACTAAATATTCCACGGTCAACTGTTAGTGGTATTATAACAAAGTGGAAGCAATTGGGAACAACAGCAACTCGGCCACAAAATGGTAGGCCACGTAAAATCAAAGATCGGGGTCAGCTCATGCTGAGGCTCACAGTGCGCAGAAGTCGCCAACTTTCTGCAGAGTCAATAGCTACAGACTTCCAAACTTTGTGTGGCCTTCAGATTAGCTCAACAGTGTGTAGAGAGCTTCATGGAATGGATTTCCATGGCCGAGCAGCTGCATCCAAGACTTACATCACCAAGTGCAATGCTAAGCGCTGGATGCAGGGGTGTAAAGCACGCCGCCACTGGACTCTAGAGCATTGGAGACGTGTTCACTGGAGTGACTAATCACACTTCTCTGTCCGGCAATCCGATGGACGAGTCTGGGTTTGGTGGTTGCCAGGAGAACGGTTCCTGACTGCATTGTGCCATGTTTAAAGTTTGGTGGAGGGGGGATTATGGTGTGAGGTTGTTTTTCAGGGGTTGGGCTTGGGCTCTTAACAAAGACATTTTGGACAATTTTATGCTCCCAACTTTGTGGGAACAGTTTGGGGATGGCCCAACATGACTGCACACCAGTGCACAAAGCAAGGTCCATAAAGACATGGATGAGCGAGTTTGGTGTGGAGGAACTTGACTGGCCTTCACACAGAGTCCTGACCTCAAACCGATTGAACACCTTTGGGATGAATTAGAGCAGAGACTGCGAGCCAGGCCTTCTCGTCCAACATCAGTGCCTGACCTCACAAATGCGCTTCTAGAAGAATGGTCAAAAATTCCCATAAACACACTCCTAAACCTTGTGGAAAGCCTTCCCAGAAGAGTTGAAGCTGTTATAGCTGCAAAGGGTGGGCCAACTCCATATTAAACCCTACGGATTGAGAATGGGATGTCATTTAAAGTTCATGTGCATGTAAAGGCAGGCGTCCCAAAACTTTTGGCAATATTGTGTATATAAGGATACTAATAAATGCTATTATTTCAGGTGTTCAGGTTTTCATAAGGAAGATATTTTATGTTAAAAAATACTTTATATGCTTAATGCTTGACTAGTTAATAAATGTTTAAACAAATTAATAATGGAAAAAGTTCAGTATGTCAGATTTGTTACTAAAATATTATTTTTGTGAATTATGATCCTTCAGAAATGGTTCTAATTTATTGATTTTCTGCTCAAGACACATTTCTTATTATCAATGTTTAACAAGTTTATTTTAATTTTGTTAAAATTTACATTTTTGTAACATTATAAATGTCTTTCTGAAAAAAAAAAGTATTTGTTAAACTATTAATTTCTTCAAAATTTCTTAAAACAATATCGTACTTCCCCCAAACATTTGAATGATAATTTCTCTGAGAGATACCGTGACAGTTTTGTATGTGTGTGTGTGTGTGTGTGTGTGTGTGTGTGGACATTTTTATAAAAAAAAACAGAAGCTACCTGTTAAAATAAACACTGCAGGAGCTTGCTGTTTTAAACACAAAAAGTGTTTAAGACGTTTTCTTGCAGGGGCTGCCCCCTAGTGGTATTCTATAGAAAATAAGCTTATTGTTCATAATTTCTCTATTAAAAAAACTTCTATTTATGAAGATTCGCTTGTCTTCTTGTCTTTAGTTCCTAACTCAACACGTAATGGCTTTGAGGGAGTGATCCAGCGATCGCTGAGGCCCGCGTTTGAAGACAGAGTGTGTTTCATAGCAACTGTGAGGTTAGCCAAACCTCAGTTTATCAAGGTAGGTTGAGCCAAAGCCGACTTGGCACCTTCTCATTGGTCCTGTGACTTCTAACGTTTGCCTGACAGACAGTGACAACCTCAGTGAGATCTGCTGTTTACATGTTCATCATGACAAAGGATGAATGTGTGTGTGGGTGTTGATAGACACTGTACATGTTTGTGCAAGAATTAGCTTTGTTTTTGAAGACACTGATAAATGACCAGCATACAAAACGTTCAGTGTGAGAAGTAGGTCACTTGGTTTCTGTTCTCGTTTTTTTTTTTTTTCTCCTTCTTTTTGTCTGCTAGACATGCTCATAAGTTCGAATGGTCCTGTTTATAATCTCTGTTTCGACAGGAAATGTGTACTGTAGAGGAGCCCAATGAGGAATTCACCTCCAGACACAGTTTAGAGTGGAAATTCCTCTTCTTGGACCACAGGTACAAACCTCATCTGTTCTCACGGCTTGTTTTGTGTTGCTATGAGCTCATTGTCAAGAGCATGCATCACCTTCCCTCTCCAGTAAAACTAAAGAGTACCTTTGCTAGTTTGTTCCACTTAGGACTTGTTTACACCAGATGTTAAAGGGTTAGTTCACCTAAAAATGTAAATTCTGTCATTAAATACTTACCCTCATGTCGTTCGCCACCCGTAAGACATCCGTTCATCTTCGGAACACAAATGAAGTGTTTTAGTTGAAATCTGATGGCTCAGAAAGGCCTCCATTGGCACAATGTACTTTACACTCTCAAGACCCATAAAAGGTACTAAAGACGTCGTTACAAAGTCCATCTCACTACAGTGGTTCTACAATAACTTTTATGAAGCGACGAGAATAGTTTTTGTGCGCAAAAAAAAACTAAATAACGACTTATATAGTGATGACCGATTTCAAAACACTGCATCATGAAGCTTCCAAGCGTTGTGAATCAGCGAGTCGAATCATGATTCGGATCGCGTGTCAAACTGCTGAAATCACGTGACTTTGGCGATCCAAACCGATGAATCGACTCACTGATTCATAACGCTTCGAAGCTTCATGATGCCGTGTTTTTAAAAAGGTCATCACTTTATTAGTCGTTATTTAGGGGTTTTTTTTGTGCATAAAAACTATTCTCGTCGCTTCATAAAGTTATTGTAGAATCACTGTAGTGAGATGGACTTTGTAACGACGTCTTTAGTACCTTTTATGGGTCTTGAGAGTGTAAAGTACATTGTGCCAATGGAGGCCTTTCTGAGCCTTCGGATTTCAACTAAAATATCTTCATACGGGTCTTACGGGTGTTGAACGACATGAGGGTGAGTAATTAATGACATAATTTTCATTTTTGGGTGAACTAACCCTTTAAAGTCCCCTGTAGTCAATAATTTTATCCCTTAAAACTAATCTTTGATCGCCAAAATGTCATATAAAAAAGAAATCCTGTGAGAAAAAAAAAATCTTCTTGACTTAAAATAGATTGAATGTAACTCTACACCCTTGCTTCATTTAGTATACGTGGAGCCATGAATATGCAAATGAGCCCCGCCTCCACTCACACCAGCTCAGAGACTCACTCGGTCTGGTAAACTTTTACTCAAGTTACTGTAGTAAACGCTGCACAAAGGTATCGCACTTTACAATGTCGGACACATGTCCGAAATATACCAAGATAACCTGGCTTCTCTTGAGACTCCCCTGCTTCGCAGCATAGTAATGATGATACGTTGACGTGATTGGTTACATGGTAGTTTGTGATGTCAGAAACACGATCGATTTCCAAACGACACCACGTCTTTTTTTAAATTTGGAATTTTTTTTTGTCTGAAAGCATGTTAAAAACACCAACTGTGACTACTTGCGATCGGATTTCATGACTGTATATCTATTACTACATCACTAACTATGTCAGTGTGTTACTAGTTTTTGAAAGACAGAAGGAATGAAAGACTCAGAGACTTCGGCCCTGGACAAACCCAGTCCACCCAGCCTACGAGTTCCCCCGTGAATGTTTTTGCTGGGGTTAGGGCCTTAAATTGGAGTAAATAAATGAATTTAAAAAACTAGAACTGCGACAAATAATGATGGATATTATTGAATTTACTGCAAATGCAGATAACAAATTTAATATTGCACTTTTGTCACATAGAAATACATGTGACTGTAAAGCACAAATTTTAAATTTACTGCTATTAAATTGTCATCATTTACTCTCCCTCATGTCAATTTTGGCAACCAAATCATTTTGGTTACCCGTGACATCTGTATGGACAAAAAAACGAAAGTCTTTCAGGTTTGGAATGGCATTATGGTGAGTAAATGATGACATTTTGGGTTGAAATACCCCTTTAAAATCAATAATATTTCCCACTAGAACTTATCTTTCCATGCTCGCGGCCAAAGGTGTACATTTTGAAAGGCTCGCACACAGTTGAGACAGTTGAAAATCAAGTATACCCAGGCCTTGATGCTCCGCCTGAGATTCTTCTCAGTTTTTGAGGGTGTGTTTATTGTACATGCTTGCATTCTGTTAGCGTACTGTGTGTCTCAGAGTTATCAATAGCTCACATTCATCCCAAAGGCTCAAAGGCTTGTACATCTGGTATAGCATGAACATAATTTTCTCTATAAAATCCAGTACTGTTATGCTTGGAAAGGTTTATATTGAACTTAGACAAGTTGTTTTGGAAAAATAGCTGCTGGCACTGCTGCTACTCTATATATAGTTCAAATCAAGGATTCAGTGTTTTCGGCACAGATGCTAGATATTAAAGCAATTGAATAAGATTTTCCACATTATCGGTTGTTTAGCAGAAGCTAGTGGCGCTTCAGATCTTATTATCCCGAAACATTTGCATATGACTCAAGGAATGCCTGAAAATCTGTTCCAAGTTTTGATTTCAGTCTTCTATAAAACATCTTGATATTTCTAGTCAAAAAGTACAATTTGGCGCTTATGCTTTTTTATTGTTTTACTTTATTTCATTAAAGGAGACACTGGTAATGTTTTTTTTTTGGGGGGGTCTCGGGGGTGTTAGTATATTCTCAAAACATATCATCGGCGAATAAATTAAAATAATAAAAATAAAAATAATTACATTTCAATGTAAATCTTTCACAATGACACATTTACATGAACTAAATTAATAACTTTAGCATGGTGGGAAAATCAGCATGCGCACATTTGAACAGGTCCTTTGAGGTATGAGCTTTGACCTTGAAAATAATTTTACAATAATAGTTTTATATTTAATTCAACATGTTTTTAACATTGATATCACCAATGACAAGATATCAATGGACAAAGGCTCCAGGGTATTCATTAGCAAGGGCATTAAGTAAACTCTTTTCGTTGGTATTGTTAGACTTTCCACTAACGTTTAACCTGGAAATGTTTTTTTAAATAAATAATTAAATGTCATAGAAGTGGTGCTGTATACCGAATGAAGCACACATGGGTGTTTTTAGTCACTTGACAAATTCAAATAATTTTGAAGGATTTTTCTGTGTTGTTGAAATGTGCAAAACACAAAAGAGTCAAAGAGTTTCATATTATTTAACAAGCTGTTAGGTTATAGCATCTTTTATATAGACTATTTCTTGACTATTCTTTTGAGAATGACCCTACTGAATAAATGCATGTGGATGATGTGAAGTTGCACGTGTTATGTTTTACAGGGCTCCCCCCATCATTGGTTACCTACCCTTTGAGGTTCTGGGTACTTCAGGGTACGACTACTATCACGTGGATGACCTGGAGACTCTGGCCAAGTGCCATGAACACTGTGAGTTGAACTACTATTTGTATTTGTGTGTACCTGACTGTGTCTCACCACTTTTAAAGTTTAAAATGTATGAATGAATGACATTGTTTGGACTTTTTAACTACAGACCCTTTCACACATACAGTCTCAGACCAGTAACAGATCATGTGTGAACAGGACCTTTTAAAAAATGGGGATGTTGTTACATTACCAGTAAATTGCCGGTAATGTTCGCTGTGTGAACGTGGCATGAAGATTACCGGTATATTCACATATGAAATCAGAAAGAGCTGACTTTGGGCCAATCATTTTATTGGCTTATGATGATGACGTAATGACACAAAGTAAGGTTGACAGTAAGGCTTATAATAGTTTTTATGTATAAATATGTGCTAAATGACATCTATGACCGTTGTGCCACGTCTCGCTGTTTTTTCAATGTGTCGCACTCGAGACTCGAGCCTTAAAGTCCTGTAAAGTAATGATCTTGCGCTCTCTCTCTCTGCAGTGATGCAGTATGGTAAGGGCAAGTCTTGCTATTACCGTTTTCTGACTAAAGGCCAGCAGTGGATCTGGCTTCAGACTCACTACTATATCACCTACCATCAGTGGAACTCACGGCCGGAGTTCATCGTCTGCACACACACTGTGGTCAGGTGAGGCTGTCAGAACATTTAAAGTTTGATTGGATCAACTACTAACAATATAGGAACAACTGTCATTTTGTGGTTTTACACTGAATCCTAACCCAGACACAACACTATCGTTTTTTTGTCTCAGTTATGCTGAAGTGAGGGCTGAACAGCGCAGGGAGCTGGGCATTGAGGAATCGCCTCCTGAGATCTCAGCAGACAAGGTGAGACATTTACTGAATTCAGTTCTGAATCCCCATTTAGCCACCTAATATAACAGGCAAATATGTAAAATGTGTAAAAAATTATTTAATGTTATTTTTATTTCATTTTAATTGAAAGTTATTTGCTCCTGTTTTATTCATTATTTATTTATTTCTAAATTCACATTCATCCACCAAATATAGCAGACAAATATGTAAAATTATATTAATTAAATATATTTATACAAATTTACATTTATATATTTCATTTGGGCCTGGTTTCACAGACAGGGCTTCGATTACACCAGGATTAGGCACTCAGTTACACTCAGTTCATTTAGGACATTTAAGTTGCTTTTATAAACGTCCCTTAGAAAAAAAAAACATTACTGGTGTGAATCTTGAGACAAAACAATGGCACTGACATATTTTAAGATATGTCAGTGCAAATTGCTTTCAGCTAAAACACTTCAAACTTTCATTTTAGTCTTAGGCTTAAGCCGTGTGTGTGAAACCTGGGGTTGATATATTAAATAATTATATATTTAACATTTTAATACATATTTATTCATATAAATTGAATACATTTAATCATCATTTACATATTTTATTCAATATAATATTTATTACATTTTAACAAATGTGTAAAATAGCAAGTTTATTTACACAAATTTGTGTATATATATTATTAGTAAGGAACACCATACTAATACTGTGTTTGACCCCCTTTCGCCTTCAGAACTGCCTTAATTCTACGTGGCATTGATTCAACAAGGTGCTGAAAGCATTCTTTAGAAATGTTGGCCCATATTGATAGCATAGCATCTTGCAGTTGATGGAGATTTGTGGGATGCACATCCAGGGCACGAAGCTCCCGTTCCACCACATCCCAAAGATGCTCTATTGAGATGAGATCTGGTGACTGTGGGGGCCATTTTAGTACAGTGAACTCATTGTCATGTTCAAGAAACCAATTTGAAATGATTCGAGCTTTGTGACATGGTGCATTATCCTGCTGGAAGTAGCCATCAGAGGATGGGTACATGGTGGTCATAAAGGAATACTCAGGTAGGCTGTGGCATTTAAACGATGCCCAATTGGCACTAAGGGGCCTAAAGTGTGCCAAGAAAACATCCCCCACACCATTACACCACCACCACCAGCCTGCACAGTGGTAACAAGGCATGATGGATCCATGTTCTCATTCTGTTTACGCCAAATTCGGACTCTACCATCTGAATGTCTCAACAGAAATCGAGACTCATCAGACCAGGCAACATTTTTCCAGTCTTCAACTGTCCAATTTTGGTGAGCTTGTGCAAATTGTAGCCTCTTTTTCCTATTTGTAGTGGAGATGAGTGGTACCCGGTGGGGTCTTCTGCTGTTGTAGCCCATCCGCCTCAAGGTTGTGCGTGT
This sequence comes from Romanogobio albipinnatus, assembly GCA_023566225.1. NCBI lineage: Eukaryota > Metazoa > Chordata > Actinopteri > Cypriniformes > Gobionidae > Romanogobio > Romanogobio albipinnatus. The sequence continues at coordinate 9,823,144 of CM042256.1, read as the reverse complement.
TGTGGCTTCACAAATGCTTTGTTGCATTGTGGTTATTTCAGTCAAAGTTGCTCTTCTATCAGCTTAAATCAGTCGGCCCATTCTCCTCTGACCTCTAGCATCAACAAGGCATTTTCGCCCACAGGACTGCAGCATACTGGATGTTTTTCCCTTTTCACACCATTCTTTGTAAACCCTAGAAATGGTTGTGCGTGAAAATCCCAGTAACTGAGCAGATTGTGAAATACTCAGACCGGCCCGTCTGGCACCAACAACCATGCCACGCTCAAAATTGCTTAAATCACCTTTCTTTCCCATTCTGACATTCAGTTTGGAGTTCAGGAGATTGTCTTGATCAGGACCACACCCCTAAATGCATTGAAGCAACTGCCATGTGATTGGTTGATTAGATAATTGCATTAATGAGAAATTGAAAAGGTGTTCCTAATAATCCTTTAGTTGAGTGTATATATATATATATATATATATATATATATATATATATATATATATATATATATATAATATTTTTTTTTTTTTTTGAGAATTTGTGTAAATAATATTTTACACATTTTTTATATATATAAGGCTAATAAACATTTCCATTGCCCTTTTAATTAAGGATTGTTTTTCCCCCCAATATAATTTTCTGTAGTAATCAACATTATTCCACATATTGTTCCATGTTGTTGATTGATCTTAAAGGGTTAGTTCACCCAAAAATGTAAATTCTGTCATTAATTACTCACCCTCATGTTGTTCCAAACCCGTAAGACCTTCGTTCATCTTCGGAGCACAAATTAAGATATTTTTGATGAAATCCGAGAGTTTTCTGACCCCTCCATAGACAGCAATTTAAACCCAAGGGGGTAATCCAGCAACCGGAAAGCGTACCTTCCATAGGGGCAGCTATTGCTAACCAAGCCATCACCTGCTGTTAGCATTCTATTGACTCCCATTCATTTTGGCGTCACTTTGACAGCGAATAACTTTACATCTGAGGCGTTTAAAGACTCCCATTTGTCCATTGTTTTTTCTAAATAAACACGACAATGTATAAAAGGCTCCATTACCTTGTATCTATCGCCCGTAGAAGCTGTTTTTGTAAAAATAGGCTAACGATTGCGTCATAACCACACGACTCCCTGTCGCATAGTAGAGAAATTACCGTATATACCTGTATAGACAGGATGCATTAACTTAAAATGGCATACTGGAGTTAATTTTTTTAATAAATAAATACTATGCAAAATGACAAAATAATTGAGGAATCGCCTCCTGAGATCTCGGCAGACAAGGTGAGACATTTACTGAATTCAGTTCTGAATCCCCATTTAGCCACCTAATATAACAGGCAAATATGTAAAATGTGTAAAAAATTATTTAATGTCATTTTTATTTCATTTTAATTGAAAGTTATTTTGCTCCTGTTTTATTCATTATTTATTTATTTCTAAATTCGCATTCAGAATACTTACCAAAAGTTGCTCCTGCTCACTCTCTCTGTCTCTGCAAGATTCGGTGATTCAGATTTCACTTTGCACAAATACTAGAAGACTTACAACTGTCAGACGTCACATCTACGTCGTCAAGCTTTAATTTACTTCACTTTTCTGCATTGAAGTCTATGGGGTCGCTGTGTCCATTTCTTTTACTGTCTATGTTTAAGCCACAGATTGGCCAGCTCCTGTGTCAGCATCACACGTATGCGCCGTGGTGTTCACGTGAACAGCATCAGCCAATACAGAGCCGCCGTTCTGAACCCGGAAGCGCTGCACTGCGGTTACAACGTCAGCAGCATAGTAGACTAACACAGAAGAGAAGAAATTGTTGTATAAAGTTGTTATTTTTGTTTGTTTTTCATGCACAAAAAGTATTCTCGTCGCTTCATAAAATTAAGGTTGAACCAATGTAGTCACATGGACTATTTTAACAATGTTTTTATACCTTTCTGGACCTTGAAAGTGTTCATTAAATTGCTGTCTATTGAGGGGTCAGAGAGCTCTCGCATTTCATCAAAAATATCTTAACTTGTGTTACGAAGATGAACGAAGGTTTTCCGGGTTTGGAACGACATGAGGGTGAGTAATTAATGACAGAATTTTCCTTTTTGGGTGAACTAACCCTTTAAATGGTGTTGAACCCAGAAAAATCCTTTAACCTCACTCTGTTTCACTCTGCTCAGTCTCAAGACTCTGGCTCTGAGTCCCAATTGAACACCTCCAGCCTGAAGGAGGCACTAGAGCGATTCGATCGCAGCCGCACACCCTCTGCCTCATCACGGAGCTCCCGCAAGTCCTCCTCACACACCGCCGTCTCGGACCCCACATGTACGTATTCCATACCAAAGAGAGTCAGTGGTGGTAGGCAACACAGCCACTGCGTGTTAAGATGTTTACACATATTTTATATTGACCCATGTATGTTTGTGTGTCTGTAGCCACACAGACAAAGCTGCAGACAGACCATAGCACACCACCACGCCAATCGGTGTCAGCCATTGAGATGACGTCACAGCGGAGGTCCTCCATTAGCAGTCAGGTTGGTACATGTCGTCATCATCAGTTAACTCTATGAAATACAGTGGAGTCAACACACAAAACCCATTTTAACATTGAAATGAAATTTACTTCAAATTTAGCAAAAAGAAAAATATAACATAAAATGAAATTGTCCACTCTTGTATATGTGTCTGTTTTGACCTTGTGTGTCGTCCCTCTTTAGTCGATGAGTTCTCAGAACACAGGACAGACAATGGCAACATCTCTTGTGTCACAGCCTCAGCAGCCTCAACCACTTCAGCCCACTGTGCAGGTAATTCAACATCCATATTACTGCATTCACTAGTAGCACTCTTGCAAATTAGTGTTCGACTCATACGGGTGCCACTAGTGCGGACACGGTGGTCAATGCATGTTCATAACTGATGAACCTTTGACACGTGTAATCAATGAGTTGTACGTTATTCTTTGCTTGTCCACTGACCCAGAGAAAGGGGCTGACTAAACTATATTAATGATAAATAATGATAAATAATCACAGATGTAAAAGTTTATAGTTTACACACAGTGGACATTTTTGTTCATGGTATTCATATACAGGGAGTGCAGAATTATTAGGCAAATGAGTATTTTGACCACATCATCCTCGTTATGCATGTTGTCTTACTCCAAGCTGTATAGGCTGGAAAGCCTACTACCAATTAAGCATATTAGGTGATGTGCATCTCTGTAATGAGAAGGGGTGTGGTCTAATGACATCAACACCCTATATCAGGTGTGCATAATTATTAGGCAACTTCCTTTCCTTTGGCAAAATGGGTCAAAAGAAGGACTTGACAGGCTCAGAAAAGTCAAAAATAGTGAGATATATTGCAGAGGGATGCAGCAGTCTTAAAATAGCCAAGCTTCTGAAGCGTGATCATCGAACAATCAAGCGTTTCATTCAAAATAGTCAACAGGGTCGCAAGAAGCGTGTGGAAAAACCAAGGCGCAAAATAACTGCCCGTGAACTGAGAAAAGTCAAGCGTGCAGCTGCCAAGATGCCACTTGCCACCAGTTTGGCCATATTTCAGAGCTGCAACATCACTGGAGTGCCCAAAAGCACAAGGTGTGCAATACTCAGAGACATGGCCAAGGTAAGAAAGGCAGAAAGTCGACCACCACTGAACAAGACACACAAGCTGAAACGTCAAGACTGGGCCAAGAAATATCTCAAGACTGATTTTTCTAAGGTTTTATGGACTGATGAAATGAGAGTGAGTCTTGATGGGCCAGATGGATGGGCCCGTGGCTGGATTGGTAAAGGGCAGAGAGCTCCAGTCCGACTTAGATGCCAGCAAGGTGGAGGTGGAGTACTGGTTTGGGCTGGTATCATCAAAGATGAGCTTGTGGGGCCTTTTCGGGTTGAGGATGGAGTCAAGCTCAACTCCCAGTCCTGCTGCCAGTTTCTGGAAGACACCTTCTTTAAGCAGTGGTACAGGAAGAAGTCTGCATCCTTCAAGAAAAACATGATTTTCATGCAGGACAATGCTCCATCACACGCGTCCAAGTACTCCACAGCGTGGCTGGCAAGAAAGGGTATAAAAGAAGAAAATCTAATGATATGGCCTCCTTGTTCACCTGATCTGAACCCCATTGAGAACCTGTGGTCCATCATCAAATGTGCGATTTACAAGGAGGGAAAACAGTACACCTCTCTGAACAGTGTCTGGGAGGCTGTGGTTGCTGCTGCACGCAATGTTGATGGTGAACAGATCAAAACACTGACAGAATCCATGGATGGCAGGCTTTTGAGTGTCCTTGCAAAGAAAGGTGGCTATATTGGTCACTGATTTGCTTTTGTTTGGTTTTTGAATGTCAGAAATGTATATTTGTGAATGTTGAGATGTTATATTGGTTTCACTGGTAAAAATAAATAATTGAAATGGGTATAAATTTGTTTTTTGTTAAGTTGCCTAATAATTATGCACAGTAATAGTCACCTGCACACACAGATATCCCCCTAAAATAGCTAAAACTAAAAACCACTTCCAAAAATATTCAGCTTTGATATTAATGAGTTTTTTGTGTTCATTGACAACATGGTTGTTGTTTAATTATTAATGTTGTAAAATGAATCCTCAAAAATACAACTTGCCTAATAATTCTGCACTCCCTGTACAACATAATGTTTCGCTAAAAGACACAAAATAAATGTTTGATTTTTTTTTTTTTACCATATAGGAATCAAAACAGGGAATCTGAAAGAAGAAAAGTGTTATTTTAAATTGTAATATGTATATATTTTATGGGATATAATATTAATTGCGATAAAAATTTTCCCCAGCACTACTATATATATATATATATATATATATATAGAGAGAGAGAGAGAGAGAGAATAAAATAAAATATAATTAATAAAAATGAATATTAGATATATTAGGCCTACTGAAAATATTATACCTGGTGCTGTTCATTGTTTTGTAGCCAGTGATCCAGTTTTCTACACAGATGGATGCAATGCAGCATCTTAAGGAGCAGCTGGAACAGCGAACACGCATGATTGAGGCCAACATCCAGAGACAACAAGAGGAACTGCGGCAAATCCAGGATGAGCTGCAGAGGGTTCAAGGGCAGGGCTTACAGGTGAGAGTGTCCCCTAGCTTTTGTTGAAATGTACACTCTCCGCCTCAAATTGACACCCTTGTGTTCGGGTATGTAGATGTTCCTGCAGCCAGGAGGCGGTGCTCTCAACCTCGGCTCAGTACAGCTGACACAGGGAACGTCCGTGCAGCAAGGGGGCACTCTGTCCATGCAGGGGGCGGTGGTGCCGGCGGGGAGCCTGCAAAGCGGCCTGCAATCCACACATACAGGGACACAACACACTGTCACACAGCATCCTCAGCAAGCTCCGCCACAGCAACAGAACCTTCTCAGAGATCAGAGCGCCACCCTAACTCAGGTGACAGAGAAAACTAGTGCTGCATGCTTTGACAGCTTCACTTTTCTGTGGAAAATGGACAGAGACGTTGGAAAAAAAGTGTACTAGACATTCACATTTACTTAAAGGTACAAAATCAGTAAAATATCCAAAAACCACTAGGCCAGTGTTATATATTTTGTTCAGTTGAGTACTTACAATATCCCAAATGTTTCCAACTATTTGTAAATCGTGAGAAATTGCTATTTTAACCAAGGAACCAGGACGTGTGAGGGAGTCGCCTGTCGATGGCGTCATATCTGCGTTACCCTCAGTTTCCAGTTTTTTTTGCAGAAACGCTTTACCTTTACTGCAGTGTGAACAAGTGTCATAACAGCCGCCGAGAGAACGCACAGAGTAACGTCATAACATCATTTTCAACACACTCAGATGTGTCTAATATGATAAACAGAGCTGCATTACCTCATACTCATGACCGGAAAAGCGGAAGTGGCGCCGGCGACTGTCATAATAAAAGTCCCGCTGCTCGCGAGGCATGTGTTGCCTTCATCTTATCACCAATCGCTCCTGCGGCCTTGCTCAGCACCACAACACTCGCTCCTGCTCTGCTTCATACTACAGTAACGTTAATAATCGCATCCATGAACATGATTTCTGTCCGAGTCTTTTCCACCGGCTGTGAGGTGAAGACCACATGTCCCAAGATTCTGCGCTCAAACGTGGCATCATCAAACTACGCCTTTGTTTTGAATAGGCGACCTCTAGTGGAGTGCACCTTTAATATCATGCACATGCACCCTCTGGTACTGTTTGTGTGTCAGTCAATTTTTTTTATTTCAATGAAATGATTGTACTATATTTTAGTTTGATAATATATATATATTTTTTAATATTGTGTATTTTTAGGGTTTTTTAATGTACTAAATAATATTTATGCAGTACTAATTATCCATTTATTCACTTTTTGAGCATGAACTTAAAAATTAAATTTCCAACTTGAATGGTCATAAATCTTGAATGCTTATGAGCACAGACTGAAATTTGGTCTCTTTTTATAGACACTTGGCAAGTGAACTTGAAAAAATTGATACAATCTTACGTTTATCGTTATGAAAAACGCACAAAAATAGTATTTTTAGTTTTTATATGAAATACATATTTTTCAAAAGACGTTTACTCCAAAATTGTGAGAAAATCACACAAGTTGTGTTAGAAATTGGAGCTTGATGTCTCAAAAAATGAGCTTTCAGTAAAATTTTGTTTGGGCACAGCTCCGAAAGTTTCCACTAGATGAAATTAGTCTACCAATGATTTCAAATGCGATCATTTTTTAACCCTAAACAATACAAGTGTGACTCTTTTTTTCAGGACCATTTAACCTTTTCGAATCATGTCCTTGATTTTTTTTGTGTTCACACAACAAGTGCCAAAACCTTTACCAAGTTTCGTACCATTCTGAAAATAGTAAAACATTCTAAAAAAAGAGTGTGTTAAAATGAAAGCTGAAAGGATAAAAATCAAAGCTAATTCAAAATATTAATAAAAACTATAATAGTATATAAATAATACTAAAATAACACTGCTGCTTTACTATGTTAAGAGAAGTGAAAATGTGCATTTTTGCTACATTAACGTTATAAATCCAAAAATATCAAAGACTGATCTGTAAACAAAGTCTGTGGTATCTTCAGATAAAACATCCTTCTATTAAATAAATGTATAACATAATACTAGATTGTGTATAATCATCCCAGTATAATCAAATATCAAGTTCTATCTCTGTCTGTTTCTTAGCAGTCTCAGAGGTCATCTCACACGTTGCAGTCTCCTCAGGGAGCACTGCCTGCCTCTTTGTATAATACCATGATGATCTCTCAGCCGACGCAGGCCAATGTGGTACAGATCGCTACAAGCCTGGCCCAGAACAGCAGCTCGAGCGGCGCCGCGGTTGCCACCTTCTCACAAGACCGGCAGATACGGTACATGTGGCACTATTACAAACACACACTGAGACTTTGAAGCACACATATATGGATAAGTACGCACATTAGAATACTAGACTAACTTAAAAGAGTACAGTGCTGCTCAAAAGTTTGTGCACCCCTTGCAGAATCTGTGAAAATGCATGTTATTTTTTGTTTAGTACTGTCTTGAAAAATATATTTTATTTAAGATGTTCACATATAGTCCACAGGATAAAAAAAATTGCTGAATTTATAAAAACGACCCGGTTCAAAAGTTTATGAACCATTGATTCTCAATACTGTGTGTCGTTACCTGGATGATCCACGGCTGTTTTTTGGTTGTTCTTGAGTCCGTTGGTTGTCTTGAGCAGTTAAAATGCTCCAGGTTCTGCACATTCTTCAGTTTTCCGGCATCTTTTGCATATTTGAACCCTCTCCAGCAGTGACTGTATGAATCTGAGATCCATCTTTTCTCACTGAGGACAACTGAGGGACTCACGATGCATTTAGAGCCGGGGGGTAAAAACTTTTTGAATTTGAAGATCAAGGTAAATTGTACTTAATTTGTCTTCCAGGAAACGTCTAAGTATCTTCTGTTGCTTCCGAAGGGCAGTACTAAATGAATAAACTTGCTTTTTAAACAAAATAAGAAAAATCCTGTTCAAAAGTTTTCACCCCCCGGCTCTTAATGCATCAGTGAATGTTTGAACCTTTTTTTAATAGTTGTGTTTGAGAATTGTCCTCAGTGTGAAAAGATGGATCTCAACAGTCACAGCTGGAAAAATATGCCTGAAAACTGAAGAATTTTCGGGACCTGGAGGATTTTTCGGAAGAACATTGGGCAGTTTAACTGCTCAGGACAAACAAGCGACTCAAGAACAACCATTACAAAACAAAAAAACAGCCGTGGATCATTTATCACTGACATAAAGTATTAAGAATCAACGGTTCATAAACATTTTAAAGGGGTCTTTTTTTTTAAATAAATACAGCAATTTTTTTGTCTTGTGGACTATATATAAACGATATGTAAAATATCTTATTCAGGACAGTACTAAATAAAAAATAACATGCATTTCGTATGATTCGTATCAGATTCTGCAAGGGGTTCACAAACTTTCAAGCAGCACTGTATATATTTTGCTCCTTTGAAGGCTATGGAAACTTATTGGGTCATATCTGATAAACAATTAAAACATTTTCAAACACTGTTAGGACCCCTGACCATGTCACAGTACAACTGATCCCAGCATTTGAACTCATACCTAACTAATAACCTGTCGTCCTGCCTCGCACAGGTTCCCTGCTGCCCCACAGCTCCTCACTAAGCTAGTAACCGGCCCAATGGCGTGTGGTGCAGTTATGGTGCCTACCACCATGTTCATGGGGCAGGTGGTGACTGCGTTTGCCCCGCAGCAGGGCCAGCCTCAAACGATCAGCATCACCCAGCAGCCGTCGGCACAGACGCCGGAGCAGGCTCAGACGCAGTCACAGACAGCTACAGGAACAGCCCAACAGCAAGGACAGGCCCAGGCTCAGCTCGCCCAGCAGCAAACACAATTCCTACAGGTACCACACAGAGAACTGACAACCCCTTAGCATTTGTGGCTCCTTGACTGTAGCATTTTTGGTCAGTTTACTGATAAAAGGGATATAGTTAATAAATGTCAATTATTTATTGTCATCAGTTACCCGCCCTCACTTCACAAAAAGGGAAATCTGGAATAATGTGCTGGTTGTTTTTTTTCCAGACAGTTGCGATGAATTAGCCTGGCTCCGCCCTCTTACTTCCGCTCAATTTTCATTTTCCTTCAGTACTCCGTCTGGGATTGCGGTATATTCTCTGGTTTTCTCCGGTCAAATTTTAACCGGTCCAATCAGCGAACAGAGGGAGTGGCTGAGAACGATGACGTTGATGTCGTGCGCTAGTTTGAGATGACATGCGTCACGACCAAACGTTAGCGGTTGGTTATGGCAGATCCAGAATGGCTCTGGGCAGATCCAATAGTTATAAACTTCAACAGAGTTCCCGCCTTCAAGGAAGTTAACACTTGTCAATGGAGAGTGGCCAGACTCTCTGTACAAATCAAATGTACGAGAGTCTGGTAAAACCAGGCTAGTGATGAATGAGGACTGAAGATTTTATGCTTCAAAATGGATGAAAAAGCATCGTAAAAACAATCAATACTCCAGTGTTCAGTGTCACATGATCCAACCCTCTACAATGCGAGTAAATATTCTTTGTTGTATTTTCCTGTCAAATTAACAGAGTTCATTTGGAATTATTCAGCTTTTAAGAGCAAGCAGAACATATACCAGTTTCTCCTGTAGTATACAACGACCAGGCATAACATTATGACCACCTTCCTAATATTGTGTTGGTCCCCCTTTTGCTGCCAAAACAGCCCTGACCCGTTGAGGCATGGACTCCACTAGACCCCTGAAGGTGTGCTGTGGTATCTGGCACCAAGATGTTAGCAGCAGATCCTTTAAGTCCTGTAAGTTGTGAGGTGGGGCCTCCATGGTTCGGACTTGTTTGTTCAGCACATCCCACAGATGCTCGATTGGATTGAGATCTAGGGAATTTGGAGGCCAAGTCAACACCTCAAACTCGTTGTTGTGCTCCTCAAACCATTCCTGAACCATTTTTGCATTGTGGCAGGGCGTAATATCCTGCTGAAAGGACACAGCCACCAAGGAATACCGTTTAATGTACATGGTCTGCAACAATGCTTAGGTAGGTGGTACATGTCAAAGTAACATCCACATGGATGGCAGGACCCAAGGTTTCCAAGCAGAACTTTGCCCAAAGCATCACACTGCCTCCGCCGGCTTGCCTTTTTCCCATAGTGCATCCCGGTGCCATGTGTTCCCCAGGTAAGCGACACACACGCACCCGGCCATCCACGTGATTTAAAAGAAAACGTGATTCATCAGACCAGACCACCTTCTTCCATTGCTCTGTGGTCCAGTTCTTATGCTCACGTGCCCACTGTTGGCGCTTTCGGCGGTGGACAGGGGTCAACATGGGCGCCCTGACTGGTCTGCGGCTATGCAGCCCCATACGCAACAAACTGTGATGCACTGTGTATTCTGACACCTTTCTATCAGAACCAGCATTAACTTCTTGAGCAATTTGAGCTCCAGTAGCTCGTCTGTTTGATCGAACCACACAGGTCAGCCTTCGTTCCCCACGTGCATCAATGAGCCTTGGCCGCCCATGACCCTGTCACCGGTTCACCACTGCTCCTTCCTTGGAGCACTTTTGATAGATACTGACCACTGCAGACCGGGAACACCCCACAAGAGCTGCAGTTTTGGAGATGCTCTGCCAAGTTGGCTATATACTCACTATATAGTATGAAATATAAAACAATATATCAGTCTGGCGAGTAAAATAAAAAAATTACTAACGGTTGGTGATTCTATTGCCAAGGTGTGCGTAGAGGGTTGTGATCCTTCAGAAATCATTCTAATATGCTGTAATAAATGCTGAAAAATATAGTTTTGTTTAATATTTTTGTAGAAACTGTGATCAAATAATCCTTTTTTCAGGATTATTTGATGAATGAGTGAGGAAAATTCAAAAGAACGTGTTAAAGTATTTTCTTTGGTTTTTAATCAATTTAATGCACCATTGCTTAATAATAGTATACATTTATTTTTTAAAAAAATTACTGACCACAACTTTTGAACAGTATATATTTGAAATATGCATGCAATTTAAATGTTTCCTACCACACATCAACTCTCTTGTATTAACCCAAATATAGTCAGCATCCCAGAGCTTCTTCCTCTATTACTTTGAGCACTTTTTTGTTTCAAACTGAATATTTATTCATAATTCATATGGTACATTATAATGTTGTGATGCCTCAATCCACCAGTGTTTTTCTTAGTAGTACTAGATTAGATGTTGGTCTTATTGCTTATCAGCCATAATACGAAAATGATGATCATCTTATCGTGTTATCAGCAGGATTTCAATATTGCTACATCCTAACCACATGCATATTTCCTCCTGCAGGCCCCTCGGCTCTTACATGGCAACCAGTCTGCCCAGCTGATCCTTCAGGCAGCGTTTCCTCTGCAGCAGCAAGGCACCTTTGCAGCTGCAACCCAACAGCAGCAGCAGCAACTGCAACAGCAGCAGCAACAGCTGCAGCAGCAGCATCAACAACAGCAGCAACAGCTGCAACAACAGCATCAACAACAGCAGCAGCAGCTGCAGCAACAGCAGCAGCAGCAGCTTCAGCAGCAACAGCAGCAGCAGCAGCAGCTACAGCAGCAACTGGCAGCTCATCGATCAGACAGCATGACGGACCGCTCCAATGCGCCACCTCAGTAGCCGACGGCATGTCAGGGACACATCCAAATCTCCATTGAGCAGTCTTGCAGACTGGGGGGCTTCTGAGGGGGATGTTCGGAGCTAAAAAAACAGCAGTATTTGTACTGTGCCCTCTCAGAGACCCTTCCACTGCTTATAGGTGAAGGGCCAGACCTAAGTGGGTGTCGTTTTTCACCCCATGCCCTCTTAGACCTATAGGCAGTTGATCGACGGCTGCTTGCACTGAATTCTGGGAGAGGTCCGACCACGAACGCCGAACTTTCAGCTGGCTGGCAAAGGAGCAGCGGCGCCCCGGTTGGTTTTCCGCAAACTGTCACCATCACATCCCCTTTGTCTCGTATGCCCAGTGTGTGCCGTCATCCCTCTTTCACAGGTTTAATTTATGCAGAAAGAGTGCTTCAAGACTTCGAAGAAGTCCCGCAGGACAACAAGCGCCTCTCTCTTTCTCTCTGCCTCTCTTCCTCTTTCCTCCTCATTTTACTCGTCGAAGTAATTATGGGTCAGAAAATATTTTTAAGAATGTCGCGTGGATTCCACTTTTATTGTACAGTTCACCTGTAAAATAATGTGTAAATATATGGACAAAAGGAAAGAGAAACTAATATTTTATATGATGCATGAGATGAAAAGCGTAGTCTGTTATTTGTAGCTTTGAATATACTTTTTTTTTTTTTTCTAATATTCAAAGGAAAAAAAGCTAAACTTAATACACATAATGGCTGATCTCTTCACAGACTTCCTTTTTCCAGTGGGACGGGGGTGAGTGTGTGTGTGTGTGTGTGTGTGTATGTGCTTGCGCACGTGTTCGTATGTGTGTGTGTGTGTCTGCCAAGCAGGCAATGCTGGATCCACAGGCTGTGTCACAGTTGGTTTAAAAACGCCCTTCATGTTTTAGTAAAACTGTTAAAGGAACAGGCGATCTTTTATGCAGTGACACCTTAGTAATGGCAAAACTATAGATATTTTAGAGATGTTTTACATTTGTAAATACTTTAAAGAAAAGGCTACGGATTTACTATATCTAACAGTTAGGCAAAAATATAGAAATGGTGCTCGGACTGTTTAGCACAGAATCATTACAGCTGGATTATGTACCGAAGGTAGTTACGGTACTCAGCAGGGTTATGATGAGGAAAAATATATTCACATAGTGTTTGATCTTAAACAATACAGGTAAATTAGCTTAAGGCTAAGCCATAGCTTCCTCTAGTTTTACAATGGTTTACATGGTTGTTTACACTGTTATACAGTGTTTTCGGTATGGTGGTTTGAATAACCAGAAATATAGACAACCAAACATGTTTATCATTTAGAGATTATCACATATTTGCACAGCTTTAATGCAGGAGTTTTTTTCCCCTTTCTCGGGTTTCCACTCATCGACAAACGCTGACATTTCAATGATAACGACTTGACTTTGCAAACTTCTTCCACTCTGAAAGACACTCTTGAAAAGCAGGAATGTATATGTTCACTTACCTCTGTAACGCTTACATAGTCACTATAGCAACTTCTAGCTCTTTGCCCAAAGCACAGAACACAAGCCTAGTGTTGACAATCAGATTCTGTCTATTGGCCCCTATAATATTACAATTAAAATTTGCCAGATTGTAGATTAATTAGACATTTAGACTGTTTGACGGATATTTATGCTTGTTTGACAAGACAGTCGTTGCTAGAATTGCAGTCGATCGGACGTTGTTAGCAGTTAGCCATCATGAATGTTTTTCTGTAGTTAAATAGGTCAACACAAACTTTAAAATTATATAAATTATATTATAAATTATAATACGTTTAAATTATCTCGCACACAAAAAAGTAATTTATATATATATTTTTAAGATACCGTAAACATTCAAATATTTTTGGTCCCACTTTATATTAACTGTCTCTACTATTTACTTATATTTAATTAAAAATTTTAAAAATACTACGTTTTGCTTTATATTTAAAAATACCTGCATGTAATTACAATTTATGTAATTATATGTGTGATTATACTGCTGACCCTTCCCTTACTACTCAATCCAACCTTTAACCTAACCGTACTTACTCACCTCAATAGCGGGAAAAATATGCATGAACACAATAAGTACATTTTAACAGCAAACATTTTTTTTAACAGTAGTTAAATGCATCTGATATAAAGTGTGACCATTTTATATTACAAAAGCTGAGAGTAGCAGTTTTGACAGCCGTATTGGTCTTGTGACAAGACCATGTTATTCTTTCAATTATTAATCGTCACATTTTAGTGCACTAATGAGCAATATTGCCTTTTCAGGTTAATACAAGTAGACTGGTTCATTCCGATATTTTCCATATCAAACCTCACCATATATGTAAGTGCCAGTCTGAATGTTCGGTTTGTGCGGGATGTTGACGCCTCCCACCCGGAGTGCTGGTCCAATCACAGTTCATGTTGCAGTATCCACCCGATAGTAGTCTATAATAATGCAGTATGTAATCTAACTCATCCTTTTGTTCTTTTCCCCATTGAGTCTCTGTGTTGGTTATGGCTACTGTGGTCATGTAGAAGTAATGTTATGACCGAACAGCATGGCTAGAATGAGCAAGGCGAGATTATTGATTGAATGTAACTATCACTTAGCTTTATAGTAACTTTTAAAGAGGAATATATTGAAGAAAAAATAAATAGATGTTCTTATTTTTCTACAGCAAGGTCAGAACAGAGAATTTATGCAGGCTATAGTTGATGTGTAAAACAACTGTTATACACCTTTTGCTTGGAAAGGGAACAGAATATCAAGCTTACTCCACGTTGTAACCTCAAATGAAGGATTTAAACAAACTGTGACACACTGGAGGACCAGTTCTCCCCACAATGCAGTTGGATCCAGGAAGTGGTTATTTTAAGGTCTTTGTCTGAGTTGGAGAGGCCTTTGATTTATGCTACAGACTCCTACTTATGTTTCGGAGCATTTGAAGGTAATAAGTTTTAAAAAAAAAGAGAAAAAAAGCTGTCTTGCTTAAAAAGTAAGACGTCCAGTCTGGGTCACAAATGGCCTTCTGATGCATAGTGCATCCTCTCGCACTGGCATCAGATGTCGGTTGTTGACACATGCGATGATGTTTTGGAGTACAAGGGGTGGTTTTTCGGTTTTCTGCACTGATGATTTGTATTATGTCAGCCCTAAGCTAACAGAGAAATACTACGGCTTCCTCAGGTTGGTTCAGAATAATCAAACACCGACATCAATCTTGCCCCTTCTTTCTCTTCCTCACTTGATCTTGTGATTAGTGACCTATTCAATAACACACATTCTTCTGCATTTACCATAAAGAGCCACAAAAAACAGGATCTGTCATAATGGTTGCCCTCTTTGTACCTCTGGATTGTCTGTGGTGCTCAATGCAACTCAGCTGGCGTTTAGTAGTTAACCCAAAGAGCTGTGAGGAAAAAAATGAGAGATCTTGTTGAATTTGCTGTTGAAACGTTAAAAAGCGCCCAGTGGAAAAGGAGGTGGTGAACCATGTTAAATGTTCTGTAGTTCTGATGTACGCACTAGAAGTTCTGAATGTCTATCAGTGTTCTCTTGCTATCATTTAATCTTTGTACGTGTGATGTTCTTTGCAGAGCACTCGTGTTTGGCTCATGAAATCTATCTGGTCAGTACACGTTAATACAGAGGAAATATAGGAAATTATTTAAATATACCTATAAATAGGTTTAAACTTTCACTATTTGTTAGGTTCGTTCAAATTTCAGAGCTCCGTCAGGTACCAGAGCATAGCTCGGTTTTCCTACACTCGATTTTTAAACAAAGAAATCTGTGATATCTGAAAACAGTGTGCTGTATTGGGTTCATTTTGTGAGCCAGGCCATTCTTACATTTAACAGAGAAATAATGGAACCTTTTTAAACGAACAGTGCCGTTTACTCCCCTTATTCAATTTTGAAAATAAAATTATTTAAAAAAAATATGCATTGTCGACTGTTTTTATTCCTTTCTTTTCGGTCTAGTACTAAATAAGTGTCCAATTTTTCCAGTGAATCTTTATTTGCAGGTCACGTCGTTACACCAGAAGGTGGCGACGATTGATTCTCTTGTCAATGAATCAACTCAACCGATTCAAAAACATTAATGATTCATCACGGAATTACTTCACACCGTCCGCCACTGTTTGTTCCTCGGAGACGACGGGTGATGCTGCTTTGGCTTGCTTTTGGGAAAACAGAAGTAGTAACACCGTATTTAAAATGTATGTCACTCAATATTAACTTTTTTTTTTTTATTGAACTTGTATAAAAGCAAAAATCACATCCACAATTGTGATTAGGTCTTCTTGCGGCCTCGAGCCTACCCCGAATCAGTGGTCAAATTGAGTCGAGTTTACGATGCTGATGGAACAATTATCTACATTGTTGCTATGAATCTTTGTAGGCTATGTGTGTACTGTAACATGTACACACATACAAAGACCATATTTTGATTACCGGAAACCAGGACACTCGGCCCGGCAATGATATACAGTCAAATGATACTCGAAGTTTACTCAAAGATTCCTTATTAATTTCAAGTATGCCCCCTCTGTGTGGATATAAAATTGTTATATTAGGGCTAGGACAGGACTTGAAAACAGGACGTTTGGTCACCCTACTGTAATATGTTTTGGACACGATTGTAACCGTCCCGAAAGTTCCGCCGTTACACCGCAGTAACGTGCCGGTATACACGATATAACGATAATGAACATGCACAATATTGTTGTTGTGGGCCACTTCTAAATACCGTGAATAATCATTTATTACGAAGCCTGTAAACAAATCAGCTGCACTACTTTGTTTCTGAACAGTATTTTTATTTTATTTTTAACAGCTATTCAGATTTTTGTATTTATGATGTTCAATGCAGCACCGAATACCTACTTAATAGGCTATTTTCACCTTTAACATTTTAATCTGGACATGCCATAGACTTTGTAATGTTGTGATTATTGTTCGGTCACACTTTACATTAAAGCTCCGTTAGTTAACATGACCATGAAAAATACCTCTAATGTATGTATTAATCTTAGTTAATTTCAACATTTAATAACATATTAAATTAAAAAGTTGTAAATGTATTAATGGACCTGAGCTAACATTAAAAAATACTAAAAAATTAACTGTTAGTTAAACTAACGTTAACAAAGAATAATTATAACTTCTGCAACAAATGTAGCTATTGCTCATTGTTAATATTAGTTAATGCATTAACTAATGAGACCTTATTGTAAAGTGTTACCTATTGTTCTT
Organism: Romanogobio albipinnatus; assembly: GCA_023566225.1. Lineage (NCBI taxonomy): Eukaryota > Metazoa > Chordata > Actinopteri > Cypriniformes > Gobionidae > Romanogobio > Romanogobio albipinnatus. The sequence continues at coordinate 9,806,169 of CM042256.1, read as the reverse complement.
TTATACGTTTTATTTTATTTAAGTTTTTATTTTTTTTCTATACTTTTTGTTGCATTTTATTTCAAAATCGTGATATCCTGTATTTTAATTAATAGACAATAACAAGTGATATTTCAAGAATATTTTGACCACTGACTGAAATAAATATTTAGTATCCCCAAATTTTTTTCAGACACGTAAGCCACAATTAAAAATGTATATCTGCATTGTATATCAAAACGAGGTATTTGTAGAAACATAGCACAAGCACACTTTTCAGTCATAACATTTGCAACGTTTTGACGTATGAAGCAACATATCGTTCAAAATGAAGACAAAATCACTTTCTGGTTGTTAAAGGTGCACTATGTTAATTTTCTGTCCTCTAGAGGTCGCCTGTTCAAAACAAAGGCGTAGTTTGATGATGCCACGTTTGAGCGCAGAATCTTGGGACGTAGTCTTCACCTCACAGCTGGTGGAAAAGAATCTGGATAGGACTCGGGCAGAAATCATGTTCATGGATGTGATTATTAACATTACTGTAGTATGAAGCAGAAGCAGGAGCGAGTGTTGTGGTGCTGAGCAAGGCCGCCGGAGCGATTGTTAATAAGATGAACGCAACACACACCTCGCGAGCAGCGGGACTTTTATCATATTAGATACATCTGAGTGTGTTAAATGATGTTATGACGTTACTCTGTGTGTGCGTTCGCGCGGCGGCTGTCATGACACTTGTTCACACTGCAGTAAGAGTAAAGCATTTCTGCAACATAAAACCGGAAAACGAGGGTAACACAGATATGACGCAATCGACAGGCGACTCCCTCACACGTCCTGGTTCCTTGGTTAAAATAACAATTTCTCACGATTTACAAATAGATGGAAACATTTGGGATATTTTAAGTACTCAACTGAACAAAATATATAACACTGGCCTAGTGGTTTTCTGGATATTTTACTGAAAAAAGTTACATAGTGCACCTTTAAATACTGTGAAATATGTTTGTGATGGAACTACACCGGTGGGTATTCTGCTAGGACACCGCTGTTAACTTGATGACCACAAAAAATGACCACGAGACCAGTTGGTTAAAAAGAGCACATTTAGTTCTGAGAATAGCTCAAAAATCATTTGTTTGCAGATGCCACATGGTTTGATATTTTGCATCTAATGAAAGGAAATGTATACAATTGTACATGTGATTGTCTAAAATCTGAGACCACATTTGTAATCATCTCAGAAAAAATGTGCTTCATAGCCTTGTACGTTCTCACATCTGCTCCTGTTCATACTGTAAAAGAAACAAAACAACTGAAAGACTGAGACTAACCTTTTTATTCAATATTTACAGGAATAACAGTTTTGTAGTGCCTCTAAAGTTCAGAACACTTTTTAAACCCCTGTCAAATATTGACAAAGTCACCCTGAAAATGTTACAAAAAGAAAGAACCCCAATCTTCTCCCCGACTGAACAAATTCTCCAACCATGACAAAATATGCTCCATACTAGAATAAATAAAAACTATTCTGAGGAAAAGGGCAGATTTCAAAATGATAGTTACAATTCCTTGACAAAGAGACTGCAAACTATACACTGTGGGCCTTTTTTTTCAGGGGAGTCTGACTGTTCTTAACACTTTATGACCAGTGACGCAGAGTGGAGGAGAGAACACCAATGCATTTATGAGTGCACAATGATGACCAGTAAATACCATGTCTGGGCTTAAAGGCCACATGTGATGACGTAATCAGAATCCACATCATTTCAAGCCTTTGGTAATATGGTATGAATAAAAGACAAACCATCAACAGGCAGTTTAGGCTCCAGGCATTTCCTAAAGAATACTTTACTGTTCAGTCGAGAGCTGCAACTGTTGTATTGCTGAAGCTCTTATCCACTAAATACTCCTGAGACGCGTGTAGATTTACAGCCGGGCAGTGGGTAGACGGTACAAGATGTCATAGGGAAGGGTGGCGGTGCTTGTCTTGATCTGGTTGTAGTGGTTTCACAGCTGATGTAGTCAAGTAAGCTTGAACTTAAATAAAATAGACTGGACCCAGGCCAGCATTTATGCGTTGTGCACTGCTCAAACAGGTAAAATAAGATTCATGATGTGTAATTTAAAATGTTACTATGTGCAACGACAAATGGCAAGTTCAAGTAAACTGTTAGATGGCATACTGGAGAAATGCAATGATCACCTAAAAACAGAATAACGTCTGGTTGAAAGAAAAGAAGAAAAACAAGGAGGAATTAAGCAAAAAAAACAACTGAAATGCTCATTAAGACATGAGCAGTTTTTCAGTCAGTCATACAAAAGAGATTCACTCAAACAAGCCATCCAGTCTTCGCGCAGTCTCTTGTTCAGTTTGAAACTAAGAGTCACTTCATTCATCAGAATCCAGAATCGGGCTTGATAAATAGGGCAGAGAACGCGAAGGCGAGGAAAACGATCCCACCAATGATTGTAACTGTAGAGATGAGATAAAAGGAAATTTCAGCAAATAAATCTGGATGGAGATCATTGCTCATTTAAACCAATAGAACATTATGTGCTGTAGTAAATGACTCAAACTCACCGGTTCTGACGGAGATCTTTTGAGCCACCATCCTTCCACCGATAACAGCCAGTCCTGTGCACAGACAGTGTCCCAAAGTTCCCCCGACTGCTACTCCAAATGGATCCTGCAGCACGAAGGCAGCCAGTTATTCACAGTTAACATCTCTAAAGTGATTTACTAGCTGCTAATAATGAGCAATACAGAGTGCTGGATTATTACAATCGTCCGGTGGGACTTACTGAGCTAGTTAAATGTACATTACAAAATTGTGTAAAATAATTTAATGACAAAGTAAACTGTAATATGTTACTGCTGTCAAGCAATTAAAGGTCCCGTTCTTCGTGATCCCACCGTTCAAACTTTAGTTAGTGTGTAATGTTGCTGTTAGAGCATAAATAATACCTGTAAAATTATAAAGCTCAACGTTCAATGCCAAGCGAGATATTTTATTTAACAGAAGTTCCCTTTCAAAGCCTACAGCGAACGGCCGGCTTGGACTACATCCTGGTACTTCCTTCATTAATTACGTCAGTAGAACAGACTAACCTCCGCCCACAAGAATACGCGAAAAAAGGGGGCGTGGTCTTGTTGCTGTCCCACGTGGAGAAGAGGACGTGTCGCGTGGAGAAAAGGAAGTGCTGCGTTTGAGTGTGTTTGTCGCCATGTCGTCGAGACGCTGTTATTTTCATCCCGGAGTCAAATCACCTTTGTTTGGCTTTCCCAGGGACGCTGTAGAGATCATTGAGCGCATACATCTCCCTGTTAAGAGGCGTGACCTTTCCACGTGCGCTAAGCTGCTGTCGAATCACAACACAGGAACCGTGACACGTGCGCTAAGCTGCGGTCAAATCACAACACGGGAACCGCTGGCACAATCAGAACTCGTTACGTATTTCTGAAAGAGGGACTTCATAGAATAAAGGAACTCATCAGCCGTTTTTAGGACAGTGAAAACAGCGGTGTACAGATGAGTACATTGTGTTAAAAATACTGTTTTTTTTTTACACGCGAAACATGAACACATGTTATATTGCACACTGTAAACACAATCAAAGCTTAAAAAAAACCACGAAGAACGGGACCTTTAATCGATTAATTGCATCCAAAATAAGTGTGTTTACATGTGTGTGCACTGTGTATAATTATGTATATAAAACACATGCATTTATATATTTAAGAAATATTTGCATGCATATTCTGTATATATTTTACATATAAATTTCTTAAATATATACATGTATGTGTATTTATATAATAACTTGTTACATTTATATAGCGCTTTTCTGTGTACTCAAAGCGCTTTACATGGAAGGGGGGAATCTCCTCAACCACCATCAATGTGTAGCATCCACCTGGATGATGCAACGGCAGCCATATTGCGCCAGAACGCCCACCACACACCAGCTTATGGTGGAGAGGAGACCGTGATGAAGCCAATCAGTATTAGGAGGCCATATTTGGCCAGGATGCCGGGGTTACACCCCTACTCTTTTTCCGAAGAACATCCTGGGATTTTTAATGACCACAGAGAGTCAGGACCTCGGTTTAACGTGTCATCCGAAGGACGGTGCTCTTTGACAGTATAGTGTCCCCATCCCTATACTGGGGTGTTAGGACCCACACAGACCACAGGGTAAGCGCCCCCTGCTGGTCTCACTAACACCTCTACCAGCAGCTGTTTTCCCAGGAGGTCTCCCATCCAGGTACTGACCAGGTTCAGTCCTGCTTAGCTTCAGTGGGAAACCAGCCTTGGGCTACAGGGTGATATGGCTGCTGGCATATACAAATTATAAACAATACACACATTATGTAAACATTTATTTTAGATGTGATAAATTGTTTGACAGCACTAATATATAGAGAATATATATTGTGTGTGTGTATATATATATATGTACACTATGTTTAAAAGCACAAACACAAACTATAAACACTCGGTTGAGACTTTTACAATATAATTGGATAATGAGAACCAATATTACACCTGTGAGATTAAATACATTTAACCCTAGTATTCCTGATTTATGTTTTAAGTGTCATAAGCTCCATTTTTTCACTGTGTGTGGGAATGTGAGGAGATGCAAATGTTCTGGAGTAAGGTAACTCAGTATGCGTCTCAATTTACTACTACTTCTGTTCCTTTAAGCCCTGTAATATGTATTTTGGGTATCTATGTGGACAATTGCTCTTGAAGAAAACTGGTGCCTATTACAAGCAAGACGTTCAATTGCCCTCTGTTGGAAGAATGCTAGCTGTCCTTCCCTTGGACTTTGGTTGAAAAATTTGATATCCAGTTTGGCCCTTGAGAAGCATACATACGTAATGAAGGGGAAGACTTCTGAATTTTATGATATTTGGGAGATGTTTATTGAATTTGTTAAAGAATGAGATATTGAAGAGGCTATAGATGTGTGAACTTATTATATATACACAAAGTGCTTAATAGGAGTGTACATTATAAAGCGTTTTATATGCAAGGGATTTATTTTTATTTATGTTTTTTTTTTTTTTTTTTTTTTTTTACCTGCCAGGACTATTGGGGAGGGGAAGGGATTTAAGTTAGGTTGTTAGTACTTAAGTGTGTTCTGTTTGTTTGTCAAATGTGTAAAATCCAATAAAAATATGTTAAATAAATAAGCTCATTTTCATGAGCTTTAAAAGTAAATAAAAATGGTAAAAAAAGTATATATAAATCACATTCAGGTCAAGAAATTATAAATTGCATGGGCTTTAAGAATATTGAAAATGATAAAAATTGATAAAGTATTTTAGTATAACACTGATTTCAAATAAATTATAAATGAAAGGGGACCTATTATGCAGAATTCAGCTTTCCATACCGTTTGACCACTGGTGTGTCCACAGTGTATGTCAACAACCAGCCTATAATGGTAAAAATCCACCCATTCCTTTTTTCTAATCCCTATAAATCAGAAGCAGTGTTTGAAAATATACTTGTTGCGTCCGAAAATGAATACTATATAGTATGCGAAAAAACGGTAGGTGAAAATCACCCGGATCACCTACTACTTCCGGCGAGATTCTGAAGTGTGCATACAATGGACACTTCTCTATCCCATGAGGCCACGAGAGAGGATTTATGAATAGAGGTGAAGAGACGCAACTGACGCTGGTAGGTCACATGATAACGCCAACATGCTGGATGTAGTACGTCTGGATTACAGTCAAACTACACTCATAGATACTTTTTTAATGGTCGTAAAGTTCAAATTCAAATGTAGTACCTACTCACATAGTAAGTGATTTAGGACGCAGCTACTGTTCCAGATTTCCAAATCGCAAGCCCCGCTCGCCCATGACTGGTGACGATCTTCCCATTAGCATAGTTCCCGCCCTGAGTAAGCCGCACATAGTCCGCCATGTTTATATCCTCGCTATAGCACCTATTGATATAATGTCTGTAAATTCGCCAACTTTATGCCAGTCATATCAGATGCGCTGTGGTTCTGCTGTGTTTGTTTGAAACTATTTTTGCTGCTGAAATAGAACAAAAACAGTCAACCACGGTATGATGAGTGAATCTCCTGCATACATCGAACGTTTTGAGTGCAGATTTCAGTGACTGAGAGCGGCGCGCGCTCTGAACAAAACTCTGGCTAATCTGAATGCCTCTGATTTTGAGACATTGCATTCATAAACTCAATTGAAACACGTGTGAGTGGTTATAATGCGCAACACGATTATAACAGATGGCTTTTGAGAAGACTATAATAAGTTCAACCGCCAAAGTGGAAATCGCCGAAATAACGTTACACCCGCAAATGGCAAGCCCTGATTATTCAATTCAAATTTATTTGTATAGCGCTTTTCACAATACACATTGTTTCACAGCAGCTTTACAGAAAGTGCATTTCATAAATGTACAGTAAAAATGTTAGAAAGACAATGTTAAAGAAAAATGTTCGAAAAAGTTAATCAATTGTGTATTAATTTAGGCCATAACAACGCTGGCGTTGAGTCGTCTCTTCACAGGCGTGGAGTCGTCTCATCACAGGTGTTGGGGCGTCCGAAGTCTCCATGAGAGGCTGGATACAAACTGGAGCTGACACTATTTACCTCGGGACTAGTGTCCCGAGATAACAACAGAAAATTTTTAATCCCTTAAATGTCACCTTAGTCTTGTCTGAATTTGTTTGTTCGCTTCACGTTATTATTTGCCAGACGGAGTTTTGGTGAGGTCAAAGTCCACTTGCCTTGGGTTCGCAGATGTGAAGTGTTCCCGTATTACAGTGACTTTCTTCTGGCATGCTCTGCAGACAGGGTGGCCTCAGGACTTTTGTAAAAGCCAAAATGACCACACCTCAGATTTGGTCCTTTCAGAAGGCTGAACAATCCCCCGAGTGCCTTCTGCCCTCTCTTCTCATTCAAAAAACAGTGTTGCGCACTGCGCCTGCACCAGACTGAGTCTACCGAGTTTTCAAAATCGTGATAAATCACACGCGGTTTTAATGATAATTAAATTTTAAACGATATTACTAACTGTCACTAAATTTTATTGTGGTTTATCGTGAAACCGGTAATCGTTTCATCCCTAGCGCAAGCAGGGTACACGGATTTATGGAAATACATAGATTGACAGGCAGGTAGGACATCCTACCATTGCATTCGGAACAAACATTATATATGTTTTAATATTTAGACCACTTCTATTATTCATTGCTATCAACCAGTTTCAACCAGTATAACAAATTGTTTATGGAAGAACCTACCTTTAAAATATATACACATTAAGGTTTTTTATTTTTTTATAATGCACAATGCATTTTCATGGGCTTTAAGTATATTTAAAATGGTAAAGTATTTTTAGTACAATTTCCTTTCTTTTAAAATGTCATTTAGAATAGAAGTCTAATTTTGTACAATACCTCTCTTGCAGCCAGCACAATGGTTGCAAGCTGAGAGCGGTCACCCCATTCGGCGAGGAAGGTGAGGGTGAGTGCCTGAACAAATATGGGTGAGATCACATTGTGCCACTTCCTCTGAGGCAACAAGTTCGCCGTCGACCCAGCTTCCACATCGGGTGTGCCGTTGGCCAGCTTATAGCGCTGCAGCTGAGGGAGGAGAGGGAATCAGCCAAGCAGAGGTAAGACAAGATGCTTTAAATATTCAGGAGGTGTTATATATAGCCATACCAGTGGACAAACACTTCAGTTACAAAGCTTTTACCTCCTCGTCTTTTTTCTTTATTTCAGCCTGGACCTCCTCCAGCTCCTCTTGCCCTTCATCAGCACTCATCCTCAGTCCCTCCCTAAGCATCCTCAGTCCAAAGATGGCAAACAGTGCTGTTGATATGTAGTAGGTGTAGATCCGTGGGATAATGGTGGTGGCATAACCAAACAGGACTAATGGGAAGACAAACAGAAAAAATGGGTCATTCATGCATTCAGAAGATTTTTATAAAAGACACAGTAGATTAAAATCTCTCTTCTAACCCATAAAGAACAAGACAGCCGCCCACAGCTAAAAATATATATTGTTTTTAAAGGTTTAATAACTTTTGAACCGCTAATCCAACCCGTATGCTTAAAAAAGTCTCGCAAAGAGGAGATTCCTGGTTTTTCTGTGGTTCTCAGTCGTTTTCAGAGGCTCTGTAGTGAACATGATCGCGTCAAGTTGATCAGCTTTGATTCATAAAAAATAAAAAAAACATGCCGTTTGTTCTCAGAGCCAAACAGGAACGATTGTTGATGCTTAGTCCCACCCCTCGTGCCCAGATTGGTTGAAACTATCATCTACTCAACCTATAAACATAGGTTTTGGTCTTTTGAACCACCAATTAGCATGTTTCTTTAGAAAAATTAACAGACGCAAAGTAAAAGTAGTTACGTACGCGTGTGCATATTTGTGTGCACGAAAAACAAACAAAATATAGCTGCAAGCAGCCATTATCGGGGCCAAGCGCAAAGAAGACAAGACATGCCAAAATGGCTGGCAATGTCAGATCAACTGCAGCAATGAGCAATTAAAGACCTATTAAGGTGATTTTAGGCAAAATAGCTGTAAAATGATAAATACAGTCAATAATAATGATTTATCACTTTAAACCAATAGGTGGCACAGTTACGAAATTGATGTGGTGTGGTTAGAATAAGGGAACAATAACGTGCAAAGCAGGGTGTCAATATAGTGTCAATATGTCATTGCAGAGATATAGCCTCAAGAGGCTTTCATTATAAGTATGGACCACATGGTGGTGCTGTTTTGAAACCTTTTAAGTACCTTAAAGGCGTGGTGCTGATGGCACATACCAAGTTTCGTAATAATACACCAATTCATTTGTAAAGTATAGCATTTTATATCATAATACTGCATTGTAGTCAATGGGAATTTCATGTTTTGTTCTATTATAGCGCCACCAAGTGGCACAATCCTACCATTTTTTCCACACTCCGTGTCCTCGGAGTGAGCCCATACATGTCTGTGTCAATTTTGGTGAAAATATCTCGTTTCGTTTTGGAGTTATAGACATTTATATGAAAAAGCACATGAAAAATGACTGACACCTGACTTTGATTGGATTTTACTCCCCCTTACTATCAATATTTTGACATTTGGGCATTAGCATGTAGCTATCGACCTATGTTTCTGAACTTCTGATGCTGGTTTCATCTCGATTGAACTAGCGGTTTTGAAGATATCAGTTAATGTTTTTAAAGCGCTAAATTACAACGCTGCACAACCCATATGCCAAAAACAAAAAAAGTTACTCCCATGAATAAGTCAAGCTCACCCAAAGTTATAAGCATTTGAAAAAAAATATTATCCACTAGGTGGCGCTGTTTCAAAACTTCTTGGGCTCATTCAGGGCATCGTGTTGATGACCCAAACCGAGTTTCGTAACAATCCGTTCATGTGTTCATAAAATACAGCATTTTAGCACATCATTCAAAATGGCAGACAGCCAAAATTCAAAATGGCGGGAACATTTTCAATTTTGTTTCTAGCCCTTATGGTTCAAAAGTTTAGCATAAACATGAGTCAAATTTTGGACTGATGGTGGCGCTAGAGGGATTGAGTTAGAGACTCCAAATTTGCTATGGTGACTTTTCAGACTGTCCTCTATGAGTGTGCCAAATTTTTACCATACGGTTTTTACTTTTTACCATACTATGTGCTGCCATAGACTTCAATGGCGAAAGAAACGTAATAATAATAATAATAGGAACGGGAACGGTTTCAATAGGTGCCTTCGCACCTTCGGTGCTTGGCCCCTAATAACAGATTTGCATGAGCACTCTCTGACAAAGCATAAAACAAATAAAAAACAAGTATAAAAAAGTGGTACACATCGGATGAGGCATTGAAATGTATGTAGCAGATGATGCACTATTCTCTGTAAAACCTTAGATATAATACTTAATTATATAAACACTGATCAATAGGGCTGGACCAGAATATTTGTTCAATGGGTTGGTATTCGATTTTGAAATTTGGGATTCTAAAAAGTATATATTTTTTTTTTCCACACGAACACCTGCCATCCCCCTCGAAACAGTTCTCATTTGCGCTTGCATACGTTTACACTATAAAATCTGCCAAAATACAATACTCTTTTTTTTTTTAATAGCCTAGCAGTCCCTACAACCGAGTATTCTCTGTCCAGAGAGCACAACTGCATGAGCTTATATGGAAGCAGCGCATGCCTGAGCTTGCATTTTGGGTTGAGCTGCGTTGGTTTTACATTGTGGAAAATACAATAATAGAATCAAAATGTATTAGCCTTTTTACCCGTTAGGGATGTGATGGTGAGAAAATGTTCCCTCACCGTCACATTGCAGTGCTTGTGCACTGAGTGGCTGTGAACGAATGCAGCCGTGCAGTTTATTTTCGGTTTGCCAATTTGGGGACGAGTTGCTTGAATTGTGGGTTCATTAGCCTTAATTATTCTTAAATGAAAAACACAACAACAAAACAGTACAATGTCAAACTCCCTTAAATAGGTGCTTTTACATTTCGCTTTCAAACCAAATCTTCCGCGATCATCTTGTCCTTCAGCTCTCGTGATGAATGAAATCTGACTCCTGCTGCAGTTTGTGCAGTGACTTTCGTTCAGCTCATGCGGCACATTCAGTTTTTAATTGTAGTTAATCTGTTCTCTAACAAGACTACTAACTAAACTACTAGTGCAGTGTCCGTTCTTGGAGCATATAAGCCCTGCCCGCGTGAGGCGCGCCACTTCTTGAGATTCCTGCCTTTATTAGAGCGAAGAATATGTGCAGCCCCTTCCCTCCGAAGCTCAAAAAAAAAAAAAAGGTGTTCGGACCAGCCCTACTGATAAAGCTGGCTAGACAAAAAAAAAAAAAGCCTGTCATTAGAAATCTGTTTGACCAGTATGGCATGATATTGTTTTGGATTCATGATGAATGATCCTGTAAATATATCTCACAAGACTTTTACTGACACCATGCACTGCCAAGCTAGATGAGAAAGATATGAAAGACAAAAATAGAAATTAGAGATGCACCAATACAAAAATTTTTCGCCGATTATTCAGAATTATATCTGCCAATGATGATAAGGAAAGAAAATATCCCAATTAATGCTGTGAACTACAAGGAACTCTCTCATTTGGTACATTGCTATAATAGATTTTTTAATTAACAACAGAGCCCAAACTATTACATTCAACTACTATTTTCAGATGTATAATAATTACATTAAAATAAAATAATGTTAACACCTCAGTTGCACATAAGGTAGTTTTCATAAACATTTGTCTTCATGACAAATTTATTCAAACCTACATATATCATTAACAGTAAGGCCCAATCCCAATTCTGTTTTATACCCCTTCGCCTTCCCCTACCCCTACACCTACCTGTTCACTCTTGAAACAGAGTGCCAAGGCGCAGGGGTGAAAATATTCCCCTAAGAAATGGGACACCACTACTACCATTACACGTCATCATACCCCGTTTTATTTATTATAATGTCCTGTGACATTTAGCCAGTATGAACAGCAATGAAGTGAGTAGGCTATATCTAACAGAAATCAGGCGCGAGCACGTTTAACAAATTACTCACTCCCAACAGAGTTTTGCGCTGTATTTGGACTTTATAAAATGGCGCTCGTTTTCAGTTCAAAACATATGAGCCAGAGTTTCCTAAGATGATACAGAATTATACAGAAAATACTGGTGAAGCTGCTTTTCCATTGGACCAAACTCTCTTTGTTTATTAACCGTTCCATTCCGTGCTGATCCGAGCCGGCCGGTACGGATATGGTTTCGTTATCTACGTGGTGCTGCGATAATGTTCATATTTAAATACGTTTTATATGTAAAGTCAGTCGTTGCCTTGGTAACGCGAGAGTTTACAGACGATATGTGATGTAAATATCGACTGCGTTATGAAGGATGACCAGATATATATTTTTAAACTATTATTAATATGTGTTCAAATCCCCCAAATAGTGCGTTTAGCAAGCTACGGAGAAACGGCAGCCAGGTGACACGCAAGTGATCGATCCCGAGTGGCAACACACACACATTCTATGCAGCACGGTAGTCGGTGGAGGGAAACTCATCATACCCCTTCGTTCGAAGTGTGGTCCTGAAAAATCTTTGTTTGAAGGGCTATCTGGCCCTTCCCCTTACCCCTACCACTCCAGCTAAAAAAGAATCGAGACACCCCTACCCCTTCACGTGAACGCGCAAAACGAAGGGGAAGGGGAAAGAGAAGGGCTAAGGGGTAGAAATGGGATTGAGCCTAAATGCGCTCCTCTCTAGCATTTATTTTGTATTTTTTGTAGTTAACTAAGGAACTGTGAACTTTGAATAACTTTCCTGAAGTAAATGCAATGTTAAGTGACATTGCTGTCAAGCTGTTTTATTGACGTGGTTGAAACACTGGGTGAGTGACTACAGGATACATGCTACATTTTAGTAAGTTCTACTATATCTTTCAACATTCCTTGCGATGTGCATTCATGTTTATTTTCTGCTATACTGCGCTGTCACTTAAACTGAGGAGCTACAGTGATCTGTCACGTCACATTTAAGAGCTTCAAAAACGCCATTTATTTTTTTTACTTTAGTGATAAATGGACAGAATATGAAAATTAGACTTTTCTTATCAGAAGCAACAAAGCACAGAGGCGCGCAAAAACAAATAAAGTTTGGTGTAGGGAAAAAAAAAAACTTTACCTGGCAACCCTGGCTTGAACTACGGATCAAATAGAGCCTGCTTTAACATATTTAACTGTTAATGTGTTATTGTCGCATTACCTTTGACAACTCTAAATTCAACACAAGAGACATTGTCTTCACACACCATATGAGATGCAGACTGACACAATTTCCACCTTCTTTTGATTGACAGGATATAATCAATTACATACAGATTATTTGCAGATACATTGGTGCATTCGTAATAGGAATCCAGAGAATTTGAATTTGAAAAAGGTGAAAATAGACCAAATGAAAAAAAAAAAATGCTCAGAGGCACAAACAAGTTTTGTTGAAAATTACCAAAATTTGGAACGTCTAAATTGGAATTATGTCCTATCCCTACACATTAAAAAATGAAACAAAGAAATGAAAGAAATTAATGGGTCAGGATGGGTAACATGACTGCAAATTTAACTTAAAGATGTGTCAATTGAGTTTGTCAATTCAATTGTGGATACAATTGAGAAGGTCAAGACCTCTTGAGGTGGAACCGGCCAAAAGTTAAGGAGTTGTGGGTATTTGATTTAGTTTAATACTTACTATATTTTAATTTTGTCAGATAATAGTTTAATCAACATATGTAATACACAAAAAAATGGAATTTGTGACTTGAAGTCATGACACCAAAAGTCTTAGATTTGGTTGGAAAGCGTAAGATATGATGTGAAGCATATCAGCATTTGTTGATTAAAAAAAGTAAAAGTGCTTTAGAACAACTGTATTTCACCTACCTGACAGACACGTCATGAGTCCCAAAGCCAACATGGCGCCCACCAAAACAGTGAGGCGATTGTAGCGCATAGCCATGATGGCTGCGATGAAGAATGTCTTGTCTCCCAGTTCAGAGACAATGATGACTGAGATGGCTGCCACGAAGGCATGAATAAACCCCAGGTTACCCTTATTGGGTTCATTGATGCTCACTGCCGGGCCGGGAGCGTGACCGATGGTTGCCTTCTGCAGCTGGACAGAAATTATGAGTTAGATGTTAGATCAGTTAATAGTAACAATTTGTACAACAAATGGAGCAACAGAACATTTAGAGATACAATTAGGCATTTCAATATTATATTAGAAAAAAAATATATAGTAACAATTTAAGTATGAAAACTATGGGGAACCTTTCAGGAGAGCAGTTCTAGAGATTGTCAACTAGTAGTATGATTGCGTATTCTTCCAAACAGTGCCTGAAGAAAAATATTGTAGAGCTACACACAGAAAAGTAAAGAATTCAGAAAAAAAAAAACGCTTTCTCTATGTCTCACATGCTTCAGTCCACCAAGTAAATTGTTCAAACTTATACGGTTTGTATTTTATATACGTGTGCTGCAAATTAATCTCATTTTGATACTATTATCATCAGTAGTTCACAATCTTTTTGACTCCAAGGCCCCTCTTTGTCAGCGACCATATATGAAGGCCATATTTTGAAGCTTACATGTACCTCAGGTAGTTGTTTTGTAATAAAACAAACTCAAAAATATCACGGAAGTTTGCTGAACCCCACAGCGGTCTTGTGGTGGAGAATCGCTGAGCTAGATGATCCTCTTAACAAAAGCCACATAACATTTTCTACAGATCAATGCACTTGGGTTATTTCATTTGATCTGCTCTCATCCGCTCAGACACAAAACTTAATTTCAATGCCACAATGTGCCTCTGACTGATAAGACTTATCTGGTCCTGCACTTCATCTTTGAGAACGGTGGGCAAACTCCTGAGGCTCCAGCATTTCACATAAATAGCAAATACATTTTTTCTATGGTTATACACCGTAGTGAAAAATAAATATCAAAATGGATTTGAAATGCATTTATTTTATGCTAAGAATACTACAAAAACATAAATACCCTGCAATTAGTATACTACATATATATACACTTAAAGTTTGTTCAATTGGAACAACTCATTTTGTACTTTATGCACCTTAGTTATCCGGAAATTGTGTTGAGGTCCAACTAAAGATATACTTAAAGGGATAGTTCACCCAAAAATGAAAATTAGCCCATGATTGACTCGCCCTCAATCCACCCTAGGTGTATATGACACTTCTTTCAGGCGAATACAATCGGAGATGTATTTAAAAAAATGTCCTGGCTAATCCAAGCTTTATAATGGCAGTGAATGGGAGGCCAAAATTCGACACCTAAAAAAAGTGCATCCATCCATTATAAAAGTAATCCACACTGCTCCGGGAGGATAATAAAGGCCTTCTGAAGTGAAGCGATGTGTTTTTGTAAGAAAAATATCCATATTTAAAACTTTATAATATAATATATCTAGCTTTCACCAGGCCGCCTTCCGTATTCACCGTATGAAGAAAGTGTAACGCCCACTCACAGTTCAAAGCGTTTACACTGCGTCTGACATTGTGCAAGTAACGCCTTTTCCGCAAGTTTAATACGGAAGGTCAAATGCATCGCTTCGCTTCACAAGGCCTTTACGTGTGGATTACTTTTATAATGGATGGATGCACTTTTTTTGGGCGTCGAATTTTGGCCTCCCATTCACTGCCATTATAAAGCTTGGATTAGCCAGGACATTTTTTTAAATACATCTCCGATTGTATTCGTCTGAAAGAAGTGTCATATACACACCTAGGGTGGATTGAGGGCGAGTCAATCATGGGCTAATTTTCATTTTTGGGTGAACTATCCCTTTAAGTATATTTAATTGTGCTAAAGTTGAACTATATACTTTAGGTACAGTATACTGGAAGTATACTTTAGGTACACTGTAAATATCCTGCGTTTATTATACATTGATCCTTACTAATAGTGATTTTAAAACACATTTTAGGCTTACTATCAGGAAATGTGCATTGTGCAAAAAAGAAGTACTCCACATACATTTTAATTATAATATTTATATCAGTAAGTCTCAAGCGATGTGTCATATGGATTTGGAGTATACTTAGTATGAAATAAACGTAATTTAAATACATTTTGGTATATGTTTTTCACTAGGGCATTTAAATACCACAATATAAAACTCGCACATTGTCTACAGCAGAATCTTCTTGGTGATCAAAATTACATTCATCCGTTTATTTTATTGCAGCCAAATAACCAAGTGAACAAATCTGTTAGTGTGTAGTCAGGCTAGTTTTCCTTGAATGACACTCATTAACTAGCTACTTTTAGCACAACTCCTCTTTGACACATTTATAGTTTAAATAAGCTCTCTTATGTGTGTTACCTAGCAAAGAGGACCAATGTGTTCTTACGTACCTCCGCGGGCTGTTCCTCGACTTTATTCTCTTCTTGAGTTGCTATAACTCCGGCTGAAAACAACAGGACGTTCAGTAGAATAAGGAAGCATATAAACCTGCCGCCGCCATGCCGCTCGCCGGCCCGGAGAGGCATCTTAACGGATGGCTAGTGCGACTCCTACTGTGTTATTTCTCTGCAAATTCAGCTACTTAAACCGCGAATTCGTCAACATTAACGTTTTGTCGTTACGATCTGGCTAGCCCACCGTGGTCATCTTCGCTGACACCAAAGACTAATGCAAAACTGTCGGCTCAAAACTGACCGTGATTGGTCAGTTGGCAGATAAACGTGTACAGGAGAGCCAAACGTCACCGAAATTGAGGTAGACTATTGGTTGAAACCTCGGTTTAATGACGTATGAAGAAACACCGTCATGTTAGGTAGAGCTGCAACGTAAAAGGGAAATATATGAGATTAGAAACTCCTCTCACAGACGAGAATAGTTAAATCAAGTCAACTTAATTTATAAAGCGCTTTTAACAATGCAGATTGTTTCAAAGCAGCTTTACAGTGTTAAACAGGAAAATAATGCAGCATAATTTTATTAAAGGGGCTATATGCAACTTTTTCCCCAAAATAAACGTAACTATAGCCTTTTTATTTTACCATTTATGACTCAAACATCTCCTGATGAGCATACTGACACCTTGTCCGCTCACAGTGGGTGCACCTATAAGCCTGTATCCTATTTTTCATATTTTCTGACGGGTCGTCTTTTCCCGCGCTGTCTGCGGATGTGACGTCAAGCGCGTTCATGTTAAACGTTTCAGATCACTCTGCCACCACCGCTAGTCAGCGAGTAGCCTACACTCGCAAGCAGTGCAATGGATTTAACGAATACACAGAAGAGACCCAGGACAACTCGGACACCAACAGTAACTCCACAGAAGACTAAAAAAGTTAAACCCCTGACAAGTGGCCAAAAAAGGTCGAAGATTGAGAGAGACCGGCGCATTGCAAGGACTAGAGTGAACATCGGCTTCGCATTTGACTTCGCATATATATATATATATATATATATATATATATATATATATATATATATATATATATATATATAAACAAAAATAAATATGAATAGTGCATCAGTAATGTAAAGTCTTTTTGGGTGTCTAGAAAAGCGCTATATAAAACTGATGGATTATTTATTATATAGCCATGTAAAGCTACATTATATTGTTTGTTGTTTCTATATCTTAACAAAAAATAAGAGGTAAATGAAGATGTAAAGTGTGATGCATTTTATTTCACATAAGACATGTAGTCAATAAATATTGCTAAATAGTATTATGTATATGTGTCTTTCATACTTGGTGATAGTAAGCAACTTGTGTATAATAAGTGGTCAAGGACAGTGCTCAGTCGTCAAGGACAGTGCTCAGATTTGTGTTTTTAATATTCTACGAAAGTTTCGGTCTGTGCGCCCTTCATCAGCGTGTATGCCAATGGCGAAATGGGTTTATTTATTTATTTAATGGATACATTTTTTGTGTAGTTTGTCAGCTACACGTTTGACGTTTTGATAAGAGAACACTTATCTCAAACATTATATGTATTTGACTGTTCTTACCTCTGTAAACATAATGTTGACCTCCTTGCAGCAGATGACTTGTGAAGTGTACACGTACGAGTGCGCGCTGCGAGAGCGAGCAGAAATGAAGATCAGTTCTGTTTTTTGGCCACAGGTGTCAGTCGCGAGTTTAAATTTCAGAAAAACGCATATAGCCCCTTTAAGCTGTCTAGCCATTCTGGAGAAAACGGTGATGTCATCAGTTCATTCAATTATCATACAGTGACAGTGTGGGCTTTAGATCAGTAATTTAGTTTATATGGTTAATTTAGTTTAATAATTAGATTTATGTGGATATTTAGTTGAAAAATTTAGTGTCCCCAACTGAGCACGCCAGAGGCAACAGTGGCAAGGAAACCAAAGCCCATCAGGTGACCTAATGGAGAAAAATAAACCTTGGGAGAAACCAGGCTCAGTCGGGGTGCCAGTTCTCCTCTGGCCAATTAACAAACAGCAAATGATTATTATTATGGCAACTTTACAGGTCAGAGGTCATAATAGATCAGAATAGTCGAAGGATCGGAGGCAACACGCTGGAGACGGGTTTATTGAGGATGATGTTGATTAAATAATTATTAAAGTGCAATATTCGGATGATCGGAGGCAACACGCTGGAGACAGGTTTATTGAGGATGACATATGGCCTATGGCCCTGTCCCAAATGGCACCCTAAACCAGGGCTCTGAACCGGTTCAAGGAACGAAAACGAAAACCGGAAACGAACGAAATTTTAAGAGGAACAAAAACGGAAACGAAATCAAAATCAATTTGAATCGTTCTGAACAGAAACGTTAATTTGAAATGACCATTAACCGGTTAATAACGTTATTTTATCGTTCTCTTTAATATTTTAATTTGGCAGTGACCAATCATGAAATGAGTAGTACAGCATGTGACGTTGACGGATCAAGCGTGAGTGAAATGCCCGCGCACCATCGTCTATGAATCTACCGGTAACGCAAGTCAGTGTGAGCGCGCATTTTCATGCCTCAAGTACATTTCTTTCCCCGCTGAGGTCTACAATGAATGTGCAGGTATTGGAGGACATTCTTTTCGAACGTTTAAATAAGCAGTACGGACTTTAAGCTCAAATAGACTGATTTAGGATAGTTTATGGATTCCGTTTAAGCCTATCCAAGTAGGCTATAGCATCTATCAAACATTTTTCCTATAGTCTTTCAGATTGCCAATACAGGACAGGTCAATGTTTTCTATATAGACGGTTGATGCTTCGTATTAAATGGTATGTTATATTGCATTAAATGCAAGCTTTATTAGCTGACTGAATTTGATTATGTGATGCAAGAACGTGTTGCGCAGTGTTTGCTTTGAAATTAGCAGTTGACGGTGCATTAAAAGAGCAATGGTTATCCAGTTTATTTATTCTTTATTCATGCATTTTTTAAAACAAGTCGTGTTGAAAAAAAGTTATGTACAAAGAATGTTATCACTCTTCTGAAAATAATTCGGCATTAGAGGCCACTTTCGATTGTCAAACGCTCCATTAAAACAGGTCCGCTGTTTATGCCTTGTAATTAATGCATGTATTTCTGGTTTTAAAAATGTTATTAAATAAATATTCAAGTTTAATTACAATGTGTTATATTATTATTGAGTGAAAATAAGTCTATTTATACATATTTGTTTAAAATTTATACATATTTGTTTAAAGTATAGGCTTAATTAAAATAACGTTATTAACCGGTATTTTTTCATATCAAACCGTTTTCGGAACAGTAATGTTTATTGAGGAACGCAAAAACCGAAACGCTATAATATCGATTCTGCTCGGAGTGAACCGATTGATATTTTTTTCCGTTTTTAAGCCCTGCCCTAAACCCTCACGGTCTTCCTCTGAGTCCGCACTTTCACGACGTGATGCTGCTTTGACTCGCGAGCACCCTTCTGAGACCTAAAATGACAAATGGGAAACCCTACGGTCTCGTGGACTTAACGGACACGCCCACGCAGAGGCCATTGTAAGTCCACAAGACCGAAAGTGCACATGAAGCGTGCCATTTGGGACAGGGCCTGTGTTTCGGACGCAGCTTTGGTGTCGTGTGATCTTAGCATTTATGCTAACGAGGATTTTTTGGCTAAAAAGTTTAAAATTGCCAATGCTGTTACCATCAAATTCTGTTACCAAGGTAGAGTAACAATGTTGGCAGTATGTAACAGAATTGACAGTAACAGAGTTGACAAACAATACTATAAAGAAATTTTTTTTTGCTGTTGTTGTTGAAAGTAACTTGTGTTTGGCACAAAATTGAATATGTTTTCAATAAGATACTGGAAAGAATTTCTGTTTTTTGAAATGCGAAATGTATCTCCAATTATAGAATCAGAAGCTCAGCCAGGTAATGCTGACAAGAGACCAGCCCTCACATGGCATCCTGTGGGCCAGAGACTCTACTTTACCTATATTGCATAGAGAGAACCAATTATAGAATCACTCATAAACTGAATCATAAAATACATGTAAATGCCCATTTTATCATTATTTACCACTGGTGCTTAATCATCGATATTTCGATTGTTAATCTTTATGTATTTGCTTGTTTTGTCATACACCTTCGTACATTTGCAAATGAAAATAAAGTAAATGTCATCCATTAATCAATAGCAAGAAGCAGGCAGAACATCAGGAAGTCAGCTTCAGATAGTTCTTATGGGGTAGGAGCCACTTCCATTTTAAGTCATTCGCCGACAGCTGTTGTCAATCACCTTCTGAGGTCAGTCTGTGTCAGGGCAACAGTCCAATTTTGGTCATGTTGCCCTGGCATTAAACATGCATGAACCATGTGTCAGCTGTTCCAATTTTTAGAGAGTGCAACTGAGATCAGCTATAAATTCATTTAGTTAAGAGTTTATTTCTTCATAAGGGTCCTATTTTCATATAAAACACAAATCACAAGACAAAAGGTATAAAAGCTTTGCGTTGGCGTGGATATGTCTCAAACTTGCTCTTGTAGTAATCATGACAGAGCTGTGCAGCCAGTGCCTGGTTATAGAGTACATACAATACCACCAGCCACCAGGTTAATGAACTGCAGCCACAACAAACACTCATGGCTACATAAATCAGAAGCTCGGCCAGGTAATGCGGACAAGAGACCAGCTCGAACCAGCCCCCACATGGCATCTTGTGGGCCAGAGACTCTACTTTACCTATATTGCGTAGAGAGAACAAGATTTATTTTTGTAAATAATAATGAAATAAAAGGTTTTGTAAGCAGGTTTGCACTAGCTTCCTACCCGAGTTGTCAGTCCTCATCTTGGCCAGCAGTGAGAGTGACCGGTGCTGGAGGAGTGATGCCCAGATGAAAAGAAGAGTCCCGATTACATGATACCATGATGTGAGTTGTTTAAAGAGAGGAACAGCACCTGACATTGCAGAGACACACACATAGTAAAATTTAGGGAAATATCCAGATACATCGGGCTGCTATATTCTAAAATATTTGTGTCAATTTTAAATGAATTAGGTTTGCAATTTGGAGGTGCATTTTAGTGAAAACAACAACATTATTAAGTGTTAGAATCTGAAGTACTAACCTGATTGTGGCATAGAGGCATTTAAACACAGGATAGTTAGTCCAAGTAGGACATAGTAACCCAACCCAAATGCATACTGGACTATATGGATCACACCATTAGAGAATATGCTGACGAACAAGCACTCCAATAGTCGTCTAAAGGAATGGACCCATAGTAGCACTTGTAAAAGCAGAATGGACACATGTAACTCTGAAAATCACACATAATTGAGCATGTGAATATTCATTGGATGATGCATGTAAAGTAACAGATAAAAGCAAATAGATATTCATGAGATTAAGGGTCTCCCTTAAAGGAATAGTTCACTTCACCCCAAAATTAAAATTCTGTCATCATTTACTCGCCCGCAAGTTGTTCCAAACCTGTATGAATTTATTGGTTCTGTTGAACACAAAAGAAGATATTTTGAAGAATGCCGGCAACCAAACAGTTGATGGTTCAACAGTTGAACCAAAACATTGACTTGACTTCCATAGTATTTTTTCCCTACGATGGAAGTCAATGGGGTCACCATATTCTTCAAAATATCTCCTTTTGTGTTCAGCAGAAGAAAGAAATTCATACAGGTTTTGAACAACTTATGGGTGAGTAAATGATAAAATAATTTTCATTTTTGGTGAACTATCCCTTTAAACAATGTACACAAAGAGCTTTCAGAATTTTTCTGATTGTATTTCTTTTTTTTAAATGGCATAGTTGCTTACTACATTATCACAGTTAAATATAGCAACATGCTGGTCATTAAAAAAGTAAGATGAAGTGGAAAAAAACATCTTTGCAATTTGAAGTACCGTTCCACGCATCTCTTGGTCTGCCAGTCAAACAGCAAAGCGCGCCAATTAGCCAATCAGGGAGTGTCTCGCTCATGACGACAGAACGTATGGAGAACAGTAGGAGCAGCCCATTCCACATGACAGACACCGCATAGAAATGAGAGAAGCGCCTAAAGAAAGCGTCAGAAAAAAATGTTTTTTACACAATCGTGCTCAAACCATAATATCTGAGGATTACTGAGAACTACAATTAATCCAAAATCACCTCTTTGATATGTCAAAAACGAGCTGCCAGTTTGGGCGCTTGATGTGTTCCTTAGTTTTTCCATATCGGATTAAATCTTGAAACACATCCTCGAGCCTGCTGGGCAGTTTCAACGAAAACTTATAAATGCAAAATGCTACTATAAAACATAGCGCTAACAAAAACCATATAATATTAACTATTGTATGCATCGCATCAGCATCATACTTCCGTCCTCTCGTGTAATGGTTCCGAAAGGAAACAAATACTGGATATTTTGGGTTCCACTGACAGGACACCGCTGCATGGTCAGGTAATGTGCCATCTGCCATGACAAAATAAAACCCACAAAGAAGAAACATTACTGCCTAGCTATACAATTTAATAATCTTAAAATATATGAAAATGAATGTTAAGTTAAACGAGTATTTCATCTATTTTATTCCCCACTGTGGATCAGAAAACATTGGAGAAATAATAATCAGAACACCCTGATACTGACATGGCACGATACTATACGTTTCTAAACTATTTGTCTACTAATAGGCTATTTGTCTATCGGGTGGTTTCCTTTAAGGCAGTTTAAATGAAAAAAGAACACCTGGACTAAGATGTCCTGAACTAAAATAATCTGAATTAGCAAAACTGAGGTTGCCAATAAAACATGGAATGAACCAAGAAAAGCTATAATTGTATGGAAACAACAACAAAAAACCCTCTAGTGAACAAGAGACAAGTCTTTAAAAGCAAATAGCAAAGAAAAGCTGTGGAATCAAAAAAAAAAAAAAAACCTAATACCTGGAAATCTATATGTAAATCAATGCAAATTCACAAGAAAAAACAACAACAATTTAAAGTAAGAAGACTAGAGCTACTCCAGGGCTAAATTTAGGATTAAATTAAACCTACCAGGAGGCAGGTTTAACTTCTGATTAATGTTGGGTTTTAAAGAAGACATGTATATAAAAATCATGGTATATAGGTGTGTATGTGTGTGTCAGTGTATCTGATACACAGTGTATCTATATATATATTGATCTTCATTGGCATAGTCCAAGCAATCCATGTGTTTTCTTTGAAACACAACATTAATCTGAAGTTAATCCCGCATCCTGGTAGGTTTAATTAAACCTCAACTCCAAGTCTAAGGATAAAGTGAGGAAAATAAGTATTTGAACACCCTGCTATTTTGCAAGTTCTCCCACTTAGAAATCAGGGAGGAGTCTGAAATTGTCATCGTAGGTGCATGTCCACTGTGAGACATAATCAACAAAAAAAATAATACAGAAATGACAATATATGATTTTTTAACTGTTTATTTGTATGATACAGCTGCAAATAAGTATTTGAACACCTGTCTATGAGCTAGAATTCTGACCCTCAAAGACCTGTTAGTCTGCCTTTAAAATGTCCACCTCCACTCCATTTATTATCCTAAATTAGATGCACCTGTTTGAGGTCGTTAGCTGCATAAAGACACCTGTCCACCCCATACAATCAGTAAGAATCCAACTACTAACATGGCCAAGACCAAAGAGCTGTCCAAAGACACTAGAGACAAAATTGTACACCTCCACAAGGCTGGAAAGGGCTACGGGGAAATTGCCAAGCAGCTTGGTGAAAAAAGGTCCACTGTTGGAGCAATCATTAGAAAATGGAAGAAGCTAAACATGACTGTCAATCTCCCTCGGACTGGGGCTCCATGCAAGATCTCACCTCGTGGGGTCTCAATGATCCTAAGAAAGGTGAGAAATCAGCCCAGAACTACACGGGAGGAGCTGGTCAATGACCTGAAAAGAGCTGGGACCACCGTTTCCAAGGTTACTGTTGGTAATACACTAAGACGTCATGGTTTGAAATCATGCATGGCACGGAAGGTTCCTCTGCTTAAACCAGCACATGTCAAGGCCCGTCTTAAGTTTGCCAATGACCATTTGGATGATCCAGAGTAGTCATGGGAGAAAGTCATGTGGTCAGAAGTCATGTGGTCAAGAAGTGAATCTCAGTTTTACTGATCCACAGCGTGTGATTGGCTGTTCACTTCTGATGTCACAGCTAAACTCCTAAACTCCGGATCAAAGCCTGAGTTGACAGAGAAAGCTGATGATCAGCATCATGGGACCAACAAAGCCTGAATAGATTGGTTTGGTTTTGTCAACTCTAAACTAATCCTGTAACCCTGAGTTTGTTAAACTACCATCATGGTACAGGCCCCAGGAAACCACCCGTATAAGCAAGCGGTGCTCATCTGCAGAGCCAAAGGATGTCCATCTCCACCTCTCTGGACGTCCAATGGGTGGAGGGATAGAGTTATGATAGGGTTAGGTTAGGGTTAGAGTGTGGTTGGGTATTCTACTAGCTCCACCACTATATTATGCCCAAATTACATTGAGAGAGGTGGGCCTGGACGTCCAGAGAGGGGGAGCTGGACTTCACCCTCCACCCATGGCTCTGCTGTGAGCAGCCTCTCCATATAAGTACTGTACTACAATTTGCAGTTCTACATATGAACACATGGGGGCAGCAGGCAAAATATATTTTGCCAGTACTCTCAGAAATGAATTGGTTCGCTGGATAAATTGGTTAGATAATGTTTTTCTTTTGTCTACTCCCATACAAGCTTTTTAGTTAAGATTATGTTTTAATTAGGGAGCACATGTGTCTTGTGATCCCAGCAAATCACTGCTAAAATACACAAAGACATCTAAAGTGTATTAAAATGTGTAATTTTCCATCTATATGTTTGTCTTGCTTCAGATATGATATAGTCTGATATCATGTTTAAAGCATGTGGTGTATGGAGTCTTTGAGGATGTGTTTTGTTTTGACTCGCAATAGTCTGAGCACATAACTGGTAAATGTACATTTTACTTAAGTTGTCCTCTAGGCGACAAGGAATTAAAAAGCAGTAAAAACGAATACTCTTACTATGTCAGGATGTCTACTACTTAGAAGAAAATATCTATAGCACAGTGTCATAGAAATATGACATGACTGGTCCAGTGACACGACTTGACCCACGTTAAGGGATAAAATGTTTTGTACCAATGTACAATCCCAGTCATATTTTGCCGCACATGTGTATTTTCATGACCCATCCAATAAATAATAGTATTTGTGATTAAAAAAAAAAACTTATCATCAATACTTGATATGATTTATGCAATCATTTGTGTGTGTGTGTGTGTGTGTGTGTATGACTCTTACCTTTAATGGGGTTCTGATTTATAACAGGAAGTAAAGCAATAACTAGACTAGACAATATGCGTTTGTCTGTTTGCTTGCACAGTTTGCCTGCAATGCAAGGAAATCTCATTCCCCACTTGAGCTATTAACTATACCACGTGTTCAGTCAATAAAAGTGTGTGTGTGAAAGAGAACAAATCAAAACCTCTGAAGTATTTGACTCCAGGATGATAATAGAAAAAGCAGGTTTCCTATCTAAGGAAGTGTGCAGTGTTTCCTGCCCCCTCCTGACTCTTCCTCACTGTACCCAGTGCTGGACCATATTAAGATCCCTTCTGACACTCATTGTCATTTCTCTCCTCTTTTCATTCTTTTGTCCCTCCTGCCCATCCATCCATGGTGCTTCTCCACCCATTTCTTTATGGCCTTTTCTGCTAGACTGGGTAAACCCAGCCTGACCTGCCGGTGATTTGATTTCGCCCTGCAGCTCAGGCTGGAAACCTGTACATATTTCTATCCTGCTTCTGTTACAAATTTGCGGGGATCACAAACCAAATTTGCCAATCACAAACCGGCTTATCCACCTGGCGCACTATTGGCGGGTTTAACACAATGACGGAAGCGATGGATCGCTGGTCTGATTGGTTGAAGGACTACCCAATTGCGTGATAGCCAGAAACTTTTCGGCATCTTCCGCATCTTCCAAAACTCACACCAACCCAATTTCTCACAAAAACTTGTCTTTACAGTATTCCATCCACCCATTATCCACCCATCCATCCATCCATCCCCCTTGTCTTAATCCCCTAAACAGCATTTATAGGACTTTTTAGATGCCGCTTGCTCCAAAAACCCGGAATCTAATAATTATTAATCTGTTTTTATTAGATCACATAAACGTGGTAGGTATAATTGTGCATTTATATAATTTGATAGGGATTGAAAGTGCAAATATGGTTAGATTGTGTGAATTATATTGCTCTATCACACTTTATTGTCCTGTTCGGGTTGGTTGAACCGGGTTCATTTTCCATGACTTTCCCTGTGTTTTCTTTTCCAGAAACCAGTGCTGATGACAGAGCAGGAACTGGCACACCTTGACCAGGCCCTTTGGGATGTGGTAGGCAATAGAGTATTCAATTATTAAATCATGGTTAAAAATTCCCTCTGTCCTATATTGAACAAACCAACACAAAGAGTTCCCTTTGAGGGCTTTTCCATGCCTGCTGCTAGCATGAGTCCAAAATATAGGAAGTGCTTTCTTTTTCCTAATCCCCTGCTCTGAGGGGGAAGTGTTTTAGGTGCTTTGACTCCCAGCAGAAATGACCAGGACAGGAAACATGTGGTGGTTGGAGACTCAAACTCTAACCCTTGCATTCAAACCTCCAAATGAACAACCAGGACCCATAATGCATCAGTTCACAGTCCCTGCAACAACAACCTAAAAGAGACTTAGAGCCAGATTTACTACAGCTTGCTCCAGCTCAAACCCTCTTTTTGCGTTAAAAAAACTACTGTCAGGATTTATTTACTAAAGGCGCGCAGTGATAAATTAGCGCTGAAAAGCAAATGCAATAAGGCTGACCTTACGCCAAGTCTTTAACCAGACGCTAACGGGTAGATTGCGTTAGTCACTGCGTCTGTGTTCTTTAATTTGCGTGTCGCTGCTCCCTCCCGCCTTAGATGTAACAACAGGGGAGGGGGGTGGTTGCCTACTGGAAACCTACATGCAGATGCAGGTAAGGGGGAGGTGCTGACAGGTATGGAGGTCTCCAGGGCGGGTCTAGGACTTCGGGCGGCCATGGCGGTTCAGGAGTCTCGGGTGGCCATGGCGGTTCAGGTGCCGTGGACTGCCATGAAAGGTCAGGAGCCGTGGGAAGAGCCCCACCCACATTTGCCCCACCCACGGGTACATAGCACCCCCCCGCCAACCCCCCCAAATTTCCTTCGGAAGTCAGGGGTGGCAGAAAGGGCTCGGGGAATGGGGCAAGTTTGTGAGTAGGAAAGGGCTCGGGGAATGGGGCAAGTTTGTGAGTAGGAAAGGGCTTGTGGAATGGGGCAAGTTTGTGAGTAGGAAAGGGCTCGTGGAGAACTGGAGCTGGCTCGTTTAGAACTGGTGCTGGCTAGTGGAGAACTGGAGCTGGCTCGTGGAGAACTGGTGCTGGCTAGTGGAGAACTGGAGCTGGCTAGTGGAGAACTGGAGCTGGCTCGTGGAGAACTGGTGCTGGCTAGTGGAGAACTGGAGCTGGCTCGGGGAGATCTGGAGCTGGCTCGCGGAGAACTGGTGCTGGCTAGTGGAGATCTGGAGCTGGCTCACGGAGAACTGGTGCTGGCTAGTGGAGAACTGGAGCTGGCTCGTGGAGAACTGGTGCTGGCTAGTGGAGAACTGGAGCTGGCTCGTGGAGATCTGGAGCTGGCTCGTGGAGAACTGGTGCTGGCTCGTGGAGAACTGGTGCTGGCTCGTGGAGAACTGGTGCTGGCTCGTGGAGAACTGGAGCTGGCTCGTGGAGAACTGGTACTGGCTAGTGGAGAACTGGAGCTACAGGTTCACTCCAAAAATCAATGAACCAGTGGTCCATGACGTTCTGTGGCTCTGGTGCGGCAGCGGCCATCTTAATTGATGGCTTATGCTTCGCGGCGACCACTTTGTTACGGGACTTAGATGCAGCGGCGGCCATCTTCTTTGGCGGTTTGGGCTTTGGGACAGGCAGGACAACTCGGGAAGACCCACTGGAGGGATATGTGGAGGAAACTGTCGGTGGGTGAACTGACCAGGCTGCGTGCCCTTCTGAGAGGACTGGATGAGGAAGACACATTTTTTCTTGAACCTCTTCAATTTCGAAAACGGAACCAATTAAAAAGAGAATCAGATTAATAGACTCAACTAGGGAGAAGGAACAGGCAGGTTCAATATACCGAATTGTGTCCTCGTCCAGTACCTTCAAAAAACAGCCCCCACAGACGATCCACCGCTGAAACATTGCCACAGATGATCCACCGCTGAATCCCTTTGGGAGCACGGGAGAGATTGGAACCAGGAAAATTCCCATCCTTGTAGAAGTCCTTACTGTATGGTCCGTTGTTCTGTTACAGATGTAGGATGCAGCAGGGATGAGGCAGAATTGGAATTTTCTCAAGAAACAGTTTTATTAGACACAGGAACAAAACAGCAACCAAACACCATAAGCAATCATAACAAACATAACAACGGACAAGGAGTGCAGGGAAGTGAGTCCAATATAAAGGGAATGCAAACGACGAAGACCAGGTGCAGGGAATCCTGGGAGAGCGTTAGAGATGATAACGGAGTGTGTTGAGGTGTGGGACAGGGAAGATCATGGGAAACTGAGTCCCGGACAGGCGTGGATTGTAACGTTAGTTCTTAAAGGAATTATTGTGTAGAACATTTAAAAAATCCGAAGAACCTTTTTCCACTATGAAAAATCATTTGTGCGTTGAAAAGGTTCCATGGATGTTAAAGGTTCTTCAACCATAGATGCCAATAAAGAATCTAAACAACCGAGATTGCTCCCAAGATTTGATATTGTCCGTCACTCATACACAATACATGGCCTTAGTGCATTGTTTGCCTGGAGATGTCCTGTGTCATACGGCTTACTGTTACACAACAAAAGGTAGCCCCCCTCCCTCCCTTTCCAGTTTTATCCTTTGGATCCACCCATATCCCACAGGCAGCTTCTCTGGGACATTCTATCTCAGCTTGCTGGAAAAACAAGGGAGGTTACTAGTACTCCGCCAGCCTCCTTACCTCCAGAGAGGGGGGAACAGAAATACTGTTAATGATTGTAGTCCAGTAACACTTTACAGTACAGGAAGCATGGCCACACAGATTGTTTACAGACAATGGAATGGTCAAAGTGTCTTCCTCTGCAAAATTTGTCACATAAGACAAAATGTAGTATTTCTTTCAATACATTTCTCAAAGGTGGTTCAGGTACATAATTTATTCTAGTTCAGTTGGTTGGTAGTCTTTCTGTTTGGCCGAGATCAGTGAAAAAGGAAATTCTGTCAGAAAGGTGTTAGGTTTTTCATGCAACCAAATTTGTCTTTAACTTCTCTAGTTTTTTTAATTAAAATTGCTACTTTTTACATTAAAAATCACACTTTCTATTTCATACAAAAACTAAGAAAATAGTCACATTTGTTCACTGAATCAAATTTACTTAATTTTTCTTTTTCCTTGATTTTGCAGTTTTTGCACAGATTTTTTAAAAGTAAATTTCACATATGGAAACTCTACTTAAATAAGTTAAATAAAATTAACCAAAAAAATAAGTACATTTATCTTGTCCAGTAATTTATACTTTCCTTTGCAATACATTTTACCCAAACACTGTAACACTGAATTAAACCAATTAATTAAACTGAATTGAACAAAAATTATATTGTGTAGACACCATATCTATATAAGTAACGCTTTACCCACCCATGACAATAACATTTGACAGATCGTTTATGAGGATGAATGTGTCATTTTTTGTAGAAAATGAACTCCAGATGTCACAAAATGGCAAGTTACTAAACCTAACAACAAAAGCAATGATGAAATTGTAATTATTAAACGTTCTTCAGTGCTGTGAAGATGAATGTGCATTTAAACTGGGTCATTTATGTAGTAGATATGTGAAATTATTTTTTAATTTGGTGCCTTCTAGACTTAGCCTGGTCTTCTCGTACATTTCATTTGTACAGAGTCTCACCACTCTCCATTGACAAGCGTTACTTCCTTGAAGGCGGGTACTTTGTTGAAGTTTAAAACTATTGGATCTGCCAAGAGCCACTCTGGATCTGCCATAACCAATCGCTAACGTTTGGTCGTGACGTATGTCATGCGACGTTCGCCTCTGTTTCTCACATGGAAGTCTGTAAAAATAACTGTGCAGATTGTGCATGCCACCTCAGTGATAAAACCTAAAAGTTGTGCATTCGGATTGTGATTTCCTGTTGACGCACTGTTCACGTGGTCCGTAACATGATTGTATGCTGTAAATAAAATGTCATATGCGGTATGATAAGAATAAATGCTGCCGTAAATAACGCCCCAATTCAAATGTTTACGTGCTTTTCTTCTTTTTATTTTTGGAGCGGTGATGAAATATATTACTCTTGTAAATGCTTGCCAGCATTTAAATAAATACAAGTCTAGAAGTGCAATCCAAATTACAGCAAAGCACAAACGTACGGTGCTCTGCAGTGGTCAAAAAGGATATAAACAGTGAATTTTGATATATGGGATTTGGACAGCAATTAAATTACCACACGACCAAGGTGTCTAAAACAGTAGGTAATTCGGCCAGGGATTTTTACGCGGGTGGTGGGAGACGGACGGCAATAAAATCACCACTGTAAATGATGACAATACCTTCCGACCCCACGAGAAACAATTACCATCCGAATAGGGCTTCAGCCAACTCCTTCACCACAAACGGAGCGGGCTGGAAAATCAAACTTTTCCTGAACCCCGTGGGGAGGAGGACCACAACATCATGGCCACCAACAAAACTTAGCAAAGATTGTTCTTGATCCAGCTTTAACTTTTGGATATTCGGCAGCGGTGCCACAACGCAATGAATGGCTTCGCTCGCATCTTTCTCCGCCGCCATTACTGAACTATAACTCAAACTAGCGCACGACATCAACGTCATCGTTCTCAGCCACTCCCTCTGTTTGCTGATTGGACCAGTAAAAATGTGTTCGGAGAAAACCTAAGAATATAATATAATAATGAAAATTGAGCCGAAGTACGTAGGAGGGCGGAGCCAGGCTATTCTAGACTGAGAAAGTGAATGAAAATGTATTTTTGAAAGACACGGCACAAATGCAGCAGGAGTCAGATTTCATTCATCACAAGAGCGAAGAGCTGAGGTAAGCGTGGCAGTCATTCACGACGCGTGTCCAGTCTGGCGCGTTTCAGATCATGCCTATGGAAGCTTAACTTTCATAGGAATTAATTGAAAAGTTGAAACACTCACTTTGCTCCGCACCGCTCTGTTATGAATGCCCGAGCCGAGCGGCCGTACGCATTTACATTCTGTGAGTGAGATCCCACCCCTAAGGGTGGGTTGATAACATGCGAAACTAGCTCCTACTGGCTGTAGTCTTTAGGCTCTGGCCAAAAAATCCTCCGATTACGCAAGATGACGATATTTGCGTCATCGGAGGATTTTTTTCCCTAAATAAAATGCATAATTCTCTCGTCTCAGGGGGATATGAGGGGGGAAAGTACGATAATTCGAATATACTACCGGGTTTCTACTGATACAAAGCTTAATGCTAATTGCTGAAGTAACCCTTTAAATCAATTATTCAAGCCCCAGTGCATGATGGGAACACCAGTATCAGAAAAGTTGAGTAGTTTTACTTAAAGTATCTGTAAAATATCCAAAAACCACTAGGCCAGTGTTATATTTTTTGTTCAGTTGAGTACTAACAATATCCCAAATGTTTCCAACTATTTGTAAATTGTGAGAAATTGCTATTTTAACCAAGGAACCGGGATGTTTGAAGGAGTCGCCTTTCCGTTTTTATTTTGCAGAAATGCTTTACTCTCACTGCAGTGTAAACAAGTGTCATAACAGCCGCCGAGAGAATGCACAGAGTAACGTCATAACATCATTTTCAACACACTCAGATGTATCTAATATGATGAACAGAGCTCCGTTACCTCATACTCATGACCGGAAAAACGAAAATGGCGACTGTGGCATAATAAAAGTCCCGCCGGCGACTATGCCATAATAAAGGTCCCGCTGCTCGCGAGGCTTGTGTTGCGCTCTTCTTATTAACAATCGCTCCTGCTTCTGCTTCATACTACAGTAATGTTAATAATTGCATCCATGAACATGATTTCTGCCTGAGTCCTATCCCGATTATTTCCCACTGGCTGTAAGGTGAAGACCACATGTCCCAGGATTCTGCGCTCAAACTTGGCGTCATCAAACCAGTGATAATTTTGACAGCATATCTTGATTTAGTTTTAGTCATAGTATTTTGACTAAAATGCCATTTAGTTTTAGTTATATTTTAGTCACCTGAATTGTTTTTAGTTTTAGTCGACTAAATATCATAAGATTTTAGTCGACTAAATCTACAGTAGATTTAGTCTCCTAAAATCTAATGAGTTTAGTTCAATTGTAATACATTAAGAATTTAAGCATTACATAACCGACTGTCACTTGAACTGACATTTTGACAAAAGAGAGCTCAATTAACTTTTTTGTTTATTTTTTAAAAACATCTATATAATTTTTATAACTTTGTATTTCTGTTTTAGTTAGTAGGCCATATCAGGTTAAGCTAAAGCTTCAAATAAGTTTGTTTATTTATTTTTTTAAATTTAAGTTAACATTTATTTAATTTCAAGTAATGAAGTTTTTTGGGGTTTTAGTTAACTATTATAACCCTTATACTTTATTGAATATGTGTCAAATACTGGTCTTTCCTCCTGACTATGAATTAAATGGGAATGAAATTAAATACAGTTTATTGTGTAAGCAAAAACGAATATATAATGCGTGACTTTTAATTATAAACAAAATACACGTTGACTCTTATTTTGAAATGTCTGCACCTTACTATTGCAGTTGCAGGATGCTCATTAAAGTTCAGGAGATAAAATATGCATTGTTACAACCGTCTAAAACATATTACTATATAAACATCGTAAAGTAAACATTGGCATTATTCATCAGCATTAGTTCATAAACAATTGCCTGGCATATGTGCGCTATTCATTGATTGTGAGCCGCTCTGGAGCACTGTATTGGGGATGCGGGGGTGAGCCTGTAGAGCGTGCAACAGCGCCGTGTTTTCCACTTTTAGATCAGCACGTTCAAATCAAATGTGCGCATCTGTTACACAGGATATCAGTTCTGACTGGATCTCTTCCCTAATCGTCCCTCCCTAACATTTTCATCTCGTTTTTATTTGTTGACGAAAATGACAGGAAGGTTTCGTCATAGTTTTCATCGAATACTAGTTTTTATTTAGTTATCGTCTCTTTTCGTCAGTGAAAAAAGGTTGTTGACGGAAAATTATGATAAATTATTCGTCAACCAAATTAACACTGCATCACACTACGCCTTTGTTTTGAACAGGCAACCTCTAGCGGACGGAAAAGTTACATAGTGCACCTTTAAAGCTGCAGTCCTTAACTTTTTGCGCTCTAGCGGTTAATAAACAGAACTGCATGCGTCTTGCGGAAGAACATTGCAGCCGGAGTTACTTCTCTCTGATTATGTCTATGGCGAGTCACGACTGTGCTCCTCCGCAGTGGTTCCTACCAGACCGGTCTGAAATAGTCCCAATATAAACACTTATTATAAGTGTACCGTAGTGATTCAGGGTAAGACAAAAACACGGTTTGGAAATGGATTCATGTTGTACATTCTCATTATAGAATTTTTGCAAATCTTGAACACAAAAAAAGTTACGGAGAGCAGCTTTAATTTTTGATATTTTATTTCTACAAGCTTGAATTGAATACTAATATAGAATTATTCTTGCCTGAACTAACTTTTTAATGTAGAAAGACATTTGGTTTTAGTAGGATTTACTTCAGCACAGAATCATTTTGATCAGTACTGTCATAGAAATTCCCATTAAAAAAAAATCTAAATTGAAGTGCTAAGGTGATCTTCCGCCTTGCCCAATCCAGGGACAGCATCCCGTAAAGTTTGGTGTTGAGGGTCAAACTAACAAACTTCTGAGCATGCTCAGTTCGAGTTCACTGATCACTCATAATCCCTTGCACTTGAATAATTTGTGTTTTTGGTTAAAGAATGTGGACTTACATATGTATTTGTCATTCAGAATTAATGTTAGCTCTATAGTGTTATTAATTAGCCTCTGTCTTACGTTTCAAGTCCTCATTAGAGTGATTATTTCAATTAATATATACATCCTTTGGTAGAAGTACCTCATGACATTTTCTCAGCTGACTATACACAAGGTTAGCCTATTTATCGGAAGGTTCTGCAAAATAAAGACAGTTCTTCATGTCAGCTCAGCTTAACATAAAATGGAACTTGGATCCACAAGTAAAAAACATTATTTTGAGTCCAACTTCAGATTTGTAGTGTCATAAAATGCACATAAGATACCTTCCTAGAACACAGTTTTCAAAAATCCGGACTGCAACATAAGCATATAACTTTCGAGATTAAAACAGGAATTGATCAAATTATTACAAAAATATTTCCATATTTCTTTAATATTTTTGGACCCACTTTATATTAGGTGGCACTTACATTTATAATACTGTTGACACTTCCCTTACCCCCGAACCCTACCCTTAAACTTACCCAGACCACCACACTGTAAAAAAGCCAACTAATTAAAAGTTCTCCAAATAAACATAAAACAGTAAATTGAACTGAGATATTTTGATTGGAAGTGTTCATGCATCAAATTAAGTTCATTCAAAAATTCGTCCCTTAAATGTTGAAAACGTGCAATGTTTTGTTGATCATACTAAATAATTTTAGTTTTCAATGAAGTTTGTTAGCACATGCGCAGTTTGAACCCAGAACGCATGCGCAGTTTGAACCCAGTCTCTAGATCAAGTTCACAGTAGGTGGCTGTAATGCGCGAAATTGACAGGAATCGCCAAAAAAAAAGAAGAAGAAGAAAAAGAAGAAGGAGGGTTGATGCTGGTCGGTAGTGGTGTGCTCACGATGCTTCATTCAATTCAGCGTTTCTGAAGAATCACTGGTATGCATTAATCATTTCTATATTTGACTGTATGTTATTTGTATGTTATTTGTATGTATATTGTGCTCTTCCCAAACTGATGGCTAGTGATGGGCAGACCGAGGCTTCGTGAAGCACTGAAACAGTTGAAGCAAATGTGCCATATTGTTTCGAAGCTTCGAATCAATCTGACACCCGTCTCTTGCATGTGTTGATCTGAAATACCTTGACAATGATCCCATGTAAAAAAAAAAAAAAAAAAAAACATCATCTGTTTTTAACATCTGTCTGACAACTACACGATCTTGGTTTTGTAACCTGTAGCCTCCTCATTGTGAATTACTATAGTTTTTTTTGTGGTCATGAAAAATGAACCTTAATAAAATAAATAAAGCCACGTGTCACATTTGTTACATAACATTTTTATTCAAAAATATTATTTGCTCTGCTGTTGAAGGAGTTAGCCGACTTCTTTTTTTTTACATATCATTTCTCCAGCCTTTGAAAAAAATCCTCTCACATGGGACACTTGTTGTCCTCTGCACCCTCCAAAATGCCAGGATGAGAGCTCCTCAAATGGTGCATCAAGGCTAGCTGCCTATCACAATACACACATCCCACTTTATTTGGTGTTTCCAAATGGAAATGCTCCCACACCACAGATGTACAGCATCTCTTGTAATGGACAATAACAAAGATAACTTCCTGATTAACAACATCCTCATGCTGGGAAAATGTTATATAGCCTACACAAATGCAAGTTCTTAAAGGTGAAACCAAGATTTTATTAATTTCATGAGTTTAACTCTTATACAAAAGCCCTCAAAGTTATGAAAATGCAATCAGTCTTTTTTCCATTATAGAAGAATATGATCTTAAAAAAAAAACCCTAGCCCCTTTAATGTTTTTTGTTTCTTTTATTATGATTTGCCTGATATATTTTTCTACTGTACTTTCAAGCACCTGATCTGCATTTTGTAATACATTGAACACTGTTTATAATATACTTTCATAGTTAATGACTAAAATAATACTGTTTTATGTCAATGTTTAGATTCATGTTGTTAAGTAGCCTATTACCTTTGCTTTAAAAGTTTAATTCACCCAAAAATGAAAATTGTCATCTACTACATCTAACCTCAAGTTGTTCCAAACCTGCTTCTTTCTTCTGCTGAAGACAAAAGAACTGCCGTAGTATTTTATGGCTACCGTCAAATGTTTTAGTTGCCAGCATTCTTCAAAAATGTTCTTTTGTGTTTCACCTATAAGGGTAAATAAATGATGACTGACTTTTGATTTTTTAATGAACTAAACCTGCAAGCTCTATTTCTTTAATATGCATTGGTATGTTAATTAATTTGGTATGTATTAAATTACGAGACTCATGGGCGTCGGAACCATTGTATGTGGGTGGGACAAGACCCACCCACTTTTTACGATCAATGATGTTGGACCCACTCACTTTTATCGTCTCTAACATTCAGCACGTCTGTTTACCTACCCCTAATGGATAAACACTTATTATTAAACACGTTAGACGCTTTATTTCCACTTTTCTAATATTTTCGTCATTTTTATTGAAAATAAATGCCTTTCCGATCTGATATGTGATGGGAAAAGAGAGAAGATTGACTTCGGCGAAAGCCGGACTCGAACCGAGGTGCCGTGCGTCTTACCCCTACACTACTGCCACTTTTACTTATATGGCGATTTCCGTCATTTTGTCTTTCCAAACTATACATTTAGCAAGCAAAACAGTATATTTGTACTTTATGAGGACCCACCCACATTTGCTTTGCTTCCGACGCCCATGACGAGACTTGGTGCTATAATGTCATTGTTGTGCATCGGACACAAACTTAAAAAAAAACAAAAAAAACTGTCTTTTATTTAATTAGACTATTTTAATCATGTATAATGAATTAATATAGGCCTATAAATAATTGTGCCAACAAAAAGTACTTTGTTCTGTAATTCATTAGGTAAACACGACTATTTATGTTGTGACAACTTATGATTTTAATGTACATTTTGGAGTTGGGTGAACTTCAGTCGCTGTTGGTGGAGTTTACTCAAAAACACGCTTGCGATAAGTTGCCTTATTATTTCGGTTTTGGTTTCCTTGCCACTGTTGCCTCTGGCTTGGCTTGCTCAGTTGGGGACACTACATTTTTCAACTAAATATCCAAATAAATCTAATTATTAAACTAAATTAACCATTTAAACTAAATTACTGATCTAAAGCCCACACTGCCACTGTATGACAATTGAAATGAACTGATGACATCACCGTTTTCTCCAGAATGGCTAGACGGCTGAATAAAATTATGCTGCATTATTTTCCTGTTTAACACTGTAAAGCTGCTTTGAAACAATCTGCATTGTTAAAAGCGCTATATAAATAAGGTTGACTTGACTTGACTTGACTTTAAGTTGCCTCAAATTTTTTTTTTTTTTTACAGTGCACACCTGTCCATTACCTTACCCATATCCCACCTCAATATCACCCAAAAAGTTTTGCTATAATACAATATGAACACAATAAGTACATTGTACCTATTTTTTATGCAAGTATAGTAGTTAAGGCCACCTAATATAAAGTTGGACCACATTTTTAATCCCACTCTTTTTACATTCTCCATAACAAATCCATCCAAATAGTTTTAAAACTTAATCTAACTTTATTTTAGAACCCCCAACCCACCCTAATTCTCACCCAAGGCAGTTTGTTTAGTGGACATTGTGCATTTTGCATATCTTCACAGGTCCCTATCGTAATTGATCTCAGATAACGTGATTTAGACTCTTCCGTTAAGGTCTATGTTCTTGGGACCTTCGACCTCCGGAGTTTATAGACATGAAATGAACGGTCACATCTCTGATTAGTTAGTGTGTTGCGCGCGCCCCTCCCTCGTCTTCCTCCCTATCAGCGCACTTCAGTCACGCGCCCAGCCAGAATCCATCAGTGAGCGCGCAACAGGTCTTTATCAGGGGAAACAACTCAGAACAGCGCAGGGATTTCTGCTCCTTTCAAGGATTTTAAAAACCTGTATTAAAGTGCACAACTGTGTCGTATAATCGTGATGAGGAGTTAAGGAGTCAGGGATTTTTGGTTTCATGCCGGGACGGTCCAGCGTTACTGTCGGGCGATGGCAAAGACATCTTATTTGCTTTCTCTCGTCGACATCCTCCTTACCATCAACTTGGTTATAGGTATGACATAAACATCTAATTAAATACACAAATGCTCCAAATTTTCTCGTCATTACATTCAACTCATTGTTAATTGGTAATTGTTGGCACTGTTGCCGTTGCTGGGTTTCAGCTTACGCATTATAACATCTTTTAGGATATTAAAATGTTCAAGTGTACACCTGTTATTGATTTGAAACAACTGTAGATATGATTTTTCTTACTTTCCCCCGTTATTGGATCTGTAGCACATATATTAATAGTATATTTTTTAAACTAGCCTACTAAAAAAAGATAAATCCATACGTTCTATTTATGAAAAATAATTGGTAATTCATAAAACGTAATTCTTAAACTATATAAAAAAAAAATACTACTGATAAATTAACGAGAATAAGCATTCCCAGAATTCCATGCATGTTTAGATTATTACAGCTTTGTTTAAATGTTATGAGTTTAACTTACTAAGTATTTAGTTACTGTAATTTAATAACTTTTCCCTTGAAAAAGTAAAGGTTTACTCTTATTTTATTATATACAGTATAATAGGCCTACAATAGTGGAATGAACAAATGTAAAGTCTAACTTTAAAATGCATGTTTTTATGTTTTCTTCTCATATTTGCAATACTTTGGTCAGTTAATAAGAATAATTGATGTAGTTTTATATTATTTATTTGAATGAATTAAAAGAGCTGTTTCATGTCTATCCTTAAATCGCTTAACTGTTGAGGTTGATATAGGATTTAGAAAGTAATTAGTAAATATGTAATTGAATACTTTTTGGTGAGAGTAATTTGTACAGTAATCTAATTGAAGATGTGATTAATAACTAGTAATTAATAACTCTTTTAGAGTAACTTACACAACACTGGTTATAAGTTATATTTTAGTGTTGTGTTTTTCTAATGGTCTTTTGTGTTTGTGTGGGTAACAGTGTGCTCTGTCTTAATGTCACTATTGGTTACAGTTGAAGAAGTCAGTTTAGATAAGATGTAAGTCCTCATGTAGGCTAGTTTTGCCTAATTTCATCAATATTATTGTCAGTGCATTTTAAAGTAGCATATAATAGTTGCTACTATAATACTTGTATTATAATACTATTATACTTGTAACATTGTCGCTGTATTTTTGCGTTTTAAAGTAAAGATCCAGAGCTTAAATTTATATACCAGATTTAGGAGCCAACATTTATATAACAAAAAAATATATATATAATTAAATGTACAATAGAGACTAAGAGTTGTTTCAGCATCCAATTGAAAAAGGGTTTCAAAATGGGATCTAGTGAGAGATTTTTGCTTTTAGAAAAGTAAAAAATAAAACGTCCTATTCTTTCTGCCCTTATCTTGTAATTTCTTCCACTCTTTCATCAGATGCAATCAAGCCCTCACTGCCTTCATTGTTTCAAATGCTTTCAGTGTCTGGCCACTTAAATGTTCAAACAAACAGTTGAATAAGTTAGTCTCCATGGAGTGCGTGTTTTAGCATGATTGTGTGTGCCAACAAGAGTGTGTGTGTTCCCAGTTCCTCTGGAGCAGGAATCCCACCTCAAGCTTTGGTGCACGGGGCCATTTAGCCCGGCCCCGGCCCATCTGCCCAGGCTTCCTGTTTTGACACATCCCGGCCTCTGTGCTGCACTTGCAGCTCCAATGGAAAAATATCCCAGGGTCCCACATCAAACTGCTCTATGCCACAATGCACTGTGCCATTCTGTGCTGTTACACGTCTACATCCCTTATATCCAATGTAAAACCAGGCCAGGCAATGGACAGGCATTCATGGTCCTCACCGCACTTGTGCTCTCCTCATTGACTGTGAATCCATGCTTATGCACAGAGAGAAGCAATGGTTTGACTGTTAGTTTGAGTGGATGGACATTTTTCCCCCAACTTGGACCACGTTTTTGTGGTTTGTTGATAATGAAGCTGTAGATTTAGTCTGATGGTTGCGCTAAAGCTTGAGTAAAGATAAAAAGAGAAAAGGGAACTGCTTTCAGATGAGGAGATAAACTAAATGATTCTGTTAAAAGCACTAGGGGGATCCTAGAAAAGGAGCATGTTGTAAAGTTTATTTAGTCTTGATGTTAATGTGATATATTACAGCCATTTTCTCAGTGGTTTATTGCTCCGAGGATGGCGGTCCTACTGTCCAGTGTTTATTTTTAATGTGATTTATTGTTATATGTTGTCTAGATTCAAATTTACACTGAATGTTTGGTGTCTTTCTTGGTTTAAGTTGGCTTAATTAAATGATAAACAGCAGAAATCTGGCAACATTTGTTTCTCTATAAAGCATTTTATAGCATAATATTTGTATATTTTTATTTTTAAATTATCATCCTAAAAAACCCAAAAATGGGACCCTAAACTTAGGCCCTGTCCCAAATGGTACACATATGCTCTTTCGGTCTTGTTGAATTACAATGGCTACTGCGTGCGTGTCCGTTAAGTCCACGAGACCGTAGGATGTCCCATTTGTCATTTTAGGTTTCAGAAGTAGCCTATGCTCGCGAACGGTCAATATACGCCCTCGATGCGCACATTGGCCGAGCTTCACAGCAGACTTCTACCCGATAGTCAAAGCGACGTTACATCATGAAAGTACGGACTCGTACGAAGACCACAAGGGATTAAGCCGAAACTATACTTTGTGTTTTTTACGCGTATGCGCACAGCCTTGCAAAGTATACTTCTTTTGACTCGTACGCGTACACAGGCGTTCGACGCATGCGCAGTTTTGAACAATCGCTCGGCACGAGTTACAACCCATGTCAATACTGCAAAAAAAATGAAATGCGCATGTGTAACCTGCACGTACAAAATATGGACGTAGTGTCCGTGATGTCACCCATAGAGAGAAGTATTGAAGCCTCAAAGGCTGAATCCCAAATGGCACACTTCTATGCACTTTCGGTCTTGTGGACTTACAATGGCTGCCGTGTGTCTGTTAAGTCCACGAGACCATAGGGTGTCTCATTCATAATTTTAGGTTTCAGAAGGGGGCTCGCAAGCGCACTTCAACTGAGCCCGTAAGTTTGCGAGCTACATAGAGGACTTTACCCGGCAGTCAAAGCGGCTTTAAGTCACGAAAGTGCGGAAAGCTGTGTTCCACTCCACTTTTTGCGAACTTCCCGAAGCACGTACCCTCGGGGGAATCCCCGCCGCCATTTTGAAATGCGTTCCACTCGTTAAGTGGACGAGGGACGTTTATATGGACAGACCCTTGCTCCCTCGATTTTGACCGAGTCTACTTCATATGTACACTTCAGGCAGCTTCATATATCACAATGCAACACGATTGTGACGTCATCACATATCACGTTTAATTTACCCCACCCATAGACTGTAAAAAAATATGGACGTAGTGTCTGTCACGTCACCCATAGGATTCTGAAGAGCCGTTTTGAAGCGCAAAGTAGGGGTAAGCTGGCTGTTGCCATCTTGTCAGCGCGTCACTCCCGGATAATAGAAAATGGGCAAAGAGGCGGGACATGGGTTGGGCTGAGGTGACGAGATGACTAACTGACAGCAGATAAATGGCTATCCACCTGTCACTCAAAGTGGCCACGCCCTTAATTATATATTTATATATAAAATATATATTATATAAAAACATTCACCCCCCTCTCAGTTGTCATGAAGGGCAAAATTAGACCAAAACCACAATTTGTACCAGGCTGTAAACATGTTTTTTTCTGCTGTAAAGTTGGGCATTTTAACATGGAGCTCAATGAGATTCTGCTCCCTTTTGGAGCCTGTCCCTAGCAGCCAGTCGATGAATTGCAGTTTAAGTCACTTCCGTATTGGCTTCAAGAGAAACTGGGGGAGGTTGCCGCTTGACCCCACCACAAACAACTCTATGATATTTTAATTATTTTTTAAAAACATTTAAAACAACACAAACACACCTATATAAATATAGAATGCTCCATTAAACAATTTTGTAAGGAAAAAAAAACCGTGAGGGTTTGGGGTGCCATTTGGGATCCAGCCATAATTGACCGTTGCCATCTTGACAACACGTCATCGCGTGTCACTCCCAGATAACAAAAAAAAAAATATGCAAAGAGGCGGGACGTGGCTGGAGCTGAGGTGACGTGATGACTAACAGACAAACGGCAATCCACCTGTCACTCAAAGTGGCCACGCCCTTAATTATGCAGAACTTTAAGGCTTTATATAATGCAAACGAATGAGTAATAAAAAAATTCACCCCCCTCTCAGTTGTCATGAAGGGCAAAATTATCCATATAGACCAAAAGCACAATTTGTACCAGGCTGTAAACATGTTTTTTTCTGCTGTAAAGTTGGGCATTTTAACATGGAGCTCAATGAGATTCTGCTCCCTTCTGGAGCTTGTCCCTAGCGGCCAGTCGATGAATTGCAGTTTAAGTCACTTCCGTATTGGCTTCAAGAGAAACTGCGGGAGGTTGCCGCTTGGTGGTTACAAAAATCTGGCGGTGCGCGTTCAGTATGCTCTGCTGATGACGAAATTCGTGTCGCGCACTGTACGCTGACCCTCGCGTATGCATAAAAAGTGAAGTATATTTGGCCTTTAGGGTGCCATTTGGGACAGGGCCTAAAGTGGTACCATAAATTAGGCCAATGTAAGAGTATATGAATATCAAATCCACTAAAGTCCTCATTTAAATCAACCAGTGATTTTGATTTTATGCGAGTATTCATGTGAATATCTGCTGCTTATTCTTTAACAAAGCATTCTGGGTGTATTTTTTTCTTGTAGCGATAGAGCTCAGGTTTGTGCCGGATCCTCCAACCTTAAACATCACTGAGAAAACTCTCAAAATCAATGCTTCAAATACACTGGAGATCACGTGCAGGTAAGTTTTGCAATTCTGTCTTCAAATAAAATGACGGGTTAATGCATGCAATTCATGTTTTCCAGTTGCAAAAATATTTAACAATTAAAGCTGGGTACATACTCCCCAAGAACAAAGAAATTAACCTCACCCACTTTAAATTTCTGACCAATCACACAACAGTTCTCGGACACCCACAAGAAAAAAGTTCTGCGCAGATGATGTGTCAAGAACAAGCAGCGAGAACTCCCAAACCAGGGCTGCAAGAACCGTCATTTTGTTCTCGCAGCCCTGGGAGCGAGGACTTTTTTCTCTGTTCATGCGGAGTATGTAATGACCTTAACTCGGCATCCATTTTTTCAGTCATCCTTTGGCTATGGTTACATTATATGATACTGCTCTTATTTATGCAAATACTTTTAAACCATTCAAGCGCGACAAGTCAAAAGAGAACGCCCTGTCTGTAAAGGCCCTGTCTAAAGACATTAGAACGTAAGGGGACTACGAAGTGGACTTCACAGGGTATTCCGCCATCTTAAGTGAGATTCAACTCCGAAGGGAACGAACATGTTCAGTTCGAAGGGCACTGGGGAATAAGGGAACATCGGTACATCACTTCACAGGAAGTGGAGCGTCGAAATCACCCAACTGTCATTGCGCGTTGCATCACCAGACCTTACGATGGAGCACAGCCGTTGGAAGAGGTTTTACGTATGCATTTGAATATTAATAGTTATTATTATACAAACTAGAGTATTTATGAATGGTTATGGCAATGACTGTTATATTCACGTATTCTATTGTATGAATATGTAAGCCTAAACAATAATTTTACTTTATTTACCTCAGGAATGTTTACTATGCAGCTGCACGTGAGAAAGAAAGCGCACAAGATGAAAAAGTTACAATTATTAAGACCATT
Source organism: Romanogobio albipinnatus (assembly GCA_023566225.1). NCBI lineage: Eukaryota > Metazoa > Chordata > Actinopteri > Cypriniformes > Gobionidae > Romanogobio > Romanogobio albipinnatus. The sequence goes on along the minus strand of CM042256.1, from coordinate 9,762,188 downwards.
GATTAAGAACACATTAATACATAGATAACCAAATCAAAATGTATTTTCATATTGAATGATAGGTACAGCTTCAAATCTGTTAATAGTCAATTAAACATACAATATGTAAACTAATAAAACTAATACAATGTTTTGATTATGTTTTCAGATACATACTGTGTGTTTTGCAAATGTATATGCCTGTTATATGGTTTTAACCCTTAAATGCAAACCTCGTATGACGTCATTCACTACCCTCCTCCTCATTAATTTTCTAAGTTAGACATCAACCTTCTTAGTATTCCTCAATCAATCAATTTTAAACAATATAACAAGAAAAAAATTATAAAATTATAATTGAATGTCTGTTTTTCCACTAGTATTTTGTCAAAATTGATATTAGTGTCACTGTCACTTGATGGTGGATCTGGTGAAGAAGCTGCCAGTGATCAAAATATTTATTTTGAAGACGTTGAAAATGAGTTGAAATGAAGAAAATGACGTTGAAAATGAGATCGCGAAGATGAGCCAGATGCTGAATGTACTGGGAAATGAGTTCTGACTAGGACAGTGATGATGGTATAAAACATCTGCTCAAACTGAACCCTTCCAAGCTCCAAAAGTTAACGAAATATGCTTTATTTTATTCTTCTGGAATTGAGGAGTTTTATATATTATCGCGACAGGTAAAGATCTATCCATGTTAGATATCCGGGTCACTAAAGACCCGAATATGTAAGAATGGCGAAACAGTCATGCATTTAAGGGTTAAATTTAAAAAGTAAAGTAAATTACAATATTAATTTATGTTATATATTATAATCTGCGCGACCCCGTCATTGCCTTTCTTTGATGACGCTGCAGGGCGTTCCAAATGAGCAATTGTTGTCAGCAAACGTTAAAATTAATGTTAATCAAACAACAAAGGGAACAGACAAAATCACTCACTGCTCTTGACTAAAGAACTTTTGTTGCTTTAATAAGGATTCATCTATATTTAATTTATAATTTATGCAGTGCAGATTGTTTAATAACTTTATAAAATTTCTGTATATTTCCTACCTGTCTAAATATGACATTTTTTAATGGGTTTATGTGAGGATTGTTTTAAGTTCACTTAAATTAAAAGTTGTTGTATTCTTTGAAGCCTAATAAATGTAAAAAAAAAAGCTTTCAATTACACAGTAATACTGAATGGCCATAATTAATATTTAAAATATATATATACAAATTTATTTTCATAAAGACATCAGTAGCTGTACTACTATCAGTGATACTGACCTTCATTCATAAAAAGATGCCATTAGTCTTTATGCTGTTTCTACATTAATTTGGAGATTCGCTGTGAAATTATTGCATTATTAAATATATTTAAAAAACGTAATCGCAATTATCACAGAATTTATTTTGGATTAATCTATTGACGGCACTAAAATGAACATTCATTTTCATTCTGAAGCTACTGTACAGTTCTCATAAGCCGTGAAAGGTGTGCTGTTTTTGTTCATTATTGGATATTTTAAAAGCAGAAAGTAAACAATGTAATTTTTGACGTCATTGCTGACACTAGTCTTACTTGTTTCACAGGGGGCGGCAGATCCTGGAGTGGTCTACACCTTACAACCGAACCCGTTCTGAAACCCGGCTCACCACATCAGACTGTAGTGGTGATGGACTATTCTGTAGCACTTTAACACTCTCCAGAGCAGTAGCCAATGAGACGGGAGAGTACCGCTGCTTCTATAAAAGCCTGCCTATAGAGGATGGGAAGACTTCTATAGCTGTGTATGTCTTCATACAAGGTATGGTTTTCATGTGTAATCTTGTTGGACAAGTTTTCAACAAAAAAGATAAGCACATTTTTCATAGTGTTTTTATAGCGTTACTGTCTTCCAGAGAAAGTGGGCGAGAGAGTCGGAAAGTTACAAAAATGTGTTCATCGCATACTTCCTTTGTTGTCCTTCAGGATAACCTTCTCACCTCCTCATTCTTCATAGCCTCTTCATTCACCACCACATTTTACTTTCCGTTTTGACCATAATAGCTGTAAACTGTTTGTCCAGACAGACAAAATACAGGAATTGGTTTGTTTTAAGTTGCTTGTTTTTTAAGTGTTGGTTAGTGTGAACTTGCACTCCATTTCATACCTATCCACATTTGATAATTCAGTTTTAAAACTGTTTGTAAGTAGTGTAATATCTCTTATAATATCTAAAGAGTGTATTTAGTATAGAGAAAAGTCAAATTATCCTAGATTATGGCAACTGTAAATATGTGGTTGTTGGTTAAATATAAATACCAGACATGCCTATGTTTTTAGATTATCGTACGCCATTTGTCCGAATGGCTCAAGATTATGATGTGGTGTTCATTCGGGAGGGAGAACAGGTGGTCATTCCCTGTCTGATATCTGTGGAGGACCTAAATGTTACACTGTACACAGTGAGTAATTCTACACACACACATTCCCCTACCCTACACTGTAAAAAGTGCTGATCTGCAGATGTTACCTTCTATTTCTAAGGAGCTAACTTGAGTTTTGTTGGTGTAATTTAATGTATTTAGGATGATTTAGTAATGTTAAATAATATTTTTGACCATTTAGATGCTGTGTACATGACTTTGATCATACAACCTACACTATTGTTCACAAGTTTGTGTTCTGTAAGATATTTTAATGTTTTTAAAGTATCTTATTCTTACCAAGGCTGCATTTGTTTGATACAATTTAAAATAGCTGTTTTCTATGTTAATATTTTTTAAAATTAAATTTAGTAATACAATCAGTTGCCCCAATTTCTTTAGGTTAAGAAATTTAAAGTTTAAGTAAGCAGAACTTGCAGATTTTTTATGTTGTACTTTTCAATTGAAAATATTTGAGTAAGCTAATTCATACATTTAACTTAAAAATATCATGTAATCTAAACATTTTTGTAGTGGAAACTTGACTAGCTTTAACTAGCTAATTCAATAAACTTGCTAATTGGTTACACGATGCTTTGGTAGCATTAGCATAGCACTTGCTGAATGAGGACAGCAATATAAAACATAAATCTGTTCTCAAACTAAGCTTAAATCCCATCCCAGTTTCAGTTACATTTAAGTTAGTCTAAATTAAAAGAAACAATTTCATAAAAATCAAAACAATGAAACAATTCAGATTACTTAAAATGTGTCAGTTTTGAGAACTCAAAAGAAAAAGAAAGTTCTAAATACTCAAAATAAGTACATTTGTTTGAACTAATTTGTTTAATTTGAGTTGGCTCTATTCAAACCAATTTCTTTTTTTGAGCGTTATGGTTTACAGTGAAGTTTTGCATCCTTATTAAATAAAAGTTTCCTTGAAAAAAAATCTTAGTGACCCTAAACTTTTTTGTGAAAATTGCTTTTTACGGGATGTTTTTGGTTTTCTTTTTTAAAAATGAATTGAATATATAGGACATGTAAAAAAAATGTAACAGTTGACTTAACTTAAAAAAGTGAGTAAATCCATTGCCTTAAAATTATTAAGTAATAAACGTCATGCGCAATTGATAAAATGAAGTTATGTGAACGACAATTCCACATCATAACATTTTTTCAGTTACGCATGAAGCCTCACTTTTTTTAAGTTGAAGGGATAGTTTACTCAAAAATGAAAATGACCCCATGATTTACTCACCCTCAAGCCATTCTAGGTGTATATGACATTCTTCATTTAGACGAATACAATCGGAGATATATTAAATAATGTCCTGGCTAATCCAAGCATCATAATGGCAGCCCAAAATTTGAAGCCCAAAAAAAGTGTATCCATCCATTATAAAAGTAATCCATCGATTCACTTCAGAAGGTCTTTATTAACCCCCAGGAGCCGTGTGGATTATTTTTATAATGGATGGATGCACTTTTTTGGGCTGCCATTATAATGTTTGGATTAGCCAGGAGATTTTTTAATATAACTCTGATTGTACTCGTCTAAAAGAAGAACGCTAATTTACCCTGTTTAGTAAATCTGGTCCTTAGTGTTTACACATTAAAGGGTTAGTTCACCCAAAATTGAAAATAAAGTCAGTAATTACTCACCCTCATGTTGTTCCAACCATGTAAGACCTTCGTTCATCTTCGGAACATAATTTAGTATATTTTTGATGAAATCTGAGAGCTGTCTCACTCCTCCATAGGCTTTCAGAGGGACTGAAACTTGATGGCCCAGAATAGTAAGTAAAAACGTCATTTAAGGAGTCCAAATGACTACAGTGGCTCTGTATTAAGTCTATCATGCGACGAAAATACTTTTTGAGCGGAAAAACAACAAAAATAACGACTTTATCCCACTATTTATGCCAATATATACTCTCTGACGAGAGTTTGCGGGAGTGCCACGACGCATGCGCAAGTTCTCGCGCATGCGTCGTGGCACTCCCGCGAACTCTCGTCAGAGGCTCAAATTGAACAATAATAGTGGGATAAAGTCGTTATTTTTGTTGTTTTTCCGCTCAAAAAGTATTTTCGTCGCATGATAGACTTAATACAGAGCCACTGTAGTCATTTGGACTCCTTAAATGACGTTTTTACTTACTATTCTGAGCCATCAAGTTTCAGTCCCTCTGAAAGCCTATGGAGGAGTGAGACAGCTCTCAGATTTCATCAAAAATATACTAAATTATGTTCCGAAGATGAACGAAGGTCTTACATGGTTGGAACAACATGAGGGTGAGTAATTACTGACTTTATTTTCAATTTTGGGTGAACTAACCCTTTAAGATCCCTGTGTTGTGTCATGATATGAGAAGAATGTTTATGGTGTCTGCCCTCAACAGAAGTATCCAGTAAAAGAACTGGCCACTGACGGTAAAGAGGTCATCTGGGATAGCAAGAGGGGTTTTATCCTGCCTAGTCATGTGGTCAGCTATGCTGGCGTGGTCTACTGCCAAACCAGTATTCGAAACGAGACCTATCAGTCCTCACCTTACATCGTGGCTGTTGTAGGTAAGCACAAAAAAAAGTTGATTTGAGGAGGTGAATTTTGCATGAATTACATCTGACTTATCGTTTATTTGTTTTGCAAGCATGTAAAAAATGTATAAAACGTTTGTTTTTGAGGAGGCGAGATTGCATGTCTCAGAATCATTTTGTTGAGGCTGTAGAAACGTGGTGGTGTGAGATCAGCTGCCCTGGTCTAGAGAGAACAATGCTCCACCCGGCACGTCCCTTACACCCCTTCCCTCTTCCGCAGGATACAAGATCCATGACCTCACCCTGAGTCCAGCTCATGAGAGGCTGACGGTAGGGGAGAGGCTAATGTTGAACTGCACCGCTCACACCGAGCTCAATGTGGGAATCGACTTTCAGTGGACCTTCCCACATGAGAAGGTCAGTTACTCAGAGAAATGTTCAATACAAGTTAACCTCATTTGGCAACATTTGTGGCATAATCTTGATAACCAAAGAAAATAACCAGCCCAGCCCCTGTTTTTTTTTTTACTTGTCTCCTTCCTGTTTTCTACATAAGTTTCACAATGTCCAGCAATGAAAAACAGCCAGAAACAGTCTAAACTAAAGCTGTTTGCTATGTCTTTACTGACTTGTATTGACCCCAAGACATCTTTTAACCCTCTGGGCCTCTTTGGTCAAAAATGACAGGATAACACTTTTGTCTGTCTTTTGTTTTACTTTTGTCACATTAGCTATGTGAACACGCAAAAAAATCATCAACATTATTTGGATATGTTAAAGGGTTGGGAAAAAAGTCACTCATGGCTCCTTCGCGGTCAGAAATGACCAACATAGGAAATTAATGGGAAATACGAAAACTCAGAGAATCTTTTGGTGGTACAAACTACAAATCAGTGTGCAGAAAAAAAGTGCACAGCAATGCAGATGTGACACTTTACAATGTCAAGAGTGCAAAATAAACACATGCTGAAGCATTAAGAGTTCCTTTCACTGGAACAAAGAGGCCAATGCCAACCCCTGAAAAACAACCCCACACCATAATCCCCATAATGCACAATGCAGTCAGGCAAGTACCCTTCTCCTGGCAACCGCCAAACCCAGACTCGTCCATCAGATTTCCAGACAGAGAAGCGTGATTCGTCTCTCCAGAGAACACGTCTCCACTGCTCTAGAGTTACACCACTCTTTACACCACTGCATCCGACGCTTTGCAATGCACTTGGTGATGTAAGGCTTGGGCTGCTCGGCCATGGAAACCCATTCCATGAAGCTCTCTACACACTGTTCTTGAGCTAATCTGAAGGCCACACGAAGTCTGTAACTATTGACTCTGCAGAAAGTTGGCGACTTCTGCACACTGTGCGCCTCAGCATGCGCTGACCCCGCTCTGTGATTTTACTTGGCCTACCACTTTGTGGCTGAATTGCTGTTGTTCCCAATTGCTTCCACTTTGTTATAATCCCACTAACAGTTGACTGTGGAATATTTAGTAGTGTGGAAATTTCATGAATGGACTTATTGCACAGGTGGCAACCTATCACGGTACCACACTTGAATTCATTGAGCTCCTGAGAGCGACAACAAATGTTTCTTTCACAAATGTTTGTAGAAGTGTCTGCATGCGTAGGTGCTCAATTTTATACACCTGTGGCCATGGAAGTGATTGGAACACATGAATTCAATGATTTGGAGGGGTGTCCCAATACTTTTGGAAATATAGTGTATATGAACTAGAGTGCCTATAACAAGTTTTTGCAAATGTGTGAAATAAAAATCAATAATTCAGCCACAATGCAGTAAAACGAACAGCAGGAAGAGGTTACACAAGGACAAAACAGACACACTCACTTACACACACAACACACTATTATACACACACACAAATGAGCTGGTGTGGCTGTAACAACGATAAAACTGAGGCAAAAGACTCAAATAAGAGGTTGAAATCAGATCTGACTCAGATTGATTAAGATGTGATAAAGCATACCTGTTCATTTTTGGTACATTTTTATTGAATTTTGATGTTATGTGTAACACAATGTCCTTGTCTGTGTTCAGGTTTGACTGTAGTAAAATGTATGCAAAAACTGACACTTTAATTCAACATTTCAAACAAATAAATTTTACCTTGACAAAAAGTAGTCTTTGAGAATGTATAAGTATAAATCAAAATCCTCAACTTAATAAATATAAATATTTATGTGTAAAGAATTTATAAGCCACTTTATATAGAACTATATAGGAATCTAGTGGTTTGACCATGACATTACATAAGTTTTTCTTTTTTTACTCCCACCAGATGGCAATAATCTACCTTCAAAGATTGGATTTGAAATGCCTTGTCTATATTTTAACATGGAATACTGCTTTAGTTAGAAAATAATTTTAAAATATGCTAGAAAAATGTGTATTATTTTCAATGGGGAAAATAGCTAATACGTTTTTTATAAATATTGCATAGTATCATCAAATCCCCTCAAAATCGAAATAATAATCAAGAAATATTATTGAGTGTGACCAAGTGAAATCAGTCCAGTCCAGACCAGTTCAGCTGATTTTGTTGAATTACAGTTTCATAAAGAACATCATGCATTTCTCTGGTGAATTTTAAACCGTCTCTCTCACCTCCTGCAGAGAAGTGTCAACGGCTCAATGCCAAGGTCACGCTATGAGACCAAGTCCTACAAGAAGAAGCTGTGGAACTCCTTAGAACTGTCCAATACCCTCATTGTAGAGAATGTGACCATAAATGACACAGGAGAATATATCTGCACAGCCTCTAGTGGTCAGATGCACAAGATTGCCCGAGCATCCCTCATCGTCTATGGTATGTGCTTTCAGGAATAACCTCAACTTAGTAACAAAATAAAGCATTATTTAATTTAAAATGTCAGTGTTGCTCACACACCAAGGCCAGTTATAAGTTGCTGGCATAGATAACATATGGTAGCATAAATACTATATGTTTTACACAAACAATACAAAAATGCAAAAATGTTTTAATAGCATTTGCTAACATATTAATTGATGTTTCAGAGAAACCATTTATAGCACTCAATGATCAGTTGTTGCAGACTGTGGAGGCAATTGCTGGCCAGGAAGAGACAAAAATCCTTGTTAAATATTATGCTTACCCAGAGCCTTCTGTCAAGTGGTAAGTGGTTAATAGAGTGGTTACTCTTTCCCCGCCAGCGTTTTAAGAAAAAAGTTGCCAGCCACCGACAGGGTTTTTGACCATTTTCACAGAAATGTAATGGCCCATAGAATACTTTGTTGTATGAATATCTGAGCATGCAATATATCAAAAGATCATCAATATAAACAAAACAAACAAAAATGTTTTATTCATGCATTCCTTTTTTACCAACACTTAAATATGGGTAAGTTTCATAAAAACAAAATTGTGTCTTCTTCGCCTGTGTTTTGATCAGGAGATTCTGTACTAGGGATGGGCGGATACTGATGTGAGCATCGAAAAGGATCGCTATTCAAATAAAAATATCGATACTAAGGTGTTTTTTTCCGGTAATTTTGTTTATTTAAAGAGATTATTTTATGCATACAATACGAATAACCTATGTCACTGAACAGTTGTGTAGTATAGGACTATTTTTCTGCTCATCTGAACCATGATCTGAACGCACGCAAATGCTGCAAGACAGAACCAGTCAATCACAGAGAGAGCGTTCGCACACTGCTGACACTGTATTCAAACAGAGCTGCGTTTCCCAAAACTATCATAAGAAACCATTGATGCTTTTGGAAACGCAGCCCAGAACAATACTCATCAGAAGACAAAAAACATATGTTTGAGTTATTTCCCAATAAACAAATAGAAATTGTAGCCTACATGGTGCAATTACACTCTTTAAATTGAATGGTAAAAGTTGATATTGATCATGTTCTATTCTGTAACAAATGTTAATATAAATCATGTCAGGAAAAAAAGGTTGCATTTTATGGGTTGCAACGTCCTGTCACTGGCAGTCCCTTATGAAAATGAAAATGTATTTTTTACTACAGTGACCATAGTTCAACTAGTATTTGTAAATTTTCATGGTTACCACTGCAAGTGAACATATTTTAACCATGTGTAAACAAAATATGATCTAATAAGTTGCAATTAAGGCATATTGAATGTTGGAATACCTTTCAAATATGATGTTTAGTGGGTATCTTTACCCATTCTACTCTTAGTAATTTTAATAATTTAATAAATGTAATAATTAAAAAGTTCAGTTTAGAAGTATCGTATCGATATCGGTGATACTGGCCTTGAAAGTATCGGTATCGTATCGAAAACAAAATAAGTGGTATTGCCCATCCCTATTCTGTACTCATTCAGAGGATGCATAATAGCGCCCCCTAGCGTATAACAGTGAAAACATGGAAACCTGGGAAATTCTGAGTTTGGCGGGGAAGCGTTTTCTCACAAATAATGCAAAATTCCATGTTTAGCGGGGAAAGAGTTAATAGTGTGTGTGACTTGTGTATATATTAGTGCTGTCAATCAATTAAAAAAATGAACTAGATTAATCACAAATATTTTTCTGTGATTAATCACGATTGAACGCAATTAAAACACTTACGTTTTTAATATAATTTTTTATAAGTTATAATATTTTATAATGTAATAATTTCACAGTTAATCTCCAAATGTAGAAAAAACATCAATGAAGGTATCACTGATTCTAATACAGCTACTGATCTATCTCTGTCTCTATTAATTTTTTATTTTTATTTTAAACATTAATTACAGCCATTCAACATTAGTGTAATTGAAAGATATTTTCATATATTTTACATTTATTAGGGTTCAAAATAGAACAACTTTTAATTTAAGTGAACTTAAAACAATCCTCATATAAACGCATTATAAATGTCATATTTAGACAGGTAGGAAATATACAAAAATTGAATAAAGTTATTAAACAATCTGCACTGCATAAATTATAAATTAAATATAGATGAATCCTTATTAAAGCTACAAAAGTTCTTTAGTCAAGAGCAGTGAGTGATTTTCTCTGTTCCCTTTGTTGCTTGTTTAACATTAATGACAGACAGCATTAGTGGCTGCTGTCGCTTTAAGACTTGCCACTGCACACATGAGGCGGATCTCACACGGATCACGTTTTCTCACAAACTCTTTACGTTCATTTGAGACTTTATTTAACTCATTTAAGACTGCTCTTATGAGGATACTCGACAAAAATTTGGCATAATTGTCTGTGAACATAGTTATTGTTCATTCAAGCTAGAAAAAGAACTCTATTCTGGCGCGTGTGCTCTATACTGGCACGCATGCGTTGTGTGTGTGTCAAATAGACAGGACATTCACAGACAGCGCATTCTCTTTTATCTTTTTGCGCTTGAATATAAAAGTTTAAAAGCATTTGGATGAATAAGAGCGTGATCATATAATGTAACGCTAGCCAAAGGATGACTGAAAAAAACTGATGCTGCGTTAATGGCGTTCGCCGTTCAATATTTTTAACGTGTTAAACTGAAAAAAATGATCGCATGTGTTAATGCATTAACGTTGACAGCACTAGCCTATATAGTGCCTATAAAGAATAGATTAGAACTGTCTTTGCAAGTCAGATTCAACTTGCATTAAGCTTTCTTTTGCTATTGTCCATCCAGGTATAAGAATGGTCAGCTGATAGTGTGGAAGGATGAGTACAAGATGAAGCCTAACAGAGGATCTCTCACTATATATGGAGTTACAGAGAAGGATGCTGGGAATTATACTGTTGTCATGACAAATAAGATTACCAGGGAGGAGCAGAAAAGAACATTTCAACTATTGGTTCATGGTAATGACTTTTCTCTTCTCTTCTCTTCTCTTCTCTTCTCTTCTCTTCTCTTCTCTTCTCTTCTCTTCTCTTCTCTTCTCTTCTCTTCTCTTCTCTTCTCTTCTCTTCTCTTCTCTTCTCTTCTCTTCTCTGTATTAACTTGTGTGTTTATATGTACAGTTCACCCTAAGATCTTTGAAAAGGAAGTTCCGTTGGATCGTGATGTTCATATGTACGGCAGTAGTCCTACACTCAGATGCACTGCTAGCGGAGGATCCAGCCCTGTCACAATAAAATGGCAGTGGATGCCCAGAGAGGACTGCCCAATCAGATTTCTGTGAGTCATATGCCACATGATTTGATTTTGCTACAGTATAACCTGTGTAATACATCTACGAATTTACACTTCTAAAAAAGCTTTTATCAGATAGATGTGCTTCATGGTAAAAATATCAGAGATATGCAGATTTAAATATGTCAAAGCTGATTGAACACTGTTGAGAAATATTTCTTCAGAATAAATTATATTTACAACACACACAAAAAAACCCGGACAAGCACGTGAACAGGCTTAATGTCGAGGAGAAAAAAAAAAGTGGCTGGTAAAAAGTCAAACGGCTGATGAGTTCCTTTATTCTCTGAAGTCTCTCCTTCAGAAATACGTAACGAGTTCTGATTGTGCCAGCGGTTCCCGTGTTGTGATTTGACCGCAGCTTAGCAAACGTGGCACGGTTCCTGTGTTGTGATTCGACAGCAGCTTAGCGCACGTGGAAAGGTCACGCCTCTTAACGGGAGATAAATGCGCTTAATGATCTCTACAGCGTCCCTGGGAAAGCCAAACAAAGGTGATTTGACTCCGGGATGAAAATAACAGCGTCTCGACGACATGGCGACAAACACACTCAAACGCAACAATTCCTTTTCTCCACGCAACACGTCCTCTTCTCCACGTGGGACAGCAACAAGACCACGCCCCCTTTTTCCGCGTATTCTTGTGGGCGGAGGTTAGTCTGTTCTACTGTTCTATCGACGTCATTTATGAAGGAAGTACCAGGATGTAGTCCAAGCCGGCCGTTCGCTGTAGGCTTTGAAAGGGAACTTCTGTTAAATAAAATATCTCGCTTGGCATTGAACTTTGAGCTTTATAATTTTACAGGTATTATTTATGCTCTAACAGCAACATTACACACTAACTAAAGTTTGAACAGTGGGATCACGAAGAACGGGACCTTTAATTTCAGGCCCTGCTTTTAAACATAATTAAACATATCATTTTGATGGCGGATTGTAATCCAGAGAAGTCCAAACGACAATTTTTTTTCTCAGTTGGTCTGAACAAAAGTGGCAGACATGTTACTTACTTGTTCAGATGACATTTTCTGGTGAAAATTCTTATTTTGGTCATACTTCCAAGATGCAGAATCTGAATGTGATTCTGAAGTACAGTATCCACACCGGTGCGGTGACTGACAGCCACACACACTCCTCAAAACATTAGATTCATCCGCACTGAGGAGCCGTGCTGATGCACAACCCACGTAAAGACGATAATTCTGCAAATAACTGCACTTGCAGGTTTCAAACAGAGATGGTGACAAAGAGGCAAAACTTACGGACTGCAGCTTTAAAGGATTAGTTCACTTCAAAATGAAAATGTCCTGATATTTTACTCACCCCCATCTTATCCAAGATGTTCATGTCTTTTTTTCTTCAGTCGAAAAGAAAATGCGTTTTTTGAGGAAAACATTCCAGGATTTTTCTCCACATAATGGACTTCAATTGCAACCAAAATGTTGAAGGTCCAAATCAATGCAGTTTCGAAGGGCTTCAGAGGCTCTGCGTGATCCCAGATGAGGTCATTTAAAATGTCGAAAACGTCACACTAGACGTAGGCAGAAGTACCGCCCCCGTGTTTACAAAGCGCACATGCGAAAATGAATACAAACGCCCTGTAGCAAAAAAAAGGTAAAACAAATGATTCCGAATGATTTTAAAGTTAAAGATGGAGTGTTTTTTGGTAAAGGCCGTTTGTATTAGTCCTCGCACGTTCGCTTGGGGCGGTACTTCCACCTACGTCTAGTGTGCCATTTTCGGCGTGATTGCGCAATCACTGGCGAACCGCAGAGCAGCACAGGATGAGCAATTTAGGTTAAAAAGTATATTCATTTTTAATATTTGTTTCGCTAGTTAAGACCCTATTCCTCGTCTGGGATCACGCAGAGTCTCTGAAGCCCTTCGAAGCCCATTGAAACTGCATTGATTTGGACCTTCAACATTTTGGTTGTCATGGAAGTCAATGATGGAGAGAAAAATCCTGGAGTGTTTTCCTCAAAAACATATTTTCTTTTTGACTGAAGAAAGAAAGACATGAACATCTTGGATGAGTTGGGAATTAAATTATCAGGAAATTTTCATTTTGAAGTGAACTAATCCTTTAAGTAGAGTTACTTAATTCCATATGTGAATTTACTTTAAAAATAAAAACTTTTTTTTTTTCAGTTTACATAGAATATACCTTTTCTCTTTTCTTTTCTGCATTTTCATATCTACTCTGCATTTACATTACTTTAAATATTGTTTCTCTTGAATGATAAATTGTTTGTGATATCCCTCATTTGTACATTCCTTGATGAAATCTACTGCAAATGCTAATTTGGGTAAAATTACCCTAGCAATTGGGTTGTTTTAACCCAGTGAATGGGTTGTTTTAACCCAGCAATCATTGAATGGGTCGTTTTAACCCAGCGGTTGGGTTAAATGTTTGCTTAAACCAACCCAATCGCTGGGTTAAGACAACCCAATTGCTCCAAACATGTGCTGAAACATGTAGATCACAGCAAAAAACAGGATGTCCTCATGGCCCCTAAATGGTTTTTGCCTTGCAAAACCTGCCAATTAGAATGAAAGCAAAAAAAAATGTAATGTGTCTTCCTGTATTTGAATAGGAAAGTAATTTACTGTTTTGTTTAGGCTGATGACTATGTCGTTAGTCATTGTTTTTGCTGACAAAATATGCACTGAATAAGATGTTTGCAGGTTTGCTCAGTGAGCAAATATGCAAGCATTTTTGTTCCTTGTGTTCAAGTGTGTCCCACAGTGCAATTCATTAGCATTTTGTGCTCTAATTAGGCATTCATCCTGAAACAACTGTTGTGATTGGGCCAAAAAGTATGACTGCTTGGGTTAGAGAGGACTAAGAAATCAGCTACTGTGAGTTTTGGTTAACTTGTGACTTTGATTGGCAGCCTGCATTCACCAAACATCACTTCCAAGGATGTTGTGATCATGCAATGGGGGTGTTCAGGGCCAGGCATTACATGAGCCTTATCTTCAGATTGCACCCTCACATATTTCCGTAGTCCTCATCACAACTTCCTGTTGTTCTAAAAGCAGACGCATTTAAATCCTGTGTCCTTGATCAGACATAAAAATAACACAATGTCTGTCACTGTATCCTACTAACAAGAGTTCTACCAGAAAGATTCGGGAAGCCAGATGAGTACCATGAAGTAACACATTTATTAACAGACCAGCAAGTATTATATTTAGAGTTTCTTTGGCATAGGCCCCGTCCATAGCTCCCGTATTGAGGGTAATGGACTCTGCATTTCCTGCCTGAAGATGAAGGCAGGGGTGTAGCTGACCCCCTGGGAGGTATAGGTGGGGACCATCCTGGTGGTGGTGGGGAGGATGGAGGTAAATGTTGGCTTCAGCATCTGTGAACTCAGACATGTGTGTGTAAGTGACCATCTTTTATAATCTGATGATTAGGACATGATTGGTTAGGTCTGGATGTGATAAATGACGTAACATTGAATCTTCCTGGCAGAACTTTACGCTAGAGCTTTCGTTTCCCCCAGTCCTCACCTTTCATTACAGTTTTTATGTGACCTATTTTTGTGTTTGTCTTTTTTTCATGGCTGACCTACATGCCATGAGGTGCTGAAGTCTTAACCCAATGTCTGTTTATTGACATTTTATGATAATTCCCATTGCTCATAAAAATGTGTGGCAGAAGTGCAATTACTGTAAATCTGAGAACTGAGTCAGTTATGGGATGGTCTAAATTTAGACAGCTAATAATAGATGCATTGTTGTTTAGGATTCAGTTTGGTGTTTTTCCGTTTTTCCTGTTCCTGCTGGAGATATGCAGATAGATAGGCGTTTATTTTTTGTCTTATTTTTTTGAGATTTGGATCCTCAATTGTGAAATGTTAGTATAAAATGCTTGGTTTTTTTCACAATTATAATTTTTTTAACTGTTACATTTTATTTAATTCTTTTAAATATTTTGTTGAAACTGTTATACATGTTTTTCATTATCCTTTAATGAATAAAAAGTTATCAGAAATAACAGCATCAATTAGAATTTTTTTTGTAACATTATAAACGTTGTAAATTCTCACGCATTTAATTAATTAAAAAAAAAATTAATCTTAGTGACCCCAAACTTTTGAATGGTGGTACATTGCATTTAAGAGACAATTTTATCCGAAGTGACTTACATTAGAGGACCATAAGCTATTCTTCACAGAACCAACAATATTGATAGTACACAACAATATTCATAGTGTGCAATATTTTAAATGTGTGTTTTGCAGACCCTGCAAAACATATGAAAATGTATAAAATGTTGTGACAAAAAAATCAACATAATAAAATGACTTTTTAATGTTTTATATTTAATATTTTTTTTGACTGTGTAAAAACTCTTACTCACAGACCAAAGTCAGACCAGAGTGTGGTGAAGTGTGACAAGTGGAGGGAGATATCAAACAACACAGGGAAGAATCCCATCATCAGCCCCACATCTGTCATTGAACGCTCTCTTAAGGTAAACATTGATACCAGTACTGTGCTGTGTTTAGCTTAGCCTTTGAACGTGCAAAAATAAATCAATTGTAAGCAAAAAATATACAGTTGGGTCCTAATGTCTAATGAGAGTGGGATTCAAAATCTAATTTAAACCTGGTAATAAACCTGATTAAGTTGTAAAGTAAATAAGAAATATTTAGAGGCACAATATGTAAGATTTTTGGATTAAAATATCCAAAATTCACTAGAACAATGTTATATAGTTTGTGGACTTGTGTACTTTCATTATCCCAAATGTTTCCAAGAATGTTTAAATCCAGAGAAATGAGCAGTTTTAACCAGGACACGGGCCGTGCGTCGCCTATCAATGACATCAATGTGTTACCCTCGATTTCCGGTTTATTTTGTAGAAACCATGGAAACACCAAATATGCTTTAATATATTATGTGTTTTATTAGACAGGTGAGCAACTGTTTGGATACATTCATAGACAAAAAAAACGAATCATTGTTATACAGCTCAACGCAGTTAGTCTTATTGTATAAATCTTGTTTTCTTGATTTACCGAGAGTACCATGTTTTACCATGCCTAATATCGATCTAGTTTACTGCAGTGTGCAACAAGTGTCTCATAGTAGCAGTTGAGCGAACGCACAGAGTAGCATTATAACATAACTTTCAACACACTCAAATGTATGTAATATGATAAAAGAGTTCTGCATTACCCCACATATGCATGAGCGGAAGAAGCGGAAGCGCTTCAATTTTCTATCGAATAAAAGCTCCACTGCGCTCGAGCCGTGTGTCGCACTTGTCTCTCATTAGCAATCGCTCCAGCAGCCTCGTTCAGCTCCACCTTGCTGACCCACGGCACCCACTGAATCTGGTTATAATTATATGTGATGCTGTTTTGATGTACTGTGTGTTCTCCCATAGACCATCAGCACACTGAAGATCCAGAAAGCAGTTGATCATGCCCTCTACAGGTGCCTTGCCACCAATAAGTTGGGAGATGAAGAGCGAGTCATTGTGTTTCAAGTAACTCGTGAGTGCTTCCAAACCAGAGACAATCTCCACTGTACATCCCAAATGAAACTATTGCAATCGAATTGATCAAATCTGAACTTTTTGTTATTTTTGTCATCCTCAAAGGTTTCCTAAACCTAAGCATCCTCCCCTCCAGCAGCCCTATTGAGGGAGAGGATGTGGTAATGCGCTGTGTAGCCGATCGACTGCTGTACTCTAACTTGCGTTGGTATCGGGTAACAAGCTTAGCCAACCCTGATCCGCCTCCAGCGGCTGTGCCCTGTGATACCCTCATCCTGTCACCTTTCCACCAGCCCAATGTCACCATATCAGGCCTGCAGGGCACCAATGCAACACTGGACCTGCCCATACCCAATGCCACTTTGATGGACCAAGGCCTGTATGCTTGCCAAGTGGAAAACGTGGGCACCAATGAGAGAACCTGCTTACTTCACAACCTGAGGCTCAGAGGTTAGTCCATAGTTCTACATAATGTTCAAGAAGCATCATTATTTGACTAATTGAATTAGTTTGGTGATGCTAGTGGTGTAGAAATTACACACTTAATGGACTATATTTAATTTCTGCTTGCTTCTGATTGGTTGTTCAGATGGGATATATTGCAGAAATCATGTGCAAGCTGAAAAAAACATCTGTTTATATCTTTCCGCAGCTCTTGAGATGTCAAGAATTGTGACCAACCTGACTAACCAGAGAGTAAATGTGAGTGACTCTACCACTCTGGTGTGTGAGGTGACCGGCACACCAACACCTACTGTGGTTTGGACTAAAGACAATCAGACCGTCATGGAAGGATCAGGTGAGCAAAATAAAACATCTATAGATGTACAAAAAATGATAGGTGTAAGAATAAACAACCCTCTCTATATCCTCAGTATTGTCCTGAAGAGTGGAACAGTTCCCCTATTATGCTATTTTAAAAGCTCCTACAACAGGTTTACATGCATCAAAGGTCAAAAAACACTTTAATTATCTCATAATATACATTGCACCACCACATTTTTTAGTGATTCTCAAACAACTTGACGGATCCCTCTCTAAATTCCTCCTTTCCGTGATCTACTCTGCCCTGATTGGTCAGATGGCCCAGTCTGTTGTGACTTCTCTACCGCGTACAGCGTGTGTTTCGGAAGCTAAACGCCCATTACCATAACTGAACTTCAGCTCTGTCCGGAGGCTTCCTAAAGCTCAGCGATTGTACACATTGTAAAGACAGTAATGATGGTGTTGATTTTACCAAATCAATTTGAGCGCGAGTCCAATGATGAAACATTGGAAGAACTAGTTATTCTAAGCGAACCTCCATCGCAAGGACGACTTGAGCAGGATGTTTCTCAGAGATACGCTACTCATTTTGAGGTACATTTATGAGATGTTGCAACTGTAATTCCACACCATCAGCATTAACAAGTGTATGCCCATCAACAAACCCATGTGTATATTTCTCATTTATTGCGGGGGCAATTCTAACCATTCGAAACACAAATGACTTGTATAGGCAGTTCAAAGTCGATTCTTTCTTTTGGGAGACTATAACTTTATTTATCATGCACTTTCGACTTTACACCTTTGCAGAATGTTTACATTCACAGAAAGCTATATTACATATGCATGAAAGGGAATATTCGAAAAACCATAATGGGGGCACTTTAAGGCTGGAATACACTACATGACTTTTACACAGATTTGTGCCCCAATGAACAAGCAGTGCTATTATAATGGTATATAAATAAAACTAAAATAACACTGTGGATGAGTCAACGCTAGTTGCCGAAAGCCAGAGCCAGTCTGCAGATTTTGAACAGTCGGATTTCACAGAAAATCACATAGTGAATGATGTGTAGACTAGAGACGAATTTAGTTTTTTTCTATTTTTAATCTTCAGTCTATGAATCCATACAATTGGAGGATATCAAGCATGTTTTATCTTTTGTTAGGATTTTAAACACAAATTGTATTGATTTGTCATGCATCTCCTTGCTCCGAGGCGTATGTTTCTGCATGAGTTCACTATGTTTGGGATGACTTTAAAGTCTGGTAGTGTGTGCTCTTTGGTTGTTTTTTAGTGTATGATGCCCAGTTTTTCTCTGTAACCATTTATAAAGTCGACAAATGTATGATCCTTAGAGTTTTAAAATCTGTTCATTCATGTAGTGTATTTCAGCTTTTAGTTTCCATGCTTTCACATGTTGGAGGCTAAATCGGATTTAAAATCATTTGAACTATTTAAACCGTCTCTGAAGTGACTCTTGCTTTTCATGCTTTTCTATTGTCAGGTGTGATTCTGAAACATTCAAATCAAGTCTTGACCATCCAACGGGTGAAAAAAGAGGACAGTGGTCTTTACATATGTATGGCCTGTAACCAGCAGGGCTGTGACTATGACGAGGCTCGTATCACTGTGGACGGTAAGTCTGTAGACAAAACTCACTGCTAGATTCTTTTTTATTTTTCCTGTAAAGTTGTGCAGAATTTTAATATCATTATTATTTGGAATGTTACACTGGATCCTACATCAAACACTCCTAGAGCCGTATTTTAATGATCTGAGCACATGGCGACGGAAAAAATGGTTGGCGCACCAGGCACATGGTCCAAAAGGGTTGTATCTAGTCTCTTAATGAGTCATGGGTGTGTTTTGGTGTAACATGCAATAGGAGTCTCATCTCCCATTCCCTTTAAAAGCCAGTTGTGGTTGCACCAGCTCGCGAGCAGAAAGACTGAATGCTTCTCCAGAGAGGAATCCTTTTATTTTTACAAGCGCAAGTGAATTTTTTCTGCGCAAGTGAATTTGCTATTTAAACAACGTGGCGCTAGAAAATGATAACTGTGTCGGGCTGAAATTAGCAAAAAACACTTGCGTCGTGTCTGGTGTTGCATTGCGCCGGGTGTATGATAAGGCACAAATATATTATATATATTAATAGTAGTTATTTTTTGCCACATATACACTACCGTTCAAACGTTGGGGGTCGTAAGAAAAATGTTTCTCATGTCTCTCATGCTCACTAAGCATCCATTCACCCAGAACACATTTTTGCTTTCCACTGCGCTGTTTTTCCATTGTTTTTCTATGTAAATATGGGGACGTGTTTGACCAGTGCACTTGTGTCTTGCATCTTTTGCAGCATCAGTTCAACTTTTAAAAAACATGTCTCACAAGCATGCGTTTTTTTCCGTTCCACTGACCTGCGACCACAAAAATGTGTTGTGTAAATGGTCTTTAAGGCTGCATTTATTTGCTCAAGAATACAGTAATATTGCAAAATATTATTACAAGTTAAAATAACTGTTTTCTATTTGAATTATTTTGAAACTATTTTGAGATGTAATTTATTCATCCTGTGATCAAAGCTGAATTTTCAGCATCATTCCTCCAGTCTACAGTGTCACATGATTCTTCAAAAATCATTCTAATATGATGATTTGCTGCTCAAGAAACATGCATGATTATTATCATTGTTGAAAACAGTTGTGCTGCTTAATATTTTTATGGAAGCGGTGCTACATTTCCCCTCCTCAGGATTATTTGATGAATAGAAAGGTAAAAAGCAGCATTTATTTGAAATAGAAACTTTTGTAACATTATAAATGTTACTTTTGATCAATGTAATGCATCCTTGACCTTGATTAATAAGTGTTGATTTCCTAAAAAAAAATATATTACTGACCCCAACCTTTTAAATGGTAGTGTAAATGCATTGACATGTTTTTATACCAAAAGATAGCAGGTAGAATGATAGCAGTTTGTCAGTTATAAAGAAAAAATGTCAAACATCACGTAGTAGCCAAACTATTAAAGATCCCATTTATAGAGGAGACGTGTCATGGCTGTGAGGCAAGCTCAGTCTCCCACTGACTTTTATCCTCATTGAGATTTTGTTTTAATCAAGGCCCTGGGGCAAAAATAGCTCTCTTTTTAGTCAGTCAGGAAGGGGGCTCTGTTAGTGTATATCCTTTAGGGAGTGCTAAAAGAAAACAAAGCAAAATCCCAGAACACAAAAGAGAGGGACGTCCCACCCTCTCCCTCCTTCTCTCTCTCTCTCTCTCTCTCTCTCTCTCTCTCTCTCTCTCTCTCTCTCTCTCTCTCTACATATACAGATTTGGGAACAATTAAGAGACCACTTAACATTGATTTCTCAATGTTAAGTTGTCTCTTATTTTTTTCCAGAGCTGTATTTGTCACTCTCTGACACACATTTTTCTCAGTGACTTGCATCTTGGTATGGTTCCGTCTCTTGCCTCGCACACATGAAGGACAGAGAGCAGGCACACAAATAACAGAGACATACTCCATGCGTACGTGACTACTCTCTCGGCGTCACGGTTTCTCCTTGTCAGTGCAAATGCGACTGTCAGGCAGCAGTCGTATTCACTAACAGCACCGTTCCCATGGGGTGAAAGAAAGCGTAAAAGAGAGGAAGGGAGAGAAAGAGAGAAATAAACTGAAAAATATACATGTAGAGATCGATGGACCAGTTGCATGTCCTAGTATAGAAAAGAGAGCATGGTACTTTTTATCTAATGTGCATGGGTTCCTGCTGGTGGACTTTGGCTTCATGTTGCTGTACGCTCTTCAGGCTTATTTTGATTGGATGTAATATCAGGTCAGCAAACAATTCACATTCCTTGCTCCTGGAGCCATCATGCACGCCCAACAGCATACAAATATTTCCTGTAAACTACATTTGTACAGGCAATTCATGCCTTCCTTTGCTATTAATATAAAATGAAGAAGCATGTTTCCAATTCCTCTCCACATTATATCTATCTATCTATCTATCTATCTATCTATCTATCTATCTATCTATCTATCTATCTATCTATCTATCTATCTATCTATCTATCTATCTATCTATCTATCTATCTATCTATCTATCTATCTATCTATCTATCTATCTATCTATCTATCTATCTATCTATCTATCTATCTATCTATCTATCTATGTCTGTCTGCTTGTCTCTCTAGGTTGTTTTGGTTTAATCTTTTTTTTAAATGACTTTGCGTGTCATCTTTGTTTGTGATTTCTGATCATAGGTGCAGAGGAAAAGATGAATGTGGAATTGATCATGCCTATTGGTGCCATTGTCATCGCCATGTTGCTCTGGCTTCTCATCGTCTTTGTCATCCGCAACAGGAAGCGGGTAACATTCCATCTCTTTCCCTTTTCCTTGTTTTCTCCCCCTGCAATTTACATGCACAGACGAACTCTCTGCTCTCCTCTGACTGATCAGATCTGACTACTCGGACTTGGCTTACGCCATCTCTATTGTATGCTCAGCCCACATTTTGCTGCGATGCGTCACGTACACCAGCCTGCCATGGGCCCCAGTGCCCACTGTACCCCAGCCTTAATTCTGCCTCTGAGTATGATAGTGGCTTCCAATAACTCATTAGTGGGTGTCTTTATAATGAGGGCTTGATTCTGGGAGACTCAAGCAGGACAGGGGTGGAGGTCTCATCCAGACAAGCTCATTCTCCCCTTTTGACCTTCATTCCATTTTGTCATACACTCACCCTTTCCATCCTTTTCTCTCTCACAGCCTAATGATGGAGATCTGAAAACTGGCTACCTGTCAATCATTCTGGACTCAGATGATATGCCAATGGATGAGCACTGTGAGAGACTGACCTATGATGCAAGCAAGTGGGAATTCCCGCGTGATAGACTGAAGCTAGGTAAGACTTGGCTAAACATGAGAAATAAAACAATAAAAAACAAGCCCAAATAAATTCAATTAAATTGGCCAAGAATAAAACATGAATGGCTTTCCAGTAGTTTTGTTTAGAAAAAAAGAAAAAGAAAATGATTTTCATGCTGCTTCATTTGAAGGCACAATATGTAATTTTCGCCACTAGAGGTCCCTTGTTCAAAACAAAGGTGTAGTTTGATGACGCCTTGATTTTGCGGAATCTTGGGAGTTGTTTTCTTCACCTCTACAGCGGGTGGAAAAGAATCCGACGGGACTCGGGCAGAAATCATATTCATGGATGAGCTAATGTATTAAAGATCTAGTGAAGTTACTAAACGTAATTTCGTGAGGAAGTACGCCCATCTAATCTTCCAATTAATTCAAGGTATAAAACCAGCAGCTTACCTCTTCCCATTGTTAGTTCTTGCAGCATTTGGCCCGTCCTAATCTGCATGACTGACTTCGCTGCTCATTTTCACCTGTTGATCACCCAGGTCGCCGGTCTCTCCGCTCCACCACAGCCCAGCGCAAAACACCTCTCTCCTCCTCAATCTAACGTAGATCATCACAGGGCCCGGTCGATCCTCGTAGTGATGCATCGAGGTCATCATCAATATCATTGTAAATCCTCTTCAGCAGCAAGCCCTTCCGTACCTCCTGTCGAGAAATGGTCCGTCAATCGCGCTCAGGCACGCGTTATCCAACATGGGTATCCATTTCTCCCAGAGGAATTCAAAAACGCAACTTCTCGATCTGCTCGTGCGCTCTCAACAAAACTCACGCCGCATTCAGCGTCCTCCCAGCACCATGCAAACATCAACGCAAGTAACTGCACGATCCATACGGTCCGCCTCAGTTTCAGCCGGCAGCAGCCGCCGCCGTAGCTTTCCTCGTCCGCCGCTCATTCCGGCCGGCAGTCTATCGCGGCCGCAGACGTTAGTTCCGCGGCTGCTCGCAATAGTTCCACAGCTCTCCGACAGTGACTGTTAGCTTTCCTCCTCCCACAGGTGAGTATAGCTTCTTCTGTCCACATTAACAATATTTCTGTTCCTTCTCAGTTAAATCCATCTAGCAATGGAATCCCAGATAGCACACATACATCTCGGAGTCTATTTGATGTGCGTGTTTACATCTGGAAGACGTATTTATTTATTTATTTATATATATATATTTTTTTTATTATTATTTTTATTTATTTATTTATTTATTTATTTATTTTTAGAGTGTTTGCTCATCTGCAATACGTCTATTGGACGTTTCCTGTCAGATGTTAAATAGACGTTTAAACAATGTCTTTAAGATGTTTATGATTTAGAATGTATGAAAAACTGACATCTTAAAGACGTCTATCAGATGTTTGTAAACAGCAGATGCTTTCCAGATTGAGTGATCATTAACAGACGTCTTGCAGACGTACGTGTGCTATATGGGATAAGTACAAATTTGAGGCTACCTGTGCAAATGCCACTACTCCCATTCCCCCCCACCCCCCTCCCCCGTCTTCCATTCCTCTCTCCTCCGCTATCAGAGCAGACCCAAGCGTGAGGCTGCCTCCGCAAACGGTCATGCCTCCCTTTCCCTTTCCCCCCCTCATTAATTTCTCCTCTGCTATCGGCACAGACCCAAGCGTGAGGCTGCCTCCGCAAACGGTCATGTCCCCCTTTCCCTTCCCCCCTCTCATTAATTTCTCCTCTGCTATCGGCACAGACCCAAGCGTGAGGCTGCCTCCGCAAACGGTCATGCCTCCCTTTCCCTTCCCCCCTCTCATTAATTTCTCCTCTGCTATCGGCACAGACCCAAGCGTGAGGCTGCCTCCGCAAACGGTCATGTCCCCCTTTCCCTTCCCCCCTCTCATTAATTTCTCCTCTGCTATCGGCACAGACCCAAGCGTGAGGCTGCCTCCGCAAACGGTCATGCCCCCCTTTCCATTCCCCCCTCTCATTAATTTCTCCTCTGCTATCGGCACAGACCCAAGCGTGAGGCTGCCTCCGCAAACGGTCATGCCCCCCTTTCCATTCCCCCCCTCTCATTAATTTCTCCTGTTATCGGCACAGACCTAAGCGTGAGGCTGCCTCCGCAAACGGTCCTGCCACCCCCTCTCTTTCCTTTTTCTGCCGCCGTTGGAGCTGATCCAAGCGTGGGGTTGCCAGAGCATTAGCCCTGGAGGCGGACCCAGTTCCTCCCTATTCAGAATTGTTATTCCAGTAACTGTAACACCTCATGTCTGGATTCAATATTTTAAGCCAGAACACTGCAATCCTACTGGACAGCTTGGAGAGTTGAAACAATTCCATTCCTCCTACAACCAGTTTTTTCCAACTTTTTTCCTCCTTTCAAATTCTTCATTCATCTCATATCGCAACCAGATTAAGTCCGTCCAACCTAGTACCATCAAAGTCTATCTCAGCGGCATTCAATTTTTCTAATCTACGGCCATCCATCCAACCATCTCCGATCTCCAAGTTTTAAACGAGGACACCATCCGTTTCCTCATCAATGCAGCAAAACTGATCATTTATTAAAAACGGCCATTTCATCCATATCTTCAATCTCCTGACACCAATTCAGCCATATCAATATCTTTCTTTCTCCCTTGCACACAGGGAGGTTCAGATCTCTTCTCAGCTCGACCCGCTGTTCATTGATGAGAACAACCTTCCTGTCATCAGGCATTGGTTTCATAAAAAGCTTAAGCACATCCTCACCCACTCTGGTATCCAAGCTCACTTGTATTCATCTCACTCCTTCCACATAGGAGCAGCCACCATCGCAGCCAAAAGGACTGCCAGACCATCAAATTAAACTTCTGGGTTGGTGGTCCTCAGATGCCTTTCAAACTTACATTCATTCCGACCTCAGCCCCATCAAACAAGCCACCTAACTCTCTACTCTTAAGATGGTTTCCCCACGAAACTCAATCCAACCGATGCCCGCAAACCTCTCTGGATTCGATGCTGCCGCAGTGCTCATAAATTTGATGCTGCTGCAGGGTTTGGCTTTATTTTGATACTGCTGCCACAGTGCCTCGCAAATTTGATATTGCCGCTGCAGTGTTCCACTAATTTGATACTGCTGCCGCAGTGCCTCACAAATTTGATATTGCCGCTGCAGTGCTCCACCAATTTGATACTGCTGCCGCAGTGCTCCACCAATTTGATACTGCTGCCGCAGTGCTCCACCTTTTGATACTGCTGCTGCAGTGCTCCACCAATTTGATACTGCCGCTGCAGTGCTCCACCAATTTGATACTGCTGCTGTAGTGTTTGGCTTTACTTGATACTGCCGCTGCAGTGCTCCACCAATTTGATACCGCTGCTGCAGTCTTGTGCTCCGCTTGAGGCTGCAGTGCTCCGCTTGATGCTGCAGTGCTCCGCCAATTTGATACTGCCGCTGCAGTACTCCACCAATTTGATACCGCTGCTGCAGTGTTGTGTTTTGCTTGAGGCTGCAGTGCTCCGCTTGGTGCTGCAGTGCTCCACCATTTGATACTGCTGCCGCAGTGCTCCACCAATTTGATACTGCCGCTGCAGTGCTCCACCAATTTGATACTGCTGCTGCAGTGCCTCGCAAATTGGATACTTCTGCTGTAGTGTTTGGCTTTACTTGATACTGCCGCTGCAGTACTCAACCAATTTGATACCGCTGCTGCAGTGTTGTGCTTTGCTTGAGGCTGCAGTGCTCCGCTTGGTGCTGCAGTGCTCCGCCAATTTGATACTGCCGCTGCAGTACTCCACCAATTGATACCGCTGCTGCAGTGCTCCGCTAATTTGATGCTGCAGGGTTTTGCTTTACTTGATACCGCTGCTGCAGGGTTTTCGCTTGATGCTGCAGTGCTCCGCTTGATGCTGCAGTGCTCCGCCAATTTGATACTGCCGCTGCAGTACTCCACCAATTTGATACTGCTGCTGCAGTGCCTCGCAAATTTGATACTTCTGCTGTAGTGTTTGGCTTTACTTGATACTGCCGCTGCAGTACTCAACCAATTTGATACCGCTGCTGCAGTGTTGTGCTTTGCTTGAGGCTGCAGTGCTCCGCTTGGTGCTGCAGTGCTCCGCCAATTTGATACTGCCGCTGCAGTACTCCACCAATTGATACCGCTGCTGCAGTGCTCCGCTAATTTGATGCTGCAGGGTTTTGCTTTACTTGATACCGCTGCTGCAGGGTTTTCGCTTGATGCTGCAGTGCTCCGCTTGATGCTGCAGTGCTCCGCCAATTTGATACTGCCGCTGCAGTACTCCACCAATTTGATACCGCTGCTGCAGTGCTCCGCTAATTTGATGCTGCAGGGTTTTGCTTTACTTGATACCGCTGCTGCAGTGCTCCGCTTGAGGCTGCCGTGCTCTGCTTGATGCTGCCCTGCTCCGCTTGATGCTGCCGCTGCAGTGTTTTGCTTGAGGCTGCCGTGCTCCGCTTGATGCTGCCCTGCTCCGCTTGATGCTGCCGCTGCAGTGCCCGCCAATTTGAGACTGCCGCTGCAATGCTTTGCTTGATACTGCTGCTGCAGTGCCCGCCAATTTGAGACTGCCGCTGCAGTGTTTGGCTTTACTTGATACTGCTGCTGCAATGCCTGCCAATTTGAGACTGCCGCTGCAGTGTTTGGCTTTACTTGATACTGCTGCTGCAGTGCCCGCCAATTCGAGACTGCCGCTGCAGTGTTTGGCTTTACTTGATACTGCTGCTGCAGTGCCCGCCAATTCGAGACTGCCGCTGCAGTGTTTGGCTTTACTTGATACTGCTGCTGCAATGCCTGCCAATTTGAGACTGCCGCTGCAGTGTTTGGCTTTACTTGATACTGCTGCTGCAGTGCCCGCCAATTCGAGACTGCCGCTGCAGTGTTTGGCTTTACTTGATACTGCTGCTGCAGTGCCCGCCAATTTGAGACTGCCGCTGCAGTGTTTGGCTTTACTTGATACTGCTGCTGCAGTGCCCGCCAATTCGAGACTGCCGCTGCAGCGTTTGGCTTTACTTGATACTGCTGCTGCAGTGCCCGCCAATTTGAGACTGCCGCTGCAGCGTTTGGCTTTACTTGATGCTGCTGCTGCAGTGCCTGCCAATTTGAGACTGCCGCTGCAGTGTTTGGCTTTACTTGATACTGCTGCTGCTGCAGTGCCCGCCAATTTGAGACTGCCGCTGCATTGTTTGGCTTCACTTGATACTGCCGCTGCAGTGCCCCACCAATTTGAGACTGCCGCTGCAGTGCCCCACCAATTTGAGACTGCTGCTGCAGTGCTTCGCTTGAGACTGCCGCTGCAGTGCCGGCCAATTTGAGACTCTGCCAATTTGATACTGCCGCTGCAGTGCTCCGCCAATTTGATGCTGCTGCCGCACTGCTACGTCTGATTCTGCTGCGGCCGTGCCCCGCCAATTTGATACTACTACTGCAGTGCTCCGCCTGGTATTGCGCTGCAGTTCTCCACCAATTTGATACTGATACTGCAGTGCCCCACTCAATCCATGCTGCCACCGTAGTACCTGTTTTAAAACCGCCACAGCAGTGACCTGCCTACTTAAATCCTGCTGCTGCAGTGCAGTCCCCCATTCCTTCTGTTCTCCAATTTTGGGGGGGTCTTATAGACTATTGAAATATTTATGCAGATTCCTTAAGTAATCATGAGCTGTTCCAATTCCCATAATTCTGGCTTGCTGTCTATTTATGCATTTATGTTTTTGGGGGGCAATCGGAGCTCGGGTAGAATATCCTCTCCGAGCCCCTCTATAGCAGACAGCACGCCAAATCCGTTTACCACTTTTACCAAGATTATATGGGCACACAAACTCATGAAGTGAAGTTACTAAACGTAATTTCGTGAGGAAGTACGCCCATCTAATCTTCCAATTAATTCAAGGTATAAAACCAGCAGCTTACCTCTTCCCATTGTTAGTTCTTGCAGCATCCCTCCTCCTCCCCGGCTCCTCCCTTTTGAACAATTTTTCCTGTTATAGGGGGGCAATCGGAGCTCGGGTAGAATATCCTCTCCGAGCCGCTCTATAGCAGACAGCACGCCAAATCCGTTTACCACTTTTACCAAGATTATATGGGCACACAAACTCATGAATTAACGTTACTGTAGTATGAAGCCGTTGGAGTGGAACGAGGCCGCTGGAGCGATTGCTAATGAGAGATGAGCGTGACACACGGCTCGAGCGCAGTGGAGCTTTTATTCTGCCGCAGACGACGCTTCTGCTTCTTCTGCTCATGCGTATGTGGGGGAACGCAGCGCTGGTTTATCATATTACATACATTTGAGTGTGTTGAAAGTTATGTTAAAATGCTACTCTGTGTATTCACTCGGCGGCTACTATGAGACACTTGTTGACACGGAAGTAAGCTAGAGCGATACATGGTACTTGCGGTAAATCAAGAAAACAAGATTTAAACAATATGACTAATTGTGTTGAGCTGTATAACAATGATTCATTTTTTTGTCAATGAATGTGTCCAAACAGTTGCTCACCTGTCTAATAAAACACATAATAATATATTAAAGCCTCTTTGGTGTTTGCATGGTTTCTACAAATAAAACCGGGTAATGTGAGTATGATGTCATGGATAGGCGACGTACGGACACGTGTCCTGGTTAAAATTGCTTATTTCTCTGGATTTAAAAATTCTTGGAAACATTTGGGATAATGTAAGTACACAAGTCAGAAAAATATATAACATTGTTCTAGTGGTTTTTGGATATTTTAATCCAAAAATCTATTGTGCCTTTAATGAGTTTACTTTTGAAGTTTATTAGATTAGCATAAAAAGTAAATATCATACCACTGGACCAATGTATACTGTATGTAACAGACTTCAGTGATATGTTTTTATTTATCTATATTTACAGTATCTGTATATCCACGTATTTCATTTTGAATGATCATTTATTTATTTATTTATTAAATAAGCATATATATGCATTTTGTAGCATAAAAGGGTGTCAAAATGGTATGGAACCATTTTTCTTTCTCTTTGGGATGGTGAGGGGATCATAACTTGCCTTGAATTACTATCAGATTTTAGGCTTTCAGCATCTTTTAAGACCTATTTTAACCCGTGCAAACAGCTAAAATATTTGTACAAAAATGTTCCTATACATGTATATGTAATTGTTCACAAATGTATAATACCATGTTTTCCAGGAGAGCCGCTGGGCAGAGGGGCATTTGGTCAAGTTGTGGAGGCGACCGCATATGGTATTGAGAAGGCCACCACCTGTACTACAGTAGCAGTGAAGATGCTCAAGGGTATGAGGCATCTGTTCACTGGCCTTAAACTGACTTCACATATCTTCCATTTAACACAATTTTCTCAATATCCGACAGAGGGCGCTACCTCCAGTGAGTACCGCGCTCTGATGTCTGAGCTGAAGATCCTCATCCATATTGGTCACCATCTCAATGTGGTCAACCTTCTAGGAGCCTGCACTAAACCAGGGGGTGAGTTCCCCATTTAAAATCCTCAGATACTGACAGAAATGACGGTAATCTTTCCTTTCCTGTGACGTTGGCTGCAGGCACGCTCTGCTCAGGAAGTGTGTAAATGTTCATGGGTGACAAAATGTGCAGTCATTGAAAGAAATGTGTCAAAAACACCACAAAGTGGTTGTGCATTGTTGAGAAGAACACAATGTGCCCACATTAATGGCCTGTTTTTCCTCTCTCTCTTTCTTACTCCTTCAGGACCCTTGATGGTGATTGTAGAATACTGCAAACACGGTAACCTCTCCAGCTATTTAAAAAGCAAACGAGGAGAGTACAGTCCCTACAAGGTAAATTGCGTCATAACCTAGTGTAACTTGTAAAGTCAAGCTGTGATATGGATCTCAGTTCTTCATTTTAACAATGAGCTTACTTGGCTTGACCTTTAAATGTTGTTCAAGGTGTTATGAAGGTGTTGCTACTTGACCCTGAAAACCCTACTCACTTACCAACTACCCTGACAGCAGTAGAAAACTGATCCACACGTGTCTTGTTTCTCAGAAGCGGATGCCGTGCAGGAGGGAGGTGCAGCCGGAAGAGGATTTACATGAGGGAGATCTGGGTCTGGGAACCAGCACTCGACTGGACATCTGCACCGGCACCGCAGTGTGCACCAGGATGGGAGAACAGACCTCCACGACCCAGCTGCAGGACGAACAAGGTACAGTATATTAGTTTGTTGGATACTCTGTACTGTCTTCAGACTCTCACAGCTACTAAAGCCAAATTTAACAAAGTTATGAAAACTATATTTGAATATATATTATAATAATATATTATTGAATAATATATTAATTTGAAACAATGTGTATTGTGAAAAGCGCTATACAAATAAATTTGAATTATATCAAATGTTTTAATTAGTATTGTCATTCAAATGTTACCACACGAAGTTCATTTTTTAGGTTACATGACAAAACATTTTTTATTGTATGTGACATGAAATACGTTTGGGTATGACATGCTGTACTTCCTCTAAAACGTATTTAACAGCAAAATATAAAAAAGATAAGATAATTAAATAATTAATTATTATTTTGCTTTAATAAGCTCATTATCTGAGAAACTACATAGAATATTTGTACTGTTAAACTGAATTTGTCACACTGTAAATTAAGAAAAAAATATTGAAATAGAATTAACTGCAAAGAAATTAATAATAAAAATGAATAAAATAAACAAGATCATTTTTATTATTAATAATAATTATTCTAATTATTAAGCAGCTTTAATGAGCTCATTATCTGAGAAACTACATGGACATTTTTACTTTTATTTACATTTTTCACTGCAAAATAATAAATAAACAACATAATTACTTATTGTCAATACAAATATTTTTTCCAAATTATTTGTTAGCTTTAATAAGTTCATATTATTTGAAAAAATAGATGGAAAATTTGTACTTTTAAAATTCATTTAGTCTCACTGTAAATTAATAAATAAATTAAAAATCAAATTTAACTCCAAAATAAATAAATAAACAGCGTAATTATTTATTATTAATAATATTTTTTTCCTAATTATTACTTTAATGAGTTGATATTATTTGAGAAAATAGATGGAATATTTATACTTTTAATATTAATATGTCACACTGTAAATTAAGAAAAAATATTTAAATATAATTAACTGCAAAGAAATTATTATAAAAAAAATAAATAAACAAGAATGTTTTTATTAATAATAATTATTCTAATTATTAAGCAGCTTTAATGAGCGCATTATCTGAGAAACTACATGGACATTTGTACTTTTACATTGAATTTGTCACACTGCAAGCGAATAAAGAAATAAATAAACAACACAATTATTTATTATCAATAATATTTTTTTTTCTAGTTATTAGTTAGCTTTAATGAGTTCGTATTATTTGAGAAAATAGACTGAATATTTTTACTTTTTAAATTAATTTTTTCACACTGTAAATTAATAAATAAATTAAAAATGAACTCCAAAATAAATAAATAAACAGCATAATTATTTATTATTAAAAATATTTTTTTCTAGAGAAAAATAGATGGAATATTTGTACTTTTAAATTTGTCACACTGTAAATAAAGGAAAAAAGTATTTAAATAGAATCAACTGCAAATAAATTAATAATAAAAATAAATAAAATAAACAAGTTAATTCTTTATTATTAATAATAACTTTTTGAATTATTAAGAAGCTTCAATGAGCTCTTTATTTGAGAAAATGTATGGAATATTTGTACTCCCAGAATCAAGCCCTCATTTACACTGTAAATATATACATTTGTCAAATTGAATTAAAGAACACAAAAAGATTATTAAAAACATTTATTGGACCTAAGATGTGTGTATATATATATATATAATGTGTCATCTGCTCATGTATAGAGAGTTCAGACTGGGATCACCTGACAATGGAGGATCTCATCAGGTATAGCTTTCAGGTGGCCAAAGGCATGGAGTTCCTAGCCTCTCGAAAGGTAAAACTGAAACTTGTGTGTGTATACATTAATCTTGAGCAGTTACTATTCATTGAAGATACTTGCTTCAGTCCTAATGCTGCTTTGTGTTTGTAGTGTATCCACCGGGACTTGGCAGCCAGAAACATCCTCCTTTCTGAGAACAGTGTGGTGAAGATATGTGACTTTGGGCTGGCCAGAGACGTGTATAAAGACCCCGATTACGTCCGCAAAGGAGATGTGAGGACTCTTATTGCACACGGACAACTTCATTTCATTTATTTGTCGAAATCGACAAACTTACACTTGAGCATTCCTCTCTATCATCACAGGCTCGTCTTCCTCTCAAGTGGATGGCTCCTGAGACAATTTTTGACCGCGTATACACCACGCAGAGTGATGTTTGGTCTTTTGGCGTGCTGCTCTGGGAGATCTTCTCACTTGGTAACAAAATACTGATATTAACGTAATATAATCCCAGTGCACACTAGATAGCATAAACTTACTCTAATTAGCTGTCATGTTCTGATGGCCCATCTCCTTTGGTGCAGGTGCGTCTCCATACCCAGGTGTGTGCATCGATGAGTCCTTCTGTAGGCGACTAAAGGAGGGAACCAGAATGAGAGCTCCAGATTACGCCACACCTGAGATGTAAATATACTTCACAGTTTTAGTATCGATGTAAAGTTAAAGGAATATGCCACTTTTTTTTAAAAATAGGCTCATTTTCCAACTCCCCTAAAGTTAAACAGTTGAGTTTTACTGTTTTCAAATCCATTCAGCCGATCTCCGGGGTCTGGCGGTAGCACTTTTAGCATAGCTTAGCATAGATCATTGAATCTGATTAGACCGTTAGCATCTCGCTCAAAAAAATGACCAAAGAGTTTCGATATTTTTCCTATTTAAAACTTGACTCTTCTGTAGTTACATTGTGTACTAAGACCGACGGAAAATGAAAAGTTCTAGGCCGATATGGCTAGGAACTATACTCTCATTCCTGCGTAATAATCAAGGAACTTTGCTACCGTACCATGGGTGCAGCGGCGCAAAGATATTACACAGCGCCTGAAAATAGACTAACTTCCGTCAATATAACCAAAGTGACATCCTGCTTACACAGGGAGCGTGCTGGGGAATATTTTCAGGTGCTGTGTAATATCATTGCGCCTTAGTACACAATGTAAAAACAGAAGAGTCAAGTTTTAAATAGGAAAAATATCGAAACTCTTTGGTCATTTTTGAGCGAGATGCTAACAGTCTAATCAGATTCAATGATCTATGCTAAGCTATGCTAAAAGTGTTACCGCCAGACCAGGAGATCGGCTGAATGGATTCGAAACCGGTAAAACTCAACTGTTTAACTCTAAGGGAGATGGAAAAGGAGCCTTTTTTCTAAAATAGATGCTTGTTCCTTTAAAGGTCTGTGAAAATCATCTTCGACTGTTGATCTAGGTTGTTTTTAGTTCTGGCGATAAATAGGCTCAAGTACCTAAAAAATCTTTTTAATTCTGTTGAAAATACAGAAGAACTTTCATACTGTTTTTGTAGCAGATGGGGCCCTATTCCTTTTAATGAAATCCGAGATGTAGCAACCAACTGAAAGCTAAAAATGTAATCAACTCTTCCATGTTAATGTGAAATTCTTCCAGATACCAGACCATGCTGGACTGCTGGCTTGATCGACCCAAAGAAAGGCCAACCTTTACTCAGTTAGTTGAGCATCTGGGCAATCTGCTGCAGGCTAGCGCTCAACAGGTTAGACTTGACTCCATGTGTATGTATATATATATATATATATAAATTAAACAAAAAAATATATATATATTTTATGTAATCTGTAATTTAAGTATTTTGTAATCAGTAATTTAAGTAAAAGTATTTTTTGTCTTGTTTTCTCAGTAAAAATATTTAAACATCCTTAAACCAAGATACATTTACTTGAGAAGTACATTGATATAAGATATTAATACTTTAATACGTTTTTTTCATTTATAAATTGAGTTATTCTTTTCCTTACTCCATTGGTAAATGGTTTTATCCTGTTTTGGCAAGCCTCAACCAGTGTTATTTTAGTATTATTTAAATACTATTATAGTATTTATTCATATTTTTGATTAGCTTTTATTTGTTTAGCTTTCATTTCATATTTAGTTTGAGTTTTGGTAATTGTGTTGTGCTTTTGTCATTGTTTAGTTTTTTATTTCAATGTACCTTTTTTTGTTTTACTACTTATAATACTTGAACTTAAACTTATTTCAGCCACAGTTAGTAGCAACATTATTAATTAAATGTTTTAAAATATATAATTTTTAAATATTTAATAAATTTTAATCTAATATTTATACTTGTTTTATTCAGCTTTAATTTATTTAATTTTATTGAATATAGTTTTATATATATTTTTTTTTAAAGATTTATTTTTGGGATTTTTGCCTTTATTATGATAGGACAGTAAGTAGACAGGAAGCGAAGTGGGAGAGAGAGAGAGAGAGAGAGAGAGAGAGAGAGAGAGAGAGAGGGGGACGGGATCGGGAAAGGTCAGCGAGCCGGGACTCGAACTCAGGACTCCCGAAGTGCCACGACGCTATATACTGTATCTGCACGCTGCCCACAAGGCTAATAATAATAATAATAATAAAATAAAATATTTTTTTTTATTAATAATAAAAAATAATAACGGTAACACTACAATAAGGTTCCATTAGTCAAGGTTAGTTAATGCATTAACTAATATTAACTAATAATGAGCAATCCATTCGTTACAGTATTTACAGTAGTAATCTTTGTTAACATGAATTAATAAAAATGCAACTGTTTATTGTTAGTTCATGTTAGTTCAGGTTCATTAACTAATGGTCATGTATTGGTAAATGTTGAGATTAACATTAACTAAGAATAATAAATGCTTTAGAAATATTTTTCATTGATATGGATTAAACCTTACAGTAACGTGTTACCATAATATCTTATGCAATTACTCACGTTTTAAGGATGATTAGATATTTTTACTGTAAAACAAGAAAAAATATGCGTAAGAAAGTGACTTTTCCACATTAATGGAACATGATTCAATTTTTCACGTGACAATTAGAATTATTTGAAATTTTACAATTATTTGAATTATTGTTTGTTGCCCGTTTTAGGATGGAAAGGACTACATCCCACTAACAAACGGAGAGATGGAAGGGGAATCAGGGGCTCCTCACGTCAGTGTGACATCTACAAGAACACGCTATGCTGGCAGCACAGAGGCCCAGCTCCACTACGACAATGCTCCAGCTCTGGGGTTAGCTACAGTAACTGTTCTCTATTGTGTTTATTGTGCTGTTTTTGGCATCATAGACCTAAAATTAATCAGATTTAATTATATCCTGGCAAGCACTCATACGTATCCCTGCCTGAGTTATCTGACATTTGTCGTGTTCACACACAACATAAAAAATTTGAGGACATACCTTGCTTAACCTCTCCTTTGATAAACTAATGCAACAATGGTCCCACCCATGCCTCTTCTGACAGGTTCCCACATCAGATAGACAGCTGCGGTGTGCCAATAAGTATGATGACCTTTGTGGACATTCCCCTGGAGCACACTGCTGTAATGGTAAAGAAACGCTACGTACTACTAGTATCTGGTCATGATATACTGTATATATTTTGTATATCTTGATTTTTTTTGCACACTTATTGTGAAATTAAGCATAGAGACACAGCGACACGTATCATAATCTGGGGGTGGGGGGGTGGCAATCAAATGCTCTCCATTAACTTTGCATTGCGTGAGGCTGCCTCCTTGTCATTTCGGACTTATAACAAAAAACAGAACAATGTCTAAAAGCGGATATGTGACAAAGTATACAGCATAAAAGCTAAAAACCCAGAACCAAAACCCCAGAAGTTTTTATAAGCTGTTGACCCAAAAAACGAGCTTATAAGGACTCAAAAGTGGATACAGGCCATTGAGACAGAGCACGACACGTTATATTACACTGAGAACTACACCCACTAGAGGGGAACGTGATCAGAGACAGGAAATATAATATATAAAACTGACATTTGGATATTTGACTTAACAGTGTCAGTGTTTACTGCACACATAGGCATACTGAGTGTCAGGATCCCAAAACTGACCCATTCTTCCTGCTGAAGCTTCACGTTTTATTGCCTTTATCCACTTTTGTCTCCTTAAACACTCGTTTTTTTTTGGGGTCGACAGCTTATAAAAACTTATTTCTGTGTTTTTTACCTTGTTTGCTGTACACCTTGTCACGTCAGCTTTTAGACATTGTTCGGTTTTTTGTTATAAGTCCGAAATGACAAGGAGGCCGCCTCACGCAATGCAAAGTCAATGGAGAGCGTTGGATTGTTTTCCCCCCGGTGTGGGCGTGGCCTAAATACGCTCTGTCTCTACACACCATTTATCTTGTTTAAGACGCTCATTTTTGTCATCATTTGCTATGTCCAGCAAAATAAACCATCAGATTGAAGGGTGATTCTCACAACAATGTATTTTCTGCAAGCTTTTTTTAAGGTAAAGGTGTAGGTGTTGAGATAAAAAAATAAAAACACCTTGACCTGACTGCATATACATACAGTTACACGGATGATCCATTCAGAGTGACTTAACACATGACAAATCAAGACATTATCCTGAATGTGTGTGGAAACAATGAATGTAGTGAAATGTGCGATCATTGCATTGAGAGCGCAGATTCATGGTTTGTTTGCGCATCAATATAACGGAATCGCGTGTTCTTACTGTATGACTCATGTAATCGTCGCAATCGTCTTTATTTATCTTGATTGCAATCCTCATCCATCAAAACTTGACTAGGGAGATGGCGGTTTGCTTTATCCAGCCGAGAAACGCAGTTTGCTTATTATCATCTGGTTTTGATGTTCCGTTAGGCTCGCGCTCTTCAGAAACAATCACAGAATATGACTTATTTTTACTTCAGTAAAACCAATTAAAGGCACAATATGTATTATTTTTGGATTTAAAAAAATCCAAAAACCCCTAGAACAATGTTGTATGTTTTGTTGACCTGTGTACTTACATTATCTCAAACGTTTCCAACAATGTTTAAATCCAGAGAAATAAGCAATTTTAACCAATGACGTCATATCCGCTACCCTTGATTTCCGTAGAACCCATGGAAACACCAAAGATGCTTTAATTTGGGCCCAAGCACCCTATTGCAATTCCTCAGCAGATTCTTCTTCTTCTCCCAAATGAATCGCATTTTTGAGGGCCTAAACATGCTCTAAAACTCATGAAACTTTGCACACGTGTCAGAAGTGGTGAAAATTTACGTCTGATATGGCTTTCAGAATTAGGCGTGGCAAAATGGCTTGATAGCGCCACCTACAAGATTTCAATTAAGCCCCATTCGAGCCACGTTTCACAAACGAGTATGAAATTGGGTAGACACATGTAACAGCCCAATACCTACAAAAAAGACCCTGGGCGCAAGGTATGAAAACCTAACAGGAAGTGAGATATTTTTAATTTTCTCTGCAAAATTTTTGCCGTTTTTGCCATTTCCAGACGTCGTACTTTAACAAACTCCTCCTAGAGATTTAGTCAGATCAACATCATATTTGCACAGTCTAATCTAAAGGCCATGGTGATTTTAAATTGCGAAGATCTTTAGTTTTTGCTGAAGGGCGTGTCCGTGGCGGCCTGACAAAATTTGATGTTTCGCCATGAAACAGGAAGTTGTCGGTCATACAATGTCTGATCTGCCCCAAACTTCACATGTTTTATTAGAGTCCTGACCTGAAGACATCTACATGCCAATATTCAGTTAGCCATAGCGCCACCTGCTGGCAACAGGAAATTACGTGTTTTACACTGTGATTAACTTCTCATAGAGATTTAACCAGAACAACATCATATTTGTTCAGTCTAATTTTAAGGCCTTGGTGATGTTCAAATGCAAAGATCTTGAGTTTTCGCTGAAGGGTGTGTCCGTGGCAGCCTGACAAAGTCTGATGTCTCGCCATGACATAGGAAGCTGTTGTAAGTCAGGCATACAATGTCCAATCTGCCCCAACCTTCACATGTTTGATAAGAGTCCTGGCTTGAAGACATCTGCATATGAATTATAGAATTAGACATGGCAAAATGGCTCGATAGCGCCACCTACAACATTTCAACTAAGTGCCCCTCCCGCTACGTTTCACGTACAGGTATGAAATTCGGTACATACATGTAACAGCCCAATATCTACAAAACCAACAGGAAGTCAGATATTTTGATTTTTTTTTACAAAATTGTTGCAAATTTTGCCATTTCCAGACGTTGTACTTTAACAAACTCCTCCTGGAGATTTAATCAGATCAACTTCATATTTGGTCAGTCTAATCTAAAGGCCTTGGTGATGTTAAATTGTGAAGATCTTTAGTTTTCGCTGAAGGGCGTGTCTGTGGCGGCCTCACAAAATCTGATGTTTCGCCATGACACAGGAAGCTGTTGTAACTCTTACATACAATGTCCGATCTGCCCCAACCTTCACATGTTTGATAAGAGTCCTGACCTAAACACATCTGCATGCCGATATTCAGTTAGTCATAGCGCCACCTGCTGGCAACAGGAAATGACATGCTTTATACTATAATTCACTCCCAGAAACACTTTTAAATATGCCATGAAATCCCAAACATGCTAGAAACACATTAAATCTTGCAACACCCGGCTACGTGCTAATGTATGTGATTTACGCCATTAAACAGGAAGTTGTTGTAACTCAGGCATACAAAGTCCGATCTGCCTCAAACTTCACATGTTTGATAATAGTCCTGACCTGAAGACATCTACATGGCAATATTCAGTTATAGTCAAAGCGCCACCTGCTGGCAGAAGGAAGTGTGGCACATTGAAGTGAGTTTGCCGTATTTCTCCTATATTTATCCGCTTAAATGCATGTCGCCCACTATTCACTGTTTTCCTGAGGCCACCTGGTGGCAGTGCATGTGCGAGGGCCCTTTCATCGCTGCTAGCAGCTTTAATATAGTATGTATTTTATTAGACAGACGAGCAACTATTTGGATATACATTTATCAACAGAAAATGAATCACTGTTATACAGAAACACGGTAAAGGCTGATTTATACTTCTGTGCCGTAGCCTCTACGCCGTGGGCTACGCGTCAATTTTCATTTATACTTCTGCGTCCTTGTCCGCGTTGACGTGTAGTTACACATGCAGAGGGAGCATGTGTACCCCTGAGGGAGGGATTCTGGCAGACCAATCACAGCGCTTGCGGTCCATGTTTTTACCATGCCTCAGAGACACTATTTTGTCTAGTGGCTAACGTAGCATAATCAGAGAGAGCTTTCTCCATCAATATATTTTAAAATGAATTACATGTCATTTAGCAACAGTCATTTAGTCATCCTAGTTTTTATTAATCTAATATTGATCTAGATCAAGCGCTCATTCACGGTATCATCAAGCTATGCCTGTTTTGAATAAGCGACCTCTAGTGGCGAAACGTACATACTGTGCCTTTGATTTAGATGTTACCATATGAAACACAATGTAGTATTCTTTCATCCCAAAATTTATGATGAAAACAGTCAAATTTAAATGATCTTCCTTCCTCCAGAACGGTCACATGGACTGCGGAGTGGGCTTATCACGTGACCAGATGAAAGCTTTGGATAGGCAGGTGCAAAGACCACCCAATTTCAGGTGACCATTCATCCTGATCTCAGTAGTCACAAATGAGGACAATTCCACAGTCATATAAACATGTTCATGCCTTTATCCACAGCCCACTACTGCGGTGCAAGAGTAAGGAGTCTCTAGCTTCTGAATCGTCCAATCAGACCAGCGGTTATCAGTCCGGTTACCACTCTGATGATACGGAAGCCCCGATATACGCCAACGAGGAGATGATCCTGAAGAGAGACATTCAGAAGAAACCTCCACTGCCTAAGAGAAACGACAAGTTCAGTGCAGAGGTCCGTTATAGTGCACCTCCAGTTTAACATCTATAGAGCTTCAAACAGTCCTCCTCTTTATGTTATTCAGAACTTTATTAGTTCAGCCAACAATGAATAATTTTCTCACCCTCTGAAGATTTTCATCCTTGTGTGCAACACAAAAAGAGTTATTTATAAGCTGCCCTTTTACATACAATGAAAATGAATGGTGGCCACTACAAGACTTTCATCGGATAACTTAGGCCATGTCCACACTAATACGTTTTCGTTTGAAAACACATCTTATTCTCACCGTTTTGGCCTTCCGTCCACACTGAGACGGCGTTTTAAGTCATCGAAAATGTAGAAATTTGAAAACGCCGTTTTTGCGTCATAGTGTGGACTGTGAAGACGGAGGTATTTGAAAAAGATGACGCATGTTTAGTCATGACACATATTGTACCAATAAATATGTAAGGAATAATTGACGACGGGCCGTTGAATTATTAGAAAAATAATGCATTGTGCATTGTTTTTCTAATAATTCAACGGCCCGGAGTCAATTATTCCGCTTATACTACGGTTACCACACCTCAAGACATGGATCCGATTACATAATTAAAGGGATTTGTCAGTTTTTTGTACTTAAATTGCTATTGTGAGTAGGACTATTTCTTCTGCGTCTCATCCAATGGCTCTTTTGCTAGTTCCGAAACTTAATTTTAAAGCTGGTAACGGAGGCTTGAGCTGTTGATAGCATTCTACTGCAGTTATTAATGAAGTTATTAGAAAGAGAGTGACAGAGACACACAGAGAGAGAGAGAGAGAGAGCGCTTGTGTGAATTAGGTACCTCTGTGCGTCTCTAAACAGCTGCCGTTTCTGTTGGTTTTCATCTGGACTGTCTAATACTGCTGCCGCCCAGTTGTTGAACGTTTTATATTCACCGTAAATATTAAAATTTACTTTAGGAAAATCATCTGTCATGTTAGTCCTGTAATTTCCGTTATTACGGTTAACTATGCGAAGTGATATGGAACTGTAATGCGGTCAAGAGAGCTGCCTGGAACTACGTTCGCGATGCGTTTCCCAGAAAATAATTGCACACCTCAGAACGTTCATCAGCCAATCAGATTCAAGCATTCAACGGCCCCGTAGTGTAAGTATGTTTATACCGCTATTGTGCCGGTTATGTGCTATTTATTCACTTTAACACAGTTGCTTAAATATGTTACTTTGAACACTTCATATCACAGTCCTGCAAGGATGACAGAAAATGCACACGATGGTAGTTTTAGACCAAACATAATAACGGTTAACCGAGTGCGACCTGGGCATCAGTGAATGGTGAGATATTTTGCTAAATAAAATGATCCTGCCAGAAGAATTGTCTGATAACTTTATGATGTCTGTATCATCTCAGTGAGCTTTTACACATGCGCAGTAAGTTGAATTTGGCGTGCGTGTACTGACGTTTCAGTGTGGATGAGAAACTTTTGGAAAGCGCTAGTGCGAAACGAAAACTCCGTTTTCAAATCTATCCGGATGAATGTAGCCTTAAAATTCAATCGGTTCCTCACACAAAGCATTCAATGTGCTAGTTTTTGTTTATTTTGAAGCTTGCCAGCCCTTGGTCACCATCCACTTTCATTATCTGGTAGTATGCAACTTTCTTGTATCTTGGAAAAATACAAAACGAAGGTGAGTAAATGACTTTATTTTTTGGTGAACTTTCCTTTCATACTCATGCAACAGAGTAACCAATTTCCTTCCTAAAATGAGTAGCAACCTTCTCACATTCATCCCATATTAGGAACTTCCAGCCATTACTCGTGATTGCATGCTCCAAAAACAACAAACGGTTTAATTGGCCCTCGAGCTTCAGTTAAGGTGCACCGTTATCGCTTCTTTCGTAATTGTATGCGTAAAGGAACCACTGACTCATTTGAATTGTTTCTTTTATAGAACTCACTTTTTTTAAATAAATGTAATATATTGTGTTGGAACAGACTGTTTTGGAGCAGATAAGATGTATGCTTTAGTTTTATTCTTCTAAATGCCAGGGGAGTTTGGAGAGTAAGAAAGCCTTAGCAATACAATCATGTTTACACAGACTGCGTAGCAAGAGTGGTCTCTCAGTGTGTCCACGCCACTTCCTGAGCAGAGACATGCCCTCTTCCTACCGCACAGGAAATAGCAACTGGAATGTCAGACAATTGACTGTGTGAATGTTTTCCATTTTTTGTCTTCATCTTTTGTATTGTCTTTAAACCAATCGTGACCAGACTTTTTCTCCCCTAACAGCCTGAATATTTTTTCTTCTTCTTTGTTTTGGTTGTCCTTTTGATTGTACAGTTTATAATGAGGGCCGTCTATCTCTTTGTAAGAAAAATGTCAGTATTTTGCCATTATGATTATTATGTAGTTACACGTCTATTAATGTTATTAGTTTTTTTTTTAATAAACACTCTTGCCAGTTAAAAATCAACATTTATGTGTACGTGTTTTCATGCACAAGAGTGCACCGATCTTTTGTGACCTCTCTCTTCCTCTATCTGTTTCTCAGTGACCCTGACGAGACAATGTACTCGTATCTCCCGTTTTTTCCATGCTATCTGTGTGTGTCTGAGAGTATGGGACAATG
The DNA here is from genome assembly GCA_023566225.1 of Romanogobio albipinnatus. Classification (NCBI taxonomy): domain Eukaryota; kingdom Metazoa; phylum Chordata; class Actinopteri; order Cypriniformes; family Gobionidae; genus Romanogobio; species Romanogobio albipinnatus. The sequence continues at coordinate 9,719,447 of CM042256.1, read as the reverse complement.
CATGCTGGCCTGTGAACTGGACTTACTTTTGTGTGTGCATTTTGGGTTTCATGCATTTGTATTTTTGTGGATGTGAACAATCGGGCCTGAGGAAACAATGCTCACGCAGCCTTGGATGTTTTCCTAGGAGTGCTGGTTTCAAAATGGCTGCCCAGAATAGCATGCACAAGGCCATCAAAGCACAGTGAGCTCTGCGCTCTGGGCCTGACTTTTCATCCAGCTATTGTTTACGTTTATTATTGTATTAATGATAATGAAAAACTAGGTTAGTTGGATTCATGTGCCTCTCCCATGGTGGAAACAAACTTATGAATACAAGTGAAAATGCTTTAAAAATTTACATTTTTGATCAAATAATAATATTTAGTTTGCAAAATGTACATGAATTTCGTAACGATGATGTTCTCCAGCATAATTTGAGATTGAGTTTCAGTGAAATCAAAAACATATTACTTTATGTATGTACAAAGAATCACATGAACAATTGTCACAAATGTGAATAGTAACCTAGACATAGTATAGAATATTGATATATGTGTTATTTATACACACACACACAGTCTGGTTCACAATCTTTGTGGGGACTCTCCATAGATGGAAATGGTTTTTATACTGTACAAACTGTATATTCTCTCCTCTTACACTAACCCTACCCCTAAACGTACCCATCAGACAAAACTTTCTGCATTTTTACATGTTCAAAAAAACTCATTCTGTATGATTTATAAGCTTGTTTCCTCATGGGGACCTCAATTTAGGTCCTCACAGTGACACGAGTCCCCATGAGTCAGTGTGCATTCAGGTTAAAGTCCCCACCGGGATAGAAAACACACACACACACAATTGTGTATTGAGAATAGTTTATTCTCAATGTCCCTAAAACACCCTGCCCCTAACCTCTGTGCATTTGATATGTTTGTGTTACTGAATTGGAGGTTGTCGCCCTGCTCTGATTCCCACTGTGTGAGGAAGTCGTGCTTACATTAACTTACTCTTCGCTGGTGCCTGAAACTCTTGAGAACCTCAACATCAAAGGACTTACCACAATCCCGCTGCACACTGGCACACTTCTTGTTGCCCTGAACAATGCACACACACATTGGGTTTTCATGTTTTATGGGAACTTTCGACAGACATGATGATTGTTATGCTGTACAAACTGTATATTCTGGTGTAATGTCTTACACTACCCATTAGAGAAAACTCTGCATATTTACATTTTCAAAAAACATAGCTCATAACTCATGGGGACCATAAAATGGGACAAAGATTTAGGATATTGTCATCTTTGTGGGGAAATTTTTCCCCCATAATGTCGTAGGGTAGGCTATACTTGAACCACACACACACACACACACACACACACACACACACACACACACACACACACACACACACACACACACACACACACACACACACACACACACACACACACACACACACACAGTAGGTGTGTTTTGTTCCAGAGTAAAATTATCACAATCAAGAAAACGGAAATATGAAAGTTTAAAACTATTTGCTTTATCTTTAGAGACACAAAACAAAAAATATGTAAACAAAAAAAATCGATAATTTCTTTCCCATTACTGTATTTAGACTGTATTTAGTCTGTAGAGCACTCAGTGTTTTAGTCATGATATTCTCACTAGCACCACCTAGAGATTAAATGGCTTCACAAAGGAAATCTGTGTGCCTATCATGTCAACATGGATGTTTGCTCTTTTAAGTATCATGGCATTTTTAAACCCAGTCTGCATTTGAGATTACTGAAATAGGTGGGGACTAAAAAAATGTACTATTTATTTTTCATGATAAAAATGTTTCCTTCTTAGCTGCAGGAACTCAATCTCATTTCCTTTGGAATGGGGGAAATGTCCTGCAATGATCTGCAATGCCAGGAAATTTCTTTAAACACAAACTCTGGCAAACGTGGATAATGTGGAAAGCAGTGGATATGTACACACACACACGCACACATTTTGCACCCTAATATGTGATTGGGCCTATACAAAGCACTGGGAACAAATTCTGAGAGCTCTGACAATGGGCTTCACTATAAAAAATAAAAAGTCAGGGCCCGTATTCATAAAGATTCCAAGAGTCCTCTCAGAAAACTCCTAATTTAGCTTAAAAACTTTTACGTAGGAGTCTTAGCTTAAGAGCTATTCGGGACCGATCTGAGAGCAACTCTGAGCAAGGAAAATACTAAAACTTTTATCTTAGTGAAGAGGCGGGGCTGACCCCGTTGCTACGTATAACACAGTCTTTTGAAGACTGTGATTGGTTGGTTGTCCAAAAAGGGGAAAAAGGAGCGCTTTTAAGTATAGGGTCTATTCTAAGCCTTCACTTTGAAATTACAAGCGCAAATTGTCCTATTTTACCGTTCTCTCTCTCTCTCTCTCTCTCTCTCTCTCTCTCTCTCTCTCTCTCTCTCTCTCTCTCTCTCTCTCTCTCTCTCTCTCTCTCTCTCTCTCTCTCACTCACTCACACACACACACACACACACACACACACACACACACACACACACACACGTATCTAAATCCTTTTATTATTTACCATGCTGTTAATTTCCTATAAGGTATTTGATTGGCTTAGAATTATAAACATTGTTCCACTCTTTCCAATTACACTGATTGCTGGCATGTCTATTTAATTGGTGGTTTGAAAGTTGGATTTAATACAACAAACATGATCCCTGCATGATCTAATCTATCGTGTCTTATTAAGTCACTGTCATCCATTGTCTGCAACACATTTCTTCTCCCTCTTCGTCTTTCTGCCATTTTCTCCGCTGCTAAAGAAACTCTTAAGCCTCTTAAAAGTCCTCGTCCGTGCTCCTAACAAATTAAGACCTCTTTTAAGGGTTAAGATGCTTTCTGAATTACTTTTTTCTTTACTAGGATTTTTTAGTTAATTTTAAGAGTAAACGCCCACATTTCTAAGAATTTTCTTAGAATTTTGTCACTAGGAGCTACTCTTTGCATTAAGATTCTTTATGAATACGGGCCCAGGAGATTAATTCAGAGGAATGGCAGCCACTATAGAAATAGCAGTGAATGTTTCGTGTATCCTCCATTACTCTCATTCCTTTGAGTAGCCTACCCTAAAACATAAACATAAAACAAACTGAACCCCCTCCTTAATATTTGTGATCTATATGACCAACTAACATGATCAGATGGTCTTATTTTTAATATGTATATCCACCACCAGCACGTTTGCTTGGTGCAATAAATCCATGCACCCAAGTTCTGAAAAGGGAGGAAAACAAACGAAGTTCTGCCGCCACCTAGTGGTGTATATTGAAGTTGGGTGACGACAGCAGCAGTCCTTCTACGAAACTGAAAAAATAAATTAAAATACATACAATAATTTATCTACTAAACGTTTAAATATGAAATATTGATTGAAACTGTAAATATTGATAGACACATTGATTGACACTATCTGGTCAAATCCCGCCCCTCATTGGAGAAAAATCTTTTTTTTTAATTTTTTTTATTGAACACAAAAATATGGAATGACAATATGCCAGGGAGCAAGTTTTTTTTTTTTTTTTTTTTTTAAAGATTCGCAGTTTTCACAGCTTTCTTATCGGAAGAATCAGAAATCATAGCGTTTTACATCTTCAAGAAAAAGGTTGAAGAAAAACTTACTCTTGGAGAAAAATCGCATTCAACGTGCAGGCATGTGACGTTGTAATCCAAGCGATGTAAACAGACCTAGGCCCATGTATTTTCACAAACTATGCTACCAACATGGAGACATGGGAGATGATGGAGGGTGCAGTGGAGGAGAGGTACCTAATTTAATTTTAAAATATTTTTTATAACGTAATAATCATTACAAGCTATAATAAAAAAACAGTAGAAATCCTACATATGGCTCGAATTCGCCTTTTTCACACTTCCGTGTTTCGTGTTTCCGGCGCTCTGCAAATCGCAGGGTAAATTTACTTCCGACGACGTCTAAGCGTAAGTTGTTGTAAGAGACCACATTAAATATATTTTTCGTGTTCCCATTTGCTCAAATTGTTGTTTTCACAACTTCCAAAAGAGGGAAAAGATTGATAATGGCCAGAAGAGAGAACGATGTCAACTTTACTGTCACTGTAGGCCTATTAGAAACACCCTCTTTTGTAATATAATACATAGTATAGTGTTATAAATGTACATACAATTTAAAAAAGTATAAAAAACATTGCAGGAATTACGTTAAAATGTGTCATCACAATCTGCGAAAGGGGCCTATTACAGTTCCTCCTTGTCTTCTCATTTTTCACCTACTAGTCACCCAGATTTAAATAGAAGAGAGAGAAAAATGAAAAAGATGAAGAGGACAATAACAGAAGTGACAAATCTTCTTTGGTAGTCCATCATATATGATGACATTCCTCTCCATTCACGGAGCAGATTCTAGATTTGCTACTAAAGCCGCGTTTCCACCGCAGGAACTTTCCCCAGGAACTAGGAACTTTGCGGTGGTACTCGGTGTGTTTCGACCGCAGGAACCAGGGTCTAAATGAAGTTCCGGGTAAATATTTACCCCTCCGAGCGGCCCTGCTCCTGAGGTGGTACTTTTTCAAAGTTCGGGAACTTTCGGGGTTGGGACGTGGGCGCTGAACATGCTGATTGGTTGAGCTCACGCAGCATTTTATTTCAACCGGCATTTTTAAAAGTCTTTTGCGAGGATCGTTCAGCGTTCAGTAAATATCAGTTTTGCTCTTTCTGTCCGATGGCGCGCATTCGTCTCAGCCATTGCACGGTCAATGTCCGTAATAGCTGATGATAACATACTTTGTCATATTTTAAATCTAGTTTTACGAGCTTTCAGAATACACTTTAGTATCAGTGCTCGTCTCTTTTCCGCCGTTTTGTTAATGACCTCTTTAGTAAACCGATACATAACCAGCAAAAGCAGCACAGCTTGCATCTCCTCCACTTGTTGTTGCAGACAGTCTCGCACAAAAATGATTACTGTCCGACTCTTGACGGGGAGGAGCAGCCGCGCGCAGTCCTACATCACCGGACTAATTTGCCTAATCTTCTCGGTACTTTAGACCGCAGTGGAAACGCAGACAGCAGCAGGTCTGGGGGAAAAAGTTCCTGTAAAAAAAGTTCCTGGTACAAATTGTTCCGGGTAATTTCGGTGGAAACGGGGCTTCCAGGCACTTTCGTAGTGATGTTTTTAGTTGGTCTTTGTACCGCTTTTTCTGACCCCCTGAACGGCAGCCTTGATGGAGCCGACCATAGAGGATTTGTCACAGCAGATGGTCTTGAGGCAGCCCATTCGCTGCGAGCACCTTATGAAAACGCCACCAGCAACTTTAGGTGGTGGCTGTATATGACTCAGGCTTCCAGGGCCGTGCACAGACAATGCGAGGGGCAGTGGCCCAAACCAAAAAAAAGGGGCTGTGGGGTGGGGCGGCATTGGGGACGAGGATTGGGTGCTTGTCCATACAAATTATCCATCTTAAAGGGTTAGTTCACCCAAAATTGAAAATAAAGTCAGTAATTACTCACCCTCATGTTGTTCCAACCATGTAAGACCTTCGTTCATCTTCGGAACATAATTTAGTATATTTTTGAAGAAATCTGAGAGCTGTCTCACTCCTCCATAGGCTTTCAGAGGGAATGAAACTTGATGGCCCAGAATAGTTAGTAAAAACGTCATTTAAGGAGTCCAAATGACTACAGTGGCTCTGTATTAAGTCTATCATGCGACGAAAATACTTTTTGAGCGGAAAAACAACAAAAATAACGACTTTATCCCACTATTATTGTTGTTCAATTTGAGCCTCTGACGAGAGTTCGCGGGAGTGCCACGACGCATGCGCGAGAACTGAGATTAGTAGTAGTAGAAGAAGAACGCCGTAATCTCAGAAAATACTTTTTGAGCGGAAAAGAAGAGTAGTATGCTGCGTCCCAATTCGCCTACTTATACTACGTCCTAAAAGTATGTACTCTTTTTGTGAAGAAAAAGTACATACTTTTGAGTGTGCAGCAGAAGAGTATGACATACTACTTCGTCATCTTTAACGGACTCTGTTGTTTAGTTACGTGCGTCCCGTCACCGTTTAAACTGCCCTGTCAATCGTCACAGTTCAAATCCTCCACATTTAATTTCCTACCGTATCGGAGAGAAATGAAGTAGCACGTTGATCTGCCATTCGTGGGTCTTTAATGCAGAGACTCCTCTCGTGTTTGCAAAGTTAATGGCCAAACGTATCACTACAAAAGTTCACAATGCTGCTGCAGGTGAAATATAATGTCTAACATCGAATAAATATATTTTTGTCAGGTTAAATACTGACAACTGCTCACTCAAACCCCTTTATCTAATCCTCTCTGCTTAACCGTCAGACTTGCGTAACCGTCATGTTTGTAGTTTTTTAACACTTTTTATCCGCGTTTGTAGTTCTAATCGAATCCTCGTCCATCTCGCAATGGGTTGTGGGCAATATCAGCCGTTAGAGTGCACATCGATCTGCACTTCGAATTATGACCGGAAATAGTAGACCATCCGGGAATCTTTGGAATACTCTTTTCAACATACTATGATTTGGGACATACTAATTATTTTTTCGAATACTATTTAGTACGGATAGTATGCGAATTGGGACGCAGCGGTAGAATCTACTACTACTAATCTCAGTTCTCGCGCATGCGTCGTGGCACTCCCGCGAACTCTTGTCAGAGGCTCAAATTGAACATTTACATTTACATTTACATTTATGCATTTGGCAGACGCTTTTATCCAAAGCGACTTACATTGTATTCATTCAAGGTACACAACAATAATAGTGGGATAAAGTCGTTATTTTTGTTGTTTTTCCGCTCAAAAAGTATTTTCGTCGCATGATAGACTTAATACAGAGCCACTGTAGTCATTTGGACTCCTTAAATGACGTTTTTACTAACTATTCTGGGCCATCAAGTTTCATTCCCTCTGAAAGCCTATGGAGGAGTGAGACAGCTCTCAGATTTCATCAAAAATATACTAAATTATGTTCCGAAGATGAACGAAGGTCTTACATGGTTGGAACAACATGAGGGTGAGTAATTACTGACTTTATTTTCAATTTTGGGTGAACTAACCCTTTAAGCCCCGTTCACACTGCCAGCGACACGCAGCGACAAAGCGACACGATCCCATTCATTTCAATGGAGTGCTGGCGACTTCCGGCGACACGAGCGACAGTGACCGTTGGCGACAGAATGTGGGCGTGTCAAGCGACGTAAGACAAAAGTTCAGAAAATGAGAAGAGATTTTCGCGAGCGACAACCAATAGGAGTGAAGTCAGTGGAGTGCACGTGATCCGTCTGCTGTACTGCTACTGCGGTGTCGTGTCAAGATGGAGAAGTTGATTTTAGCTGTTAGCTAAAACAGCAGTGATTTCCCTGTTCTTTACGATATGTCTCTGTGTACATACAGAGACAGATTTAAAAAAAAAAAAGATGCATGGAAGGAGGCGGGTGATCTGCTAATGACGTTTATAGGCAACCCATAGTGGGAACGCCCACTAGCGACATGAATCTCTGGTGCTAGCGACATGCAGCGACAAAATCGCTGGTAGTATGAACGGGGCTTTAAGGCCAATTTATACTTCGGCGTCGAGAGTACGCCGTAGTGTACGCCGTAGGCTACGCGCGTAGCCGACGCCGTCGTGAGCATTTATACTTCTGCGCTGTTGTCTGCGTCAATGTGCAGTTACACATGCAGACGCTAGTTGGCAGTGTCCTCGGGCATGTTGGTGTAATCAAGAGAACAGCCGAAGAAGAAGCAGCTTGTTGTGTAGCATCTGTACATTCATGTCGGAGTATCAGCAGCAGTGAGAGAGCGGCTTTTCTTGCAGCTTGAGTTGTTGTATCTAATACAAATTAAGCATCTCTAGTTGATTAGTAAAGTTAAATAAGGCGATCTGGCGCTGGAATGCGTTTGTGAAATCATGCGGAGCTCGTGGCCGCTGTTTTCAGCAGCGGTGGCTCGAGCAATCGATTGCTGTTGCAGAGACTTCATTCACGTAATATACCCTAATGTGTCCCTGTTCTTGATATACAATTACTGATTAACATCTTTGGTTTTAATGAGAAAATAAATAAACTATACTCAGCGGATCTATGTATTTATTTACTACCATAAAGAATCGCTGGACTGCAAAATATTGTGTTATAGCAGACGTAAGGAACTATCATCCAATTTCTGGACACACACACACACACACACACTCCTATCGCAGATTTTTTATTTATTTATTGACCTGAGGGAAGGGTTCTGGCAGACCAATCACAGCGCTTGCGGTCCGCGTAGAATTGACGCGTTGTTACATTTTTGGAGAGGTGCGCGTCAGGGTACGGCGTATCCAACGCGTCTATGCGTAGGGTACGCCGTACCCTCTGCGTGCACTCGACGCAGAAGTATAAATTGGCCTTTACTCTTACTAGTCAGTCAAAACAGTTTTTAACAGTCGAAAATAGTGATATATGACATTGTATTATGTTAAATATCAAAGTTTTTGTGTCTATTTGTTAATGAGGGATTTGTGGACACAATGTTTTTGGTTTTGTGGAGTAAATGTTATAGCTTTTATTTTTAAGTAAAAAGATAAAATTAGACTCTTGGGGTAAGATGACCCAACCATATTTGGCACAGGCCTCAAGTGGCATGTTGTTATTGGTGTTATTGTTTTTAAACATAATACTTGTTGTAATTAACGGGGCTGTTATTTAATATTTTCATGAATTAGATGTACATTTCAGGCATCTTCACTTTCATTAAAACCTATAGGTTAATTGAGTGAATTCTATTATGACAAAATCTGTTTTTTTATTATTATGACATCTTCAATTAAAACATGGGCAATTAAATAAGTAAATATTGATATGCTTGTACTTAAGTCATTGTACATCGACAGCAAAGTTGGTGTTATTTATATTAAATCAGATCGGGTACAAAAATTTGATTAGACAAGAATTATAATTATCTTCCAAGAACGTGTATTTTGTACAAGTTGTTAGCTCTATTAAAAGATCAGGAGCAAAATAATACAGACAGAAATACAAAAACAAATTGCCAAATTACTAATTCCACGGATTGTAATGCATAGCCTACTGTTAATACGACGACATTCTGGAACTGTTGTCTCCGTTTCCAGATTTCCGCGCACATACTGTGAGTGACGCTGGGGAGCGAGCTGTAAAACACGGGAGCGGATTGGCGGAATCGGTGGATCTTTAGCGGAGGGAAAACAGAACACTTTTAGCGGGGATGGGTAGCGAGGGACCATAGACTGCGAGAGGGGCACCTCAGCTGATGAGGGCAGAGGGGCAGTGGCTCTAGCCACTGGGCCACCCCCCTGTGCACGGCCCTGCAGGCTTCACAGCTGTAAAGAAGAGTGGTGATGCAGACAGCTTTATAGATGGTAACTCTAGTGCACAATTGAAGGTGCTTATTTTGAAAGACCTTACTTCAAAGTTTGCCAATGGCTGCAGAGCTTTGCTTTATCGGATTTCTTTTTATTTCGTAATCAAGATTGCTGTCCTCTGATACAATTCTGCATAGATACTTAAAGGATGATAGGGGTGAGCGGAGTAATGTGATACATCGGGTAATGTGAGACACCCCCTCTATCTAGTCAACAGAACACATTTGTGGTCATATGACCATTATGTTTTCAAGCCCCTACAATTCCCCTTGGCCATGAATGAGAGGACCTCATGGTGCTGTGGCAAGCATGTTTTCTTCACAAAAATATATTTTTTTGCATGTAAAAGTAAATTTTCTTGCTGTCAACTTAATCAACTGTTATGCCAAAGCAAATTGATTCAGGTAGAAAAACGTATATCATACATGTTGATGAACTACCAACATATAAAACCATGTGATGATGCTAGCTGAAGATTAGCTTGAATTGCTAAGAGAGATGTTTTTTTTTTTTTTTTCAAAAATGTGCTGGTGTGGTAAAGTGAGACAAATGCTGTGGGGTAAAGTGAGACATGAAGCACAAGTTAAGATTAGTCTTAAACATATTTTAATGTAATATTACATTACATATGTTTTATTTTTAATGTCATAAACATTGTAGAAAAGCCATAATGCCAAGGCAATAGACCAAGAAGACAACCTGGGGCACATGTTCCTAAAAGTGATGTGGTGAAGAAGCTGCCTCAACCTAAAAGGCCTGGAGGAACCACACGGAGAGAGCAACTCCTCATCTTTCCCTGTAACCTTCAGGCCTGGAATGTAGAGTAGGCCTAGTTGTAGAGTATGACAGTAGGCTGATGGGTCTAGTCCTGTGTTCTGAGTCCCAGGCTGTTCTAGCTGGTTCTTATTGTCCTTTGCTCTGACCCCCAGACACTAGCTGGCTCTAAGGGTCCTGTGTTCTGTTTTCAAATTTGTGGTTCGAATATTCGTTGTTGTTTTCCGCGAACACCTGGCATCCCGCTCGAAACGGCTCTCATTCGTGCTTGCATATGTTTACACTATAAAATCACTATAAAATACAATACTTTTTTTCAATTATCTTATAGCAAGCCATTTTTAATAGCCTCGTTATACTTAATAAATATATTTTCTTCTTCTTAGTGTTCCCTGCAGCAGAGCGCACAACTGCACGAGCTTATATGGCAGAAGCCATGTCTGAGCTTACATTTTGGGTTCGTTTGACATTGTGGAAAATACAATAATAGAATCAAAATGTATTATCCTTTTTACACGTTAGGGATGTGACGGTGAAAAAAATTTCCCTCACCGTTTTCCATTGCAGACAGTGCTTGTGCACTGAGCGGCTGAACACATGCAGCCGTGCGCCGTTTACTTTCGGTTTGCCAATTCAGGGGCGGGTTGCTTGAATTGTGGGTTCATTAGCTATTATTCTTAATGAAAAACACAACAACAAAATGGTACAATAACAAACTCCCTTAAATAGGCGCTTTTACATCGCTTTGAAACCAAATATTCCGCGATCATCTTGTAATTTAGCCCCTCGGTCTCGTGAAGAATATTATCTGACTGCTGCTGCTGATGTGCTGAGATGTCCGTTAGTTTGGCACGTTCAAGTGGCACGTTCAGTTTTTTAATTGTAGTTAGTCTTAGAGCCCTGCATGGGCCTCAAATCTAGGCCCTATAGCCCGGCCCTGGCCCTAGACGCTGAGGCCCTAGCCCGGCCGTGTCCGACAAAACTATCGGCCGGTGATCGGCCGATAGAGTCCCATGATTTTTTTAAATTAATTAATTAATTTTTTATCCTCCCTAGGCCTACACATCGTTGCAGCCATTAAAATAGTTCAGTTTTGTTTTTAATGTCAAAGTAGTTAAATTTAGTTTTGTTTCTTTATTAAGTTCATTTAGAAAAATGCATTTTTTTGTTTGTTAAATTAAAGTTTTTCTTTTTAAAAGTAACGACCGATCGGCCAGCGGCTGACAGTGAGTTAACCGCATGTTTGATTAATTTAGCCACTCAAATAATAACACTGGACTAGTCTTACTTATAATAAATTCCATAGACATAAAAAACTTTAAGTATCACAATGTTAGTTTAAATGTTTAGCCTACTATCACCACCACCACAGTAAAAAGGCAACGGCGCAAACGAAACGAATAAAGTGAAGTGATGTCTTTTAAAATTTTTGTTTACATTTTTTTTTTTTGTGCCATATAGAACCTTTTTTTTTTTAGGAAACATTCCTCCCTATTGTTGCAGCCATTAAAATAGTTCAGTTTTGTTTTTAATGTCAAAGTAGTTATATTTCGTTTCGTTTCTTTATTAAGCTAATTTAGAAAAATGTTTAAAGCATTTTTTTGTTTGTTAAATTAAAGTTTTTGTTTTTTAAAGTAACGACCAAGCGGCCGACAGTGAGTTAACAACACATGTTTGATGCATTTATCCTCTTAAATCAACACTTGCCTTGTCTTGCTTATAATAAAATCCATAGATATAAAACACTTCAAGCATCACAATGTTGGTTTAAACGTTTAGCCTACGGTATACTATCACTTTTTTTAACCACTTTTAGTGCCATATAGAACCTTTTTTTTTTTTTTTGAGTAAACGTGTTCAAAAATAAATAAATAAAAAACAGGCAGGTTGTCTTACCTTACACCTCTGCGCAAAATTAATATAAATCCGATCTTCAATTCTTGTGCTAGCCTATGCACATTTAACGGAGTTCACGTCAACGAAAGCAACAGATATGAGCTGCATTATATTCATCAGCTCATTTCAAGATCACAGAACGAATGTTACAAACAGTTATAGAAATGTAGAAATGATAGTTAAAGCTCCAATCTCCTTCTGAAAATCCCGAAAAAAAAGTCAGTTGGTGCCTCAGTGACTACTTCGCTTAGAGATGGTGTCAATCTCAGCTGTCAATCATGACTCACACCCCCATTTTTATAGCATCAAATAACTAAAACCAAACTTATTTAGCAAGGTTTAGCAAGTCGAGGGAACGAAATAGTAAATTGTGCGCACGATTTGGCAAATCGCCAGCCTTGATGCCAGCCGAACTTAGCCCCGCCCACAATTAGGGATGTTAACCGATGACCGTTTGACCGATGGTTGACCGTATCAACGTTAACCGATCAAAGTTGTCGGTTGTTGGTTAAAAAAAAAAAAAAGGGATCTCTAAATTAGGCTATTTATAGACAGTGGACTAAACGCTACTACAGTTAGCCATCTCATTCCAAAATCTTTTTGTGTGAAGTGAACAAATCCCTCACACTCAATTTATCATAACTCGCCTGTTTGTACTTAATAAACCAATAAAAACATTTGGCGCAAAGTCACAGCGTTTGGGTTTGCACGCTCACAAGGTTTGCAAAAAGTAAACAGGCTAAATAAAACACTCGAGGTTAGACGGCAGTATGAAGCGTGCAAAGAAAAGTTGTGTGTGGGACCATTTCACCAAAAAGAACGACACAGATGTAAGTTGCAACTTGTGTGATACAGTGCTTAAATACAGTAGTAGCACATCATCTAAATATATTACATCTACATTTCAGTGGTAACACATAAGGTGTTGATCATCATCTTTCTTTATTATTGTTAGCACTACCTCGAACTAAAGCGGCGTCTTTTCGGAGCTGTCATTATCTTAAATGAGTCGCGGCAATGTTTCAAATGAGCTTCTAACACTAGACAATAGCCTTTATTTTCAACGCGATCACCTTGTGCCCAAACCATTTCGAAACTAAGGAGCCATTTGTCCTCCGATTACAAACAAGCTCCTCGGCGCCGCGTTTGCGTGTGTGTGTGTGTGTGCGTGTGTGTGTGTGTGAGAGCGGGAGGCAGAGCGGCAGAGAGATGCGACAGAGTTGCGAAATTGCAGGCGCGGCTCGCGAGTTGCGGCTGTTATTTCAAATAGAGCAGCATATTTTTTTAACTAATCGGTTAACCGGTTTCAACCGGCTAATGAGGCTCGGTGGTCGGTCAAGAAAATGTTTAGTTTTCGCCATCCCTACCCACAATATTTGAGGTCAGGCAGTTCGGTCTGGACATTATCCGTTGTGGAGCAACTATGCTCGAACCAAAGCTGTTCAGACCAATCAAATTGTCAGATGATGGACAGATGATAAACGTAATCATCCACGTCAGAGAGAGTAATAGAGGGCACGAAATGCCAGATTTGAATGATTTATGACCCTAATCAACATTACACCCCCCTCCCCCCCCCCCCCCCCCCCATCCCACCGGACTGGACACCTGTTTTATTATCCTCCCCCCTGCTATTCAAAGGAATTTACGACTGTTTGTGACTTTGTGTGTTTTTCTAAAAAGTTCGAAAACGATCAAAGAATGTTTAAAAACGAATGTGCTTGAAACGTTTTAAAATGTCAGACGTGTTTGGATAACAGTGACAAGATCAGGGAATAGTTTTTTATTAAACAAAGATAGTATTTCACATACATTTGAACTTTGAGACGTTTAAAACATTAAAAACGATGTCGTTAAATACAATGCGTGGCATTCACGCGAAAACATGTAAAAACAAGTTAAAGTTTTTTCTTTCACATAAAACTTTGTAAAAAGTTCAATCATTTAAAATGTTTTCATAAATATAAAAACAAATTAGAGAATATCTTTGACGTACGGTTTGTGAAGATAGAGTAAACACTGTTTTCAAACAAGTAGGCATTAAACATATCAAAGAAATGTGGTTAAAATCACATGAAACGAATAATGTTAAGTTGTTTCACATTACATCTTACTGTTCAAGTTTTTCTTTAGTTTTAGTCAAAATAATTCTCTCTTACGGAACTCTGTGCGAACACGTCCTACCAGGTTGACAACTGAAACAGACTGTAAGCTGAGGCTCGCGCGAAGCCGCCTCCCTCAGCCCCGCCCCTAACACTCCCCCCTCAGTGCGGAATAGATGTTAAAAATAAATAAAAGCAAAATTAATAATATTACGTTTTTCACATTACAATTACTGTACATTTTTTTTATTTAGTTTAGGCAAAAACAGTTGTTTCTTACGGAACTCGTTTCTTACTTGTTTCTTACGTGCAAAGCGTCCTTTCTCTCTGACGATGAAACATGAATGGGCTCTGGGGACTGTGCATAAACCCGCTCCCCAGACCCCGCCCCTTACACTCCCATACTCGCTGAAGAACACACCTCCCCAGCCCATACAGACGTGAATAACGGCAAAATAATTAAACTAATGACTTTTAATAAATAGGCCTAGTATTTGTTTTAACATTTAGTTATTCACCCTTAGCTCTCTCAACTCTAACAGCCTCAAGTCACACACACAAATCACACACACACACACACCACCGACACCATTGCAGTGTCTGGACATTTTTGCGCTCGGGGACGCACGCTGCGGCGGTACAGGCAGAGCTCAGCATGCCAATAAATATTCTTTTTTGAAGCTCTACAATCAGTTATTGCGGGTGGGGTCTGGAGAGGTCGCGCAGAGGTGCCAGTGCCCCTTGAACCCTGTCAGGGTGATATCCTGCAGAGTTCAGAGCCATAATAAAACCAGCCATCTGTACACACACACACGCACGCACACGCACCTAACATTTTCATATATAACTTTAAAACTTCAAAGTGATGCAGACCTTTAAATACAAAAGAGTAGTATTCAAGCATTTATCAGAAAAGTAAAATGTGTTTCTGAAGCAGTACAAACCTATATGCTTTAAAATGATAAAATGTGCAAAGCTTTAGATTAAACGTTGGATTCAGGGGTTGTTTTTATTAAAAAATATTTTCCTATACATCTGGGGTTGTAAACATTGTAAAAAATTGCGATCAAGGGGGGTATTTTTAATAAAGAAAGAAATTTGAAGAAAGTTGTTTTTCACACACATGTAACATTTTCACATATAACTTTAAAGTGATACAGATCTTTCAAACAAAAACGTATTGTAAAATTTTATCAGAAAAAGTCAAATGTATTCTGAAACAGTATAAAACTACATGTGAAACTTTTGAGGTTAAACACTGCAATCAGGGTTGTTTTTATTAAAAAATCTTTAGGCCCACATTTGAAGAGTCATTCCCCATTAAAACATTAACCAACATTAAAAATGCTAAAAACAGAAAAGTCAAGACAGAGTTGAAATGTTCTGTTACCCATGAAAGATACCAGATGAAAAGATGCACGAGTAAGTTACTGTAAGTGACCATTACAATGCGTAAGCATTAAACATATCACGCAACAGTAGTTTATATTTGTCCAACGAGCAGTTTTCAACATTTAACATCAAATAGCTTAATCTGTTCTGTTTGAGACGTCATCACACGCAAACGACAAACGTTTGAAATGAGGATAGAACTTGTGTGTATAGCTGTATCTCCCCGACCAAAGGAAATGTAGGCCAACGCAAAGACACACACCAGGGGTGTAGATTTAAACTTTGGTAAAAGAATTAAACCAAATATTGTTTTAAACATAATTTTATTTAATTTAGTTTTTACTCATTCTTTGATCTTTCAAGCATCTAACCCCTAGCACAACCCCCCCCCCCCCCCCCCCCCACCACACCACACACACACACACCCCCACACACACAGTTGAACGTCTAAACTTTTACGACATCTTACAGAATGTAAATACTTTTTATCATGCTGTTTTGTATAACGAGAAAGGATGTGCAGCACGTAGAATCAGTAAAGGACTGTCATTGTTCATGTGTTTTTAATGAATTCCTATGAACATGTTTGACCATGCTCAGTTACTAGTCTTATTACAAACTGTACAACTGTACAAAACAAAAGAAACAAAATGTGAACATCGACTAGAGGAAAAAGGTCACTTACAAATCAACATAAACTTTCACAATTGACCAGGAGAGAAGATTTCTGTTTCATTTTAAATGGTTCATGCTATTTATTTTTAGTAAGTTGCTCTCTTGAATATACTTTTGTGCAAACCTAATTTCTGTATAAATATTATGTTTGAATCTTATCCATAGTCTTTAAAAGAGTGTGGAGCATTATAGTTCTTAAATGTATTAGTATTACATAGTTGTCTAGTTTATCTAACAAACCCCACAGAAGAGCAAAAATGTGCAAAGATTTTTAGCACATATAGTAGTTTTATTTGCATGATGATGATGATGGTGATGATGGTAAGACGGTGATAATAGTTGAAAAATACTATAATCTTTAATGTCAAGTAGGATGTTGAAAGAAGCCATTCTGCGTACATTAAACACCGTAGGAAAAAAAATTATATTTGAAATGCTGGTTTGTCAAAAGAGAAAGTTCAATCTCAAAAGTTTCTTAAATGAAAGGTCTGCGTTCAACACGCTTTCCCATGTGAGGAACAGCTTGAACTCACAACTCTTTATTGACAACATCCAGAGAAGCGTCTTCACCTAAAACAGAACTCACTCCAGCAAACAGAGAAACGTGAACAGTGTTATGCAGATAGCTAGACAAGATGGCTAAATCATAGTGGAGTAAAAAAAAAAAAAAATTGTAAATCCACATTTACAAACTTGTGGATTTTCTGTATGCATTATAAACAGGGCTTTTCTTGAATGGTGTATGTTTGAGCTATATTTTATTTGTTATTTGGGGGTCTTGAATTTAGATGGTGTGTTGTACACTCATCTTTTTTTTCTAATTTTGTCTACGGATTTTACCAGAGTTGTACCTTTGTTTAACAACTTCAAACTTTAATGAATGTGAAGCATTCAGTACAATAGTCAGATGTGATTCAGTTGTAATTGTTTTAAGCGTAAAATACACTAATTAATTTGTGTTGATGCTTCATGCGACCCCACAACATAGATAGCTGTAAAGTTGCACTAAAATGTCAATTTGATCAAACCTTCTCAAATAGAAAAACGATTAAACCTTAAATTCTTTTTTTTTATTTTATTTATTCCAATAAACATTCAATGTTGACAGCTCTCAAAAAGAGTCTTCACCTAAAAACACATACAGTCCAACACATAAATGTGAACAGTGTCGTCTGCTTTCTGAACAAGATGACTAAAGAACTTGTCTAACTTGACAAAAAACGTAATTTCCAAAACATTTACAAATTTCCAAAACTACTCACGAATGGATTTGGTGTGTTTATTATAATTGGTACTTTACAAAATGTGCTGTGCCCTTATTTAGTCCTTCGAATTTTACATGGATGTTATAGATACACATAATTCCTGTGTAGAGTTAATGTTTGAAAGTTATCTCAGCCTTTACAATAGTGTGGAACTTTGCATCACAGCGTTGTGACATATCCCTGACAAAATATGTAGGTGTGTAAAAATACACACAAAGATATTATTAGCACAACAACTTGGCAATCATGTGGTAATCCCTGTGGTTGTTAAACACTTCATGAAATTAATTTTAAATGTAGGTTTTCTGCTTTTGTGACACACAAACATGTATAAATGTTTAAATCGACTTTGGATTATTTAATTGGAATCCATGCTTTAGAGCATCATGGTTTTAGTTTTGAAAAATACAAAAATAAAGGAATAACTATATGGCTATCTGGGGGACAATAACTGTGGGTGTAAGTGAAAAATCCTACGTTTTGTCTTCTTTTAGTAAAATAACCGTACTTGGTCAAGCAAAAGTTGCATTAATGTTTTTATAATGTTTTATCAATTTCTTGAGAGAGACCTACATTTTATATAGGCTATATGTAAAGGTTTGCAATGCCAACCAAAGGTCACAATGCCATCTAGAGTTCACGATGCCAGACCCAGATTTGCCAGAGCTGTGTTGTGAAACATCGCAAAACATCTTTAGAACATGTTTTACAGCCTTTGACGCTTAACTGATGTGCTGAACATCCTTTCTCGTTATACAAAACAGCATGATACAAAGTATTTACATTCTGTAAGATGTCGTAAAAGTTTAGACGTTCAACTGTGTGTGTGGGTGTGTGTGTGTGTGTGTGGTGTGGTGGGGGGGGGGGGGGGGGGTGGTTGTGCTAGGGGTTAGATGCTTGAAAGATCAAAGAATGAGTAAATAATAACTAAATTAAATAAAATTATGTTTAAAACAATATTTGGTTTAATTCTTTTACCAAAGTTTAAATCTACACCCCTGGTGTGTGTCTTTGCGTTGGCCTACATTTCCTTTGGTCGGGGAGATACAGCTATACACGTCAGTTCTATCCTCATTTCAAACGTTTGTCGTTTGCGTGTGATGACGTCTCAAACAGAACAGATTAAGCTATTTGATGTTAAATGTTGAAAACTGCTCGTGGACAAATATAAACTACTGTTGCGTGATATGTTTAATGCTTACGCATTGTAATGGTCACTTACAGTAACTTACTCGTGCATCTTTTCATCTGGTATCTTTCATGGGTAACAGAACATTTCAACTCTGTCTTGACTTTTCTGTTTTTAGCATTTTTTATGTTGTTTAACCCTTTAACCGTCACCCCCCTTTTTGAGAATACACATGAAAATGCACTATCCAAACTTAAAGGGCTGTAATTCAAGAAAGATTTGGAATATAGACCAAGGTTTGGTCTCGTTTTAAAGACGACACTCTGCAGATTATTGCTGTTCAAAATATGAAAGTATGAAATAGTTATGGAAGTTTAAATTTACTGTAAATGAAAAATACTGTACTAAATATTTTTTATTTCATATAAAAAATATATTTTACAAAAAAGAATTTACTCTAAAATAACTATAAAATCAAAGCCATATGTTTAACCAATTTGTGTTCCAAATTTGAAGTTGATATCACAAAAGTTTAAGTTCCCATGAGATTTTGTTTAGGCGCTGTACCAAAAATAGCCACCAGGTGTCATTCAAATTCCATTGAATGTTTTTTTTTTATGCATTTTCCTGTAAATTTCTGTCCAAATATCACTTCCATCACAAAACAGTCACCAAATATGGACCCTTGAGACTCAGACCTTTCCGACGATATGTGTTTTGTCAAGATTGGAAAAGATTTTGAATATAAAGTAGTTAAAATAATTGTTGTAATATGAAACATGACACCGCCCACTAGGGGAGGAGCCCACTAGTATAATTTAGAGTAACGTTTCCATGGTAACACAATGTCCGATTTCAAAACGGTTTTCACAGGATGAATTTTGAGTTTGTAAGCTTTCAAATGATACCTAAATATGATAGTTACTAAAATATATGATACGAAAAAAAGGCGATCAAAAAAAGAGCACCAAGCATGGGACGGTGACAGTTAAGAGGTTAATGTTTTAATGGGGAATGACTCTTCAAATGTGGGCCTAAAGATTTTTTAATAAAAACAACCCTGATTGCAGTGTTTAACCTCAAAAGTTTCACATTTAAAAAGCATGTAGTTTTATACTGTTTCAGAATACATTTGACTTTTTCTGATAAAATTTTACAATACGTTTTTGTTTGAAAGATCTGTATCACTTTAAAGTTATATGTGAAAATGTTACATGTGTGTGAAAATAACTTTCTTCAAATGTAAGAAAAACTTTCTTTATTAAAAATACCCCCCTTGATCGCAATGTTTACAACCCCAGATGTATAGGAAAATATTTTTTAATAAAAACAACCCCTGAATCCAACGTTTAATCTAAAGCTTTGCACATTTTATAATTTTAAAGCATATAGGTTTGTACTGCTTCAGAAACACATTTTACTTTTCTGATAAATGCTTGAATACTACTCTTTTGTATTTAAAGGTCTGCATCACTTTGAAGTTTTAAAGTTATATATGAAAATGTTAGGTGCGTGCGTGTGTGTGTGTGTGAGTGTGCGTGTGTGAAAAACTTTCTTCAAATGTATGTAGTTAATAAAAATGTTCTTTAATTAAAAAAAAATAAAAAATACGTTGATTGTACTGTTTGCAGACAAATGTATAAGATTTTTAATTTAAAGAAAACCTAAATCGGTGTTGAAACTCAAAAACTTGTTTCACAATTTTACAATTTTAAAGCGTTTGTTATTTGTAAATGTTAATTAGGAGGTCATAAATCATTCAAATCTGGCATTTGGTGCCCTCTATTACTCTCTCACGTCACCAAAGAGCACTTGGTTGAATTCATTCTAATACTAAACGGAAAACTTGTTTTTTATATGCTTATATGCTTTGCTTTGAAAAGTTACCGCACAACTCGTTTTGCTATGTGTTTATATACTGTGACGCATTGCTGCCACATACATATTATTTTTCCACTCAGTTATGTAGTAATAACGAGATCTTGTGTCATAAAAACAACATCATTTTCTCGTAATAACGAGATCGTATGTTATTAAAACTACATATTTTTCTTGTTAAAATGACATATTTTCTCCTAATAAGGGCATGTGTTGTATAGTGATGTGTGTATGTCTGTATCCATATTATAGAATTTATTTATCCCATGCCTTTGTCACACTTGTTTGAAAAGCAGAAGCAAGCTCAACGTAAAATATCTCATCCGCTGCCTGTATCAGTGACAGTGCCCATAGCACGAAATTGTTGTAGCCTAATTTATTGATGTAGCCTATAGTTCTTAACAGCCATGGGTAGCAGGTGACATGGACCACTCATGATTAGCCTGTAACTTTAACCTAGTAATGACGGACCCCGGTGCAGCCACAAATATAATAACTATCTATAAGGCCTACTGTAATTAAGACATTCTAGAAATGTATTAAAAAGAGAGACGCTTTCAGCCTTACTCAACGGCCGTGGAAACAGGCCAGTGGGTTCAATCCATTCCCGGCGTTCTTATTTTGCTTCCGATGTATTAAATATAGCGTACAGGCAATTAGTTTATGAAACCTTGATCAAAATTAAATTCACTTTTAATCATCAACATATAAAAATTTAAACAATAATATAATAGGCTAATATTTAAACATATAGCCTAATATGTTTAAATATTATGTTTGAATCTAAAAAGGCAAGGTTTTAATGTAGCCTACTCCACTCCAAACGCTTCAATGTATTTTGTTTATTAAACGCAAAGTTTTTAATTTCAAATGTAATTTCTAAATTCAGTTCATATTTCCAA
Organism: Romanogobio albipinnatus; assembly: GCA_023566225.1. NCBI lineage: Eukaryota > Metazoa > Chordata > Actinopteri > Cypriniformes > Gobionidae > Romanogobio > Romanogobio albipinnatus. The sequence goes on along the minus strand of CM042256.1, from coordinate 9,698,004 downwards.
CAAACGAAATTCCGAGCCAAAATAACGAAGTTGTAAAAAAAACTGCAACAATGAAAAATATTAAAGAATTTGCGGGCTCTTTCGTCGGCATGAGTAGGCCTATAGGCTTTAAGATGCGCAATATGTCTGGAGACATGGAGTGGGGTCAGACATGATTTCTATTGAGTGTTGTTTTGCAGAAATAATTTCTTTAAAGTGAATTTCGTTTTCTATAAATTGTATTTTAATTTTTATCAAGGTTTCATAAACTAATTGCCTGTATATTTAATACATAAGAAGCAACATAAGAACGCCGGGAATGGATTGACGTGCGTAACGAACCCACTGGCCTGTTTCCGCGGCCTTTGAGTAAGGCTGAAAGCGTCTTTGTTTTTAATACATTTCTAGAATATATGTATTACAGTATAGCATACAATATATTACAGTAGGCCTATTATAGAGTTATGGTATTTGTGCACCGGGGTCCGTAATTTATAGGTTAAAGTTATGCCACTGATGCTAACATGAGCAGTCCATGGCACCTGTTACCCGTAACGAAGTGGTAAAACTTTGAGTTACCACCATGCAAATTCAAACATTTCGCTCGTCTCTGTGTGTGCCAGGCTGGCAGCAATGCGTCACAATAACCTGGCGTATGTAAAAGTCAATCATTCTTTACAGATGGCGCGGTATGTTTGGACAGAACATAAAAATAATGGCGTGCGGTGGCTGGGATATACATAAACCTAACAACATACGCAGCATATTTTTTGGATTGACTTATCACGTGAGGAAAAAAAATGTTTTAGTCGCATAACATCAGTTAATGGAAACGGTCATTTCGCAATATTTTTTTTATCGACTATTAGGAAATATGGCAAAAGTTTTGCGCAAATCTGTAATGGAAAAAAAGCTTCTGACCGGCGGAAAAATGTGTTAAATGAATGAATTACGATTTGTAGATCGTGCTTTTGCTTTAATACACACCTTCCGCAATCTATTTTTCAATTACTTTTAGTGGTGGGGACAATATCGAGCCTGGCAAAAAGTGGTGGGGACATGTCCCACCCGTAAATTACGCCTATGCACCTTTACCATTTCTCTCAAAAATGATGATTGTGTTGGTAAGTAGTCTACTCTGTGTATCCTTAATGTCTTTTTACAACACCGGCAAAGATCATTTACACTCATCTTCTTCTTCCAGTCTACGTGCAGACAGGGTTGCCACCACCCGCCCAATTGCTAAACAAAACTAGCCCAAAACAAGCCCAATAGCTTTCCGGGGGAGGGGGGATTCTCCGGAAAAAAATGGCGTTTGGGGGGTAAAATATGTGTCTGCTAAAATTCGTATTCCTGGGTCTAAATATCACATAATTGGGGTCACTTCAACCCGCGGACATGGAAAAACTTGACAACACTGTGTGCAGTTGAGTTCTGTTGACATTTGACAACCAACGTTATGCATCGCTCCGTTGCTCTGATTGGTTGTAGGTCTATCCAATTGAGGTCTTTCCTGGTTCGGTTGAAACACGCCCCGATAATCACAGCCCAACGGAGCAGTATCAGACTCAAATTCTGACTAGAATTGAATATCACAACGTCAGGCTAGCAGATCGCGGGAACTAATTAGTAAATCGTCCACACATTTTAGCAAATCGAGGGAATGAAATAGTAAATTGTGCACGTGATTTATGAATCGAGGGAACGAATTAGTAAATTCGTGGGACATAGGAGGTAGATGTTGAAAAGTACAGGTGCCAGCACACATTCTTAGTGCATACTCTAAAAAGCTTTGACTCTTGACGTATATGGTCACACATGCCACCATCCCTTCATAGAACTGTTTACAAGATGTAAAATACGTCTCTGATGTCTCCAGGGTGTGTAAGTGAAGTTTTAGCTCAAAATACCCCACAGATTTTTTTTATAGCATGTTAAATTTGATGTTGTTAGCTATCGACTCGTTCATTCAAATGCGCAACAATTCCATTGTTTTTGTAAACACGCACTAGTCTGACGTGCAAAACCTTTCCGCTTGCTACTGCTATCGTTAAATCGCATACATTAGTCCATAAACCAAATTATGTCCTCATAAACCATGAGTAAACACACACAAATGTTGTAAAACTTGCGCATTACAAGCCGCTAAGATAATATATATATATATATATATAGTTACAGTACATACCACATAGAGACAGAGGTGGACAAAGTACACAACTCCATTACTTGAGTAAAAGTAAAAGTACTATTGGTTAAATATTACTCCATTACAAGTGAAAGTTTTAAAGATAGATTTTTACTTAAGTATCAAAAGTAAAAGTAAATGCATTATTTTATTATCGTTGCATTGCTGTATGTATGCACGCTGTTCCATCATGGTGGTTTAAGCCAGTTATGCTCCATCTGACATGCTAGCATACCTTGAACTCATTTAAATACTTGTTTAACAGTTACAAAGCTCTTATCAAAGTCAAAATCATACTAGAAAAGAAAGGTTTCTACATTGTGTTTGTTTGACAGGATTATGTAAAAACATATTTCTGAAAGGACTTCAGTTAACATTATTAGTCCAACTACGTTGTTTTTGCATGCTAACTAACATCATTGTCGAACGCTATGCGTTAGCGCTCTATCCACAAGGCTATGGCAACTTGGCGGGTAAATCTATAAAAATCATTTGACCGACCATACTTCATACCAGTGTTAATTTTGATTTAGTTTTAGTCAGTATTTTGACTACAACATTTTAGACATCTGAATTGTTTTAGTTTTAGTCTAGTTTTAATTGACTATGATAAGATTTTAGTAGATTCAATAGACTAAAATTCAGTACCTGTGGTCTGGCGTCTGAGAGGCAGCTTTCTGTGTGCACTTTCGTGTCTTTGCACTTTTTCAGACTTATCCACGTCTGCTCTTCTGAAGTATGGCCATGGTTGCTCGCACTGCTTCTGGGAACTGCCGCCTTCTATTTTGCCATCAATTGATTGGTGTTCAAAAAATACTTGGAAATAATTGAACTTCATGTGATCCTACAAGAGTGATTACTGATAGGCTGTCTGCAAAAAAAACAAATCCCGTTTTAAAGAAGAAAACAAATCATCCACTCACTTTCAAAGCGGCTACGACTTTCTACTTCGAGGGCCTTGATAAAAATGTAGTGGAGTAAAAAGTACGATATTTGTCTTTCAAATGTAGTGAAGTAAAAGTCATAAGTTTCCAGAAACAATACTACTCAAGGAAAGTAGCTACAGATACTCAAAAAGTGTACTTAAGTACAATACTCAAGTAAATGTACTTAGTTACTGTCCACCTCTGCATAGAGACGTCCTGCTGTAGTCGTCGTTGCTGCTGCTCCTGTTCAATTTCAGCCTCCGGATCAGATTCTGGATCATATATGTGTGGCTGAATCTGATTGATAGTCATGGTTTATTTTAGTCTAGCAACTCTCGGTAGACCTGAGAGCTGGGAAAACCAAACTCTGGTCAGGCCAATCACAGCGTGTGTAGAGTCGGTGGGCGGGCTTAACATAATTGACGGCACGTCACGGCAGAGTTGCGGAGGTTCTGCGTGCTACTCGTAAACAAAGAAGCTGACGCACAGCTGTCTTTTGAATCGGCTTTGGCCGCGACTCCGGAAGACTTGGAGTTAAGAGTTTCTCTGAGAAAAGAACAAAGAACGGCACTGAAGTCATTCTTAAGAAAAGAAGATATGTTTGAAGTTTTGCCGATCGGATACGGCGAAAGTATATCAACTAACGTTAGCTCGGCTTCATCTTCTTCTTTGCTCTGGTTGGTTGTGGCGCTCATGGCGCTATCCAATTGCGTGCAGAGGGAATTTGAAAGACAACCGTTTATCCCGCCCCTCGGATTGAGCCCTGTCAATGGTGAGTTTCCAGACCCAACATCTTGATGTGGGTATGGCTGGTCAGGCTAGGTTTATTTAGGATAATGTTTTTTTTTCCCCACGCTAAAAGATGTAACAGCTTTCAGATGCTCTCAACCCAATAGCTGCGCTCGCTCTGGATTCTTTAGCTCCGCCCACACGATGTGCCTCCAGCTGCTCGGCTTTATTCGGAAAGACTCGGTCTCTGTCTTTTATAAATATAATAAACTAAAGACTTTTCGGAGATATGAAGGATGCAATAGTACTCTACAGGTACTCAAGATTGACATGAGATTGACAGAAACTGATGTGATACCCCCCCCTTTAAAAAGGCTTTTAAAGGATTCGTTCACTTCAAAATGAAAATGTCCTTATATTTTACTCACACCCATCTCATCCAAGATCATGTCTTTCTTTCTTCAGTCGAAAAGAAATGAAGTTTTTTGAGGAAAACATTCCAGGATTTTTTTTCACATAATGGACTTCAATTGCAACCAAAACGCTGAAGGTCCAAATCAATGCAGTTTCAAAGGGCTTCGAAGGGCTTCAGAGACTCTGCACGAACCCAGGCGAGGAATAGGCATGGGCGTCGGAACCATTGTATGTGGGTGGGACAAGACCCACCCACTTTTTACGATCAATGATATTGGACCCACTCACTTTTTACGATCAATGATATTGGACCCACTCACTTTTATCGTCTCTAACATTCAGCACATGTCTGTTTACCTACCCCTAATCGATAAACACTTATTATTAAACACGTTAGATGCTTTATTTCCACTTTTCTAAAATTTTCTTCATTTTTATTGAAAATAAATACCTTTCCGATCTGATATGTGATGGGAAAAGGGAGAAGATTGAGCTCGGCGAAAGGCGAAAGTCAAAACTAGATGCCATGCATCTTACCCCTACACTACTGCTGCTCTCAATGATAAGGCGATTTCCGTAATTTTGTCTTTCCAAACTATACGTTTAGCAAGCTAAGCGGTATATTTGTACCTCGCTAATGTAACTGACATCTACTCCAGTAAAAAAATTCTGAGGACCCACCCACATTTTTTTTGCTTCCGACGCCCATGGGAATAGGGTCTTATCTAGCAAAACAATCGATCATTAAAAAATATTTAAAAAATAAATGAATATACTTTTTAACCTAAATTGCTCATCTTGCGCTGCTCTGAGTAAATTATCAGGAAATTTTAATTCTGAAGTGAACTAATCATGTATGGGCTTATTTATTTTTGACATTTGAATCCTTGTCAAAGTTTCTCGCATATGCACTTTAACCATATTTATATGAAGCCATATTTATATGAAGGGAAATATTATTATATGAATTCAAGGCAAGCACACATTTTTGAGCATTGATGAGTTAAATCATGAGACTTGACATGTGCCGGTAAACGGTAATACGATATACCGCAATAATGAACATGCACAATATTGTTATCGTGGGCACTTCAAAATACCGTGAATAATTATTTATTACGAATTATTCAGATTTTTAGAATGCATTTTAAGAATACTTTACCCATCAACCGTTTAAAATGAACAAACGATACGGTGAAAAGACTTAAGGCTATTCATTTTCAAACTTAAACATTTTATATTTTAATCTGGACTAAATTACATGCCCTTGATATTGTTTAAATATGTTCTGGCTGTTGTTCAGTCATACACTTTACAATAAGGCTCCATTATTTAACATTAGTTCATTCATTAACAAACTGACAATGAAAAATACTTCTAAAGCATTTATTAATCTTAGTTAAATGTACATTTCAGCATTTAATAACACATTATTAAAATCAAAAGTTGTAACTGTATTATTTAATGGACCTGAGCTTACACTAACTAACAGTTGCTTTTTTAAACTAACATTATCAAAGAAGAATAACTTCTGTAAAAATGTAGCTATTCATTCTTTGTTAATGTTAATGCATTAACTGGTGAGACATTATTGTATAGTGTTACCTATTGTTCTTTATAAATCTTTTGCACTTAATCTGTTTTAAATATTTGTTTACTTTATACATTTTTGTGTATTGCTTTATTGTATTTAAATGTTTAGTTCTTTTGTTATAAGAAAGTTATTAAACCTGTTATAGTATGACAACACTTTTTTTGCAACTTATTTCAATATCGTGATAATACCGTACCGTGATAAAAGCTTCAGCAATTAACCGCAACATGAAAATTTGATACCGGCACATGCCTACATGAGACATTCATTGTCATCTGCTATTGATTATAAGGGCTAGTTCAGCATGTTGTGTTGAAGTCATGAATGATTTATTAAGCTACATTTTAGAATGAAAATAAAATGAAAATTCTATCATCATTTACCTTATGTCACACCAAACCTGTATCTTTTCAACATAACAGGCAAGGTTTAACAAATACATTTTTGGCATAATAAATCACTGCTGCTGTTGTGTAGGAATGTAAAACAAATTTAGTTTGGGGAAAACAGAGAAGCCACTGGTCTTGTTCCTATGCGATTCATGTCAACATTTTTCATTTCTTCCATTCATGACAGCAATGCCAATTAAAAACTGTGATGTGACATGCCTCAGGGCTAAACATCAACGTTAACAGGCCAACCTCTGCTTTCTTTCGCTTTCCTCTTCATCTTAGATGAAAAAATGAGTGAATGAATGAAAGCATACACGGAAAAAAAAAAGGATTTTACTGCTTGTTCAAATTGCTTAATTAAAATGAGCTAAAGCAACATAATTGCTATACATTTTGTCCTAACTTAAATATAAGTCAAATTAAAGTTTGTTTTGAGATTACATGAATGATTTGTGTTGCATTAACTGAAACTGGGCGGGGCTTGTTAGTTCCCAGCCTGCTTTGCATATGGCTAAATCAAGAGAGAGTAAATGTTGTTATTTTATAGGCAACAGTTTTATTTTATGTATTTTTGAGTAAGATGGGGAAGGGGGAGACTTGATTGTGTTTAATATTTAATTATGTTGGAATTATTAGAACAATTTATATTACAGTGGTTTACTATTGTGGAGAAGAGTGGAGCATTTGCTTAGGCTGTGGATTGATACAGCTAATGTCATAACGGTTTTGCTGAAGGAGCTTTTAATGCTTAGCATTTAAGATGCTAATGTGTGCTATTGCTAGCTAAACGTTTGTCAACTAGCTAGTACAGTATTATAATTCAGTTTTGTAACATTAAAGTATATGAAATTGAATGCCTGAATCGTGTCAGGGAGCCATATAAAATTCACTTTGAGACGACTTAATTGAGTCACTTAAAATGTATTCATTCCATGATGTTGATGCTTTCGATGTTTTTCAAAGATAAAAAATGAAAAGAAGGTAGTGACAGATGCCCAAGATGGATGTGCAGCTCAGGCTGGGCAGCAACCAAACATTCTGCCGCCTCTAGGGGGAGTATGTATCTCACTTTCCACAGCAGGCCTCATTACTCTCTAAGGAAACGCTGTGCATGGAGAACTAGTCTTGCTTCTAAATTCTTCATATATAAGGGACTACATTAGCACAAAAGATGGCACACTAATACCTTTAGGCAAATTTTGTAAGACGCTATAGAACACAGAAGAGAGTGTGTGAATTATGTTGAGCTTTATTGTTTTGCACAATCAGACTTGCTCTTGGATTGCTATTCATGTCAAGAAGAGAATCATTTTAGTGCATTATGATAAATCATAATTTCCCCCAAGCAATATTCTTTTTATTCACTTTAAGAGACTGACAGTTGCCCTGAGGAACATCTGTAAAACTACCTAGGAAATATGTAGACATCAGTAGAAAAAGACAATTTTAAGCTTAAACCTGTTCATGCCTAATCCAACAGTGGCTCACCACTCTGAAATAGACAAGACTGCAGATGATTCTCACCATGAATCATGAGGCTTCCCTCGTTTGGCTATATTAACATAAAAGCATGCAAAATAAATTCCATTCCAAAGTAACATTTGTACATTAAAGGAACACGCCGACTTTTGACAAAGAAGCCGACAAAGCGATACCATCTTAAAATCTTCAAAACATCACCTTTTTACACTAGGCTGCACTCTAAACACAAGCCATCACAATGTGGAACCATAACAAAACAAGGTGCAGTTGTGAATGACACCTCAAACCTCACATACGAAGTGAAGAATTCAACCATATTTTATAGAGGTTTGAGTCCTGTTAAAAGAACACGCCGACCTTTTGGGACTTTAGCTTATTCACCATATCCCCCAGAGTTAGATAAGTCCATACATACCATTCTCATCTCCGTGTGTGCCATAACTCTGTCTGACGCACACACCGCTAGCCTAGCTTAGCACAAAGACTGGAGGTAAACGGCTCCAGCTAGCCTACTGCTCAATAAGTGACAGAATAACGCCAACATTTTCCTATTTATATGTTGTGATGTTTATAGTTACATCGTGTACTAAGGCAGACGGAAAATTAAAATATTCCCCAGCACGCTCTCTGTGCAAGCAGGTTGTCACGTTGGTTATGTTGACTGAAGTTCAGGCGCTGTGTAATATCATTGCGCCGCTGCACCCATGGTACGACTCAAAGTTCCATGATTATTATGCAGGAATGAGAGAATTGTTCCTAGCCATATCGGCCTAGAAAATCACAACTTTTAATTTTCCGTCGGCCTTAGTACACGATGTAACTATACACATCACAACATGTAAATAGGAAAATGTTGGCGTTATTTTGTCATTTATTGAGCAGTAGGCTAGCTGGAGCCGTTTACCTCCAGTCTTTGTGCTTAGCTAGGCTAGCGGTCTGTGCGTCAGACAGAGTTATGGCACGCACAGAGATGAGAATGGTATGTATGCTCTAGGGATGCCACAATTCTCAATATAATATTGAACCGTTCGGTACGGCATTCACGGTTCAATACGCGCTTGTGAATTGCGTTTTTTTTGGTTTTGCATTTATTTGCATTATTTTTCTACAAATTCTATCATTTGCCTCCATCCCAATATACTGAACAACGCGACATACATTCACATCACACGTTAGTGGTGGAGTTATACTCACGGAACACTAGTTATTCACAATCACGAAAGTTTATTATTTGTATGCGTTTTACAGCCTTGCCGGTTAAACATTTCATTTGTGTGCTTATGCACTGTTTTAACATGCGATTTTCGAGCGCTAACGCCTGTCAAACACGCGATCACTGGACTAAGTAGTCGTCTTACTGCGCTAATACTGTCAAATACACACAAGGTTTACATAAACACAGTCAGTTATGTCTAAAGTGAAAGTAAAATTGGAGTGTCTGTATATTAGATGCACGCAGGTCTTAAATTGAGAGCAGTGCAGCCTAGTGAATGCACTGTCCTTAAAGGGACAGTTCACCTCTAAAATTATGTAATTATTTCCAAACCTGTATTCATTTCTCGATGACAGAATTTTCATTTTTGAGTGAACTATCCCTTTAATGTTAATACAACAACAAAAGACAAAGAGAAAATCACTCACTGCTCTTGACTGAAAAACTTTAATACACTAGCTTTAATAAGAATCAATGTATATTTTATAGTGAAGTCTATGTAGTGTTTTATTTTGACATGTATTCATTCAATTTCATACTTAAATGCTGCTGTACAGCTCTGAGCTGCCAGTGTAAATCTTTATATATATTTATATTATACAGTACACTAGGAATGTGTACAAGGGTTTTTTTAAAGTAAAGTTTTAAGTTTAAGTAAGGTTTTTCAATTCTTTTAAGTAAAATAAAAAAAGTCTTTTTTCTCCTTAACCTCTTGCTGTTCCTGTCGCTTAAAAATAGAAAAGCAAAAAACTGATGTGACAAGCCATCAGAACCGTACCGAACCGAAAACCGAGGTATGTATTGAACCGTGGACTAACTGTCAGGGTTTGCAAAGGGATGAGGCGAGGACTCAAAGATGCAGAAAATATGGGCTGTTTAATGTAGATAATAAAATAAAACAAGACAAAAACAAACTACCCCGAGGGGGAAAAACAGAAATGACTTGACTTGGGAGCAGGGAAACATGAGGTGAATACGACGACGATTCAGCACTGGACTGAAGACACAAGGAGATTAAATAGGGAACAAACAAAAGAGGGTAACGAGGGAGGACAGGTGGGGCAAATGAACCATTAATCAGGAAACAAGGTGGACGGGGTTAGACAATAGACATGAGCACATGGCACAGAGAAACACTAGACAAGATATGTGCTCACACCAAACAGGACATGAACATGCAGCTAATGAGAACTCATCAGCTGCATGTTCACACAAAACATGACAACATGAAAGCACGCAGCCAGTGAAAAACACTAGTCACGTGCTACACAACACACGGACAGAGGAGCGCATGCTCACGTGACAAGACAGAGCGCACGAGAACGAGCGAATGCTCATTCCGTGCGCTCGACAAAAAACAAACACGGAGCATTAATGTCCGAATCCCAACACAAAACTGAAACCCAAACTAGACCGAAGTGCTGGGATCCGAACACCACGCCCCGCACACAAACACAAGGACAGAAGAGCACGCAGCTCGAGCATGCTCAAAGCTGCGCGCTCACACAAGACAAGACAACAAGACAAACAATATAGGAGTGTCAGGGCTCTGTCACAAACCAAGAGTAAACTAGACCGAAGTGACAGAACCCTGACACTAACTGTATTGTTGCATCCCTAGTATGCACATATCTAACTCTGGGGGATATGGTGAATAAGCTAAAGTCCCAAAAAGTCGGCGTGTTCCTTTAACAGGACTCAAACCTCTTTAAAATATGGTTGAATTCTTCACTTCGTATGTGAGGTTTGAGGTGTCATTCACAACTGCACCTTGACTCAGTTTTGTTATGGTTCCACATTGTGATGGCTTGTGTTTAGAGTGCAGCCTAGTGTAAAAAGGTGATGTTTTGAAGATTTTAAGATGGTATCGCTTTGTCGACTTCTTTATTGTCAAACCCGGGAGAAAACAACTGAAAAACATTCCTTCTTTTACTTTTTCCACCCACTACTGGAATTTCGAGCTGCATTTAGTATTACACACAAGTAAATGAATTGTACTCGTATTTTTGTAAATAATGTATGTATGCTCACATCATATAACTCCAGTTATAAAATAGCTTAAAGGTGCACTATGTAACTTTTTTCTGTAAAATATCCAAAAACCACTATGCCAGTGTTATATATTTTGTACAGTTGAGTACTTATAATATCCCAAATGTTTCCAACTATTTGTAAATCATGAGAAATTGTTATTTTAACCAAGGAACCGGGACGTGTGAGGGAGTCGCCTGTCGATTGTGTCATATCTGTGTTACCCTCGGTTTCCGGTTTTATTCTGCAGAAATGCTTTACTCTCACTGCAGTGTGAACAAGTGTCATAGCAGCCGCCGAGAGAACGCACACACAGAGTAACGTCATAACATCATTTAACACACTCAGATTAGATTAGATTAGATTAGATTAGATTCAACTTTATTGTCATTACACAAGTACAAGTACAAGGCAACGAAATGCAGTTTAGGTCTAACCAGAAGTGCAATAGCAGCAAGTGCAGGATATATACAATGGTTGCGTAAGTGCAGGGCATAAAAATGTACTGAATATATATAAATATGTATAAGCAGAGAGATGGTTATTACTATAAACAGAACTGAATTTACAGATGAATATATACAGTGAATAAATATACAGATGGCTATTACTATAAACAGAATTTACAGGTGAATATGTACTATGAATATAATATACAGATGGCTATTACTATAAACAGAATTTACAGGTGAATATGTACTATGAATATAATATACAGATGGCTATTACTTTGAACAGAATTTTACAGATAGAGGTATACAATAATATGTTAGGCAAGATGAGGAATATAGCAGTGGATTAAGTTAGTGCAATAAATTATGGACAGAGCTATCCGAAAGAAAGTGTAAAAGTGCAGTGGAAAGTGGTTGCATATTACAGTTAGAAGTACGGTGCAAAATGCAAATGTAAACATTGGTACTGTAAATACAGTCTGCAGTGCAAATGAGCATAATCCAGTTAAGATATGGTGGTGCAAAATGCATAAGTAAACAGTTGTTACTGTAATAAACAGTCGGTAGTGCAAATAACAAAGTGAATGTAGATGTGAGGTCGGAGAGTTTGCAGTTTATGAGGGAGTGGATCAACGGGGGTTTGAGTTCAGTAAAGAGACAGCTCTGGGGAAAAAACTGTTCTTAAGTCCGCTGGTCCTGGTCCGGAGAATCCTGAAACGCCTGTCGGAGGGCAGGAGAGAAAACAGTCTGTGGGCTGGGTGAGAGGAGTCCTTGAGGATGCTGCGAGCTCGATGCAGACAGCGTTTCCTCTGGATGTGCTCGATGGCAGGTAGTGGAGTCCCTGTGATGCGCTGAGCAGTTTTCACCACCCGCTGCAGTGCCTTGCGCTCCGCAACAGAGCAGGTCCCATAACATACTGCCACACAGTTGGTCAGGATGCTTTCTATTGCGCAGCGGTAGAAGTTCACCAGGATAGCCGAGGAGAGCTGATTCTTCCTCAGTGTCCTCAGGAAGAAGAGGCGCTGGTGAGCCTTCTTGACTGGCTGGAGGTGTTGGTCGTCCACGACATGTCCGCCGAGATGTGGATCCCCAGGAACTTGAAACTGGAGACACGCTCAACAGCCATTCCATTGATGTGGATGGTGTCGTGTGTGCCTCTTGACTCCTTCCTGAAGTCCACGATGAGCTCCTTCATTTTGGTGGTGTTGAGGAGCAGGTTATTATCAGTGCACCATGTGGCCAGGTGCTGGATCTCCTCCCTGTAGGCAGTCTCATCGTTGTTGCTGATGAGACCAATCACCGTAGTGTCGTCCGCAAACTTGACGATGGAATTAGATCCATACACAGGCTTGCAGTCGGAGGTGAAGAGGGAGTAGAGAAACGGACTTGGCACACAGCCCTGTGGTACACCAGTGTTGAGTGTGATGGACGTGGAGCAGGTGGATCCTGATCGAACATTCTGGGGTCTGTCAGTTAGGAAGTCCAAAATCCAGTTACACATTGAAGTGTTGATGCCCAGGTCTCCAAGTTTGGCAATTAACTTGGATGGGATGACAGTGTTGAATGCTGAGCTGAAATCAACAAACAGCATGCGTGCATAAGTGTTTTTACTGTCCAGATGAGTGAGCACAGAGTGCAGTGCCATGGAAACTGCATCCTCTGTGCTCCTATTGCTGCGATAGGCAAACTGGTGTGAGTCCAATGTGGATGGTAGAGAGTCTTTTAGGTGTCCCAGGACCAGCCGCTCAAAGCACTTCATAACGATGGGTGTGAGTGCTACAGGGCGGTAGTCATTAGGGCACCTCGGGCTGGAGTGTTTCGGCACTGGCACAATGGAAGTGTGTTTAAAGCATGATGGTACAGCTGCTTGGGCAAGAGACAGGTTGAAAATGTCTGTAAAAACCCCAGCGAGCTGCTCCGCACATGCCCTGAGAACACGACCAGGGATGTTGTCTGGTCCAGCAGCCTTGTGCGCGCTGATCCGGCTCAGTGCCTTGCAGACATCTGTGGAGGAGAGTGTGATTGGTGGGTGGTCAGCTGAGGGTTTGAGCTTGGTGGCAGTTTCTCTGTTGTCTCTTTCAAAGCGAGCATAAAAGTAATTTAGCTCGTTCAGGAAGTTGACATCAGTGGCTGCAAGGGTGGACCGGGTGGGTTTGTAATCACTGATGGCCTGAATGCCCTGCTACATGCGTCGAGGGTCAGAGTTGGAAAAGTGTCCCTCAGATGTGTCTAATATGATAAACAGAGCTGCGTTACCTCATACTCTTGACTGGAAAAGCAGAGATGGCGACTGTGGCATAATAAAAGTCCTGCCGGTGACTGTGTCATAATAAAAGTCCTGCAGCTCGCGAGGTGTGTGTTGCGTTCATCTTATTAACAATCGCTCCGGCGGCCTTGCTCAGCTCCACAACACTCGGTTCTGCTCTGCTTCATACTACAGTAATGTTAATAATCACATCCATGAACATGATTTCTGCCTCCAGTCCTATCCAGATTCTTTTCCACCGGCTGTGAGGTGAAGACCACATGTCCCAAGATTCTGCATTCAAACGAGCAACATCAAACTATGCCTTTGTTTTGAATAGGCGACCTCTAGTGGACGGAAAAGTTACATAGTGCAGCTTTAAAGCTGCAGTCCATAACTTTTTGGTTAAAAATGAGCCAAAATCAATTTGAGTAAGTACATAACCAGCCAGTGTTCAAAATGATTACCTTACCTTAGCCCAATTCACAACGGTAAGCTTGTAATAATGTGTTCTAATTTGAGTGGTATTGGTAAGCTTCCGCGGGTAATACGAGCTTCCATCATTCGTCTTTGCGTCATTATGTCACATCTGTATACATAAAGGAGTCCCGGCTAGTAGGCTATATCGCATGTGTGGATGCTGCAGGTGGCGGATCCTTTGTAGCCTGTAGCCATGTAATTAAACTTGTCAATTTGATGGAGGCTTGTAATCCAGAAAGTTCAAAACGACAATCATCATTGACAACTGGTGTGTTTTGCTAGACAACCCACACATAAACCTCAAAACATTAGATTCGTCCGCGCTGAGGAGCCATGCCGATAAACAACCCACATATAGAAGATAACTCCGCAAATAAGAGATGGCCATGTTTTTTTTGTCCAATTTGTCCCAGGAACCTTTTTTCTCCCAGACCTGTTGATGTCTTCCATCGTGGTCTTAAGTAATTAAAAAAATGTTCCCCTCCCTTTTGTAGCATTTTGAGATTTTCCTTAAAATGTAAAGTGCTTTATAAATAAAATGTATTATTATTATTATTATTATTATTAACATTATTAAGTACCGTGAAGATTAGGCAAATTAAGCCGCGTTTCCACCGCAGGAACTTTCCCCAGGAACTAGGGACTTTGGGGTGGTACTCAGTGTGTTTTGACCGCAGGAACCAGGGTCTAAATAAAGTTCTGGGTAAAGATTTCCCATTCAAAAAGGGCCCTGCTTGCGAGGTGGTACTTTTTCAAAGTTCAGGAACTTTCGGGGGTGGGACTTGGGCACTGAACATGCTGATTGGTTGAGCTCACGCAGCATTTTATTTCAACCTAAAAGTCTGTTGCGGTGCGCGCAGTAAGAGTTGTTTGCTATTCAAATCAACAATGGAGTTTAAAAAATGCGACAGATGGACCGACGACGAGATTCAGGCTTTATTACGTTTATTTGTGGAGGACGAAATCCAGTGGGCTCTGGAAAGTTGTGCGCAATCCTACGTCACCGGACGAATATTCACGGTACTTTAGACCGCGATCCATCGGTCATATTTTTTGAACTCCATTGTTGATTCTAATAGCAAACAACTCTTACTGAACGCACTGTAACAGACTTTTAAAAATGGTGGTTGAAATCAAATGCTGTGTGGAGTCAACCAATCCAAATGCTAAATTAACTTAACCAATCAGCATGTTCAGCGGCCAACCAATCAGCAGGTTCAGCGGCCAACCAATCAGCAGGTTTAGCGGCCAATCAGTTTACCTTGTCATGGAGGTTCGGGTTGAATAACAACAACCATAGTTATGGTTTCATCTTTGGTATTGCGCTCAAATGAATATGGTAAAATTGACACCATCTTTTCTGTCTTTACAGAGTGTACAATCGCTGAGGATTTAGGAAGCCTCCAGAGCTGAAATTCAGTTATGGGCAATTGGTTTCTGACGAGCGCTGTAAGTGGTCGACCAACCATAACAGACTGGGCCATCTGACCAATCAGAACAGAGTAGCTCTCGGAAAGGTGGGGCTTAGAGAACAAGTCAGACTTTTTCAGACTCTGAGAAATTAGGTGATATGCAATGTATATTATGAGAAAATGAAAGTGTTTTTTACCTCTGATGCATGTAAAACTTCCAAAACAAAAACAGGAGGCGTTAAAATTGCATAGGGCACTTTAAACAAAAACAAAACAGACAAAGGACCCTGACAAAAACCTTGACTTTAATTAAAATAATCAGTCACTGATATGAAAATATTAATTTATGTGATGGAAAGAAGCAGAAACAGTATTTCGGTAGTAACAATCTTTTAGCTGAAGACATGATGCCAAGAGGAAACATTTCAAATGAGATCCTGACATTAATGTTTATTAGGACTGCATGAATCAGGAAATAATTGAATAAATCTCAAAAGCTAAACTGGAAAAGATATTACATTGGGAATGCAACATAGGGCAGCGGACAAATGGTTTCACATAAATACAGGGTTTTATCTTTTAATGGGCTATTACTCATTGTAATGTTTTGGTGATGTTTTTAATGTCTGATTGGGACCCTCTGTCCACATTTTAGTTTCACAAGTGCTGTGTTTTAATCAAAAACAAAAATACTAACATTAAAAATAAAGGATTTTGATATCAATAAATGAAAATAAATAGCTGGTTATCAATATTGGCCAATATTGATAACCAATCATTTTGCTTTTTACATTTTAACACAAACTACAACAACTACAACAATTAGCTAGCTAATTTATTAAAACACTAACTTGACAAAAAATAGGTGTCATTTAATTCTGTAATCTTTACAATGAATATAAGGGTAAGTTTATACTTCAGCGATGTACTAAAAACACAGGTGTTAGGGCTCGTTTACACAGAACGTGTTTTTGCTTTGAAAAACGCGAGATGTGGGCAGTGGTATGAGGAAAAAACACAAGGTCTCGAAATGCTTTTTTAAAAGTTGTGTCCACACAAACATGGGTATTTTCAAAACCGCAGCTTTTTCTATGCGGTTTGGCCATTCGTCCACACGCAAACGCAGTATCCGGTCACTGAAACCAAACTTTTTTAAAAACTCCTTCCAGGATGAAGATATTTAGAAACTTTTTAGAGATTTTGGCTTGTTACGTCAGAACCGGAACCGGCAATAACCCATTTTCCAGGCTTCTGATTGGCCAACATGGCTTTACGGTATTACCACCTGTTGGTTTGGCATGCTCTTGACAGAGCTTTATAGCATGTTTTTGCGTTTTCATGTGGACTGTTTTTTTTTTTTAAATGGAGGAGGAAAAATACCTGTGTACGTGTGGACTTGGCCGGGTTTTAACTTGAGTGTTTTTAGAATGCTGTGTCATGTCTGTCTAGCGCGTTTACATATATATATATAGTTGCCCCATCATTTTAAGATGGGACCCCCAAAAATAACATTCTGGCTACGCCTGTTTTGTAGTTTACACAGAGACGATAACTATCGTTTTCAAAAACTTTCACTTTGAAAAGCCAAAAGTTTGCATTTTCAGGCCTCCAAAACGCCGTTGTTGTGTAAGTGAATGTCCAAAACGCATAAAAAGTTTTCCATCAGTGATCTGAACTAGAAACTTCTGCACTGTAAAAAAAATATTGTTGGTTTAACTTTAAAAAGTAAGTAACCTGGTTGCCTTAACATTTTGAGTTCATTGAAAGTAAAAATTTGAGTTAATACAATGAAGGAAATTGGTTTAATAAATAAAAACTCAAAATATTATTGTATCTGAAGCAAATAAATTAAAACATTTTTTGTGATAAATCATGAAAATAGCACAATTTGGCATGTTTCACTGCATTATTACAAATAAAACACAATTACGCAAGATGCTTACAAAATATTTTAATAATATTTGAATAAAGGGTGATGTCGATTCTCAATTTTTTTTTGTATTAATTGTATTAACTGAATGTTTTAATTTCAATTAACTCAAAATTTTAAGACGACCAGGTAACTTACTTCTAGTTTTTTTTTTTTACAGTGTGGGGTTTTTTTGTTGGTTTTTGTACAATTTGCTGATAAATTAGAAGTAAATTATTGGTAAATAATTTCAATACATTGTGTACCTCAAATAAATATGGCTAGATTTTTATTTCAGTTCTCCTTTAAAGCCTTTAGCAAACAAGTGACATCACGCTGAATATCTGTCTCAACTCTGAACTAATTAGGTTCCATATAAACAATTAGTGTTATTCCAACTATCAGCAGCTGTGATCTAGGGATTACCTCAATCAGACTGATGTAATTATTCTCCACAAACAATACAAATTCACAAGTTATAGTAAGTGCAGTGAGTTGGACAGGATGCGTCCTCTCTTGCTCTCTCTGCTTCGGGAGTGTGTTGCCACAGCTGTTTTGAGGGGGTCTGTAGGGAGAGATAAGACTGGTTAGTGATAAGATTTAAATCTTGAGTATGATGTCATACATCTGAATAAGGGTTGTGAGAGCTGGAGAGAGTTGCTGGATTTCAGGATGTTTGTTTTTAATTCATAAACGAACAGCCAGTCTCTCCCTGGCCCGAGGACAAACGGACATAGTGAATGGAGCTTATACCTGTCTGTGTGTGTGTCTCTGTGTGTGTGTGTGTGCGCAGTAGTGAGTGCCTGTACAGTGCCTCTCCAGCTGTACAGGAAGTGGTAGCTCTCAGATTGTCAATTACACGAGTGTGAGTCTCCCACATCACATTCCACTCATCCACACAGCTGTGTTCGAGAAAAACAATCTCGAACGGAAAAGACAAACAAACTAATGAAGAGACAATAGCCCTCCCCCACAGCTCCGCTCATAAGCATACACACTCTTTTGACCTTCTGTGTGGACAATTGAGTAAATCCCCTTGTTTGATTCAGGTCCACTAAATTTACTAGGCAGTGAACATATGAAAACCCATTTCTGATTTTCAGACTTTTCTGTGTGTTAGTCATGGCCTGGCATTGTGAGACCATTGTCAGTGTGTGAAAGGTGTTGGTGAGGTAATCGCTGCTAAACACAATTTATTTGTCATTAAGACTAATCACATATGTGGGTTAACTGTTAGCAGACAAAAAAAGAGCTTATTGTTTGAGAGAGACATTTTTATGATGTGTGCCAGTTGTGAGTACAGAAACTGACTCTATTTGAGCATGAATGGACTGGATAACAATAAGAGTTTTTGGTTTGTTCTGCATTTGCAAAGCAGGATGTGACAGCTAGGAATTTTATTATGAAGTGAGCGAGAGACTGTTATACTGATTTCTTTGGATTAGCTTTGTTATGGATGAACAAGTCGATTGTTCATTATGACAAGAACAAAGAGCTACGGAGATTTCAAGGAAAATTAGACATCCATAGACTGTAACCCTGCAATTTATGTGAAGAAGAAATGTCTTTTTACTGGCTGAAAAATTAGTATTGTGTGCATGCACAAGAACGAGCACGCTTTTCTTCCGATGTTTATTTGTATGCTCGTGTGTTAGCGTCTGTGATGGTGGACCACTTTGGGTTGTGAGCTTGTGAATAGATTGTGGAGGAAGGAAAGTTGATTTCCTTGTCCTGTCCAGAGAAACAGGATGTTTGTATGATCTCCACAAGAATGCTCAGTGATATGATAAAAGGTGACACTCTTCTTCTGAGTGTGCCTGATGAATCTACAATCTACTGTATGTGGCCAGGATGCGCTGGAGGATGTTTTTTTGTGCGTGTGTATTTTCTTTATCTCGTTTGAAGAACATCATTTACGCTATACAAGTACGTCATGGAGGCTTATTGACATAGTGTGCATGTGCATGCATTAGATACTGTTGGCCCACCAAAACACATGCATGAGCCCCGTTTCCACCTAAATTACCCGGAACAATTTGTCACAGGAACTCAACCAGAAAAAGGAAAAATCGGTGGTAACACTTTAATTCAATAGTCCACTTCAGACATTCTACTATAAGTGAGATGGTGGTCCAGTGGGTTAAACCATGGAACTGATATGCAGAAGGTTGCTGGTTCGATCCCAGCGGTCACCACCAGTGTGTCCTTGAGCAAGGCTTTACTCCATGTTGCTCCAGGGGGGATTGTCCCTGTAATAAGGGCA
Source organism: Romanogobio albipinnatus (assembly GCA_023566225.1). Lineage (NCBI taxonomy): Eukaryota > Metazoa > Chordata > Actinopteri > Cypriniformes > Gobionidae > Romanogobio > Romanogobio albipinnatus. The sequence goes on along the minus strand of CM042256.1, from coordinate 9,678,295 downwards.
CTGTAAGTCGCTTTGGATAAAAGCGTCTGCCAAATGCATAAATGTAAATGTAAGTAACTTTGTCAATACATCATTAGAGTATTAGTAAACTGTCTGCTTAGTAGCCAGCTAGTAGTTGCTGTGCGAGTAAACCTCACTCCTCTGATCTCAAGAGACGCTCTAGCGACTGACGGAGCGGTTTGAACAGGAAGGGTTACATTTGCAACTACATGTCAACTTATTTTTTACTAAACCAACCTAACAATCTTGTTACGACCCTTGAGGTCTGTGGGTGTTGTGTTTGTTGTTGTGGGTGTGTTTTGTCTCACTTGTGTAGGTGTGTACGTGTATTTAATCTGCGCGGTGGGAGCCGTGGACACCGTGTGTTGTGGTGTTGCTTATGTTGTTTCTTTAGCATTTTGTGATAATTCGTTAATAAATACATAAACTTGAGACTTGTTTCGAGTCATCCTTGGTTTTTCCATCCTGGGTATGTCTATTTATTAGTTCCACACCCCTTACATAAGCCGGGGGGACGTAACAAAGTGGGGGCTTGTCCGAGATATTTTTGGAATACCAGGATACTTGTTTCATGTCCCATGTATGGTGTTTAAGTCTCATAGTAGCCTATATTTGTGATTATTATTTATTTTTTGTATGTATATAGCTTATATGTATAAACTGTTTAGCTGTTTATGGTGATTGATGTTGCCCTGAGTGAATTTTCCATCAGAACTGCTTTCTCAGCTTAGCATAGGGTAGTGTCCACCTGGGCTGAAATAGCCTTTCCATCGGGCACTAGTTAATTATTATTATTATTTTTTTTTTTTGGAAGTAAATCCTGGGCGGAGACTACGTTCTCCAAAGGGGGCTGGCGTTTCAGGTTTTCGACCGCTGATGTTTTGCCTGTAAGTCGCCTCGAGCCCGGCACACTTCTGAAGATAGATAGGTAAGTTTGGTGAGGCAGGTGCTGAGGAGGTTAGTTCTGTGGAGGGGTTAATATCAAGCCATTGAGTTATCTTATTATCTTATGGGGCAACTTGCTTTTGGGACTCCTGCTGGTCAACAGAGGATACAGACAAGTAAGCCTGTAACAATCCCTAAATTTGTGCCATCTTCAATTGAGTCATCTCCTGGCTCTATGCAGGACAGCCGGTTAAAAGTTTGTTTGTTGCGGCTTCAGATAGAGAAGGAAGAGAGGGAAAGAGATTTCCAACTCCATCGAGAGCTGGAATTAAAGAAACTAGACGCAGATACAACACTTAAAATGAGACAACTTGAATTGCAGACAAATGCAGCTGCTCGCCCTGTTATTCCTGTTAGTGTGTCTCCACAGTCTGCCAGTAGGTATGATGTGAGCAAATATATTTCTCTTGTGCCTGTTTTTCGTGAGACTGAAGTGGAAGCTTATTTTGGTGCATTCGAACGTGTTGCTGGAGCTTTACACTGGCCTAAAGAGGTGTGGGCCATTTTGCTCCAGTGTAAATTAACTGGTAAGGCCCAGGAAGCATGCACAGCCCTGTCTGTGGAGGACAGGTTAAATTATGACCGTATTAAGAGTGCTATTATGAGAGCTTACGAGTTAGTGCCGGAAGCATATCGGCAGCGTTTTCGCGGCCTACGGAAAACTCACGATCAAACATTTACAGATTTTGCTTGTGAAAAGGGAATCCTCTTTGATAGATGGTGCACAGCGTGTAAAGCAGATGATGTGGCCGCTATGCGTGAGCTGATCTTGCTTGAGGATTTTAAGAACTGTTTGCCGGAACGTACTGCGGTTTATCTAGGTGAACAAAAGATTGCTTCCCTACAGCAGGCAGCCATATTTGCAGACGAGTTTACGCTTCTGCATAAGAACACTTTTATTAAGCGCGATGCTCCTTCACGAGTGGGTTTTCAAAAGTCTGAACAGCTGGTTCATAACCCTCTTGACAGTTGCCCCAGAGTAGCTTCCAGCCAAAAGGCAGACAGAGTGTTTTTTTTTTGTCGTAAGCCTGGACATCTAATTGCTGAGTGTAGAGCTTGGAAGGGTCAGCAAAAATCCAGTTCAACGCAAAAACAACCAAAGGGGGTGGGGTTGATTAAAACGTCTCCCCGACTCCAGGGGCTAGTCTGTTCGCAGTCACTAATGCTGTCTTGCACTCTCCCTGTGTATAACAGTGCAGATGTAAGCGCGGTGGTGAGGGGTATTGAGATGGGTTTTGTACCAGTGCCACTGCACCGGATTTTTGTCCATTCGTGCAGGGTTTCCGATAGAGGGTATTGAGGTCATTATTTGGAATGACATTGCTGGGGGAAAAGTGTTTCCTGTCCCTAGGGTGGTCAGCAATCCTATCTCTGAGTCTGAGCAGGATGAGTTAGGTAAAATCCACCCTCATATTTTTGCAGCTAATGTGACTACAAGAGCGCAATCTCGTCAAAAGACACAGGAAACTAACCTGTCTGACTCACTTTTTGCCTCCATTTTCTCTGAGGAGGGTGTGCCCTATGATGATCCTGGGAGCTGCAAGGTGGATGTGGTTGAAAAGGTAGTGGACTCTGGGGGTGAGTTTGATCTTGCACCTTTGCCGCTCACTCCCAATGCCCTAATAAAAGCTCAAAGAAGTGATCCCTCATTGGTTAGATGTTTTGATTCGGTAGTTAAGGAAAAAACAGAGTGTAGCAGTAAACAACCTTTCTTTATGGATAAAGGGGTACTGATGCGCAGTTGGGTTTCTCATGCAGATGATGCAGGTTTAGAACCAGATATCGATTGAAAAGTGGTTTATCAGGTAGTTGCACCTACTGACTTTCGACAGCAGATATTGTCATTAGCACATGAGCATTTATGGGCAGGCCATTTGTGCATTAGAAAAACCTACGACCGTGTACTAAAACAGTTCTTTTGGCCAGGCCTAAAAACTGATGTGACCCGTTTTTGTAAAACCTGCAGGATCTGTCAAGTTGTCTGTAAACCTAACCAACCTGTTCCACCGGCCCCGTTACAGCCCATCCCCATAGTTAGTGAACCATTCGAACACATCATGGTTGACTGTGTAGGTCTGTTACCTAAAACTAAAGCTGGTAATCAATTTTTGTTCACAATGATGTGTGTTGCTACCCGTTTTCCAGAAGCCATTCCCCTGCGTAGAATCACGGCTGTGTCCGTAACTAAGGCACTAGTCAAATTTTTCACTACATATGGTTTACCCAAGATGGTACAAACTGATCAGGGAACTAATTTCCTTTCCAAGGTGTTCAAACAAACAAACATATAAACATGTTGAAGTTTTTTCATTCCAGATAGGGTGATCCGGTGGATCCGGTGCAGCCTCCAATGGTGGCAGTGGTGGGGGTTACATCTCTCATTAGTGACTGGTCTGAACATGATCTAGCAACGCCATGTGAAGATCACATGTGTGGCAGATTGGCTAACTCTGAGTTTATGGCTACTTTAGCTCAACAATTGTCTTACTTGCCCACATCTCGATGGCAGGATGTAACTGAGTTACTTCATGCTCACCCCACTGTCTTAGGTAACGTGCCATCTTGCACCACGGTGCTGGAGCACGATATTGATGTGGGTGACGCTAGACCGATTAAGCAGCATGCTTATCACTCTCCGATAGCCAAACGAGAAGCGATGCAAAGGGAAGTCAGTTATCTGGTAGAACATGGCCTGGCCAAGGCTAGCTACAGTCCATGGAGCTCACCCTGTTTGCTAACACCGTTGTTACAAGTCTGATGGGACGTTTCGTTTCTGTACTGATTTTAGAAAAGTGAATGCAGTTACCTTGTCCGATTCTTGTCCGCTTCCTCGCATGGATGATTTAATTGATAGGGTTGGCCCAGCTAAATGTATCACAAAGTTAGACTTACTAAAAGGATACTGGCAGGTGCCTTTGACCCAGTGTGCTTCAGAGATTTCAGCCTTTGTGACACTAAATGCCTTTATGCAATACACTGTAATACCTTTTGGAGTGAAAAATGCTCCCGCCACTTTCCAACGCTTGAAGCAGTTTGTACTTGGGGATGTACCCAATTGTAGCATCTATTTGATGACGTGGTGGTGTACTCTGAGGATTGGGGTAGCCATATGTCCAGTCTGGAGGCTGTGTGTCAGCAGTTGGCAGATGCCTCTCTCACACTGAACTTGGTAAAGTGTGAATTTGGGAAAGCCACAGTTACTTATCTTGGTAAGCAGGTTGGTCAGGGGCAGGTCCGGCCTCTAGATGCCAAAGTAACCGCTATATTATCCCTACCGATTCCCACCACTAGACGTGAGCTTAGGACATTTCTAGGAATGGCTGGATATTATAGATGTTTCTGCCAAAACTTCTCGGTGGTAGTTGCTCCACTCACCAGACTATGTAGTCCTTTGGTACCCTTTACGTGGGATGATGTGTGCAATCAGGCCTTTGAGGCTGCCAAGTCTCTTCTTTGCAGTGTACCTGTGTTGGCGGCACCCAATTTTTCCCAACCGTTTTACTTAGAGGTTGATGCTAGTGCCACTGGGGCTGGGGGGGGGGTGCTGATGCAGAGAGAGGAGGGAGACATGTGTAAACCTGTGTTATTTTTCTCTAAATTCAAGAAACACCAGCTGAACTATTCCACTATAGAGAAGGAGACATTGGCCATGTTCCTAGCTCTAAAACACTTTGAAGTGTATGTAGGTTCAAGTTTCTTGCCGATCACTGTTTACACAGATCATAACCCTCTTGTTTTTCTAGCCTGCATGTACAACAGTAACCAGCATTTGATGCGTTGGGCCCTCCTGGCCCAAGGCTATAACCTACATATTAAACATAAAAGAGGAGCAGATAACATCTTGGCTGATGCCCTATCCCGTGGGTAAGACTGTTCTTTGATTATGGTGGGTTTGTGATGGTAACATAAAAATGTTAAACTTATAGTATACAAACTATATAAGTTTGTTCTTATGGGTGGGGGTGTTACGACCTTTGAGGTCTGTGGGTGTTGTGTTTGTTGTTGTGGGTGTGTTTTGTCTCTCTTGTGTAGGTGTGTACCCGTTTCCTGAGTCTGACGTGGAGTGAATCCCACAGCTGGAGCTGATCAGCGGCAATTAGTGGGATGTATTAAGTGGAGCCAGTGAAGTGCTCTGGGGGGCTCACTTTTTCTCTTGGCGGCTCGTGACCGACTGTGTGGATTACTGTGTGAATTAGGACTACTGTGTGAATTGCTGTGTGGACTGTAGCGAGATTGGCTGGGTGCTGCTGATCTTAATGTTTCCTCGCGCCGTCTGTGGGAAGGCAGCCGTCGGACCAGTGTTCCCGATCAGCTAGAAGTTGGTGTGGTGAGCAGCGGGTATCCCTCGCGTGTATTTCATCTGCGCGGTGGGAGCCGTGGACACCGTGTGTTGTGGTGTTGCTTATGTTGTCTATTTAGCATTTTGTGATAATTCGTTAATAAATACATAAACTTGAGACGTATTTCGAGTCATTCTTGGTTTTTCCATCCTGGGTATGTCTATTTGTTAGTCCCACACCCCTTAGATAAACCGGGGGGACGTAACATCTACTAATGAAAGTTAGATTACATGTAGTAGCAAAGTACTTATAGTTAGCGGAATGTCTTAAGTGGACTATTGACATGTAACCAAAACTTTTATGCTATTATTCAAATGTACACTGTAAAAGATTATATGATCAATAAGTTATGACAACATGTTTTTACATTGCTTTAACTCAGCAGCAACCTTTGTGTGTTTGGCTAACCAATGACAGACAAGGGCATGTTCTGGAAACCTGTATTCCTATAGGTCAATATTTTTGTAATGTGCTTGCTTACACTATTGACACATAAATTATACACTTATCACTTTAAAGGGGTCCTTGATTATACTCCAGAGACCACTTGGGAAGCTTTCAGGCACAAACACTGTGTACAAGTGCTGCCATGCTTCATCATATTCAGCCCTAAAATGGGCAAATGGGTTTTTTAACCCAGTACATGGGTTGTTTTAAACCCAGGGGTTGGGTTAAATGTTTGCTTAAAATAACCCAATTGCTGGGTTAAAACAACCCAATTACTGGGTTAAAACAACCCAATTGCTGGGTTTGTCAATTTTCACCCAACTTGGGTTGTTTTTAACCCAGCATTTTTTTGAGTGTATGATTTCACTTTTTTAGCTTTAGTTAGTGTGTAATGTTGCTGTTTGAGCATAAACAACATCTGCAAAGTTACAGCGCTCAAAGATCAAAGAAAAGGGAGATATTTTATTTTACAGAAATCGCTTTTTAAGGACAACAAACGGCTGCAAAAAGCCAGCAGCTCATTTGCATTTAAAGGGACACACAAAAATAGTGTGTTTTTGCTCACCCTCCAAAAGTGACAAATTTTAACATGCTAAAAAATGATCTGTGGGGTATTTTGAGCTAAAACTTCACATACACACTTTGGGGACATCAGAGATTTATTTCACATCTTGTAAAAAGTGGCATAATAGGACCCCTTTAAGTGAAAAAATAAAATTGTTTTATTATAAAAAAAATTATATATAAAATATAAAAACATAATTTAGGCATCTGTATCAAAATTGCAATCAGCTATAATGTAGAAAAATATGCAAAATCAGTGCCTGCTGACACTTAAATTGGTGTACGCAAATGCCAAAAATGATGCCCATGCCAAATAGATCTCTTGCAGCACAGGCTGAGTTTCCAGATAAAGTGGCAAATCATGCTCTTCAGATCATCTAACTTACCTTGTACATTATTTAATAGTGCAGTAACACCTGATTCTCAACAAGCTCTTTATTTAGTAGAACATATGTGTGTCATTACATGATCTGTCAGTTCAAGAAGTGCAGAAAAAAAAGCCAAACTTTAGCCAATTTCTCCTGTAATTTGAGAAAATACTACCAAACAAAGATATTTTTTAATTATCTGCCATTATCCGCCCCCCAGAACTCACCTGATTAAAGTTTGTCTATACATTTTGTTGGTTAGATGTTTATTTCTCAACATAGTGTAGTGTCAAAAGATGAGTCACATTCATGGCTCATCTAACCTGTCTTAAATAGGATCTTAACATGGAAACTTGTGAATAAATTACCTTAAATGAGAGGGCTGAGTATGATGAAGCATGGCAGCACTTGTACATGGTGTTTGTGCCTGAAAGCTTCCCAAGTGGTCTCTGGAGTTCCAGAGAGCATTCCTAACTGAATCCTGTATTAATAACGTGGCCTCAGTGCTCAAAAAACAACTTCCTTTTTACCCATGTCTTATTGGAAATGCCGTAAAGGTGGATGCCCTCAGTAGAAAACTAATAAAGAAAGTTATCCCATGGACTCAACTAATAGAAAATAAAATATTTTTAAAGTTCATCTGAGGGGCAGTTCTTAAAAGACACAAAACTACTTCTGATCTGTATAATTAAATATAACACAGATTCAAGGAGTCACTTTGCAAAGAAAATAGTATTTGAGTAAACAGTTGTAAGTTCACAGGGTTTCTTTATAATGAGAGTGGGAAAAAATTTGGTGAACAAGACTGAACACACTGGCAAACGTATTGTTCAGCTGAATCCGTTAACAATGAACCAATTGTTATTCTGGGGCCTAGAAAAAGACACAAAGACAGAAAATATAAACAGTTAGAATTTGAAAACTTTTTTCATTTGGAAAAAGTACAGCAGAGTATAAAATGATTTTGTAATGTTTGTAAAGATCAGCATGTTTTTCCCCCTTTTGTTTGCCTAGACATATTTGCTGAATCTATTTCTCTGGAGTAATTATTTATTTTAACGAGGTCATGTCATGAGGAATCAAAATGTCCCTTCTGTTGAGTTCTTAATGTAATTTGAAAACATACTGTAACTTCCACAATTTGCTCTGCAGTCTAAAAATAATTTAGTGAATCATTTTTAATAATTTAAATTAAAATCAAGCTGCAACAATTACCGTATCAGAACTTCTGCAACTATCTGATGCCAGACAGATGAAATGAGCAAATTAAGTAAACATTTTTTAAAAATAAAATCCCTGTCTGGTCTTACAATTTTTTTGTAATACACAGTGTTGGGGTAGTTACTCAAAAAAAGTAATTAGTTACTAGTTACATCTGTAAATTGTAATGAGATTACTTTACTAGTTACTGTATTTGAAAAGTAACTACACTACCTATTACTTTACTTTCCCATTTCTTAATTTACCGTGTAGATATATGGACAAACATCATGGCTCTATGGCAGTGTTTCCCCAAACAAACAAAAAGGACTACTGTCAAATAAAGATAAAGAAAATAATAAGAACAAATAATTTAAATACAAGCAGCAGCACAAATAAATACTATTGAGCAAAGACACTAATAAAATAAACAATGCTTTTCAGGTTTTTCAGGTACGTCTAACATTAGTTTTCAGGTACAGAAATCAAATGTAAAATAACATTGCATATTTGACTGTATAAATTAAACATTAATCCTATTAAATTTACAAAATCTATTCAATCAAGAGCAGTGAGTGATGCCCTTGTCTTTTGTTGTTTGACATTAAACAGACAGCAGTAAAGGCTACTGCCCCTTTAAGACCTAATAAAACTGCCCCTTTAAGACCTAATAAAACTGCCCCTTTAAGACCCAATGCTCGGATATGCGTCGTTTTAAGGCATATACAGACTATGTCTGCTAGGATACTCATCAAGATGGGCATGTTGACATAGTTTTGTGTGAGTTTGTTCAAGAGCCAAACTTGAAAGATAACTCAATATTTGCGCACTGTGAGACGTGTGCGCGCTTTCGGATGAGTGCACATAGACAAAATATTCTCACAGCGCGCGCAACTTCTCATTTGTGACGACGGCGAAAATGACTGGTATTCGAACATACTGCAGCACTATATGCATTGAACAAAGTTTACAAAGAGAGAATTTGAAGGACTTTTACACGGCATCCATGCTCTTGTCAGACGGCACCTCGGTTGGGAAACACTGTTCTATGGCAACGGTGCACGCAGCACTTAAACATATCAGATCTTTACACACAGGCAAACGCGGCTTGAGTAACGCAGGAAAGCGCGTTCCTATAGTCTAGTAAAGTAGTGTAGTTACCAATATTTTTAGTGTAATGCGTTACTTTACTTCGTTACCCAAAAAAGTAATATCGTTACTGTAATCCGTTATTTTGTAACTCGTTACCCCCAACACTGGTAATACACTATATTGCCAAAAGTTTTGGGACGCCTGCCTTTACATGCACATGAACTTTAATTACATCCCATTCTCAATCCGTAGGGTTTAATATGGAGTTGGCCCACCCTTTGCAGCTATAACAGCTACAACTCTTCTGGGACGGCTTTCCACAAGGTTTAGGAGTGTGTTTATGGGAATTTTTGACTATTCTTCTAGAAGCGCATTTGTGAGGTCAGGCACTGATGTTGGGCGAGAAGGCCTGGCTCACAGAGCAGAATTCATCCCAAAGGTGTTCTGTCTGGTTGAGATCAGGACTCTGTGCAGGCCAGTCAAGTTCTTTCACACCTAACTCGCTCATCCATGTCTTTATGGACCTTGCTTTGTGCACTGGTGTTGGAATTTGGTGTCATGTTGGAACAGGAAAGGGCCATTCCCAAACTGTTTCCAAAACAAAAATTGGGAGCATGAAAAATAAAATGTCTTGGTATGCTGAAGCATTAAGAGTTCATTTCACTGGAACTAAGGGGTCAAGTCCAACCCTGAAAAACAACCCCACACCGTAAAGCCCCCCCCCTCCACCTAACCCAGACTCCTCCATCGCAGACAGAGAAGCGTGATTAGTCACTCCAGAGAACACGTCTCCACTGCTCTAGAGTCCAGTGGTGGCGTGCTTTACACCACTGCATCCAACGCTTTGTATTGCACTTGGGTCTGTAAAGGCCTGTACACACCGGGACGAATATCGTGAACGCTTATCGCCAGCGTTTTTCGAGATGTTTTTCATGGCTGAGTTGCTGTTGTTCCCAATTTTTCCACTTTGCTATAATACCACTAACAGTTGACCGTGGAATATTTAGTAGTGTGAAAATTTCACAAATTAACTTATTGCACAGGTGGCAACCTATCACGGTACCACGCTTGAATTCATTGAGCTCCTGAGAGCAACTCATTCCAACATCATGTTTGGAACATCTGAATTTAATGATTTGGAGGGGTGTCACAATACTTTTGGTAATATAGTGTATATTTCAGCCTGAATTGTTTTTTGCATCTGTCACAATGTGACACATTTGTCATTGATGTATGGGGCAGTTAAAAGTAGCCTGTGCTTTTTAGCTTCTGTATGAAAGCTGAAATTAGAATGTGCTGTTCGCATTTCACATATACAAGCAATACATTTCTCAAAGGCATAGCAGAGTTTAATAAAGAGTCTAATAAATACATGTAAAATGTATTTACAGTGATGTTTTTTATGTAATAAATTGATAAGACTCTTGAAATAGGTACATTCTGAAATTCATTCAAACTGAAATCTAAAGAAATAACACAAATTGAGCACATTACAAAAATAAAAAGACTGACAATCTGAATGATGGTAATAACTAGAATGACTTCAAAAACTGATTTCAAGGTAAAGTACAACGAGACTAATGTGATAGAAAGGCTTAATTATAGAATACAGAAACTCATTGGATCTCTTATACATTCTGTAATGTGTATATCATGTATATAGCATAGCAATGTAAAATAGTATTTTAAAGGATTAGTTCACTTCAAAATGAAAATTTCCTGATATTTTACTCACCACCATCTCATACAAATCATTTCCTCAGTTGAAAAGAAATTCAGTTTTTTGAGGAAAACATTCCAGGATTTTTCTACACATCATAGACTTCCATGACAACCAAAATGTTGAAGGTCCAAATCAATGCAGTTTCAAAGGGCTTCAAAGGTTCTGCACAATCCCAGACGAGGAATAGGGTCTTATCTAGCCAAACCATTGGTCATTAAAAAAATTCAAATAAAACATTTCTTTAACCTAAATTGCTCATCTTGCGCTGCTCTGTTTTGATTTATATGCTGTTTAATGTTTGATGATCGCATTATTTTACATTTATGTAATCAATCTTCTATCACTTGTTTCTACTTCTTCTTCACCACCTGTGTTTTGATCAGAAGATTCAGTACTCTTTCAATAGATGCGTAATATGCACATCTGTCGGAACTGTTGTAGTATACTTTTTAAGATCAATGATATTGGACACACTCACTTTTACCGTCTATAATTCAGCACATGTCTGTTTACCTACCCCTAAACGATAAACACTTATTATTAAACACGTTAGACACTTTATTTCCCCTTTTCTAATATTTTCTTCTTTTTTATTGAAAATAAATGCCTTTCCGATCTGATATGTGATGGGAAAAGGGAGTAGAGTGAGTTCGGCAAAAGGCGGATTGGAACCACGGGTCAATTTGCGCAAAACTTGATGCCATGCGTCTTACCCCTACACTATAGCCGCTGTCTAAGATACAGTGATTTCCGTAATGTTGTCTTGTCCAACCAGATGTTTAGCAAACAAGGCGATATATTTGTACTTAATGTAAATGGCATCTACTCCAGTAAAAAAATTCTTAGAGAGGACCCACCCATATTTTTTTTGCTTCCGACGCCCATTGTAATATGCGTAACCATATGACAGTGAATTCCCATGTACACTACCAGTGGACTAGCCTACACAAAAATTCAGATACTCAGAATTAGGAAGATATCTGTTTTCTTTTTAAATCAATATTTTCAAACAATGTAAGTTTATAAAACAGTATATAAAGTGAAAAAATATTTCATTGGCTGAATCAAAAGATTAAACACAACTACAAGCCAAGTATACTTAGAATACTTAATTATACTTTTAAGTATATCTCAATTAAAAGATTTAGGTCAAATATATTTACACTTTTGTCAGTATAAGTCAAGTATACTTAAGTGCAATTTTAAGTATATTTCTGGGAAGTCCATAAAAAGTAGACAAAGTATACTCTCTTAGTTTAAAAGAGGTATACTAATGGCACACTTGAATAAATGTATTTTACGTAAGGATTAAGAAAGGGATCAATGAATTAAAAAAAATAAAAAAAATAATGGAGCTTTGAGTTAACAAAGGATAAATGGGCCTGTAATTTTTAAGTGACATACTCACAAGCACAGAAAATTAGTCTTTTAGTCTCTGTTTTTACTGAGCGTCTGCTCTGCATGCCCAATTGGAAAACAATGCCGTGCAGTTATTGAGCAGTTATATGAACCATACTCTGACACTTGCCATGATCTACCCCTCCAGTTCCTCCCTATGCATTTGTACAGATCTTATAATAGCCTGTCTTTGAGCTATGTGATATCTTGTGTAAACCTGCATGCAATTGATCATCATTTTGTTTTAAACTGCGGGAATGTGGCACCTGTGTGATTTTAACAAGGTGTTTGACAAGGCATTCTTACAGCCAGTTCCTGTCAGCATGGTGATCATTTTCAACTGACATGCCACAAAAAGCCCTCATGCATGCATACAGTCTGACCTGTCTGAGACCTGTCTTACTTTGTTCTGACTGAATTTGTAAGCGACACATAAAGCTAGTGCTGAAGACCTGCGTTCTATCTGTGTGTGGAACCATAGGAACCATAAATCCCAGCTTATGCTTGGTGCTGTTTTTGTCCTGCATGATGGAGGGCATGATGGGCAGACCCTTACCATGCCTTCACCCAGACACCATCTGTGCATTGTATGGAAGCCCAGATGGGAGAAAATGTGTTCATCACACTGTAAAAAGACATTCTGATGTGACACATCTTGACACATCTAGATCATCTTTAGACATTTTTCTTTCGCCCCTCATTCATACATCACTTACATAATCAGAGTTGTAGGGGAGAGCGGGGGGCACAACCTTACACTTTCTCAGTTTGTGTAAATCCACTTGGGGTTCAGAGTATTTTTTCCCCCACATTTTTTGTTTTTGTTTCATGAATACAGTGTATACTTTTTTCTTAATTTACCCCGAAAGAATGGAAGTGAAATGTGACAAAATGCCCCACAGGTGGGGTACATTGTAACATGTGAGAGGCACATTGTAACATGAGCATATTACAGCTTAAAATCTGATATAATCAAAAAAAATATCCAAGACAAACTAAAATATTTTGTCAGTAAAATACAATTATTAACCTTTTCATATAAAATAATGCTATTTTTTAATCAATTAAAAAATTTGACAACAAACGCAAAACAGAGCTATACAGCATAGTTAGAAACATAATAATGATTAATAATTTCTGAACATTGACTCTCAGTCATTATTCAAGCATTAAAGAACTATCTCAAATGTTAAATAACATATAAGATTAAAATAATATCAGATTTGTCTTATTTAAATAAATACAAAAAAAACAGAGAAAAATTTACTTAAGTAAGACATATGTAGTAAACCTTGTTTCAAAATGTTTAATCAAAAATAAACACAAAACAAAATGGCGGCGGCAGCCCCTCGCGGCAGACTGCCGCCTACATACAAACACAACTGAACATAAACGGTCGACTGCAGCGTACACATAACAAAACGTAAATAAAACACAACACAAAATCCAGGCCTGGTCCTCTCTCGTCCCTCACTGTCGTCGCTCCTCCTTTATACTCCCTCACTCCTCCGCGAGAGCCGAGATCGCTGCGGCGCGCAGCTGGCGCTCATCCTCCCTGATGAGCGCCGCCTCGTCCCGCCGATCACGGCGGCCGCGGGACCTGGGGGTAAGAATAGCGAGGTGAGAGAACGGAGCGGGGAGCATGAGGAGCGACAGAGACGAGAGAGTGGAGAGAGGAGAAAAGAAAAAGAGAAAAAAAAAAAATTCTGGTCCGGTTCCCAGACACACTGCCGCTTGGTCCTCAGCCAGCCGAGAGGCTCTTCCTCGCGGTGCCATGCGGTGGTACTGGACGCTCGGTGGACGGCTCGACCCTCCTCCGCCCCCTGGCGGCCGGCGGTGGCTCCTCCTTCTGAGGGCAGCCGGAAGCGAGTCCCCGTCCCGCGCTCCCTGCTCCTCCCCATCATGGCGGACGGCAGCAGGCTCCGGGCAAGCGCTGGGGACTCCTTCGCCCCCTCGCGGACGGCAGCCACCCCACCTCGACCCAGGGGCACGGCAGCGAGCTCTCCGTCCCACCGACCTTCATCCGCTCCAGCACCACCACTTCGGGCAGCCGCTCGCGGACTTCTCTCCTCCGCGCTGCCCGAACTCCGCGGCACCACGATCCCCCTCAGCTGCGAGGGCTCTTCGACAGCATGTCCCTCCTTCCTCCCGGGCTTCGGCACCACTGTAGTAATGTTGGTTTGTGTGGGAAGAAGGAGGCGGGAACCAGCGAACATTCAAAGTGTTTAATCAAAAATAAAGACAAAATAAAAATGGCGGCGGCAGCCCCTCGCGGCCGACTGCCGCCTACACACAAACAAACACAAAATGAAAAAAAAAATCTGCAGCCCCTCACGGACGACTGCAGTGAACACATAACAAAACGTAAATAAAACACAACACAAAATCCAGGCCTGGTCCTCTCTCGTCTCTCACTGTCGTCACTCCTCCTTTATACTCCCTCACTCCTCCGCGAGAGCCGAGATCGTTGCGGCGCGCAGCTGGCGCTCATCCTCCCTGATGAGCGCGGCCTCGTCCCGCACCTCACGGTCCCTCGGCCTCGCTGCTCGCCACAACATACTTTTGCTATGGTTAAAAACATGTTCAGTGATACACTATGTTGCCAAAGGTATTGGGACACCCCTCCAAATAATTGAATTCAGGTGCCAATCACTTCCATGGCCACAGGTGTATAAAATCAAACACTCGGCATGCAGACGCTTCTACAAACGTTTGTGAAAGAATGGGTCGCTCTCAGGAGCTCAGTGAATTCAAGCTCTGTGACAATCACTGTGGTAAGTCCATTCGTGAAATTTCCTCACTACTAATTATTCCACGCTCAACTGTTAGTGTATTATATCAAAGTAAAAAGCAATTGGGAATAACAGCAACTCAGCCGAAGTGGTAGGTCACGTAAAACCACAGAGCGGGGTCAGCGCATGCTGAGGCTCACAGTGTGCAGAAGTCGCCAACTTTCTGCAGAGTCAATAGTTACAGACTTCGTGTGGCCTTCAGATTAGCTCAAGAACAGTGTGTAGAGAGCTTCATGGAATGGGTTTCCATGGCCGAGCAGCTCATCCAAGCCTTACATCACCAAGTGCAATGCAAAGCGTCAGATGCAGTGGTGTAAAGAGTGGTGTAACTCTAGAGCAGTGGAGTGACGAATCACACTTCTCTGTCTGGCAATCCGATGGACGAGTCTGGGTTTGGCGGTTGCCAGGAGAACGGTACTTGCCTGACTGCATTGTGCCAAGTGTAAAGTTTGGTGGAGGGGGGGATTGTGGTGTGGGGTTGTTTTTCAGGGGTTGAGCTTGGCCCCTTGGTTCCAGTGAAAGGAACTCTTAATGCTTCAGCATACCAAGACATTTTGGACAATTTCATGCGCCCAACTTTGTGGGAACAGTTTGGGGATGGCCCCTTCCTGTTCCAACATGACTGTGCACCAGTGCACAAAGTGTAGGTCCATAAAGACATCGATGAACAAGTTTGTTAAGGAGGAACTTGACTGGCCTGCACAGAGTCCTGACCTCAACCCGATTGAACACCTTTGGGATGAATTAGAGCGGAGACTGCGAGCCAGGGCTTCTCGTCCAACATCAGTGCCTGACCTCACAAATGCGCTTCTAGAAGAATGGTCAAAAATTAACATAAACACACTCCTAAACCTTGTGGAAAGCCTTCCCAGAAGAGTTGTAGCTGTTATAGCTGCAAAGTGTGGGCCAACTCCATATTAAACCCTATGGATTGAGAATGGGATGTCATTAAAGTTCATGGACATGTAAAGGCAGATGCCTCAAAACCTTTGGCAACATAGTGTATATTCCAAAGATTTTTTTAATTTTGGCACAATTTTATCTCTAAATAGTGTTGATATGGCAAATAGTAAATACACTAAGTTTCATCATCCTGGCATGTGGAAAGTTTTAAACCATGTGTGTTACAACTAGCCCTGCGTTAGGTTGTGCCCCACTCTCCCCTACATTTGAGCAAGATAAATGTTGTGCAAGAGTAATTTGTCATACATTATGTCTATATACACATTACGCATGAATAGATTGATTGATTTCTATTTATTTACCCCTAAGGGGAATTTTCGCCACCTGATAATTATACGGCAAAGCCCTGGAATGAACTTAGAGGATGCTGTAATATTCCTTCAAACATCTGGTAGCACTGCTATATGTAGGCTGCGTCCGAAAACTGGAAAATGCTGCCTTTGGAGGACACATTTCAAGCTAGGAAGGCATTAAGGAACGTCCGAATCCTGCCTCCTAGACTTTCATCTGATCGATTTTTGAAGGCAGCATAGATGTATCCTTTGCAGCTTTTGATATCCCACAATTCTATGCATTCTATTCGGTGACAGTTGAGCTAGAAAAAGAAAGATGGCGTCTAAAAATTGCGGTTGTTGGTCAATTTGTGTGTAAATGTACATTTTTGACATGTTTTCCACTTCTGATGTCATTTCCAGAGGGAAATTACTAGTGTAGTAATTCAATATTTGTTTAGTTCTCACCAAAGCTCGCTTTATTTTTGCTGTAGATCATTAAACTGTTACACTGCCTAAGAAGTCTGTCTGAAATCAGTTTTGTGAGATACATCCGTGTGTTTAAACTGCATTAAGCCTCGTGCACACCTGGATGATTATCTCGCGCTTATCGCCAGCATTTTTTTAAATGCTTTTCGATGCGTCTTTGTGTTCTTACCCAAGCAATTTTCACTGGCGATGCGCCATTGAATGTGCAAATTCACTCCCTGACATTAGATGGTGCTTTAGATTTGCTTGCTGATCAAATAGGATTCGATGGAAACTCACTATCAATTCCTATTTGATCTGCAATTCCTCTCCATAACAACTCCCTCTTATCAAGATTTTTGTAGGTGAATGAATTTGAAGAAAATAATGGAGCTTACAGTTAACAAAGGATAAATGGGCCTGTAATTATTACATGACATACTCACAAGCACAGAAAATTAGTCTTTGGAAAACTGAGCTTTTGCTATGCATGCCCCATTGGAAAAGTGTTTTTCGAGACGTTTGTCGACGCGTCTTTGTGTTCATACCCAAGCAATTTTTACTGGCGATGCGAGTAGATGGCGCTTTTGATTTGATTGCAGATCAAGCCTGTAGCACTCCTCTCAGAAACTGAAGCCGCGACGCCTTGATCGCCCCCAGGTGGTTGGTCCCAGTATAGGTCATAACCCACACCCCTCCATGTTTTCTAATGGACGCGAGACAAACTGTACAATCAAATTACACTTCAAATACATTTTTACAAAAGTTGGTTTCTGTCATTGTAGGCAGTTTTTTTCACGATGATTTCATTTCAAGTGTTCGTTTTTTAAATAAGTTTGGTTTTAGTTAGTTATTTGATGCTATAAATTAAAAAAGTTAAATTTATAAAGTTATTTGTTCGGGGGGATTGAGAGCTTCTCTGAGTAAAGTTGTCACTGATGCACTGGTGGACTTTTTTGGGGAGGAGATTGGAGCTTTATCTCTAATTTCTACATTTCCATAACTGTTTATTTCACACCAACATAATGAATTGTTCTTCATCTGTTAGAGTGTTGGCGGGCTTTTGATATCGCACCTTTACTTCCTGCTCTCTACTGCGCAGACTCGGTCCCAAGATGTCAGTGCCATATTCGGACCTCTGGAGGCTTCAGTTACTTCAGCGGAAGCCAATAAAATGGTAAATGGTAAATGGACTGCATTTATATAGCGCTCTCAACAGACCCAGGGCCATCCAAAGCACTGTACATATTGCCTCACATTCACCCATTCATACACCGACAGCGGTGTCAGTCATGTAAGGCGCCATCCAGCTCGTTGGGAGCTGCTGGGGTTAGGTGTCTTGCTCATGGATAAATATATATTTAAAAAAAAAATACATAAAAATATATGAAATAGTTAATATATTAAAATATATTAAAGTTCTGATAAATAAAATATATAAAAATACAAACTTAAGATATGAAACTTAAAGTCCTTTGGACGAAAACACAATAACAAAAATAAAACTAAAAATCTATATAGTATTAATAGATGTGGTAAGCTTCATAAATATAACTGAATAAGACTGGAAAAAAATATTCAGTTAAGTTCTATAAGTTCTGATAAATAGCAACAACAGCAAAATATAAACTTTATACAATATAAATATCAGCTACCTTATAATTACAATGTCAACTTGCTTATCCC
This sequence comes from Romanogobio albipinnatus, assembly GCA_023566225.1. Classification (NCBI taxonomy): domain Eukaryota; kingdom Metazoa; phylum Chordata; class Actinopteri; order Cypriniformes; family Gobionidae; genus Romanogobio; species Romanogobio albipinnatus. Next base: position 9,660,037 of record CM042256.1, on the reverse strand, counting down.
TTTACATGCACTCTTTTAATTCTATCCATCAAGCTACCACAAACCATTTTCAATTATCATTTGCTGCCTGCCTTCTAAAATCTACTACTGATGATGCAGTAAATCCATTATGTGACTCGTTAATACTGCATCTGAACGAAGTCAGCGACACACTTTCGTTCACTCCAAGTGCCTAACTTACAATGCAGGGACTGGAACTACAAATATACTAGTTATAAATACAGTAATCATTACTTTATGTAGGCAGAAAAAGTTTGTTTTCCAAGCGCATTAATGTTAGCGGTCTTCCACTGATAGCCATGGCATTAGCTAGCTTTGTGGTTAGCTAAAGTCTAGCTTTAGAAATGGACTGTAAAATATTGTAAAACATACTTTTTCAAAATAACGGGAAGGGAAGAGATGATACGTCTCATGCTGTCAAATTGTCACGCTATTAAAGAATTTAAAATCAGTTATATATAAAAAAAAAAGAAAGAGTAAAACTGACAGTCAGTCAACTATACTGTAACAACCTAACGTAAGCTAATTCCGTTTCACTCTTGGCTTACATTTCACGCGTTCACACTTACATCAAATTAAATGTAGTAAAGATTATGCGTATTTGGCGTGCTGACCGGGGGAGGGCTCCAGGTTCGGAATTTGGCCCGAACCCAGAGTATCCCCCCCGAGAGAGGTAGTATAGAACTACACTGTATTTGAATAAATTGATTATTGATGTATAATAAGAGTTTATTAAATCAAAGTGAGCAGATGGGGTGGTGGAGGAATGCTAAGAAACTGTCAACGATAGGAAGGTAAGTCAGCTGTATATATACCCAGCTCCTATCGTTGATTAAATTGATTAGCTTAATATGCTCCCCTCGTGTTTAATTAGGTTTTAATTGTCTGAACATGCTACACTTGTGTTAAATTAGGTTTTAATTATCTGCGCATGCTCCTCCCGAAATGTATTAATGAAACATCACGTAACAGCAAAACTGGACTTGGCAGTCACAAATTTTGTAATGCTTATTTGAGTTAAGAGAACTGATGGGGATGTTCTTTTGATTCTTTTGATTTCGGTCGGGCTCTAGTCTATGTTGCAGATCAAATAGGATTCGATGTGGCGTTTGTCATAAAGTTCTTTGTGTTCAGACACCAAAGAAACCAGCAGCTCCACATTCATCTTGCCTCGTTGCATCTTCTTCTTTGTGTACTTACTTCCTACGTCTTCTTCTTCAGTATCAATATGTGCTCGTGCTCGGTTTGTGCTTGAGCGCCACCAAGTCATGTTTTACTGTAACTTCAGCAGCTCCAGGCACGTGAACAAACTCAGCAATCTTATTAGTTGGGCCGATTTTTAAAGTGGCACGTCGGTCCAAAAAAAACCCGAACATGAGGCGTTTTTTTTTATACAGCTTTTACGCTTGCTATTTTGCATGTCGGTGTGCACACTCACATTGGCGCCCTTTGTTTAGTCACGAGGCGGCTAAACGTCGGCGATGCGTGCATGAACAAGCCTTTAAAAGTCATTGCCTGATAAGGCAGCGAGGCAACAAGTCAGCTGCCTAGGTTTTCAAATGCAGCCGTAATGCTGACAGCCTCCTCCCCCTTTTTTTTTCTCTAATGACCTAGTTCTGGCATGAAACTCTAGATGCACAGGCTGATAGGTCTTTAACTTATTTGGTAGCGATCATGTCATTATCTACATAGCAAAGCTGATTGGTTGTTGTTGCATCAGCGGCCAATGAGCTGCAGATCACATTCAAACAAATACTGTTGTGTTGCTGTAGCAGTTTCAGGACACTTTCAGAAACCCTCCATCTTCCCCAGCTCCACCTGTATAGATCTGCTACGTGGTTATTTCATGTATGTTACATGTGCAGCATGTCTTACATGCTCACAGCAATGTCTGTGAATATATTGGCAGTAGCAAGTCTCTGTCCTTGCTCTGCAGCAGATCTATTCTGCCAAGACCAAATACATAAACATTGCCATATCCATTACCATGCCAATCTCTATTACCATACCAATCTCCTGAGAGTTGTCATGATAGAAAGAGTTTCCCAGTGTTGTTGACTCAGTGTTGTTGATATTTACCTAGTAGTCTTGTACAAGTGATGCAAGTGTCAGCGACTGGTCAAACACAAGACAGCAGAACAAAGGAAATGGACGAGGACAACAAAAATGAAACCTAATATGGTGTCCTTTGTGACCCCTCACACCTCCGTTGCATATTTAATGCGCAGATAGCTGATAGTCCCACACCCAAAATGTTCCGGGACCGAGTGCTTGTCTGATACACTAAGATTCCAGTGTGCTGAGCTTCCAGCCTTTTGTTTTGAATGGTGAAATATTCATGCAGGAGAGTTAAGGAGTGATTAGACGCTGTATGAGCACATAAAGTGGGGTCTTGAGGCTAAGCCTATTTTGTGTGTATGGCTTATTCCTACAGTATATCGTGATTCCTGTAATGGTGTAGCATGTTGTACACAGTGCTCTGAAACAGTATCCTTTTGCAACCAGTGGGTCCAGTGCATCATTACAACACTAACGTTCAAAATATGCCTGAGCTCTTGTGAAAAAGCTCTTTTTGTACTATAATAGCCTTTCTACAACTAAACAAGGGGTAAAGGCCTTCTGAAGAAAAGTGTCGTGTTTGTGTAAGAAAAATATCCATATTTAAAATTTTATAGACTAAAATAACTAACTTCCGGCGGATTGCCGTATGCATTGATTTACGGCGAAAGAGTAGCCCTTGACGCATGCGTATTGATGAACGCAGAAGCGCAGAGGATAGAGCAAAACAAATCAGCGTTCATGAATTAGAGTCTAAAACGAGAATTTTTAAAGAGAAATGGCAGAGGATTTCGATATAAGAGAAGAGGGGCTTGAGTTTGTTGCCCAGCACTATCCGCGAGAGGCTTCAACGCTTGCGATGCTCCTGTACATCACGTCAGGGGTAACTCTCATTTTTCCTACACAAACGCGGCACTTTATTAACCCCCCAGATCCGCGTGGAGCAGTTATATGATGGATAGATGTACTTTTATGGAGTTCATAAACAAAACAACAATTCACTGCCATTATAAAGCTTGGAAGAGCCAGGACTTTTTTAATATAACTGATTTAATTTGTCTGAAAGAAAAATGTCATATACACCTAGGATGACTTGATGATGAGTAAATCATGGGATAATTTTCATTTTTGGGAGAACTAACCCTTTAAAGGGGTGGTAAAACACGATTTCACTTTTCAAACTTTAGCTAGTGTGTAATGTTGCTGTTTGAGCATAAACAACATCTGCAAAGTTACAACGTTCAAAGTTTAAAGCAAAGGGAGATTTTGCTTTTAAAGAAATCAATTTCTAAGGACTACAGCAAACGGCCTGTAGGGACTACAGACATTCCTCCAGGGTTGCTGACACCAGCCCCAATATTTACATAAACCCCTCCATTTTTTTTATTGCTGTGGAGAAGAGTTGTTGTGGTATTCTTAGATTTCATGTGACGTCACACAGTGTCACGGGCGCCATTTGTAGGACTGAATTGCAACATGCCGTCTATCTGCTGTGCTGTGGGCTGTGAACAGCAAATCTGGTTAGTAGGCTGGAGTATTGTTGCCACAATGCCGACGAAAACGCTGTTATTTTCATCCGGATTGCACGTCCACTTTGTTCAGGCTTCCTAGGGACGGGAGAGTTTGGGATCTATGGTTATCTCGCTCTCTGTGCTACACATTTTACAGAGGAAAGCTTCCACAATCTTCGCAAATTCAATGCAGGATTCGCACAACGGCTTGTCCTGAAAGATGGAGCAGTTCCAACTTTAAAAACCGAAGCTGTTTATGGGCCACAACCTGTAAGTATGATTTATTTTTCATCGATGTGTTTTCCTGTAATAGTTCGTATTGTTAATTGTATGTTGTAACAAGGAAGTAAACAAATGACAACGCTGTTTGGCTCTGCAAACCAGTTTGTTAAATGTTCATTCATACTTAATGTTATCCGACAAACACCTAATGTTACAAACTTTTTTTAAATCTCAATAGCGAACTTGGAATTAGTGTAAATTATTCTTTGATTAGAGCTTTTATGTATTGTTTATATACATGCTTGTTTAACTACAGGCATGTTAAACATCCATCCATCCATCCATCCATCATCTTCCGCTTATCTGGGGCCGGGTCGCGGGGCCAACAGTCTAAGCAGAGAGGCCCAGACTTCCCTCTCCCTAGCCACTTCCTCCAGCTCTTCCGGGGGAACCCTGAGGCGTTCCCAGGCCAGCCGGGAGACATAGTCCCTCCAGCGTGTCCTAGGTCTTCCCCGGGGCCTCCTCCCGGTGGGACGTGCCTGGAACACCTCCCTGGGAAGGGGTCCAGGAGGCATCCAAAATAGATGCCCGAGCCACCTCAACTGGCTCCTCTCGATGTGGAGGAGCAACGGCTCTACTCTGAGCTCCTCCCGAGTGACTGAGCTTCTCACCCTATCTCTAAGGGAGCACCCAGCCACCCTACGGAGAAAGCTAATTTCGGCCGCTTGTATCCGGGATCTTGTCCTTTTGGTTATGACCCACAGCTCATAACCATAGGTGAGAGTAGGAACGTAGATTGTCCAGTAAATTGAGAGCTTTGCCTTGCAGCTCAGCTCCTTCTTTACCACGACAGACCGGTACATCGACTGCATTACTGCAGAAGCTGCACCGATCCGTCTGTCAATCTCCCGTTCCATCCTTCCCTCACGCGTGAACAAGACCCCAAGATACCTGAACTCCTCCACTTGAGGCAGGAACTCTCCACCAACCTGAAGTGGGCATTCTCATCCCAGCCGCTTCACACTCGGCTGCAAACCGTCCCAGTGCACGCTAAAGGTCCTGGTCTGAGGAGGCCAACATGAAAACATCATCCGCAAAAAGCAGCGACGAAATCGTATGGTCCCCAAACCGGACACTCTCCGGCCCTTGGCTGCACCTAGAAATTCTGTCCATAAAAATTATTAACAGAAACGGTGACAAAGGGCAGCCCTGCCAGAGTCCAACATGCACCGGGAACAGGTCTGACTTGCTGCCGGCAATGCAAACCAAGCTCTTGCTCCGGTCGCACAGGGACCGAACAGCCCTAAGCAGAGGGCCGTTGACCCCATACTCCCAGAGCACCCTCCACAGGATGCCACAAGGAACACAGTCGAATGCCTTCTCCAAATCCACAAAACACATGTGGACTGGTTGGGCAAACTCCCATTAACCCTCCAGCACCCTGGAAAGGGTATAGAGCTGGTCCAGTCTTCCACGACCGGGACGAAAACCACACTGTTCCTCCTGAATCCGAGGTTCCACTATCGGACGAATTCTCCTCTCCAGTACCCTGGCATAGACTTTCCCGGGGAGGCTGAGAAGTGTGATCCCCCTATAGTTGGAACACACTCTCCGGTCCCCCTTCTTGAAAAGAGGGACCACCACCCCGGTCTGCCAGTCCAGAGGTACTGTCCCCAACCGCCATGCGACGTTGCAGAGGCATGTCAGCCAAGACAGCCCCACAACATCCAGAGACTTGAGATCTCATCCACCCCCGGTGCCTTGCCACCCGAGGAGCTTTTTAACTACCTCGATGACTTCAGCCCTGGTGATGGACGAGTCCTCCTCCGAGTCCCCAGCCACTGCTTCCTCAACGGAAGACATGTCGGTGGGATTGAGGAGATCCTCGAAGTATTCCTTCCACCGCCCGATGATATCCCCAGTTGAGGTCAACAGGTGCCCATCTCCACTGTAAACAGTGTTGGTAGGGAACTGCTTCCCCCTCCTGAGGCGTCGAACGGTTTGCCAGAATCTCTTCGAGGCCAACCGATAGTCTTTCTCCATGGCCTCACCGAACTCCTCCCAGGCCCGATTTTTTGCCTCCACGACTACCTGGGCTGCGGTCCGCTTGACCTGCCGGTACCTGTCAGCTGCCTCCGGAGTCCCACAAGCCATCCAGGCCCGATAGGACACCTTCTTCAGCTTGATGGCATCCCTTACTTCCGGTGTCCACCACCGGGTTCGGGGATTGCCGCCTCGACAGGCACTGGAGACCTTACGGCCGCAGCGACAATGGAGGTGGAGAACATGGTCCACTCGGACTCAATATCTCCAGACTCCCTCGGGATCCGGTCGAAGCTCTGCTGGAGGTGGGAGTTGAAGATCTCTCTGACAGGGGCCTCGACCAAACGTTCCCAACAGACCCTCACCGTACGTTTGGGTCTGCTGAGTCTGTCCAGCTTCCTCCCCCACCATCGGATCCAACTCACCACCAGGTGGTGATCAGTTGACAGCTCCGCCCCTCTCTTCACCCGAGTGTCCAAGATATATGGCCGAAGGTCTGATAACACGACAACAAAGTCGATCACCGACCTCCGGCCTAGGGTGTCCTGGTGCCACGTGCACTGATGGACACCCTTATGCTTGAACATGGTGTTCGTTATGGACAAACTGTGGCTAGCACAGAAATCCAATAACACAACACCGCTCAGGTTCAGATCAGGGGGGCCATTCCTCCCAATCACGCCCCTCCAGGTGTCACTGTCACTGCCCACATGGGCATTGAAGTCCCCCAGTAGAACGACAGAGTCTCCAGTCGGAGCACTTTCCAGCACCCCTCCCAGAGACTCCAAGAGGGCCGGGTACTCCGCACTGCCGTTCGGCCCGTAGGCACAAACGACAGTCAGAGACCTATCCCCGACTCGAAGGCGCAGGGAAGCAACCCTCTCGTTCACCGGGGTGAACTCCAACACATGGCGGCTGAGCTGGGGGGCTATAAGCAAACCTACTCCAGCCCTCCGCCTCTCACTATGGGCAACTCCAGAGTGGTAGAGAGTCCAGCCTCTCTCAAGAAGTGTGGTTCCAGAGCCCAAGCTGTGCGTGGAGGTGAGCCCGACTATCTCTAGTCGGTACCTCTCGACCTTCCGCACAAGCTCAGGCTCCTTCCCCGCCAACGAGGTGACATTCCACGTCCCTAAAGCCAGATTCCGTGCCCAGAGATCGGGTCATCGGGGGCCTTACGCTCCCTCCTGCAGGTGGTGAGCCCACAGGAGGGCGGCCCCACGTCACTCCTTCGGGCTGAGCCCAGCCGGATCCCATGGGGGGAGGCCCGGCCACCAGGCGCTCACATACGAGCCCCAACCCTGGGCCTGGCTCCAGGGTGGGGCCCCGGCTGCGCCATGCCGGGCGACGTCTCGGTCCTTGCTGTAGTTGTCATCATAAAGGGTTTGTGAACTGTTCTTAGTCTGGCCCATCACCAAGGACCTGTTTGCCTTGGGACACCCTACCAGGGGCATATAGCCCCAGACAACATAGCTCCCAGGATCATTCAGGTTCTCAAACCTCCTCACCACGATAAGGTGACAGTTCAAGGAGAGGGTTCTGTGTTTGATTTGGCAACTATAGTAAAGCCAATGTTTAGTGTTCGTTTTGGGTTAATAGTTCTTGCGACAGATATTTGGCTATAATCGTTCTAAAAGTAATGGTGACATTCAGTAGCGATCCGCAGTCTTTACTTGAAAAAAATCCCTTTGAGGACTGTAGTAGGCTATACAGCAAAAAAAACAAAAAAAAAAAACAGTCTGAAACGTCGTTTAACAGCCGTTCTTGAACAGGTTCTGCTCGATCATCTTCACTAATATTGTCTGGGTCCGATTCGGGCTCAAATTGGTATGGTTTCATTGACGCCATTGTTTCTACTACCAAAGCACACACTACCGGTAAAGGTAAGGGGCATGAAGTTTCCGAAAAACGTGCACTAGGCGGTAAGCGAATCACAACACACTGGGCCAGCTAACCAATCTGAGCCCATTGTGTATTTTTGAGGGACCGGCTTCATAGAACCCGGAAACCATCAGACCGTTTTTACAAGGAGGGACAGAGCAGTGTAGAATAAAGGTAAAATATATGAAAAATAATGCAATTTTTTTTAAAACGAAGCATGAACACATGTTACAGTACACCCCACAAACACAATCAAGCCTTCGAAAGAATGTGTTTTACCACCCCTTTAACATTAATTTACATTATTAGTTCATATAATATGTTATTACGGAATGAATACAAGATGACATTTAATTTACAGCAATTCATATATTACTTAATCTATTAATCATATAGGTTAATTTGTTGCTGATGCAGTAATCATTAATAAATGGTTTAGTTCTTCATGAGTCATACATTAACTCCTGATTATCTGTGCAGTAGTTATGCATAATTTAATGCATATTAGTGCACCCGTATTGTAAAGCGTTACCAATAATTTTGAACATTCATCCACTCAAAAAATCTAAATGTAAAAAATAGGAAAATGAGCATGCACTCGTTAATTAAAATTTCCAATCTCGACCAATACTGATAGTTTAAAAAAATCTCTAATAATGACTAAAAACTGATATGCAATATGGTTCACAGCTGTGTTGTATCCAGGGCCTGAAATTAACACCCGATCACGCGCCAAATGCGGGTGAATTTTGCAATTGGCGGGTAACACTGTCAGTTTACCTGCCACATTGGCAGGTAGCCAATGAGAATTGAGTGATTCATTGGGCAGTCTGAGAGGATGCAACTACGTTTGGATATGCGATTATTAAACTGTTAGTGAGATGGGACGAGATAATAATGCAACGCTTTGAGGGGGCAATTGAAAGAGAATTTTACTGACGGTAACAATGTTGTGCTGTTGACGCTCGTGCAGCCTCTCGAGGAGAAATCAATGTTACTGAATGATTCAGTGTTTGAAAGAGTCGTTTGTATCAAAGATTCAATGACCTATTCATAAATGACTGCCACATTCTTGAATGAATCAGCCGTTTGAACAAATCGACTCAATGACTCACTCATTAAAACGGTCACCTGCTGGCACCTAGCCTACTTGTGGTTTACTTTCAAAATATTTAAAACAATCCCAACATTTTTTAATGCAGTTGTAATTTTTCAGTGTAAATTATTTAATTTAATTTGTGTCTTATTCTATTTCTAGATCAAATTTAAGTATATAAACTGAAATCTGAAGCATAGCCTATATTTAATAAGATTATGGGGAAAAAATGCCCTTTATAAAAGGTAAAAATATCAAAGATATGCAGATTTAAATATGTCAAAGCTGATTGAACATTGTTGAGAATATTTCTTCAGAATAAATTATATTTACAACACACACAAAAAAAAATCCGGACAAGCACGTGAACAGGCTTAATGTCGAAGAGAAAAAAAAGTGGCTGGTTAAAAGTCACTGTGGCTGGTTGTCAAAAAAGTTAATTTCAGGCCCTGGTTGTATCTAAAGCCTATTGGCTGACTTTTGATATTTACCGTCCAAACGTCCTGCTTCATTAAGAAATACATCAATATAACTTAACAATATCAAAGAACCAAAGCTAATGTGATGGTGTGAGGTCAGAAAAGGCTGAAGTTATTGACATCACACCTTCACTTCCTGCCCACAGGTGAGTGTCATAAAGGAGTAGACTATTAGCCACATGTTCTTAGTTTAGTTTAGTCAGTTTTGTTAGGGTTAACTGGATTGAATTGGAGTTCTGAACAAGAAGATTCTTAGAAGAGGAATAAAATCATTTGTGTGTGTGTATGTGGACACGAATCCTTAACTCTGTTATTACCACACCACTATGGTGGTGTTAGAGGAAGTTAACTGTATCAGAGATAAACCCGGCACACATTTCCCCACTCCACCTCATCTATCTCTCCATCCTCTTCACCTCTCTGCTGCGGTTTCTCGGCCAAGTATATATGTGTGTGTGTCATTGCTTAAGGTTGTTTGTGTGTATGTGATTGTCACTGTGGTGTGTGGGTTGTGGTGTTGTCCTGGACTGGTTTCATGGTGGCTCTTGTGGGAGATTTTCTCTTCAGTATATATACACACACATCCAACACACACACTTCCTCAGTAGCTGGGAGAAAACAGGAAGTGGTGTTTGCCCTACTTTGGCCTCCCCTGCTTGTGACACACACAACATAAATTAGAGAAATGTATGCGTTAGGGAAGCACATTCGTTCCAGTACTCGTTCTGCACCAACTAGTCGACCACTAAATAAACACAATTCAAACTTTTCAAATGGATTTGCTTACTTACTTACTTAATCCTCTTCTTCCCGTGCCGTGTAAGACATAAGGCTGCTTCCAGTCCTTTCCATCTAGGCCTGTCCTGAGCTGTTATCTGTGCTTCTCCCCATGAGAGCCCCATTTCTTCCAGCTGCTGTACGTCGCCATGTTGTTTTTGGCCTGCCTTGTTTGCACTTGCCAAGTGGTGTCTAAGCATAGACTGTAAAAAAATATGGACGTAGTGTCCGTGACTTCACCCATAGGATTCTGTAGAGCAGTTTTGAAGCGTAAAGTAGGGTCGAGCTGGCCGTTGCCATCTTGACAGCGCGTCATCACTTGTCACTCCCGGATAACAGAAAATGGGCAAAGAGGCGGGACGGCTTAGCTGTTTAGACTTCCAGATGTGATGTCGAGGTGATGAAATGAATGCATTTTTGCATTCCACCTCTCTGCTTTTCCATTGTTTATTTATGCAAACATGCTAGACGGACGTGTTTGACCGTTGCACTCACGTCTTTTGCAGCATCTTTTGCATGACACAGCATTCTAAAACACAGCACTCAAGTAAAAAGAAGTCTTCTGTTGCCATTTCATGAACTCTTATTGCTTTGATAATCGTGTAGTGACAATCTGATATTGTGACAGCCCTGATTTTGTGGATTACTTTGCATTTTGAGTGCGAGCGAGCATGCAAACAGAGAGAGCTGTTCAGATTGGCTGCTTTTTGTGATTGATTGTGATTGATTGCCAGGCTGAATTTTTACATCAGTGTAGACAGACAAATTGCTAGGTTAGTGTACTCAACTAAATGCCCATCGCATATAATTATGCACAACCTAAAGTCTTACAATTACTTGCCTATAAAGGGTCTCTAGCATCAACCTCAGTCTACCTTGAGCTCCCTGTATGTTCACACAACATTCGTTTTCCTCAGGCTGTCCTTCATCATTTAACTGCTCAAACACTGCCTGAAGCAACTCCACCCTGTTCATACACCCCTTAGACTTTCGTGTGAGCAGTTAAACGGCTGGCAATCCACCACCCAAGGCAAAGGAGAAAATAAGAGTCAGCAAGTCTTATTAAATCAGCAACTCATCAAGAAATATGTTTTTGATTTCCTGAGCACATTGGAAAGAAACCAATTAATTAAAAAAATAGCTTGAATACCAGAACACATTGATATCTTTGATTGTCAAGGTTCATGATGCACCTAAGAATAAGGTGTTCCCCCATGTTTTCACACCTTTTGTTTGAAGGTAGACCCAAACAATAATGTTATTGTTGCTCATATTTCACCATAACTCATGCCTGTTGTCAGAGACTTAAGAGAGTATGCAAATTCGGACACACCATACCGAAGTTGTATCACTTGTACCATAGTACATCAATGACTCATCTGTGTCTCATAATAGTTGATGAGTCGCTGCGTCCCAATTCGCATACGAGCCGTACGAAATAGTATTCGAATTTAGAATTAGTATGTCCCAAATCGTATTGTTGAAAAGAGTATTCCAAAGATACCCGGATGGTCTACTATTTCGAAGTGCAGATCGACGCACACTCTAACGGTTGATATTGCCCATTGTGAGTTGGACGAGGATTCGATTAGAACTACAAACTAGGGCTGGGCGTTTTGGCCAAAAAATTCTCTGTATATTTTGGTTGAATGGCGATACACGGTATATATCCCGGTATTTATTTTAATAATAATTTTATTTCACATGCTGCCCAATGATGTCCTAAAAACAATGTTGATATTGAAGGCTATAAACAAATACAGGGAATGTAATGTAGGCTATGCGTAACCCCTCCTGTTCGAACCACCCACTCCAAGCGGGACTTGAACCCGGGTTCGCCGGCATGAGAGTCAGATGCTCTAACAATGAGAATAAAGGCTGTAACCTCTAGTGTCAGTCGCTAGGGCGTCTCTTGAGATTAGAGGAGTGAGGGTTTTCTCGCACAGCGACTACTAGCTGGCCTCCGCTACACTCACCCCCTCAACCTCACTCCCATCCGGGTCACGGCACCAATGTAACCCCTCCTGTTCGACCCGCCTGCTCCAAGCGGGACTCGAACCCGGGTCCGCCGGCATGAGAGTCAGACGCTCTAACAATGAGAATAAAGGCTGTAACCTCTAGTGTCAGTCGCTAGAGCGTCTCTTGAGATTAAAGGAGTGAGGTTTACTCGCACAGCGACTACTAGCTGGCCTCCGCTACACTCACCCCCCTCAACCTCACTCCCATCCGGGTCATGGCACCATTGTAACCCCTCCTGTTCGACGGGCCTGCTCCAAGCGGGACTCGAACCCGGGTCCGCCTGCATGAGATTCAGATGTTTAACAAAGTGGATAAAGGCTGCAACCTCTATTGTCAGTCGCTAAAAAAAATCTACATTTACAGATGGAGAATATACCTGTGAAATGTAAGTTATGAACTGAGGAAAGTAACACATTTCAAACGCATTTAACACCGCAAGCATTTATCTGTCAGTCGGCACAAATCTGTCAGAGCATCTGACAGGGCAAACTGCTTTAAAGGGGTGGTAAACCACGATTTCACTTTTCTAACTTTAGCTAGTGTGTAATGTTGCTGTTTGAGCATAAACAACATCTGCAAAGTTACAACGTTCAAAGTTTAAAGCAAAGGGAGATATTTGCTTTTAAAGAAATCGATTTCTAAGGACTACAGCAAACGGCCAGTAGGGACTACTACACATTCCTCCAGGGTGTGCTGACATCACCAGCCCCAATATTTACATAAAGCCCTCCTCCGAGAATATGAAATAAGGGGAGGCGAGGCCATTTTGAATCGCAGCAGGGAAGCGTTGTTGTGGTAGGCTAGTTAGTAGGCTGAGAGTGTTGTTGCCAATGCCGACGAAATCAAAGCACGAGACAGACAGGGGTCAGAGGAGAAGACCAGAAAATGTGACATAATGGACAATATTCGTCTGTATTTGCTATACAGGAGCTGCGGTTCAGATGCACGAGATAAACCAGCCAGTGTAAGCACCGCTGATCCGCTGGAGCTCACAACTCCGAAAACGCCAGATAAAATGTACTATTAGGCACTCTTTATATAAATAAACCACAGATTTGAGCTTTAAACAACTACATTATCGACTGAAAAAGTCTTAAAACTCCGTTTTGTCACACATTAACAGTACATTTTAACAAAAAAAGACGTAAACACAGCCCATGTCAGTCATTTCTCACCGAGACGAGCCGCTGGCAGAAGTCCCTCCTATGACGCGAATTTGCATCTGTTGTGAAGTGAATGTCATGCGCGAATGAAGCGAGTAAACTCAAAATGTTCAAGCGTCCACCTTCGCGTGAATAGCGCGATTTATTCACGTCCGGTGTGAACGCCGCAAGAGACGGGCGCGCGCGGATGACCGCGGCTCATCTCACGGAGCAAAGCTTCCACAATCTTCACGAGCGCTATGAAAGCGGGATTCGCACAACGGCTTGTCCTGAAAGATGGATTAAAAGAAGCTGTTTACGGGCCACAAACTGTAAGTAGGATTTATTTTTCGTCGATGTGTTTTCCTGTAATAGTTTGTGTTGTTAATTGTAGTCTATGTTGTAGCAAGGAAGTACACAGATGACAACGCTCATTTGGCTCTGCAAACCAGTTTGTTAAATGCTCATTCATATTAACGTTATCCGACAAACACCTAACGTTACAAACGTTTTAAAATCTCAACAGCGAACTTGGCATTAGTGTAAATTATTCTTTGATTAGAGCTTTTATGTATTGTTTATCTACAGGCATGCTAAACATGGTTCTGTGTTTGATTTGGATACTATAGTAAAGCCAATGTTTAGTGTTCGTTCTTGCAACAGATATTTGGCAAATCGATCACTATAGATCCGCAGTCTTTACTCTTGAGGACTGAACAGGTTCTGCTCGATCATCTTCACTAAAATTGTCTGGGTCTGATTCGGGCTCAAATTGGTATGGTTTTATTGACGCTATTGTACCCGAAGCACAGGCTAGCTTGAGGCTACCGGCGAAGGTAAGGGGCGTGACATTCTGATAAACGTGCTCTAGGCGGGCGGTTAGCCAATCACAACACACTGGGCCAGCTAACCAATCAGAGCCCATTGCGTATTTTTGAGGGACTGGCTTCATAGAATCCGGAAACCATCAGACCGTTTTTACAAGGAGGGACAGAGCAGTGTAGAATAAAGGTAAAATATATGAAAAATAATGCAATTTTTTAAAAACGAAGCATGAACACATGTTACAGTGCAGCCCACAAACACAATCAAGCCTTCGAAAGAATGTGTTTTACCACCCCTTTAAACTATACATATTAACTATATCTTACCATTTATTTTGAAGCTCTTGATATAAAGCATGTGTCATGTTTAGGACAAAAAATTCTCTGTATTTTTTGGTTGAATGGCGATACACGGTATATATCCCGGTATTTATTTTAATAATAATTTTATTTCACATGCTGCCCAATGATGTCCTAAAAACAATGTTGATATTGAAGGCTATAAACAAATACAGGGAATGTAATGTAGGCTATGCGTAACCCCTCCTGTTCGAACCACCCACTCCAAGCGGAACTTGAACCCGGGTCCGCCGGCATGAGAGTCAGATGTTTAACAAAGTGGATAAAGGCTGCAACCTCTATTGTCAGTCGCTAAAAAAATCAACATTTACAGATGGAGAATATACCTGTGAAATGTAAGTTATGAACTGAGGAAAGTAACACATTTCAAACGCATTTAACACCGCAAGCATTTATCTGTCAGTCGGCACAAATCTGTCAGAGCATCTGACAGGGCAAACTGCTTTAAACTATACATATTAACTATATCTTACCATTTATTTTGAAGCTCTTGATATAAAGCATGTGTCATGTTTAGGACAAGTTGTATCATGCACTTTCCCTGCATCAGCTCGCTGATTACTCCGCTATTTTTCAGATGCGTTTGTATCAATCTACTGTATTCGATACAAACTGTATTGCCTCATTCCATATCGTTTCTAAAAAATATATCAATATATTTTACAAACTCGATATACTGCCCAGTCCTACCACAAACGCGGATAAAAAGTGTTAAAAAACTACAAACATGACGGTTGTGCGAGTCCGACGGTTAAGTAGAGAGGTTTAGATGAAGGGGTTTGAGTGATCAATGACTTAAAAAACAAAGCAGATTGTTTGAATACCAGAAAAGAACACACTGACTTCTTTGATTGTCAAGGTTCAAGATGTACCTAAGAGTAAGGTGTTCCCAGATCCCATGTTTTCATACCTTTTGTTTGAAGGTAAACCCAAACAATAATGCTATTGCTGCTCATGTTTCACCATATCTTATGTCTGTATGTCAGACTGTGCCTTCATACCCAAACAACAGCCAGGAGAAGGAGGCTCTTTATCTACATACAGTCAGAGTCATATCTGTAATCATAGAGGTTTGTTGCTGTCCTGTCTGTTACGGTGTTCATTTCCTCTAAACATTTCATCAGCACAGAAAAAGGAATGCGGCAGAAAAAAGACAGAGAGAGACCACTAATTTCATGATTGTTATAATTTTGTTTACGACTTTCTACCCTTAGAGTTAAAATGTCTTATTAATTGTTTAAAAAAAGTGATCTTATGCCACATTCCAGGCAACCCGTAACCCGTGTTTTTCCAACCTTCTACCCGTGAAAGTGCACTGGAACGGCAGTCAAACCTGTGACTTCCCACCCATGAACTCGATGTGCTCCCAATTACGAGCTCTAACGTCACATAGCCCGCAAAACAACAATGGCAGCCCCTACGGATGTGGTGTTTATGGAAGTCTTACACTGTATTTTACAAATACCGTAAAATAAAAGGTAAAACAGCGTCTCTTGCCTTGTGCGCCATTTTCTCCTCTGTTTCCCTCAAATAAGCAAGGAGTAAGCACCTTTGGCGATAGAAATGATTGTAAATGAGCATAAGCCCCGTACGGTCCACCATGCTTTGTTTACATCTAGCACAATTCCTTGCGCTCAGGCAGTTTGGCGTGACTTTGCCTGGAATGCTACAAAGTCGTGAGTCGTGGTTTGTAGTCATGACTTACGGGCTCAAAAACCTGCCTGGAACGCAGCATTACTGTAAATACACAAATAATAGAATGTTGATAATTAAAAAGTGCTAAATAATATTTCTTTATAAATATTTTGTCTCTGTTTTTGTTTTTATGACTAGTTTTGGACTTGCAGTACTTATCCATGCATCCTGGTTTTGTTGTGTTTGTAATCATCACATCGATGTGACTGGAAACTTCATGTGATGCATGTGCTGTACATCATTTTAAAGAGGAATTGTAGTTGTGGCATCTAATTTGTTAATGCAGATTCTTTTAATGGTACACTTTTGGCCCTCTAGCGGTTATAAAAGAAAACTGGATGCATTTTGCGAAAGGAAAATGACGAACTTGAAAGGACCCCCCTCACCATATCGGCTCAAATGCATAAGCAATTTGACTTATTTGTCCTTTCAAGTTCGTTTTCCTCCATTTCAAAACAAGCGTGTGTTAAAAAAAGTAAAGAAATTCTTATATTACTTAATGGCCAATGGAGCAAACATCCTCATGACGTCACACATTGTGGTATCGCAAGATGGTGGCACCCTTGCTCCAAAAGCTATAGCAAAACATCCTTTTTTCTTTAAAATGGTTACATTAATCATGTTTGTTATATAATTGTCTTATTAATGTGGAAATCTAATTAAGCTAATTAATTAAGTTATATTATGTGTATTGAACATCACAGAAAACTACCATTCATTTTAATTGTAGTTGAAAGTTAGGTAATTTTAAGCTTTTCGTGTTATTTTCATCTTCCAGGATTAAATTCATCTTCATGTCATAGGCTGCATCGGAAATCGCATACTTTCCAATATAGCCGCGAAAAACTGTATGTGACAAAATAAACATGTCCGGATTTCTCTCAGGCAAAAAGTACCCAGATGACCTACTTCATCCGGTGGGATTCTAGAGTGTGCATAGCATACGATGGACACTTTACTATCCCATGAGGCCACAGGAGAGGATTTATGATTGGAGGTGATGCAACACAACTGATTCTGGTATGTCACATGATAAGGGCAACATGGCGAATGTAGTACGTCCAGATTATATTCATACTACACACATTCATACTATATAGAACATATTTTTTTAGCGGTCGTGAAGTAATTACTTATTCAAAATAAGTACAGTTAACCACCAGATCCTCCTGTCAACTCTCATGAAGATGGGCATCTCAGGAACTGCTCTCCAGTGGCTCAAGTCTTACCTCTCAGGTAGGTCCTTCAGGGTGTCATGGAGAGGTGAAGTGTCTAAGTCACATCATCTAGCCACTGGAGTTCCACAGGGCTCAGTGCTTGGACCACTTCTCTTCTCCATCTACATGTCATCACTGGGATCTGTCATTCAGAAACATGGCTTTTCCTATCACTGCTATGCCGACGACGCTCAACTCTACTTCTCATTTCAACCAGATGATCCCACGGTTGGTGTTTGTATCGCTGCCTGCCTAACAGACATTTCTGCCTGGATGAAGGAGCATCACCTGCAACTCAACCTTGCAAAGACAGAACTGCTTGTGGTCTCAGCCAACCCAGCACTTCATCATAATCTCTCCATTCAGCTAGGATCTTCAACCATTACTCCGTCCAGGACAGCCAGGAACCTTGGAGTTGTGATTGATGATCAGCTAAAATTCACTGACCACATTACTGCAACAACCCGGTCCTGCAGATTTTCGTTATACAACATTAGGAAGATTAGACCCTTCTTATCAGAGCAGGCCACACAACTCCTGGTCCAAGCTCTTGTTCTCTCCAGACTGGACTACTGTAATGCTCTTCTAGCGGGTCTTCCGGCATGCAATATTAAACCCTTGCAACTGATCCAGAATGCAGACATGAAGGCAGGTCATTCCACCAGGTGGGGGCAGTCCAGGAAAAGGTCAGTGAGAGTGATTTCATGCCTCTTTGGTATGGCACCACTTCATGTCCTTCATCCAGGCAGAAATGTCTGTTAGGCAGGGAGCGATACGAACACCAACCGTGGGATCATCTTGCAAACCCTTGCAACTGATCCAGAATGTAGCGGCGAGGGTGATCTTTAACGAGCCGAAGAGAGCGCACTTCACGCCTCTCTTCATCAGTCTCCACTGGCTGCCAATAGCCGCTCGCATCAAATTCAAGACACTGGTACTCGCCTTCAAAGCAACCACTGGCTCTGCACCAATATACCTAAACTCGCTTGTTCAGACTTACACACCCTCCAGGAGCTTACGTTCTGCCAGTGAACGACACCTTGTGGTGCCATACCAAAGAGGCATGAAATCACTCTCATGGACCTTTTCCTGGACTGCCCCCACCTGGTGGAATGACCTGCCTATCTCAATTCGAGTAGCCGAGTCTGTAGCCATTTTCAAAAAACAGCTAAAGACACGTCTCTTCCAGCAGCACCTGACCAATCAAGAATAGCACTTAACATTATATTCATTTTCTGTCTGTCTAATTTATAAAAAAAAATAAAAAAAAGTACTGTGTGTTCTGTGTTAGATTAACTGAGACTTGTTACAGCACTTGCACACTGTAGCCTTTGACTGTTCTAGTTGCTTCTATTGCTCTCACTTGTAAGTCGCTTTGGATAAAAGCGTCTGCTAAATGACTAAATGTACATGTAAGTACCTATTTAAGAGAGTATGCGAATTTGGACACATCCTGTGATGTTTTCTTGTACCATAGTTCATCGATGACTCATCTGTGTCTCATAATAGTTGATGAGACTGTGTCCTTACCTATGAGAAAACGCCTCACTCAATTATCAGCACGTGTTGATAATTTCTGACAAATGCTTCAAATTGTGAGATTGCATACAGTAAGTGAGAGATGCATCCATGGGTTAAAAAATGTCACATAAGTTCTCTTCAATAGATCCTGAGTCTTTGACACAAACACAATCCATCCACACTGTGAGAGTAACCGGTCTTAAAACTGATCAAATGGCTTATAAGAGAAAAAGAGAGTTAAGTAATCAGAACTGGCAGATTTTTATTTTGTTCTCTTAGTCTTGTAAATTTGCCCCGCCAGCGTTTATGAAAAAAGTTGCCAGACACTGTCAACAGTTTTGATCATTTTCACAAAAGTTTAATGGCCCCTAGAATATAAAAAAGTTGAGAAAGTCGTGTTTTTGTCAAAGGCATCTGGATGGGATTCAGATCAATGATCAAAACAGATGGAGTAGCTCATCCTGGGTACACATTTCAGTAACATTGGGCAGTTTTGATTTATATGCTCTTTAATGTTGATGATCGCAATTACATCTGCTTACATATGAAATCGCTTGTTTCTGCTGTGTTTTGATCAGGAGATTCAGTACTCTTTCAGAAGATGCATAATAGAGCCCCCTACTATACAATCCCTACTACACGGGTTGGCGGAAATTTCCATCAATGGCGGGGAAAGAGTTAAAGGTGCTATAAGCGATGTCACAAGTTTTTTAGGCCAACATTTTTTATGTCACATACAACAAACATCTCCTCACTATCCGCTAGCTGCCTGTCCCCTGAACACACTGTAAAAAAAACGTGGTCTCTGTAGTCAGCACAAGCTCCACAAACGGCAACAAAAACAAGCTTGGGCAGTCTGGACAACGAAACATAATAAACAGTGCTCCAGCCAATAACTGACAAGAATGATTTGGGGGTGGAGGTTTGGGGTTAGTGCGCGTGCAGATGAAGGGGGTGTGTGTAGAAGAGAGAAGCATAAAGAGGGAAGTTCGAATTACACTCACCTAAAGGATTATTAGGAACACCATACTAATACTGTGTTTGATCCCTTTCGCCTTCAGAACTGCCTTAATTCTACGTGGCATTGATTCAACAAGGTGCTGAAAGCATTCTTTAGAAATGTTGGCCCATATTGATAGGATAGCATCTTGCAGTTAATGGAGATTTGTGGGATGCACATCCAGGGCACGAAGCTCCCGTTCCACCACATCCCAAAGATGCTCTATTGGGTTGAGATCTGGTGACTGTGGGGGCCATTTTAGTACTGTGAACTCATTGTCATGTTCAAGAAACCAATTTGAAATGATTGGAGCTTTGTGACATGGTACATTATCCTGCTGGAAGTAGCCATCAGAGGATGGGTACATGGTGGTCCTAAAGGGATGGACATGGTCAGAAACAATGCTCAGGTAGGCCGTGGCATTTAAACGATGCCCAATTGGCACTAAGGGGCCTAAAGTGTGCCAAGAAAACATCCCCCACACCATTACACCACCACCACCAGCCTGCACAGTGGTAACAAGGCATGATGGATCCATGTTCACATTCTGTTTACGCCAAATTCTGACTCTACCATCTGAATGTCTCAACAGAAATCGAGACTCATCAGACCAGGCAACATTTTTCCAGTCTTCAACTGTCCAATTTTGGTGAGCTTGTGCAAATTGTAGCCTCTTTTTTCTATTTGTAGTGGAGATGAGTGGTACCCGGTGGGGTCTTCTGCTGTTGTAGCCCATCCGCCTCAAGGTTGTGCGTGTTGTGGCTTCACAAATGCTTTGCTGCATACCTCGGTTGTAACGAGTGGTTATTTCAGTCAAAGTTGCTCTTCTATCAGCTTGAATCAGTTGGCCCATTCTCCTCTGACCTCTAGCATCAACAAGGCATTTTCGCCCACAGGCCTGCCGCATACTGGATGTTTTTCCGTTTTCACACCATTCTTTGTAAACCCTAGAAATGGTTGTGTGTGAAAATCCCAGTAACTGAGCAGATTGTGAAATACTCAGACTGGCCCGTCTGGCACCAACAACCATGCCACGCTCAAAATTGCTTAAATCACCTTTCTTTCCCATTCTGACATTCAGTTTGGAGTTCAGGAGATTGTCTTGACCAGGACCACACCCCTAAATGCATTGAAGCAACTGCCATGTGATTGGTTGATTAGATTTTTGAAATTGCATTAATGAGAAATTGAACAGGTGTTCCTAATAATCCTTTAGGTGAGTGTATATGATTTTGATATGGTCGACACACGACCAAAGAGACAACGCTTGCAAAGAAAAGGGAAAAGGAGAAGGAACGCGCAAAGTCCCGAATTTACATCGTAAAAGTCTTTGAAAGGTGGCAAGAACTCAGGCGGCAGAAGGGCTTCCAATCAGGAAGCACGGAGGGGGAGGAGGAGGAGGAGGAGGAGGAGGAGGAGGGTCTAGCTAGCCTCTGTTTAGTTTTACAACACTTCGAACGTCAACAAGAAGTTACTCCACCCAGGGTTCGCTTGGAGCATCTTTAATTGCTATTAATTTGAAATATTTGAATAAGCTAACTCATACATTTCACTTAAAATTATCGTGTAATCTCAGCTCAAATATTTTTAGTAGTGGAAACTTGGCTAGCATTAAAGAAACACACAGACTTTTTTGGACTTTAGCTTATTCACCGTATCCCCCAGTGTTAGATAAGTCATAATCTAATAATTTGCTGCCTTACCATGGGCAATGATATTACGCAGCACCTGAAAATAGTCCCCAGCACGCAGGTTGTCACGTTGGTTATGTTGACGGAAGTTAGCCTATTTTCAGGCACTGCGTAATATCGCGCTGCTGCACCCATGGTACGGCAGCAAAGTTCCTTGATTATTATATAATGAGAGTATAGTTCCTAGCCATATCAGCCTAGAAAATCGCAACTTTTCATTTTCCGTTGGTCTTAGTACACGATGTAACTATACACATCGCATTATTTTGTCACTTATTGAGCAGTAGGCTAGCTGGAGCCGTTTACCTCCAGTCTTTATGCTAAGCTAGGCTATGTATAGACTAATCTAACTCTGGGGGATACGGTGAATAAGATAAAGTCCCAAAAAGTCGCTGTGTTCCTTTAGTTTATTCAATAAATGCTAACTTGCTAATTGGAAACACAATGCTTTGATAGCATTAGCATGACAGTTGCTGAATGAATATGGCAATACTGAACATTTAATATATACCCTGTTCTCAAGCTCATGCTCTACTCGTCACCATGATGGCTACCCCCCCCCCCCCCCCCCCCCCAAAAAAGAAAAGAAAAACACAATACAAAATCTCCATTAATCTTAACATTAACACAAATCTTTGTTTTGGATGCTATGTATATGAACTTCTTTTACTCTTCAAGTCACAACCAGCAGGATAAGACTCCTCCTCTTTCCCTCTCCACACTACATTTCTTCATCTTTTTTCATCACTTCTTTCATAAACCCCTTCAACCGTGCCACCTTCCCTGTCCTGCTCTGAACACATTGAACAGGTCAAACTGTCAGCAATGCCACAAAAACCACAGGAAGGTGACGCTCATTAGAGAAGCCACTCAGACTACAGTGCACACTAAAATTACTTTTACGACAACATACAAAGACACAAAAGATGTTTTTTTCAGTTCCATGTATTTTTCTAGCCAGAGTTAAACGTTTTAAAATTCTTCACATTTCAAAAATGACAGTGTCGTGGAGATAAAGGACCAGTAAGACCACATTTAAAGGGGTGTAAATAAGGACGATCTGAGTTTCTCTGAAACCTATTTGAAACCGGTCATTATTTTTGCAATTCCTTTTAGTGGCGCCAATGGAAATTACCCACTTCAGGTTCAAGTAATTATGATCACTGCTTGAACATCTGGAGTTCACTGCAGGTGTTGCTTGTCTTGAATCAAAACAGTAATGTATGGTAAAAATGTATTCGCTTATTCCCTCTTTTGGCTGAGCTGCGAGTGAAGTCCTCAGGTGCTGCTGACTCACTATATGTATATTTGGTCATCTTCAATAGTGGGAAATCCTTTGCTTCTTATCAGATATGTGAACAATAAACTCTGACTGTGCTGGGAGATTCATGCTCAGAGAGCTGTGAGTTGTCTTCAGGACAACACAGAGAATAATAACAGCATCTTCCAAAATATAGGCCTACACAAAGCACTTCAACGAACGGTTAAGGACTTCATAAAAAACAATTTAACTGAAGTACTCGAAGGAGAAAAAAAAAGAGCTCCTCGCAATGAGGGTTCATGTCGCGGCCCATTGGAAACAGATGTCCAGATCTCCATCAAAGCCAAAATCACAGTCCCTATCTGACAACATGGTTTTAACATATTTTACAGCCCATTGGGCATAATCATAAAGGAGACAGCCTTTATTCAGACAGTCTGCAGAAACTGTACGGCATGCTCCGCCAGATGGCTGACAATATGGCCCAAAATCATTTGGTTCAAGTATTAGAGACAGTGTTTATTTCAAGAATTTACTAAAATGGGACACTGTTAATAGTATGATTTGACTTCATTTTACTGAAAATTACTTTGTAAAATATGATGATCCCCTTTTCCAAAAATATGAAGGCAGCATTTATAAGGCAGGCAATGCTGTATATTTTCATGTATAAAGACCCATTTATACTGTTGAAAACACAGTATAGACCCATCATTAGCTATATAAACACTGAAGATATTTGTGACCCTGGTCATAAGTCGCACGGGATATTTGTGGCAAAAGCCAACAATACATTGTATGGGTCAAAATGATCGATTTTTCTTTTATGCCAAAAATCATTAGGATATTAGGTAAAGATCATGTTCCATGAAGATATTTTGTAAATTTCCTACCGTAAATATATCAAAATTGTATTATTAGTGGTAATATGCATTGCTGAGGGCTTCATTTGGACAACTTTAAAGGCGATTTTCTCAATATTTCGATTTTTTTGCACCCTCAGATTCCAGATTTTCAAACAGTTATATCTCGGCCAAATATTGTCATATCGAAAAATTGACTATTATGATTTGTGGCCCAGAGTCACATTTATACGCAGAACATGATTTCAGAATAAAACTGTATAATAATATTTTTGAAACTTTCTTTTTACTTTTCCATGGATCCTCTTGAAGCCCATTTGAAATAGAATTGTTGCTTTTTTTCTTTCCCAAACATTTCGTTTTCATTCATTTATTATTTTTTTATTTTATTTTAAAGAACACCAATAATATTACAAGATGGCAAAAAATCTTGAGGCTAATAATCTTAATCAATGCAAGATTGATGGTTTTAGTTATTTATTTACATACTGAAGTAACAAGAGCTACACACAGGATTTGCACATTTGTCTTCGAAAATAAAAACTGTAAAATAAATATACAATAAAATACATTAAACAATCTTTTCTGGGGCAAAACACCTTTCAATCATTTAAAAATGCATAGGCCCTATGAGAACTGTAGTGACTACGCGGTCACAAATGGGATAACCGGACCCTCTGTGTTTATTTTCACGTGTTCCTCCTTGCGTCGATAATGCAAACACTGAAAATACTGAAACGACAAGCAACGCTGAATATAATATAAATGGATTAAATATATAACCGACTGTACCTGGTGTGTGTCTGAAAACTGCACTTATGAATAAATGAATCAAGAGGCAAAATAATGACAGAAGAGGATATTGTGAAATTACATGGAAGTGACAAACTGTAACACAAAAATATATGCAGCACATGAGAGAACGTACCATGATAACAAAACAAGAAGCAACAATTTGATTTACACACATATATTTATATATATATATATATATATATTATTTACATACAAGCCAAGAGCAAAGAGTGATGGTAGGTATGTATGTATGTAGCGGCTGAATAATTCAGACAATCTGAAGTTTATTGACTACAGTCGTTCTACTGGAGGAACCCATCAGTGCTCTGGTATTTTAACAGCAAATGACCTGCATTTACACATTCACACACGCTCACACAGATGCGCAAATGGAAGCAAAAGCCAGTGCACATCAGGAACAATGTCCCAGTGTGGCGAAAAGGGGGGTGGGGGGGAATGGGGGGGGGGCGGGGGGGGGTGGTTTAGATGGGATACGGGCTGAGTTGGATCTCCCCGGTTGAGTCTTTGTGGAAGTGAGACATCCGCCGGAGGAAGCAGCTGGACACAAAGAACAGAGGGAGACCTGGAAAATGAGCTAGTGACTGAGGGCCCAGACTACTGATGTTCGCACAGCTACGAGTTCTGCGGTCGGTGTCGACTGAATCATTCAGTACGCAGCTCATATTCGGAAGAATACTCTGCCCTTTTCCCTTTGGCGGCGAAACGAGAATCCTATTGGCTCATCTAA
This sequence comes from Romanogobio albipinnatus, assembly GCA_023566225.1. Lineage (NCBI taxonomy): Eukaryota > Metazoa > Chordata > Actinopteri > Cypriniformes > Gobionidae > Romanogobio > Romanogobio albipinnatus. Next base: position 9,634,837 of record CM042256.1, on the reverse strand, counting down.
GTAACAGAAAGCTGCTCTTTTTGTCCTGTATCTGAAAGCCGCCCGTCTATTGGCAGATCCTTCGTTGGCTACTCCTCCAGAGAGCAAGAAGCCATTGGCACCCATTTCTACACAGCAGCGGCAGCTTTCTATTGGCTCAACCTTCAACAGCATGATTCTCATTGGCTAAAGAGCAGAGAAAACATTTCAGGCACAACAGTTGGTGTTGTAAGTAGAAGTCAAGTCTGTAGGAAACGATAAACGATCTCATAGCGGTTTCTCCTTGAAACTACCAAACCCCCACCAAAATTTGGACTCGACACAGAAGCTAGCAAAACATTTACAAATGTCACTATGTACACTATATATAATTTTCTGGAATAAAGAAGAGAACCGATGCTACAGAAGCTACTGATCTTTTACACTCCACCATAGCGGAACCGCGTCATAAATAAAACTACTCAAAGACGCATTTTCAGTGTTGAAACAAGCCATACAAATGAAATAAGTATTCTTCACCAAATGGTACACACAGGAGAAGAGGAAGAAACTGTTTAAAGTGATCCCTAAAAGAACCACTGTCTAAAAGTTTGATACGTCAAGCTTGGATTACCGCTTGACTGGATCATTTTGCGGTCCCGAATTACATTTCCTGGAAAAGGAAAAGACAACACCAAGCCAATAATATAATACTGCTATGGAACCAAAATATCTCTGAGTGTATAAAGTAAACAGTGAACCGTGACAAATTTGCCTTTTCGTGTCTCAACACCTTTCCTGACAGTGAACTGAGATGTGCCTTAATTTAGTGTCTTTAAACATAAAACATTTAAACAGCTGCCAACTGACGAAATACTATCCCAAATGCATTTAAGTAGCTTTTTTTTGTGGCTTGTGCAGCAACATGATCATGCTGTCAAAGTTACAATACCTTTGCTGCCTTTTTTACTGAGTTATTGCTGCTTATACATCGCATTTCCAAATACTGTAGCCTTTTATGTGTTTGATATTTGAATTTATGAGAGGAGTGACCTGCAGAATAGTTGATGGTAAAATAAATGTGATGTACTCTCACGCCAGGCTCTTTTACTTCTGACAGTCTGATATATGGCTACTGAGTCATATTCAACACATGAGTGTTACAATATATTTAAAGGTGCGGTTGGATGTCAAGACTTCAGGGATGTTTTGGGAACGTTTAATTTCCAATTGTGTTGTTGTGTCTCGGACTTGAGCCTGTTTTACTTGTCCCTTGTAAAGACTTGACTATTAGCAAAATAAGCATTATTGTGTTTATATATCCCACATGGTAAAGCAAAGGGATTCTTCCAACAACACAACAAAAAAAGGTTCGGTCCTCCTGCAGCCTCACATTGAAGATATAGTACCATGGGATGATACCAGCATTGATTATTATCTTTCTCAAAAGTCTGATGTCCCACAATTCCAAAGAATACATGAAATGTTGATAGGAAAGCACACCATCGCTGTCCTTTCTGGCAGAGGGGCTTATACACAATTTGCGAGAAAGGTGAATGGGAAGAATACAACTGCTCTTGGATCCTAAATGAGATTTTTGATCAGTGTTTTCCACCAAAGTCCTCATGCATGTCAGACAGCTACAATGACACTTGGCTAAGGCGAAGGGTCTCAGTAGATGAATGGCATCTGATAGAATGCCTGTTTTTTGCTGGGAATCGGATCCTCACACCGGAGGGTGACGTGGACCTGTCCCTTCCAAGTAGACATCATTGTTGGACAGCAGGGGCTGAGTGGCGGTACTGTGACTGCCCACTGAGTTTAGCCGCTGGACATGAGAACTGAATTCCTCATGAGGTCCCGATGCAACAGGCAACCTGGAGCTGAAGTTTAAGTAAATCTGTAGAAAAGAAAAGAGGAAAATCATCACAACAGAGGAAAAATCTTTTTAAAATCGACTAAATCTAAGAACGTGTCAAGTTTGTATTCACTTTGTATTCACAAACGCAACACTTTTGTTTTTGCCCCCATTTTTCATGAGCTGAACTCAAAGATCTAAGACTTTTTCTATGTACACAAAAGGCCTATTTCTCTCAAATATTGTTCACAAGTCGGTCTAAATGTGTGTTAGTGAGCACTTCTCCTTTGCCGAGATAATCCATCCACCTAACAGGTGTGGCATATCAAGATGCCGATTAGACAGCATGATTATTGCACATAAAAGCATATAAAAAGCGGGCCACCAGTGCGGCCGCTCCCACCATGCGCATCACGTGTAAACATCATAAAGTGTATAAAAGTCTGTAAAATTACGCTTAGAGCACCAAGACGGCCAGCAGCGGGACTGCTAAAAAAAAGTCAATATCTGGTGCGACCACCATTTGCTTCATGCAGTCCAACACATCTCACATCGCAGTGCAAGGGTCTTCTCTATGATATAATTTTTATATGCTTTGTTTTTTTTAAACAAAATTAATAAATAATTCATTCTTTTAATGAGGCTTTTCTTCTTCATTAGTACATCAGGACAATTGTATCTTTTTATTTTTCAACTTTATGCTCTACCCTCCAAAAAACACATTTTAATTCAGAAATTAAAAACATATTTATCATGTTTCAAATCAATTTCATCAACTGCATTATATATATATATATATATATATATATATATATATATATATATATATATATATATATATATATATATAATTTATTTAATTAAAAATTAATCACACATTTTTCTGTAATTAATCGCACCTAACATTAAAGTTTTTAATATATATTTTTTTATTGTAATAATTTCACTTTTAAGTATTTGATCGAACAGGTAGGAAATATACAGAACTGTAATAAAGTTATCAAACACTTCACAATCTTCACTGCATAAATTATACATTAAATATAGATGAATCCTTTTTAAAACATTCAGTCAAGCAGTGAGTGATTTTCTCTTTTGTTCTTTGATTTACATTAATGACAGACATCATAGCAGCAGGTTTATTAGGCTGCTGTCACTTTAAGATCTGAAGCACATGACGCTGATCCAGATCTGACCCGCATCTGATGTCCTCACAATTCTTTGCATTCATTTGACACTTTTTTAACTGTGCTTACGAGGATACTCGACAAAGCAGACATTTTGGCATACTTTTGTGTTTTTGTCCGTCCAAGCGCAAAAGAGAACTCAACGCGGCCGTGCGCCGTCTGAAGCGTCATTCTGTTCGCATGAGGAGATTCACAAACAGCGTGCCAGTACAGATTTAAGTTATTCAATGGTTTAATAACACTTGAAGGAATGATAGCGTGGTCATATACTGTAGCACAGCCAAAGGAAAAAACTGATGCTGCGTTAACTGCGTAAAATATTTTTAATGCGTTAAACTGAAATAATTAATTGCATGCATTAACAGCCCTAATTCAAACCCAATACATTCAGCCATTGACCCTTGCATGTTTACAAAGTTTTGAGTGCTAAAAAGGGAAAAAAAATGAAAGACATACATGTTTGGTGCTGTCTGAGATTTGCTGTTCGATTTTCTCCACTATCTTGCTAAATGAGGGTCTCTTGAAGGGGTCGGCATCCCAGCATGAGTGCATGATCTCGTACCTGAAACAACAACAAAAGCGGCGCTGGTTTTATTTGGGAACATTTTTGTAGTGTGTCCAGTAAATGCTGCCAATATCTTGTGTTTTATAACTAATTACAGCTCAGACTTACATTTCACACGGGGCAAACTCTGGTGACTCCATTCGGTATCCTTCCTTGATCATCTTATAGAATTTAGTGTCCACTGGCATGCCCGGGTAAGGACTACTCCCTAAAGAAGCACATTATATCAATATTTGGATTAAAAGCAGCATACCATGACAGGTCAAAATAATTATGAGATATATTTAACTTACCGAGGGAGAAGATCTCCCACAGCAGGATGCCATAAGACCAGACATCACTCTCAAAGGTGTACACACACTCAAAGATGCTCTCGGGGGACATCCACTTGACTGGAAGACGGGCCTGTGCAGAGAATATCCTCATTACATGCATTCCTTCCTTAACAACATAGATAGAGCATGAAAGAATGCAGTACACACCACACATTGCTTGAAGGATTCAGTCTCTTTACAATCAAAAGCTGTGTTTGGAAACCTCAATCATACAGTTTTGTTCTAGTTAGCAAGTATCATTAACTTTGTATCAGTATATAGTTCAAGTTTGTTTGACTGTTTGTTGCTTTGGGCTTCTTTTAGACCATGAAACCAGGATGCAAATGGAGTAGAAGATTATAACAGCATTCTGCTTTATGCAAATTCTGGACAATAAATTAACTGTCTAAAAATGTAGAAATTACCCGTTTCCCGACCTGTTTTGTTTCAACCTCTTGCCAATGTAAGACATTTGGGTAATTCACAACTAGTACATGTCTCAACATGGATAAAAGCTCTTGTGTTTTAAACTGATCATCGTCATTTTGCTTTAGGTGGGATTTCTTCACCGAAAGCTCTTGGGATAAAACATCCAACACCCACAGTATAGACTTAAGAAGCGGGTTTGACATTATGTTGGCTGACAGCCATTAGCAGTGCATCAATACAAAGTAAAAGATTGTAAGAAAGTGTCTTACTTAGGGGTTACACATTCTTTTTCTCACAGTTCTGATTCCTAAGTGTCAAGCATCATGTAAAAAAATGATGGTCTGTAATAGCCTCTTCACTTAATCCGATAATTAGTATACAGTGGCATGCAAAACCTAGTGGTAAAAACGTCACATGCACTGACAGTTCATACTTACATTGCCCTTAACAACGTAGTTTGAGTCAGTAGTGATGTCTCGGGCTAGTCCAAAGTCACAGATCTTGGCCACTCGGCCTTGGGTGAGGAGAATGTTTCTGGCTGCCAGGTCTCTGTGAATACACTGCACAAACACACATACAATAAACACACATGGAGAAATACTGGTCATCATACACACTGATATATTATGTATGAAAGGTCCCGTTCTGTACACCTTTCTGGAGTTGTATTTTATATATTTGATTTATATTTGTGGTATAAGTACCAAAAACCTCTTTTCTCAGGAGCTCTGATAAGAACAGATCAATTTTGGCATTAATATTCATGAGCCTCTCTTTTGATTGGCTTGTTGTTTTCGGAAGCTATGGTAATGCAGGGCTGCCAGTCAGCGGTCGTGGGCTTGAGACTGCTTTGGTTTAATGGGTATTAAAAAATAAGGAGCGGGTGGTGATTTTTATCATTGTAGGGAGGTTGTGTTCACACACTGTCAACACACATTTATATCCAAACATTTTGCATAATAGGTGACCTTTAAAGCAGAGACAGTACAAGGGGTGGAGACAGACCACTCACAGATGGGAAAAACTGTCCGTATTAATGGACGTCTTGTCTTTTATCGTAATTTACGATACAACTGTGGTCAGATTTTATTGCTAATTTGAAATACTTTATGTTATTGAAATGGAACCTTGATAAACAGTTGCCTGTCGCAATTCAAGTAGATAGAAACTTCACTTGTATGCCTGTTACCTGCGTAGAAATTAGTAGTCTGGAGGCGCTACCAAAATGACCAGCGAGTGGGACTGGCTTCTCTTATAAGGATTTTGCTTAGTATTGCTTTCATATGTCAGGACTGTCTGGTATTTACAACAGCAGTGCAAATATTCAAAACCTCATTAGCAAAAAAGTGTTGAACATACCATATTCTAAGTTAGCGTAGAGGTGCTGAAATGAATTCACTGACCGCAAACTAACATGCCCACTTAACAGCGGGACTAATTTAGTGTCCTTCCACTAAATTGAATCGTGGACCTGCTGACCAGGTGGGGAAATGTGATATTTCTCTGCATTATCCTTTGTGAATGAGTGTGTGCATGTGCTTGACAACATGTGTGCATTTGTGCATGACCTTGTGTAACCCGATCTTTGACTGGGCATAGGTAATGGAATGTGAGCCAGTGCATTGTAGAGGAAGAGAGAGATCTGCAGTATGGGATTACTGCAAACACTCCGAATATAAAACTCAGTATCCGTCAGAGAGACAATGCAACAAACAAACAAAAAACCCTTACGTTCTTGGATGCCAGAAAATCCATCCCTTTGGCTACTTGGTAGGAGAAGCTGAGAAGATCCTCAGTGTCTAGAGTCAAGCCATCTTCCTGCAGAATCTCACTGACGGCATCCGAATCGCTGTATGAATCACCTAAAGGGGTGACAAATTATATTAAGAATTGACAAGGGAACAGACAAGAATGGAAGACAAGAGACAGGGGAAGAGACAGGACAAGAGGAAAAGGTATGAGACAAGAAGAGATGAGATGATATGAGTAGAGACGAGAAGACAACTGACAAGAACGGACAACAAGAGATGAGATGAGACAGAATAGATGAAGAAGATAAGAAAAGAGAAGGCATAAGAAGAGAGAAGATGAGATGAGAATAGGAGAAACAAGAGCAGACAAGACTAGATAAGAGCACAGATGAGAAGATAACAGGCAAGAAAAGAGAAAGGAAGGAGAATAGATGAGAAAAGACAAGATGAGAGTCATGAGACAAAAAGAGATGAGACCAGAGAGAGAAAAAAAAAACAAGAGGATAGAAAAAAAAGGCATAGGACAAGACGAAACAAGAAGAAATGAAATGAGACAAGAAGAAACGAGAAGACAACAGACAAGAAGGGACATAAGATGAGATGAGACAGAACAGATGAAGAAAAGAGAACACGTAAGAAGAGGATGAGAATAGGAGAAACAAGAGCAATCAAGACTAGAAGAGAGGGCACGAGAGGAAACAAAGAGATGAAATGAGATAAGATAAGAGAACAGATGAGAAGATAACAGGCAAGAAAAGAGAAAGGAAGGAGAATAGATGAGAAAAGACAAGATGAGAGTCATGAGACAAAAAGAGATGAGACCAGAGAGAGAGAAAGAAAACAAGAGGATCGAAAAAAAAGGCATAGGACAAGACGAAACAAGAAGAAATGAAATGAGACAAGAAGAAACGAGAAGACAACAGACAAGAAGGGACATAAGATGAGATGAGACAGAACAGATGAAGAAAAGAGAACACGTAAGAAGAGGATGAGAATAGGAGAAACGAGAGCAATCAAGACTAGAAGAGAGGGCACGAGAGGAAACAAAGAGATGAAATGAGATAAGATAAGAGAACAGATGAGAAGATAACAGGCAAGAAAAGAGAAAGGAAGGAGAATAGATGAGAAAAGACAAGGATAGGAAAGGAAAAGGCACGACAGGAGAAGAAAAGGCATAGGACAAGACGAAACAAGAAGACATGAAATGAGACAAGAAGAGACGAGATGACAACAGACAAGAAGGGACATAAGATGAGGTGAGACAACAGATGAAGAAAAAAGACTGCATAAGAAGAGAGAGAGAAGATGAGATGAGAATAGGAGAAACAAGCCTAGAAGAGAGGGCATGAGCAGAAACAAAGAGATGAGATGAAATGAGATGAGAGAACAGATGAGAAGAGACAAGAAGATAACAGACAAGAAAAGAGAAAGGAATGAGAATAGATGAGAAAAGACAAGATGAGAGTCATGAGGCAAAAAGAGATGAGACCAGAGAGAAAAAAACAAGAGGATAGAAAAAAAGGCATAGGACAAGACGAAGCAATGAGACAAGAAGAGACGAGAAGACAACAGAAAAGAAGGGACATAACAAGATGAGATGATACAGAACAGATTAAGAAAAGAGAGAGAAGATGCAGACAAGCAGACAAGACTAGAAGAGAGGGCACGAGAGGAAACAAAGAGATGAAATGAAATGAGATAAGAGAACAGATGAGAAGAGACAAGAAAATAACAGACAAGAAAAGAGAAAGGAATGAGAAAAGACAAGATGAGAGTCATGAGGCAAAAAGAGATGAGACCAGAGAGAAAAAAAACGAGGATAGAAAAGGAAAAGGCACGACAAGAGAAGAAAAGGCATAGGACAAGACGAAACAAGAAGAGACGAGAAGACAACAGACAAGAAGGGACATAAGATGAGATGAGACAGAAGAGACAATGAAGATAAGAAAGGAGAAGGTGAGATGAGAATAAGACTAGAAGAGAGGGTACGAGACAAAACAAGAAGAGATGAGATGAGAAGAGAGAAGAAGATAACAGACAAGAAAAGAGAAAGGAAGGATAATAGATGAGAGTCATGAGACAAAAAGAGATGAGACGAGAGAAAAAAAACACGAGGATAGATAAAGAAAAGGCACAAGACGAGAAGAGAAGGCATAGGACAAGACGACATGAAATGAGACAAGAAGAGATGAGAAGACACAAAACACCGATCCAACCTTTATTAAGTGATCTTCTGTTTTCTGAGGAGAGAATTCCCAATACAGAGGGCTTCATGGTCATGTACCCATTCCTGCTCTCACTGTGATCAAACATGAACTCTTTTTAGTGAACCCAGAAGCACTTCGCACTATCACAGCTGATCATACATTGATCATGGCTATCATAACTAGCTACCAGTTGCATTGATCATACTTACTTTTGTTCTGGCTGCAGCATGATGTTCCTATAGTAAGAGTCTTCTCCCAGTGTAGCGAAGTAGAAGGATTCTCTCCTTCTGCGCAGGAAGTTCAACAGGTCACCGAAACAGCAGTACTCCGTTATAACTAGCGTTGGACCTGTGCAAGAGATCAGTTCAGTAATGAAGAACACACACACACACACGTCTGGTTCACTATCTTTGTGGGGACTCTCCATAGACGTAATGATTTTGTCTGTATATTCTCTCCCCTTACACTAACCCTACCCATCGCACAAAACCTTCTTCATCACCTTCTTCTTCACCTTACATTTTCAAAAAAAATTATTCTGTATGATTTAGAAGCTTGTTTTCTTAATTTAGGTCCCCAGTGTGATAGAAAAACATGAACACACACATACACAAAAACCTGAAAAAACAATATCTAGTCTTAGCCTCTCACCTCCAACAGTGCAGGCCCCTAGCAGGTTGACAATGTTAATATGGTTTCCAAGATAACTAAGCACCTTCAGCTCAGACATCAGAGCCTCTTTCTCAGTGGCGTGGGCACTTGCTGTTGGGCAAAAGAGCAAGATAAATAAAAGCATAAATAAAACAACAAAAAAACATCACAATTTATTTAAAGTAATACATCAAAACACACAAACAGAGTGTGTATGGTGTATGGTTCTCCTTTGGTTATCGTCTTGGGAACCAATTTATAAAGTTCTAGGAACATTTTTAGGTTTTATTGTTTAAAACCATAAGCCACCATTATTCTGGGAAGCAAAAATTGTGGGTTACTGGAAATGCTCATGCATGTTTGTGCACTTTCTAGTGTGTCATTACACATTGCCGTATTTGCTTAAATAAACATGCTGGGTAAACATGCCTTGGTGTTACTGAGCTACTCATATTTCAAGATTATGAACATTGCTTTTCACTCACGTTTGAGCATCTTCACAGCTACGGTCATCACAGTGTCTGCTTTGGACATCCCATAAGCAGTGGCCTCCACCACTTTTCCAAATGCTCCAGATCCTAGAGTTTTTCCTGGGGATGCAGGAGAACAAAAGCGGTTCAGAAAAACTGACACAGCGTGAACGGATCAATTTAAATTTTCCCTCATAAAGTTGTTTACAACCAATGGATCAACCTGGAAACTGGTCCAAAACCTCCAACTTGTTTTTGTATCAAAGAGGTGTGGCTTGTGGGGAAGCGTGATATGCTAGATCCTGTTGGATCCTGTTTGTTGACGGATATGGCTATTCCTTCATGGGGAAGATATGATACTATTTTACAAGGCGATAGCTATCAGTGTCAATAAACCATGGAACAGCCAATGAAAAGAAGCAAGCTTTGTAAGAAGCAAGCTTTTTGACACACTAAACCTTGTTAACATTTCCCAACGTAACGTTCAAACAGAAGAAATATTCCAATGTGGAAAGATTCCAATGTGATTTACGAGGCCCAACAAGTTAAAGCAGACCGATTCAGGGACTTCACTCACCAAAACGCAGCTTATCTCTGGGAAACTCCCACTGGTGGTCGTATGGAAGCTGGGTGGGGTCAATGTACACGTAGCTATTTCCATGAATACCCTCTATGACTTTCCACTGTATTTGGTATTTAGGTTTCTGTAGGAGACAGATATAAGAGAAGGAGAGAGAGAGAAGTAAGCAATGAGCGACGTTGCCGGACAAGCATAAACAACCTTTTACAATAGATCCAGTTACTGCAAGTGTAATGAGGTGCTCTGACGGACAAATGTAAACAGAGTCCACTAATAAAATTTTGTGTAAATGCACATAAATAATTCAAACACAAATGTGAACAGTAATTTTATGTGTGTGCGTACACATTTATAGCCTATTGCTCCCCTGTGCAACAGTGCGAAACTGCACGGTTAAACATCAGGTCTTATGACATGCTAAGTAAATAATTTCCTTGAGTGTGTATTGTTTCAGTGTTTCCCTGAAGTGTGGGAGGGCTGCCAGGTGTGACAGGTAAATTGCGTTGAATTTGAGGGTCACGCTTAATATCAAATAACCAAAAACAATTTACGCTAGAATAACAAAAGGTTACAATATATACACTGATCAGGCATAACATTATGATTCTAATATTGTGTTGATCCCCCTTTTGCTGCCAAAACAGCCCTGACCCGTCGAGGCATGCACTCCACTAGACCCCTGAAGGTGTGCTGTGGTATCTGGCACCGAGATGTTAGCAGCAGATCCTTTAAGTCCTGTAAGTTGCGAGGTGGGGCCTCCATGGATCGGACTTGTTTGTTCAGCACATCCCACAGATGCTCGATTGGATTGAGATCTGGGGAATTTGGAGGCCAAGTCAACACCTCAAACTCGTTGTTGTGCTCCTCAAACCATTCCTGAACCATTTTTGCTTTGCGGCAGGGCGGATTATCCTGCTGAAAGAGGACACAGCCACCAGGGAACACCGCTTCCATGAATGGGTGTACATGGTCTGCACTGTGTATTCTGACACCCAAAACCAGCATTAACTTCTTGAGCAATTTGAGCTACATTATCTTGTCTGTTTGATCAGACCTTCGCTGCCCACGTGCATCAGTGAGCCCTGGCCACCCATGACCCTGTCACCGGTTCACCTCTGTTCCTTCCTTGGACCACTTTTGATAGATACTGTCCCAGGCCCGTCGCAAGTGGGGTGCGAGGCCCTGTGCATACGTGATGTGCGAGGCCCAGGGGTATATTAACGGGGGTCTACTGTTGCTATAGTGACAAACAATTTATGATGTGGATATTTAAGAAAAAAAATTGTATATTCAATTTAACAGCAATTGGTTCAAGAAGTTAAACTGTAACTGAACTGCGCAGCACGCACATTACGTTTATGTTCTAAATTATGAATGGGTCAAACGCATGTGCAAAACGGCCTAAATCCACTTGAATTAGTTTCTCTCTCACTGAATAATCTGAAGCGGTTTCTCACCCAGCGCTGTTTTTCAGTAGGATGTCTGACAATTTTGTTGCTTTTTGCAGTTTTCAGATTTAAAAACATTTAAAACGTCAAGAGATAGAGTAGGCTTTACTCGTGATGGTCCGAAATGTTAGGCTATATGGTTATTTAACTTTATAGTGTTAAATAAAAAAACCTTTTGTGCATCAGATGAAATGCAGGCGTCCTGCTTTCTCCGTCCATGCAATAAATGCACATCCTTCAATGAGCGCGGATTTCTAGTGTAGCCTATTTACTTGAACTTTTGAACTTCTTAGGTAGCCTAATATATATATGGTTTAACCCATTTCAGAGGCAGCCAAAATCGGAATTTGAATGGACTGAATAAATCTCTCCACGAACTTGACGTGCGATGTTAGATTTAGCTATGTCTTTTAACTATTTAGTATTTTAAAGGACAAAAACATGAATTTTAACTATTGGCTTTTACATCAAGTCAGCTGTCACTTTACTTTGCGCGAGGCCCTGTGCGGTCGCACACTTGGCACAGCCCTTGCGACGGTACTGTACTGACCACTGCAACACCTCACAAAAGCTGCAGTTTTGTCGCCCCACAAAATCATAATTTGTCCCTTGTCAAACTTAATCAAATCCTTACACCTGCCATTTTCCCTGCTTCTAACACATCGACTTTGAGGACAAAATGTTCACTTGCTGCCTAATATATCTCACCCACTAACAGGTGCCGTGATGAAGAGATAATCAGTGTTATTCACTTTCACATCATAATGTTATGCCTGATCGGTGTACTATAATGGGATGAGAACAGCTGAATTTTTACACATTAATTAAACACCTCAGCGAGTCAGCATCTACTTCATGTTTTGGAAGACAAGCTATGTAATGAATGACACTTTACCTGCATGTATTTGTAGGACAGCACGATCAGGATGAGAACAAGGATAACGGCCGCGGCAACAAAACCGATGAGCAGTGGTGTGAAGAGTTCATGAGGAACAGTGCTCTCTGTGAAGATTAAAACAACATTCAGCGGCCATCAGAAACATATGTCCTCCATCAACAGCAAACCGGAAATGTGGGATGCACCAATATTTAAAATTCTGGCTGATGTGAATATGCACATAATCATTTTTCATGGTATGCCAATAAACAAAAATATAAATCAATAATGCTTTGTTGAAATATTAAATATTGTGCAATACTGATACCCACTATATTGCCAATATACTGTGCATCCCTTCTCATAATGGATAGTGTTATCCTTAATATTATTTCAATGGATATTAATCACATTAATCATTTAATATATTATTAATGTAATCATGTTTTTTTTTTTATGTAATTTTGTTATTGTTGGTGATTTCGATTGCAACAACACCTTGAGATTAATTGATTTAATTTAGACATGTTCCACCTGTAACATGCCCAGTTGGGAATCACTGCTCTAGACAGTGAGTTTGTGTAAAGAAAGCAATCTGTTACAGGCATCGATGGATAATCAATACACATGGCTCATCCCTGAGGATCAATTCTGTTAGCACAAAAATTTTTTTATTGCACTCAAATTTTTTTTAGTACAGACGTTGAAGCAAAACCACAGTGTTTACCATGTTGGAATACCTATAAAACAATACATTAACATTAAAGAACCATCAAAATAAGTGCCTCACAGAAGAATTGCGTCCTAAGTGCTTGCATTTAATAAGGTGTGAATAATACATCCTAATGAATTGAGGTAAAACTCTTTACTGGAGATATTTGTGACTCACTTTTTGAAACTGTAGCTGTGTTTTTTTTTTGGTAATGTGTGTATATGTGTTCATGTGTGCTGTGTGTATTTGTTTTGCTGTGTTGTTCTGAGCGGTGTAGTAAGCTCTTAAGCTATAAGAAGCTTTCTCTCCATTTCAAGTCAAAGAATGCAGACTCTGCAGGAAGTAATCCCTTGTAAACCTGCCACTGGCTCGCATAGTCCTCTTCTGCTCCCTCTCTTTGTCTCTCTCTCACCCTCCATCCTTCCCTGTCCATCCACATCTCATCCCAATGCATCCAAACATACCATCAAGCCCTCCCACAAACCGACACACACCATAAAAACACACTTTTTGTTTTGCATCTCGCTCAGCTGAGGTCGAACAGCTTTAACAGTCTAGCCTAAGGCTCATTGTCCCACTGGTTTTCCTAGATCTGCAGCAGCCTAAACCTTGAGAGTCTAAACCAGTAACCTAACAGGCTTTCCTGAGGCAGCTGATCTAGGAAACCTCAAAACCTCCAGTCCAACTCCTGACGGACTCTACAAAAAGGTCAATGTTCAACTAGAGTTTTTTACTTCCGGCTAATTTATTTGAGGAAATGCAAAAACAGGCGATGTAGTCAACAACTTTCACCCAAAAAAAGGATAAACAATAAATGCACCTTGCAGATACAAACTAAACTGGATGTGGGTGACCTTTTGTTAACCATTCTGTCTTCAACAATAATACCAGCACTAACTGGGGTGGAACAACTTGGTGTTTTGCAACAAACCAAAATGTAACCCCCCCCCAAAAACCCTTGAGATAATCCCCAACAGTTGGTAATGCTAGGTTTAGAAAAGAAACAAGATTAGGGATAAAATTCAGCACCTCTGTTTATATAATAGTCTACATATCTCTTATCCAAAAAGTCTGCCTACACAGGTTGAGCTGGAGCAGGAGTGGTGACCCGCGAGTTGGCAGATGGTTTAAATTTCCTTCAAAAAAAAAAAAAAAAATGCAGGCAGCAGACAAAGCACAGCTGGAGTGAACGTGAGGAAATGTGCGTTTCTTCTCGCTTGGTTGTTTAAAGGTCCCGTTCTTCGTGATCCCACTGTTCAAACTTTAGTTAGTGTGTAATGTTGCTGTTAGAGCATAAATAATACCTGTAAAATTATAAAGCTAAAATTTCAATGCCAAGCGAGATATTTTATTTAACAGAAGTTCCCTTTCAAAGCCTACAGCGAACGGCTGGCTTGGACTACATCCTGGTACTTCCTTCATAAATGACGTCAGTAGAACAGTAGAACAGACTAACCTCCGCCCACAAGAATACGCGGAAAAAGGGGGCGTGGTCTTATTGCTGTCCCACGTGGAGAAGAGGACGTGTCGCGTGGAGAAAAGGAAGTGGTGCGTTTGACTGTGTTTGTCGCCATGTCGTCGAGACGCTGTTATTTTCATCCCGGAGTCAAATCACCTTTGTTTGGCTTTCCCAGGGACGCTGTAGAGATCATTAAGCGCATATATCTCCAGTTAAGAGGCGTGACCTTTCCACGTGCGCTAAGCTGCTGTCGAATCACAACACAGGAACCGTGCCATGTGCGCTAAGCTGCGATCAAATCACAACACGGGAACCACTGCCACAATCAGAACTCGTTACGTATTTCTGAAGGAGGGACTTCATAGAACAAGGAACTCATCAGCCGTTTTTAGGACAGTGAAAACAGTGGTATACAGATGAGCAAATTGTGTTAAAAATACTGGGGTTTTTTTACACGCGAAACATGAACACATGTTATATTGCACACTGTAAACACAATCAAAGCTTCAAAAAAACACGAAGAACGGGACCTTTAACCATACCTGGGGAACTAGAAGCATGGTCTCCGAGTTTTATTCCATTTCCTGGTTTTCTAAGATGTTTATAAGTCTAAGATGAACACTAAACATTGGGACACTGATGACTGAAGTCGAGGTTCAGTGCCATTATGACATATGCACTATATTCTGAATTTCATATTTTAATGAGCAGAACAGATCATGTACATATAACATTCAAACTTTTTGGGTAAGCATTTTTGGAAATAAATTAAAAATACTAAGCATTAAGTTTTCAACGTTGCTAAAAATAAGAAATTTTTTTTTAAGCTCCAAATCAGCATATTAGAATGATTTCTGAAGGATCATGTGACACTGAAGACTGGAGTAATGATGCTGAAAATTCAGCTTTGCCATGAATAAATGAACTAAAATATATTAAAATAGAAAACAGTTATTCTAAATTGTAAAAGTATTTCATGAAGTTACTGTTTTTATTCTTTTTATTTGATCAAATAAATGCAGCCTTGGTGAGGACATTTAAACAAATTAAATAAAGGCACAAAATGCTTATACCCCATACCTCACTGCAAAAAAAAATTTACTTAAAGGGATAGTTCACCCAAAAATGAAAATTAGCCCATTATTTACTCACCCTCAAGCCATCCTAGGTGTATATGACTTTCAGACAAACATAATCTGAGATATATTCAAAAATATCCTGGCTCTTCCAAGCTTTATAATGGTAGTGGTGGTCCTGAAGTCCAAAAAAGTGCATCCATCCATTATAAAAGTAATCCATACGACTCCAGGGGGTTAATAAAGGCCTTCTGAAGCGAATCGATGGGTTTTTGTAAGAAAAATATCCATATTTAAAACTTTATAGACTAAAATAACTAGCTTCCGACAGATGGCCTACGCAAGTCGGCTTATGCCACAAGACTAACCCATGATGCGATGAATGACGTCGGAAGTAAGAGTAGCGTAAGCTTTGACGCATCTCGCGGTTTAAACTAATAGGACTGGGCAACAAACTCAAGCTCCTCCAACATTTCTCTTTAAACATTCTGGTTTTAGACTAATTGTTTTATTTTGCTTCATCCTCTCCACTTCCGTGTTCGTCAATACGATATGCGTCAGGTCAGGATTTACTTTTTCGCCGTTGAATGATGCATACAGTCGTCTTTCGGAAGCTAGTTATTTCAGTTTATTAAGTTTTAAATATGGATATATTTCTTACACAAACCCATCGCTTTGCTTCAGAAGGCATTTATTAACCCCCTGGAGCCATGTGGAGTACTTTTATGATGGACGGATACTCTTTTTTGAGCTTCAAAATCTCATCCTCCATTCACTGTCATTATAAAGCTTGGAAGAGCCAGGGTATTTTTTTAAACATGACTCCGATTGTATTCGCCTGAAAGAAGAATGTAATTTACACCTAGGATGGCTTGAGGGTGAGTAAATCATGGGGTAATGACTGACTCCCTGGCAAGTGCAGACCACCGAGACACACCCTCAGAGTTAACGATGGAAGAGAACCCAAAAACAAACAAGTCAACCAAATTAACAGAATCATTTACTACTAGCACACCAAAGCAAAGACACACACCCAGACCTGTGACAAATGAGCACAACCTTTAACGGCCACACTGGGACAGTATGTGTGTATGCGATATGCAAAGGTCCAACAAAGAAGCAGCGTCTGAATTCAGTCTCAGATATATTCAATCAAATCTCAGATATATTCAGTTTTTGAAAAAGGCAGTGGCTATTTGCTGTAGCTGTAAATGCTATTTATTACTAAGTGAAATAGCATGCTAAGTGAAAATAGTGATATATTCTATTTACACCATGCAAAAGCAGTTCCCACCTCCACCCCACCTCCTCCTTAAACTATGTTTAACTTAATCAATATGTCATTCTGTTGTCATTGATGCATACTCTGTTCTAAAGGGGGATTTCGCTGCCCTCCAAGTTTAAAAAATGGGAGGTTGTCCCCAGAATCTGCTGCTGTTCCCTGTCTTGGCTTTTCATGGAGCTCATGAAAAGTATGGGGAATTTAGAACAGAGCCATATTGCCAAATGTACATTTTTGCAAAATTTGCCAATACAAAGTTGACTAAAAGTTTGTCTATGGTGTTTTTGACTTAAGTGGACCTGACTGAAATAGTAGTTAGATGCTATTTATATTTTATTTTGACAGATACATACTATTTGCACCTCAGTATTGTTGTACATAAACAGGATGCAATAATAACATACAGTGTAAATTATTATATTTATTAAAATTATTAAGTGGATGCTGCCTTAATGGAACAATAAAAGCCCTCCCTACACCTACCCAATAAATGCTTTAATTATTATTAAACATTTCGTTAGGCACTTTATTTCAATTTTTAGAACATTTCCTAATTTTTATTGAAAGTAAATGCATTTCCGATGTGAAATGTGATAGGAAAAGGGAGAAGAGCGAGCTCTGCAAAAGGTGGATTCGAACCCGCGTCGATCGTGTCAAAACCTAGATCTTTAAGTCTTATGCTTTACTGACTACGCCACTGAAAATGTTGAAATATGCCTGTTATTTTTTTGTATCTTGTTTTTCCCAAAAAGGCATTGTTAGGTGGAGCTAGTGCGAATAGCACTTGCCAACAAGGCACGCTTTTTGCACTTAGTGTAAATAGACACTCTGAAAAAAAACCCACCTTCTTTGTGCCCTAACTTTCAGAAATTGCATAAAGTCAGCCAGCCAGATTATACCCTGTATATCATGAAAGTGCTTTCCAGTTTTATGAGAAGTATGGATCAGAGGGTCAGCAAACTGTAGACTGTAGGCGGAGTCGTCTGAGGCTGAGACTTAGTAATTACTAACTAGAGTCTTCAGTCATTGTCTGAAGGGGTGTGTATGTGTGTGTGTGTGTGTGTGTATGTATGTGGGAAGTTATTTGCTCACCGCTGATAGAGAAAAGAGTGTACACGATTTCCCCATTGGCAGACGCCACACATTCAAGGGTGGCGTAATTGTTCTTGGTTATGTTTAGACGGCTTTCCACTGCGCCTTTCCCAAAGGGAGGATTTGTCATAGTTACAGTGACAACATCCTCCTCCTCTTGAGTGGCATTCAGCAAATTAGAGCACCTGAGGAGGCAGGTAACACACTTGTAAATTCTTGATCTTGCACTTCCAAAGAACATGTAATTACTGTGTAGAACTGTTTACCAGAAACACTGCATGAATGGGACTATTGAAAAATAATACGACTAAAAAAGGTCCTACATTTTTGGAATTAAAAGAAAAAACAATAACCCTAATATATAATCGAGAATTCTTTCATAGTCTTTAAAACAATGTTATTTTAGTATTATTTATATACAACTATAGGTTTTCATTAAAGGGATAGTTCATCCAAAAATTAAAATTACCCCTTGATTTTTGGGTGAAATATCCCTTTAACATTAGATTTTATTTAAGTATTCATTTTCAGTTTCAGTTTTTTTTTATGTATGTCCAGTTAGTAATTTTAACTTATTTTATATAGAATTTCTCATTTTTGTTTTGAGTTTTTCATGTAATATTTATATTTGAATTTAATTCAACTTTATTTCATTGAACAAAAATGTTTTATATTAACGATAACAACCCTGCTCAAATCAGTTCAAATGAAATGAATCAAATCCAATGAATTGCAAACCATTTAACATTTTGAGGAAAGATTACAAAGCCATTCTTTTTTCTTTAGAATAAAATACACCAATGAATCGTTCACAATAAGACAGCATTTTCATTTCATGTAGATCTTAAGATCAAACATTAAGCACCATTGCACATCAAGACACATAACTTTTTAAGCTCTAAGGATAATGTTAAGCATTTTTTGCCGCATTCTGGGTCTTTAGCAGATCAGTGTGTGGAAATAGCTCCGTGCTTTTAAAAGCAAAATAACAAGCTGGGAAGTGACAGACCTTGAGGGCTCTTTTTTTATTTATTTTTTTATACATAAGCGTGGAATGCACTGCCATTAAGTGCTTTGATTTATTTGCTTAATTTCTGTTCAATCTTTTGTCTCTCTCCTCTCTCAAAATGAAGTATGAGTGCTACTGAGTTGAGTTCAAAGGCTGGCTTTTAATATAAAGGCAGAACAAATAACCTCAACTTGTTTACATGTCTCTTTATTGTTGAGTGACACCATTAACTACCTTATTTAGCGTGGTTTTCAACAGTGGAATACCTGTTTGCTGAGAAAACCACCAAACCGTTGGCAGACAAAGCGAGCATCGCACAAACAAGATCAAAAGACAAATTGCACTGCATGATTATATGCTCAAATTAAAGCAGGTCATGTTATCCTGATCGGATTTGATCACCATGAGGAATTGATATGATAAGCTTGTGACTAAGTCTGCTCTAAGGGTGTTCTGTCAACACTGTTACTATCCAAGTATAAACAGCCCCACGGGAGTGGCTCGTTCCCATGTTGTTAGGTGTTGTCACATGATTGATAGCTACCAATCGCTTTTGTGATGTCACAATCATGACAGAGTCAAATTGCTTATCCCCATCAATAATAGGCTAAAGCTTTTGGTGTCCAATCATCAAACATCAAGTTAACGGTAAGTGGCTAATCCACACTGCGTCACTATGTACTCTCGGAGAGGCTAATATGTTAACACTGCTCAAGGGAGGTAGCGCTCATTTTTGAAAGCAACTTTTGGAGCACATTGTATGTACCTTTCCAAGTGTATTCGAAACTAACCAAACTGTAGAAAGACACGTACCTTGAATGGGGTTGGTCACAGTAATACCACTTGATCTGAGGAGTAGGGTAACCCTCTGCCACACAGCGCACCTGTCCATCAATCGGCCCCTCGTAGGACACAATTTGTGGTTTACCTAACAGTCAAAGATTGATTCAGGGTCAGTTTTACAATTCTGCATAGTGGGATGGATGTGTGTACAGCTGTCTGATTTGTGATTACTTTGCACATTCTTCTAAAATATAGATTAAGTGACCTAAAATGCCAGATTATTTCAAATGTGGGCCGAATGGAAGACCTTTTTGAGGAAAAACTATATCTGTTTATAATGGGTAATCAATAATGATTAATGATGATAAATGTCTTGAAGGCCAGTCCTTTCATAGCTGTTTTTACATGGCCTCCACTATTGTTAGTGGGCTTTAAGCCAGGATCTTACATAGACAATTAAGTTCTTTTATCCAGCACAATACTCAAGAAATAAGACTGATTACCACTGAACAAGAAAACACACAAAGAGCCATAATCACATACATTCTATACTCTTTACTGGCAATTGGAAAATGTAAATATTTGCCATTTGCTTTCACTCACTTATGACATGGACTTCGAACGTTTGATGAACCGTTGCGTTTCGGTTTGAGCATGAAAAGGTGTAAACGCCACTTTCTGACACCTTGAGACGCACTAGTTTCAGCTCGCTGGTGTAACTGGTGAGTGAAGAGAAAAAAAAACATGCTTCATACATTCATACTTAAAGCATCTTTCGGTTCATTGAATTAATGGATTTCTTTTTTGAGTTTTCACATATCAATGTGGGATGCACTGTTATAAAAATTCTGGTCGATACTGATGAGCCAATAATTATTTTCATGTTATGGCTGATAACCTATAAACCTTTATATAAAAAATCACTTTAAATGCCAAGTGAATTTAGGCTTCACAGCATTATAAGCTACATTATATAAAAATGATACTGAGAGATTTGCTCAATACAAGTTAATACAAAGTTTTTAAATTATTTGTTTTTAAAATTTTATTTTAAGTGAGCGTTACATAATGTAAAAAACAGGCAGCACAATCCAATGTAAATATCTATGAATATCTCCCAAAAAAGCAAAAACTAATATTGTCCATCAACACAATCTCATGAAAGTGCATATCCATAGCACAAATTGTATTTAGCGTGCAATTTATATGCAAAAATTAGTTTTTGCGTGCATATGAAACGCACTGTAAACCCCTTGGGTAGGATTAGTGGTGTGGGTTACATGCATATTACACACTATAAAGTGCGTATCATATGCATGCGAAAACTGCGTATCATATGCACGATAAATCCAATTCGTGCTATACAGTAGATACGCATTTTCATGAGATCACTGTCCAGATCACTGATATGGCACCAATATGAGACATCTCTAACAATTGCTACATTTGAAAATTAAACATTACCAAAATCATACCTGTTCCCATGCGGCCGGCTGGTAATGACATGATCAGTAGTATTTGTGAGTTTTACACCTCTGTAGCTCCAGGAAAACGTATGAGGTTTCGGGTAAGCGTCCATTACCACACGCAGGGAGAGACTTTCTCCAGCGCGCACTCTCTTAGTGCTGTTATTCACACTTGTTATGTTAATAAAGCCTTTATCTACACACACAAACACAAAAAAAAAGGTTTATCATTTGAAACAGCATAGCTATTGAGACTTAATAAAAAGACTTATGATTATTTGGTAACAGTTTATGCTACAGTGTCCTTGTTACAAATGTTACATGTACTTACTACAGTAATAACAGTACATTATGCATAACTACATGAAATTAACCTAATCCAAATGTTAATCCTAATGTTGTTCATTAATATTACTCAATAACACTGTAACAAGGGCACCTTAAAAAAGTGCAACTTTTTTAATTGAAAATGGTGTTTGACAGAGAGACCTACCATAGATGTTGACCCAGACCGGCATTGCACTGGTCCCTCTTTCGTTCCTGGCCTCACAGCTGTAACTCCCTGCATCCTGCATCGTCACAGACCCCAGGGTGAGGATGGCGGTCCTCATGTGAGTGATCAGGAGACGTGAGGTCAGCTGCACTGACGCTTGCTTTGCACATACAGAAAGAAAACAGACAGATGTGGCAACTCTGGCAAGATGAGGCATAGACCCTGGGTCCGTCTTGGTCCCATCCGTCTTGGGTCTTATATGTGTAGGTGTGGCTGTTTTTATAATTTCTATATGAGAGATTATTCATTTCTCAAATATCTGTCTGTCTGTTTGTCTGCCTGCCTACCTACCCATCCATCCATCCATCCATCCATCCATCCATCCATCCATCCATCCATCCATCCATCCATCCATCCATCCATCCACCTACCCATCCATCCATCCATCCATCCATCCATCCATCCACCCACCTACCCATCCATCCATCCATCCATCCATCCACCCACCTACCCATCCATCCATCCATCCATCCATCCACCTACCCATCCATCCACCCACCTACCCATCCATCCATCCACCCACCTACCCATCCATCCACCCATCCATCCATCCATCCATCCATCCATCCATCCATCCATCCATCCATCCACCCACCTACCCATCCACCCACCAAGGTTTTAAACAACATTCAAAGTTTTTCCAATATAAAAATGTCTGTTGAATTTAAATTAGAGACCATGATTATCTCTGTGTAAACAACAAAAATGTGAATCTGTGAAAATGGTGACGTCATGCGGATGCCTATTATGAGTTTGCGCGGATTAATGCAAATCTGCTCTGTAAAAGAATGCGTATGTGTGTGGAACCCCTCCTGTTAGTCCCACCCACTCCAAGCAGGACTCAAACCCAGGTCTGCCGGCATGAGAGTCGAACGCTCTAACAAGGAGGCTAAAGGCTGCAACCTCTAGCTCTTGAGATCAGAGTGAGGTTTACTCGCACAGCAACTACTAGCTAGCCTCCGTTACATGCCCACCCTCTTTACGACCCCAAGCAATCCCATTGGTTCCCAAGGTATTCTCTTTATCTCCTGATTACAATTCCTACAAAATCATGTTATGATAAATGCAGTTTCAACTACGTTAATGTCACATCCACACCTGTCCCGGATGTGAGTTCCCATGATCCTCCCTGTCTCACACCTGATTGCCCTTCCTCATCATCTCTCCTGATTTCCCCGAATTCCCTGCACCTGTTCGTCATCATCTACACTCCTTTATATTGACTCACTCCTCTGCACTCTTTGTCCGTTCTCGTTTATGTTACCTGTGTTGTTTGCCATTCTGTTCCTACTTTTATATTAAACACCCATCTTTATTTGAAGTCCGCCTCCTGTTTCCTTCCTGCACACCCAGACTGTAACAGTTATAATGACCATTTATGTCTGTATTAGTTAGCTTATATACTAGCATAACATACAGATAAGCGATTAGCCTGATAGCTTAGTTTATACACACATTTGCATTTCCCTACATATATTCTCAATCGTGTTTAATGTGATTATGTGTTAAATTAAGTGTTAAATGTCCAAATATTTCAGTTATAAATAAAACAAATGAATTATGTTCAATTATTCACTTAATATTGTTATTATTATTTATTAATTAAAAGTTAATCAAGTGCAAGAAATTACGTTCAATTGGTTTTATTATGCACTAATGTGTTTTCGTACGCATGATAGTAAGCTATGTGTATTTTAAATTACTATCATTCGTGTATATTTAGGATAATCATTTACTGACAGTTTGGGGAGACCCGATTTCGAGGGAGGATTCGATTTGTCATGACACAGGTCCAGAGTCTTTGGCAGAGTCATGAAAGCACAGAGCAGATCATATGCGAAGGACAAAACGCTTCGGACCCATTTGAAACATCTTTAAATCAGCAACAAGGTTGATTTAAAAAATGTATCTGGATTTTCTATTCACTTCTGAATGACACACAGCCCTGCTGACAACCATATTCTGCTGCTGTGTAAACAAGATCATTTCGAATTTTGAGGTGCAGCCTGCTGAGCCACATAAGATCCAATTTGCCTCTGGGCATAATATCAAGTGCAAACAACATTTAAATTCTAATTTGAGGTCTACAAACACTAAATTGATCATAGGTACACCGTAGCACATTAAGTAGGTTAACTGGGACGTGCGCCCATACCTACTGTATGCTTTTCTATAAGGATGCTTTTGTAAACATTGGTTTACCTTGATTGAAATGGTTGCTGTGTTTACAGTAATAAAGCCTGCAGTATGTACAGTATATATGTGTGTGTTGTGGCCGTGAAGAGTGTCATGAGGTGCTCAGGTAAGTAGGTGAGAGCTGGCTAGTTTGTGTCTTACCACTCCACGTGGAGCCTTCCAATTGATTGTGATGTCGCTGTTGACATTTGAGGTGGAGCAGGATAGAGAGAGTTTTTCCCCTTGGGTGAGCAGCACTTTTTGAGGCTGACCCAGTGTGATCAGAGGAGGCACGTCTGGAACTAAAAGCAAAGAAGTATGATGCAATATATCAAAGCAGGAGGAACATGTGGGAAAGGAAGAACAAGCTACAGTTACAGTGTAACATGGACATGCACATGTCTGGTGTCTGTCTGTGTCCACTAGTTACATTTATTTGGGCTGGCAATCAATAACATTTTTACCAGGATATTTTTTTCAGGATTCTTTGATGAATAGAATTCTCTATGAACAGCATTCTGTAACATTATAAATGTCTTTACTGTCACTTCTGATAAATGTAATGCATCCTTGCTGAATACTAGTACAAAAAATGGTAATAATGTGTGTATCCTATCTGCTTTGAACACAAGAACATATCCTGCATGAATGGCTCCGTACTCATTCTCTGCTGCCCATTCTCGGGAAAAAGCTTAAATTAGGTTGCATTTTTTTATTATGCTAAATTGACTAATATTTATAAATGCATTTCTTATTGTTTTTCTCACCGAGGCGAACATTGAGTTGATATTGTCCGGATTTAACCATGGCGCCTTCTAGAGTCCCGACGCAGACGTAACATCCCTCAAAGTCCTTCCGAACTTCATCCAACACCACGCCCGTCTCAATACTGGATGAATATCGCAGGCTGTTGGGGAGGGGCTGTCCGTCGCATTTCTGCAGGTGCAACTTTGTTATACTTGGGTCTGTGGCCAAGCATGGGATCGTGACAGCGTCTCCTTCTCCCGCAACAATGTCAAACACGATGCTCCTCCTGAAGGGATTTTCAGGATCTGCTGAGAGGAATGCTAAATCAAAAACCAATGAAACACAACCAAGGGGGCTTAGATCACGACATTACAGCTCAGAGAAAGAGAAAGAGTGTCACAAAAAGAGTGAAAGTGAAAACTACCCTCCAACATACCTAATAAACAAATACAAATAACCCACATCTGCTGTGTTAACATTTGTAAAATCACGTAAAGCTGTCCACTGCCAAAACTGCAAGGGAACAATTTTATTATGGGATTATGAGAACATGCACAAAATAGGACATGACATAGATGTATATATTAAAGGCCATGCGGGTAAACAGGTGAAAACCGAGAGTTGATTGTGTATTTAGAGCACCTAAAGTGTGTTTTTAGTACAATATGGAACCACACAGGAAGATGAGAGATGCTGGAGTGTGTGTTCATAGAAAGAGAGGGAGAGCGAGAGAGTTAGAAAAGTACTACAAGATCATGCAAACACATGTAACATTGCATATACAGTATCTCTATTACTATACAGTATAATCACACACACGCTGTTGCCACACATAATATATACAGAGTAGCTGCACTCACATAAGACATAGACACATAAAGGAGGTTTCAAGAATTCTTTAAATACTGCCCTACAGGCATTTCACTCAGCCAGACAATTTATTACACCAAATAAAGATACTCCCGAATGCAAAAGGCTGACTTACCTTTTACATACACATAGATGGAGCTCTTTTCACCAGACGGCTCCTCACGGCATGAATATTTGCCTATGTGTTGTGGGCCTGCTTTGCTCACTCTAAGAATTGTTTGTTTATCCTGCCTTTGTTCCTCCTTCAGGGTTCGCATGGGACGGTCTTCTCGCAGCCAGCGCACTGAACTGTCGCTCTGGCAGCGCAAGCTGAAGTCGCCGTTCAGTGGTACTGTGAGCCGGGGTCCGTCTGGGGTGATAGTGGGCCTGGACCTGCCTGAGAGGAAACAAGAAAGTGAACATGGCACACAAGTGGAAGATAAAGAAGTTTAACATTTTAATAAACCTTAACTTTTTTTGTCTGGTTCTCAAGGGAGCACCTGGAGATGCTGCTTGGGGATCACACTTTATGCGGCACACTTATCCTACAAGCTGCCTAAATGTAAAATAACACTATTTGTTCAATGTAGAAATTAAATATAGGTTTGTCTTTGTTAAAGCTGTATTATTTTATTAACATTAATGACACAGACAGCAGCAGGAATATTAGGCTGCTGTCACTTTAAGACTGAATGCACAGACCGAATATACTGACACACATCCGGATTCTTTCTTAACTGTTCACTTATGACATAACCCAGAGAATATTTGCCGAGATGGGTATTTTGACATAAGCCGTGGTCACACTAGACTTTTTCGTCGGACATGGCAATGGTCGTGAACATACCTAATAAACAAATACAAATAACCCACATCTGCAGTGTTAACGCAGCAAAATGTGAAACTTTTCACAGGCGCTTGTGTTTCCGGTCTGTCATGCATTTTGAATGGAAGTCAATGGATGAAAAGTGCAGTGTGACCGCCCCTATAGGATACATCTGAAAACCTAGGCAGTGACTTGTTGCCTTGCTGCCTTATCAGGCAATTACTTGTAAGGCAGCGTAAGCACACAAAGGCACCTCACAAAACTGATTTCAGACAGACTTCTTTAAGTTTAATGATCTACAGCAAAATAAAGCGAGCTTTGTTGAGAACTAAACAAATATTGAATTCCTACACTCCTAATTTCCAGCTAGAAATGACATCAGAAGTGGAAAACGTTGTTCAAAAATTTGCATTTACACGCAAACTGACCAACAACCACAACATTTAGACGCCATCTTTCTTTTCTAGCTCAACTGTCACCGACTGGAACGCATAGAATTGTGGGATATCAAAAGCCGCGAAGGATATCTATGCTACCTTCAAAAATGTATCAGATGAAAGTCTCTCAGGAGCCAGGAGGTAAAGCTAACATTGGATTCGGACATGCCTTGATGCCTTCCTACCTTAAAATGTGTCCTCTGATGGCAGCATTTTCCAGTTTTCAAACGTAGCCATAATTTTGTTGTATGTGTCTGTTCAAGCGCAAGTAATCATGAAAGAGGAATCAATTCGGTGTTCGAGCACTGTCTGAAACGCACCTCTCTCTCTCTCTCTCTCTCTCTCTCTCTCTCTCTCTCTCTCTCTCTCTCTCTCTCTCTCTCTCTCTGCATGCTCGCGCTTCAGGTGTGTGTGCCGCTGTGCGCACAGATAATTGCTGATTTTCGCCTCTTCTTCCACGTTTAAACTCTTTTGAATGTGTAAATTGACAATAAAAAACATGGCAAAATGATAAACATTCACTCTATGATGGTTAAACTTAGCATTTAATCCGCGAATCACATGCATGCCGAACCGTGGGGCCTGGTCCGTACGAGTCACGGATCAACTGCGATCCGTTGCATCCCTAATAATTAATGAACTCACTCATCATGATTGCTGTCTTACCAGAGATGGAGAAAAATCATACTCCAGTAAATAAACGCGTCCCTGTCCCCAAAAATGTTGGTTCTCAAAACGCTTCCCACCACGTTTTCTGGCGGGCATTGTTTATATTAACAAGCATGCGCACCAGTTATGTGCACCCCTGTTCATAAAGTGAAGATGAAGTAAAGAGTCAGTGTACATAGGTGGTGCCTCCGCAGACTTCATTGTATTTTTTGACGCTCCAGTATATATGGTAGGCCTACTGATTTGGCAAAATAAAACAACAACATTGATATACAGAATATACCACATACAAATCAAATCCCTCTCAAGTTGCATAAATGACAGTTAAGAGTGTGAAATAGACATTTTCACAACATAACAAATCCAAAAAAAGTATTTCTTCCGAGTTCCTCTCATAATAATTTCTCAAGAAATGCCAATTTGACAGACAGCTTTACAGAAGCTCTTGAAAAGGGGGAGAATAAACTACTAATTCTGTTAGTATTAATTCTAATTAGTACAGCATCAGTCTCCATTCAAAGTGCTGCGTTGCCTTATACAGCTACAAGGCTTAAAAGCATCAGATTAGTGTTTTAAACCAACAAAAGAGCTGTTATCCTCCCCCTCCGCATATGACCGGGAGAAGAAAATGAAAAAAGTAAAGAATGAAAAAGAGGAAAATAATCAAACCGAAAAATTCTATGTAGCATGACAATAAACATATTTTTCAGAGAGAGTCAGAAATAGCAGAAAGAGAAAAACAAAAATGTTTTGGGGAAAAGGCTACAGTAGAAAATAGAATGGGGATCCATTTTGAATTTGCATACATGCCCAAACATTAATGATCTTGCATCCTATCATCTTTATCAAGCATGGTTGTCTCAAGTGAACACTCGTTTGCTTTACATCAACTCATAATGTTGTCGTAATGGCGTAATTAAGATAAAAGCTCTCTCTGCACGGTTTAAATATTTACCAGAGAAACGGTGAGGTGCTATGTGTGTGCGTGACCAGTTTTTTTTTTTTACCAGTCTTTTCTTTCACGAAGTGATTAATTTCGGGATTGACAGTGTTCAGATCATTGGACAAAACAAGTCAACATAAACAGTTGTTCTGTTAGTGTTTTCTCTGGAAGAGTGACAGTTTGCATTGAGGAAAGCTACTCATCAGGCTAAACCACAGCTTACGTTTTTATCATGTTATCTCATTTTAGCCTGAAGCAAGCAACTATATGGAGGCCACTGCATGCCCCCAACCTCCTGTCCCACCTTCTCAGACACTACAAAGTAAAGGTTCTTATAAACAAGAAAGAAAAAAGTAGATGCAAAAAAATGCCGTATTTGCTTTATTGGACACATTTCTTCACATTTGAGTTGCCCCCCACCTCTCATTGTGATTGCCTAGATCCATCAAAACTACAGAAAGCAATGACAGCATAAAACACAGTATTTACCAGTTACCAGGATCCAAGAGTACACATTATTACTAGTGCGTAATCTTCGGCTTTACCTGCCAAACAGATGTTTACTTGCTCTTTTGCCCTTTGCTCACTACTTACTCTTGTATACTCTTATACACTCAAAAAAAAAAAAAAAGGTTCTATATGGCACCAAAAATGGTTCTTGGTTCGTAATCATAGGGGAACCTTTTTTAGTGCTATATAGCACCAATTTTGGTGCTTCAGTGGTTCTTCAGCGGTTCTTCACCGGTTCTTTGACTAAGGTGCTATATAGCACCTCTGAAGAACCACTGAAGCACCACAATTGGTGCTATATAGCACTAAAAAAGGTTCCCCTATGATTACGAGCCAAGAACCATTTTTGGTGCCATATAGAACCTTTTTTTTTTTTTAGAGTGTATCATTGTGTATTTGTTATTTATATATTTTAATATAGGCACATACACAGACACACTTACATATGGTATTGCTAAAATCAGAGTGAAATGATAGATAAACAACACTGATGTAGAAGCACCCAACCTTGGTTGTAAGCCTAACTTCACATAAACTGTAAATTAGTCCCTCAAATCTGATTGGTTGATTCTAATGTTGTTCCAGGATCAACAATGTTGATCCAGGAACATGTACTTGGTGAAATCACGTTCAGTGTAAAGGTCTGTCTATTTTTTATTTTTTTTTAGAAATTGTAGGCCTATACAATATGTTTTAGAACAAAATACTATTTTAGTCTTTCTGTTTTAATTTTTTTTTTCCCAAAGCAAATCCTACGCCAGTTTCTTTTTCAATTAGATGAAATTGTTTATTTATATTTTGTAATTTGCAATACCACCATCAGCCACAAGTGGCACCCACCCTAGCACAGTGACAGCAGGACCACTTCCCTCCATACACCCACAGAATGCTGACTTCTGAAGGTAATTATTACCATAGCTATTTCAAACAATGCAGCTATATCAGAGCACTCTACTGTTAACTAGCAACTATATTTCCATGTAAACGATTTTCTCATGGCTGTTATGTCAAAGCCCGTAGCGCTAGTGTTTGAAGGAACCCGATGCAAAATAAGTCAATTGTGCGCTGAAGCCCTCTGGCGTTACAAAGTTGATCTTCAAATTCATGCCAAAACCACACCAAAACCGCATGCGTTCAGTTTTGTCCACGCGCACTTTAGTTTGAATCTGGTCATTTGAATCCATTGAAAGATTAGCTTGGGTTGACATAAAGTTTCTCTCTATCCTCCAAACACAATAACACTGAGTAGAATTTAAATGAGTGAACACAGATTACCACCCAAAAAAGAAAACAATGTTCCTTTTTTAGAAACTTAGGCCTACATTTGTCAAATAAAACATCTTTATTAGGCTATAGCAAGTGAACAATGCAGAACATCAAGCGGTGTCTTTGTTTCGAAGCACGAGTTATGCGAGGATAAAAGTCTGAACACATGATGCGCAGTGGTCAGTTAACAGATGCAGTCCAGCTAATGACTCGCCCTTCATCTTTCATAACATCCAAGGGCTTATCTGAGCACTACAAAAGACCATCTGATAGCCAAGCAGGCAAAAAAAAAAAGTCAAGTTGCACCATGCAAAACAACTTTTTTGGCTTTTGGGAAAATAGGCTTACATGGAATTGCCGATCATTTACATATAGCTAACCGTTGTCCACGCTGATAGGATAAGAGTCAAATTAACTACAAATAAAACCCCATATAAAAGCAGCATTTCAAAACCTGTTCCATCAAAGTTTAACCACAGAGCCATTTCAATACCGTCATATCTAAGAAATGTATAGGCAATAGCATAGGTGGGGCTCAGTATGTTGGCGACACAATTATAAAGACGTCTTGAATCTCTAATGAAGTGTTTTTAATTGTTGTTTAATGCGACTGAACGTAAAGTGCCCGAGCTGCCACTGTTGCTATGGCTACCTCTCTTCAGATGAACGCATTTCTGCTCGGCGCTTTTTGGTTACTGAAAAGTTGCTTAATGTGTAAATTCCATAATAATCTTTTTTCGAAACCTTTTGTGGGGGGTTTAAGGGGATACGTTGTTATATCTCAACTATAAAGTCATTTTTTTCAGCGTCAACACTCACTAATTACCTGAAACGAGCGTCGTGTTCCTACACTTGACGCTGAGACAGGCACGCGCGAGCCAGAGTGATAAATAATTGAGAGGAGCGCGCGAGGATCGGCTTTACATTCTCACCTGCAGTTCTCCGGGTCGGTATCTTGTTTCAATGACCCTGTAACCACTAAAATTGCCGGTATGT
Organism: Romanogobio albipinnatus; assembly: GCA_023566225.1. Taxonomy (NCBI): domain Eukaryota; kingdom Metazoa; phylum Chordata; class Actinopteri; order Cypriniformes; family Gobionidae; genus Romanogobio; species Romanogobio albipinnatus. The sequence continues at coordinate 9,603,692 of CM042256.1, read as the reverse complement.
TGAGCCTCCACAGGAGGATATGATTCACTGGGATTATCAATGGAAATTCTCGTGCGTTGGGATGTTTAATTTTCAGTTGAACTGGAGAACTACAGGAGTTCTGCACTGACAGAAGCTCCTTATGGAGAGAGTGATATTCATTATGAGGGGAAAATAAGAGTGATAACAGCCAAAAGTGTGATTCTATAAGATTAGTTCAAAGTAAAAAGCAACAGGTCCATGCATTATTCTCGAGGTAGCCTAATCTGTTTTGTGTTGTGTAATGCATAAAGAATAATTCAACAAGGCTGCCTCACTGACTCGTATCTAAAGGTGTAGGCTACTATACAGTAAGTGCAATATACATGAACAACTTTCTGGAATCTTTCCTCTAAACTTGGAAAACAGTGAGATCATAAAGAAGCAACAATAAATGATAAAGGTCGCCCTACCTGGTTGGACGATTAACTGCAACAAAACAGTAAACAGAACGCAGTGATATTCCATTGTTATAATTCCATCTATCTCATGTGTGTTGGTAGTCTCGGAGCTCGATAATACGGCAGAACGGTCGCCAGCGGAGCGATCACTCCCGTCTTAAAGGGCCAGTTGTTTTCATCATGCACTCTGCGCGCGGGTCATGCGGAACGACGAGCGAACATGGGCGGGGACAGGGAGGTAACATCAACAGTAATAGCACTAGTCATACCTGAGAAGCAAAATAGGTTACGAGTGCCACAGGGTGACACGTGGCTTGTCAGAAGAAACTCTGAACTGTCCATAACAAACTATGGAAAGGGGTTATTTAATTGATTTATCAGAAGAAAACATTGAAATTGTTATAGACCTGCATGGACCTGTTGTTAGAGCAGGAAAAAATCCAGCAGTTGCATTTTTCCAGCTTGAAAAAAAAGAGAGGATTGCTTAATTGTATTACAAAACAAAATGAGGTGAAATCTTATCTCATGCGAGCAATATTATTTACAGCATGAGGTGAAAGGTGACTAATTTAGAGAGGTTGTATGTCTGTTGTACATTCTTTTTCATAAAACACATGGACTTATCTCACCGTTATCGCTAAATGTGACTAACATATCGCGGTATTTATTCGTTTTGGAACCAGCAGGATGAGTCTCATCTGCAGTCCTCTCTTCCATTTTGCCAGAGATTGATTGGATGTGATGATAGCATTGTTTTATGCATTTGTTTGTCATTAATGTCTCTACTAATCTGCTCTCCTATAGGAGATCCCTCATTGTGAACAATATTTGTATTTGTTTCTAAAATGGTGTCACTGTTCATTATTGTTCATCTTGTTTTATGCTCTAATAAATCCAACTCTGAGTCTCACTATTGTTGTCATTCTAACTTATGACCCAAGACAGTATGATCACCCCTGACTTTCATTTCACCCCATTAACCCCATTTGCTCGATGACTCTGTAGCTAGGAGTCATTTTTTATAAAACATATGTTGTCTTTTCTGTATTCCCATTCTTCCATATATCTTGTGATTTGTCATCATTCCAGCCTCTGAGATAAAAACACGCATTGTTTTATTTTAAAATCATTATTGAATCTGAAATGAAATGCTGAACAAGTTCAACAAGGCAAATAAAACCTTTAGGGAGGCCCAATGCATTGACTTTGAATGATTCTTGAATTTTTATGACAATTGCGCCAACAACAGAACAAAATATAGTCGCATGACAAAATGTTTTATACTACGGACTGATAGGAAATATGTAGATGTTATTTAAGTCAGGGTAAAATGAACAGAAGGAAGTTTAACAGAAGCTTGTTTCAGATAAGATAGAGAATGTACGCTCAAACACATTGCACTTTGATACTGATATTATAATTATACAGTTCAGATCAAGAACCCAGACCTGGTGAAAAAATAAATAAATAAATTAATTTATGACTAGCAATGGGGAGATAACCATAACACTTCCACATTGTGTGTCAGCAAAGGCCCAGTGAACTTGCTAATTACACTATACTTATGGTCTTATCTAGCAAAACGATCGGCCATTTAAAAAAAAAAAGTTATAAAATGAATATACTTTTTAACCTAAATTGTTCATCTTGTGCAGTTCTGCGAGGTGCTAAGATGACGTAATCATGTCGGAAAAGATATCTTGGCAGCGCGTCATCGCTTGTCACTCACGGATAATAGAAAATGGGCAAAAAGGCAGAGCTGAAGTGACGCGACAACTAACAGACAGCAGATAAGTGGCTATCCACCTGTCACTCAAAGTGGCCACGCCCTTAACTATGCAGAACTTTAATGCTTTATATAATGTAAACGAATTAGTTATAAAAAAAATTCACCCCCCTCTCAGTTGTCATGAAGGGCAAAATTGGCCGCATAGACCAAAACCACAATTTGTACCAGGCTGTAAACATGTTTAAATCTGCTGTAAAGTTGGGCATTTTAACATAGGGCTCAATGAGATTCTGCTCCCTTCTGGAGCCTGTTCCTAGCGGCCAGTCGATGAATTGCAGTATATGTCACTTTCGTATTGGCTTCAAGAGAAACTGCGGGAGGTTGCCGCTTGGTCATGCTAGACGTAGGCAGAAGTACTGCCCCCGTGTTTACAAAGCGCTCATGTGAAGACTAATACAAACGCCCTTTAGCAACAAAAAAAAAGGTAAAACAACGATATAGCCCTCATTTTGAAGTTGAAAATTGAGTGTTTTTGCTAAAGGGCGTTTGTATTAGCCTTCACACGAATGCTTTGTAAACACGGGGGCAGTACACTCTAAAAAATAATTCAGTGGCTTAGTAAATATCACAGTAATAATTAACTTTATTAACTTAATACATTTTCTAAATATCATTTACTTGATGTTTTGAGTTGAACATAGCAAAATAATTGACTAAAAATCCAACAGTTAATTTTGTCTCAAATTTACAGTTATATTTAAGTGTTTTTCACTAAAATAATTTAGTGTTCGAATAACCAATTATTTATTTAAAATATACTTAATATATTTGTGAAAATTCTATCAACATTTTTGAGAAAGGAGAATTAAATCGATCTGTTTCAAGAACCACAAATATTACTTAATTCAAATCAAGATTATTAATATTTAACACGCACTGAAGAAATGTAGTTTTACTTGATTAAGTTTACTTGATTATAACACTGCACCCCTCCCCCGTCCCTTGACGTGACGACGGCTCGACGGTTGATTGAGCGCAGGCTGTTTGAATTCTCTTCAGTCTCCAGAGCAGTTCCTTCTTCTAAGCGTCGCAGAATTGGAACATTTCCTCTGTGAAATTCAGTTTTGTGTGTTTTATTTTATCTATAAAATCATTACTGTGCTTAAATCTTTTTATTTAATGCAAAACAACATACAGGGACGCAATGTGAGTAAACAAGTGCGGCATCTGTCTTTGAAGCCCCTGGTGCCACTGCCTTGCTCAAAACACACGACTTTATTCCTTAAGATAATGAATATAATTAATTTGGATGATAAAATGTTCTTAAAACTGTGCACTGTTTGTTTATTGGCAGGTTATGGAGTCAGGCGCCTTGCAGCATCTTTCGGCTACGAGTGAACCGCTGGACGGCGGTCTGAAGTTCAAAGTCCACCCGCTCGAGAAACGGCACTGATACGGTGGAAATTGGCTAACAGACAGGTTGATTACAATTGAATTACTTTTAAATGTTTAATTTTTACTTCTAAAATGTTTGTTACATGAGTTTAAATGTTGTAAATATGTTGTAAAATATTGTATACATGTCAAAACTTTAATATATGCTGTATTGCTTTACTCATCGACAATAAAGGCCAACGTCATGTATGAGTGTGGTGTGGAGTATTTTACAAAGGTTTAGATGGAATTAAAGTTAATATTAAAGTTATACTATAAGAGTTAATATTACTCATAAATAAAAACGTCTCGATTACGTATGGTAACCCTTGTTCCCTTTCAGTTGGTCACTACGACGTAACCGACGAATTGGGATCACTTCAGAGAGCCCCTATCAGCTTCGAGATTTAGAGAACGGGCCAATGGGCCATTGGCGTGCGAGATTTGCATCTCGCGCTCCGCCCCGCACCGCGGGTATAAATAGGAAGCGAGAGCAATGACGTTTTTCACTGAGGAGCCGAACTAGTGACTCGGCCATGCAGTGATGGTACAGCAACTGTGGCGACGGGACGTACGTCTCCGTTCCCTCCCTCGAGGGAAAGACACGAGCTCGCCGTAGGGAGCTGTACCGTGGAGAACACATATGGGACCGCCGTAGGGGTCACAACATACGGAACCCAGCCTGACACAAGTTCCACCAATGCATGCAAGTGCCAGACCTGGCGTCGGACGCTCCGCCACATCCGACTGCCGCGGGTTGCGGAGGACTCAACAGGGTTCGCCAATTTCTGAGGAACTCGACTGGAGAATATAAGCGCACGTATCCGTTCCATGGGGAAGGGAATGGCGCAGCAAGCCGACACTAGAACGGGCACTTCAGTGTTGCTGACTATGGTAAGCGAGCACACAAGAAGCAACCGGTTCCACACGCAGGCTATAAAACCTAGCGAACGTGTTAGGGGTCGCCCAGCCCGCAGCTCTACAAATGTCTGTCAGCAAGGCGCCACGAGCCAGCGCCCAGGAAGAAGCTTCACCCCTGGTGGAGTGAGCTCTAACCCCGAGCAGGCAGGGCACGTCTTGGGATTCATACGCCAAGACGATGGCATCCACTATCCAGTGGGCCATCCTCTGCTTGGAGACAGCCTTTCCCTTCTGCTGTCCTCCGTAACAGACGAAGAGCTGCTCTGAGGTCCTAAAGCTTTGCGTTCTGTCAACATAGACGCGCAGAGCGCGAACTGGACAGAGAAAAGCCAGGGCTGGGTCTGCCTCCTCCGAGTGCAGAGCTTGCAGGCTCACCACTTGATCCCGAAAGGGAGTAGTGGGAACCTTGGGCACATATCCAGGCCGGGGTCTCAGGGTTACCTGAGAGTTACCTGGCCCGAATTCCAGGCATGAATCGTCGACCGAAAATGCCTGCAGGTCCCCTACCCTCTTAACCGAGGCCAATGCAACCAGGAGTATTGTCTTTAGAGACAAGATTTTCAGCTCAGCTGACTGCAAAGGCTCGAAGGGCGCCCTCTGCAGTGCGGTCAGCACCAGAGTTAAGTCCCAAGAGGGTATAGAGGGAGGACGAGGCGGATTTAGTCTCTTCGCCCCCCTCAGGAACCTGACGATCAGATCGTGCTTGCCTAAGGACTCACCATTTACCAGGTCATGATTTGCTGCGATAGCGGCAACATATACCTTGAGGGTGGAGGGAGACAGCCTTCGCTCCAACCCGTCTTGAAGAAAAGAGAGCACACAGAACACTTTCGTGGGTCTTCTCGGCGAGAAGAGCACCAATCAACGAACAGGTTCCACTTCAACGCATACAGCCGTCTCGTAGAGGGGGCTCTGGCGGAAGTGATGGTGTCAACTACCGCTTGCGGTAGGTCACCTAGAACCTCCGCGTCCCGTCCAGGGACCAGACATGGAGTTTCCAGAGGTCTGGACGCGGGTGTCATAGGGTGCCCCGTCTCTGAGTTAGGAGGTCCTTCCTCAGAGGAATGGGCCAGGGAGGTGCTGTCGCAAGGAGCACTAGTTCCGGGAACCAAGTCCTGTTGGGCCAATACGGAGCTACCAAGAGGAGCTGCTCCTCGTCCTTCCTGACCTTGCACAGTGTCTGTGCAAGAAGGCTCACTGGGGGAAACGCAGGCCCCGGGGCCAGCTGTGTGCCAGTACATCCGTGCCGAGGGTTCAGGGAATAGAACAACTGGCAGTGGGTCGTGTCGGGGGCGGCTTACAGGTCGATCTGTGCGGCCCCAAAGCGACTCCAGATCAGCTGGACCACCTGGGGGTGGAGTCTCCACTCTCCAGGGAGCACCGGTAACCGTGACAGCTCGTTGGCCGGAATGTGAATGGCATGAAGGGACCTCAGATGCTTCTGACTCCACAGGAGGAGATGGCGGGCGAGTTGGGACATGCGGCGGGAGCGTAGACCACCCTGTTTGTTGATGTACGCAACGGCCGCAGTGCTGTCCGTCCGTACCAGAACGTGCTTGTCTTTGAGCGGCGCTTTGAAGCGGCTGAGAGCAAGACGAACTGCCAGCAACTCCAGGCAATTGATATGCCAGTGCAGTTGGGGCCCCATCCACAGACCCGAAACTGCAAGCCCGTTGTACGTGGCACCCCAGCTGGTGGATGAGGCATCCATGGAGACAACAGAATGCCTGGACACTTGTTCTAGAGGCACTCCTGCCCGTAGAAATGAAGGGTCCGACCACGGGCTGAAGGTTTGGCATCTCGGCGTCACTTGGACATGGAGGGACCCGCTGTGCCACGCCCATCTTGGGACTCGGTCGTGTAGCCAGCGTTGAAGCGGTCTCATATGGAGCAGCCCTAGCGGCGTTGCTGCGGCTTCGGCTGCCATATGCCCCAGGAGCCTCTGATATTATTTCAGTGGTACCGCTGTGCTGCGTTTGAATGAATTCAAGCAGTTCAACACTTGCTCCTCGGTGAGGCGTGCTGTCATGGCGACCGAGTCGATCTCCATCCCGAGAAAAGAGATCCTCTGTACGGGACAGAGTTTGCTCTTCTCCCGGTTGACCTGAAGACCCAACTGGCTGAGGTGCAGAAGCACCATGTCCCTGTGTTTGCACAACTGACCCCGCGACTGAGCAAGGATCAGCCAGTCGTCGAGGTAGTTGAGAAGGCGAACACCACGCTCTCTCATGGGAGCAATGGCCGCCTCCGTGACTTTCGTGAAGACACGGGGCGACAGGGACAGCCTGAAGGGCAGGACTTTGTACTGGTATGCTCGTCCGTCGAAAGCAAAGCATAGAAACGGTCTGTGTCGAGGGAGAATCGAGACATGAAAGTACGCGTCCTTCAGGTCGATCGCTGCAAACCAATCTGCAAAACCAAGGTCCGTCACCGTCCGGAGCTCCCGGAGAAGCTCTGGGTCAGGTCTACCCTCGTGCATGTCCATGAGTGCTTGAGCTTGGTGCACCTGAATCAACGCCATGGCATGCAAGGCGGACGCGGCCAGTCCGCAGGACCTGTAGGCCTTCACAGTCAGACTGGACGAAAAACCTACAGGCTTTGGACGGGAGACGAGGGTCACCGCGCCAGCTGGAGGCGTCCGCCGGACACAGTTGTATCGCGACGGCACGCTCAACTGGCAGGATCCCCACGTACCCCTTGGCCTGCCCGCCATCAAGGGTAGCGAGGAGGGAGGAGCCACCAGGTCTGTTTCTGGCACTAAAGGGTGTCGTCCACGACCTGGTAAGCTCCTCATGCTCTTCGGGGAAGAATGGAACTGGGGCGGGATGCTGAGAACCACCCCCCCCCCCCAGAAAACAGTCATCCAACCTAGAAGGTTCGGGACGTGGTGGAGGGTTCCACGCAAGCCCGACCTTTTTGGCAGCCTGGGAAAGCATATCCGTCAACTCGGGGTCCGGTTCAACCACAGCCACTCTCCCAGAGGGAGGTAGTGCAGATAAATCATCATCCTCCGAGGACTGGAACTCCCCCTCCGATGCAACGATCGACATCTGCTCATATGCGGGTGCCCCGAAGGAGATCGCCGGCCACTCACGAGAGGGACCAGCGACCTCCTCCGGAAGTACCACCGGCTGCGGCGCTTGTGAGGGTTCAGGGGCCTGCGGAGGTATGCTCGGCGGGTTTGCCCTGAACGTGATCCTCAGGTCACCCCGGCCATCCGTCTAAGTAGGTCTATCCTGGGGGCTAGCTCTAGATCGAGGTATGGGGAGGGGGACTCCGCCTTCCCGGAGGTAGGTGAGTCTGGACCTAAGCGCCGCGATAGTCATGTTCCCACAGTGAGAACATGAACTATCCACAAACGCTGCCTCAGCGTGCTGAACGCCCAAACACGTGAGACAGCGATTGTGACCGTCAGCGGGCGAGGGGGAACGACCGCATCCAGAAAGGCACGGTTTGAATGACATCTTGAAAAAAACGCAGGGTCAAACCGTGTTGCTCTTTTTTGTGAGGAAACACTCTTTTCAGAAGTGCTGAAGCACCCAGGGAAGACCGCGGCAACACACAGGAGATAGTGCAGCCTGTGTTTGCACTCAATGGAAACGCCTACCGAACCATCAGGTTGCTGTGAGAACAGCAGTGTTTCTTCTCAATGCAGCTGAGTCTCGCGGTCGCGCTGGATAATGCCGTCACACCAGCACAGCGTCCCTCTTCTCTCTCTGATAATCTCTGAATTCGCTTGAATGCAGGAAGCAGTCTGAAACTCTTCATCAACGCCGTTCGGCTCCGAAGTGAATGACGTCAGTGCATTGCTCTCGCTTCCTATTTATACCCGCGGTGCGGGGCGGAGCTCATACGGTGTATGTAATTGATTTCACTGCTTTAAAATGTACTCAATTTTTTTAGTGTAAAAATGTTTCACCAAAAAAGTAAATCATAGTAAACGTTTTTAGAGTGTACTTCTGCCTACGTCTAGCGTGACCTTTCCGATGTGATTACGTCATCTTAGCACCTCGCAGAGCTGTGCAAGATGAACAATATAGGTTAAAAAGTATTTTTTTTATTTTTTTATTTTTTATGACCGATCGTTTTGCTAGATAAGACCCTATTCCTCATCTGGGATCACGCAGAGCGTCTGAAACCCATTGAAGCGCTTTGAAACTGCATTGATTTGGACCTTCAGCATTTTGGTTGCAATTGAAAAGCATTATATGATGAAAAATCCTGGAGCGTTTTCTTCAAAATACTTAATTTCTTTTTGACTGAAGAAAGAAAGACATGAACATCTTGGATGGCATTGGGGTGAGTAAATTATCAGGAAATTTTCATTTTGGGGTGAACTAATCCTTTAAATGCCATTGTAATTTAAAGGGGTCATGAACTGCGTTTTTTTAAAAATTGTTTTATGTTTCCTGGGGTGCACTTATAATGTTAGAATGCTTTTTACTTCGAAAATGTTCATATTTTATAAATAAAAAGCCATTTTTCCTACCCTGATTTTAGCCCTCTACTCTGAACGCTCCGTTTTAAGGGGCGTGTCTGCTGTGAGAGTTCAGTGTAAACGCCCACTGCTGTGATTGGATAACGTATTTGCATTTAAAATAGTATTACTCACTCTTTTAGCTCCTTTTTACAATTACATCTCTCATGGTTAACTAAATATATATAAATATTTATATTTCAATCTGTGGCATTATATTTAGATCTGTGGCATTATATTTAGATCTATGGCATTATATTTAGATCTGTGGCATTATATTTAGATCTGTGGCATTAGATTTGTGGCATTATATTTAGATCTATGGCATTATATTTAGATCTGTGGCATTATATTTAGATCTGTGGCATTATATTTAGATCTATGGCATTATGGCATTATATTTAGATCTATGGCATTATTTTTAGATCTGTGGCATTATATTTAGTTCTATGGCATTATATTTAGATCTGTGGCATTATATTTCGATCTGTGGCATTAGATTTGTGGCATTTTATTTAGATCTATGGCAATTTAGATCTGTGGCATTATATTTAGATCTGTGGCATTAGATTTGTGGCATTTTATTTAGATCTATGGCAATATATTTAGATCTATGGCATTATATTTAGATCTGTGGCATTATATTTAGATCTATGGCATTATATTTAGATCTATGGCATTATATTTAGATCTGTGGCATTACATTTAGATCTGTGGCATTATATTTAGATCTATGGCATCTGTGGCATTATATTTAGATCTGTGGCATTATATTTAAATCTGTGGTATTATATGAAGATCGTGGCATGAAAGGTTGCAGAGATGATCATTGTAGCCGATCACACACATGAGTGCATGAAACAGGGGCGTAGCCAGCGGGCGGGTGATGACTAGGCCCCCCAGTTTATTATACAAATATAATAATATTTATTAAATAACAATTGTTTAAATTATTTTAAATGTAATTACAAAATTATTATAACATCTCAAATGCTAAAATAAATAAAATGTTTTTTTTTTTTACAGTCTATGGTTTTTGCATAATGCTTGATGAGTTTGATTGACAGCTGTGTTAGGCAATTAGGTGTCAGGCTGTCTCATGTATGTATTATATGCACGAATTGGTGAGCGGGGCTAAACAGGCAGTGATGAAGTAGGCGTTGATATTCTTCTGCAGAGGCGGTGCTTGCCTCCCTTTGACGTCATAGATCCCCACTTTGAAAAACCTGTCATTTGCTGGGCCTGGTGTCTATAAAAGCTTTTCTTTGACTAACAGTTTTCAGATCTGAAACGTACAAGATATTCTTATATTACCATGACCTTTTATATATAAAAAGCTCAAGGGAAAGTTGATTTCTCATTTCATGACCCCTTTAAAAAATTTCCATAGTCGGTTGATTTAATCGCCTTTAAATTCGCACATTAAAGGGATAGTTCACCCAAAAATGAATATTACCCCATGATTAACACACCCTAATGCCATCCTAGGTGACATCCGACATTCTTTTTTCAGACGAATACAATCTGAGTTATATTTAAACAAAATTCTGGCTGGTCCAAGCATTATAATGGCAGTGAATGGCAGTCCAAAATTTGAATCCCAAAAAAGCTCCACGGGGTTAATAAACATATCCATATTTAAAACTTTATAAAGTAAAATACATATCTAGATTCCGCCAGACCGCTTTCCGTATTCAACTTACGAAGAAAGTGTAATGCCTCTTGCAGCTCAAAATGCTTACACTACGTCCGGCCCCAGTTACATTGAATATGGAAGTTGGTCTGTCGGCAGCTAGATATTTTACTTTATGTGTTAAATATGGATATTTTCTTTACATAAACCCAACGATTCACTTCAGAAGGCCTTTATTTACCCCCTGGAACCGTTTGGATTATTTTATAATGGATAGATGCACTTTTTTGGGCTTCAAATTTTGGCCTCCCATTCGCTACCATTAATGCTTGGAGTAACCAGGACATTTTTAATATAACTCTGATTGTATTTGTGTGAAAGAAGAAAGTCTTATACACCTAGGATGGCTTGAGGGTGAGTAAATAATGGGGTAAGTTTAATTTTGGGTGAAATATCCCTTTAACTGGCTTTTGATTAGATCGATATTGGTAGATTTTATATTATTTTTGGATTGTATTGGGTCTAATGTGTTTATATTGTGTATCCTGCCTTGTTTCTTTTTATGCTTTCATTTATATGCACATTGTCTTACTGTACAGCACTTTGGCGTAACTCTGTTGCTTTTAAATGTGCTATAGAAATAAAATTGGACTTTATTTGAAGGCAGGTGTAAAGATATTTCCTATTGCACATTAGAAAATCTATCACCACATTCTCTAATTTTCATTATGAACAACCCAAGTTAATGTATAACAACCCCAGGCTATTTACATGTGGGTATATCGTGACTCCATACTAAACCAAACTCACCATGCCTTACTGATACCAAAATATTTACCTGGCATGAATCCAAGGCTATGTGTACAAATGTAAATAATTGTCTTGCTGATTTCCTTTCCCCTACATTTGCTTATCTTTTATCAAACTGCTCTTCACTTGTTTTGTGCATTTGGAAAATAGTGTCAGTTTCAGAATATTAATGTGCTCTCTTTTCACGGTTCCTTTTCATGATAATACATTTGACGCTATTCTATAGTAAAAAATAAATAAATAAATAAACACTGAAGATTCTGCTTAATTGTAATATCAAATTATTCAAATTTTGCTAGCCATTTTAAAGGAACACGGCAACTTTTTGGGACTTTAGCTTATTCACTGTATCCCCCAGAGTTAGATAAGTCCATACATACCATTCTCTTCTCTGTGCGTGCCATAACTCTGACGCACACACCGCTAGCCTAGGTTAGCACAAAGACTGGAGGTAAACGGCTCCAGCTAGCCTACTGCTCAATAAGTGACAAAATAACGCCAACATTTTCCGATTTACATGTTGTGATGTGTATAGTTACATCGTGTACTAAGGGCGATGGAAAATGAAAAGTTGCGATTTTCTAGCCCAATATGGCTAGGAACTATTCTCTCATTCCTGCGCAATAATCAAGGAACTTTGAGCCGTACCATGGGTGCAGCGGCACAATGATATTACACAGCGCCTGAAAATAGGCTAACTTCAGTTAACATAAGCACCGTGACAACCTGCTTGCACAGAGAGCGTGCTGGAGACTATTTTCAGGTTGTGTGTAATATCATTGTGCCTGCTGCACCCATGGAACCAGTACCGTCGCAAGGGCTGTGCCAAGTGTGCGACCGCACAGCAGGGTTGCCAGGTTTTCACAACAAAACCCGCCCAATTGCTACTCAAAACTAGCCCAAAACAAGCCCAATCTCGTTTCAGGGGGGCATCTCCAGTAAAAATCGAATTTGGGGGGTTAAATATGTGGTTTTTTGGCATGGTTGCCTACTAAAATTGGCATTCCCGGGGCTAAATATCATATAATTGGGGTCGCTTCAACCCGCGGACATGAAAAACAGCCTGCGTCAATAGTGTTGAAGTAGCCCAATTCCGCGGGAAAACCGCGGACTTGGCAACACTGCCGCACAGGGCCTCGCGCCTCTAGAGGGCCTCGTGCCTGGCCTGCATTTTCAAGTTTGTCTATTTTTATTACAGTTTTTCCAACCAACATCGATAATAAATACAATTCCTACTGTCTCTCAATAATGCATAATCAAGGCCACGTGAAAAAAAATCAGCAAATTATTATTGTTATTTTTCAAATTTCGATATGACGTTCGGCGTGGTCGCGCCACTGTGAGCCGCTCACTCTGAGGAAAAAATGTTGGGTGCTGCACGAGAGCGCGACTGATTTCGTAAACAGGAGTCGGGTGGTGAGAAAAGGAAAAGAATTAAAAAGAAAGAAGAATTTCAGAAGTCACTGAGAGGATCGCTGGATAAATTTGTCAATGCCAATATTGCGACTACAAGCAGCACAACCAGGCATAAATATAACAAGTGGTCGTGGACTAAACCTATATATATATATATATATATATATAATCCGGCGTATGGGGTGAGCGATATGACGGTAGACACGACGTAGGTAACGATTTTGGACTAACGTTAATATGTCTCTATTGCAGTTACGCTCATGTGACTGTCGGGCTGTGCTGCGCGGTCACGAAAGCTTGTCGTTTTCATGCGTTTTTTAGCATTGTAGTTTAAACACAGGTGATGTTAAAGCGTTAAAGCACAGTAAGCAGAGATAGCCAACTCTGCGCGCTGTCAGAGAGACTTTTTATGAGAGCTGAGAGACGAGCTCCCGTTTTAGTGTTGAATGAGTAAATCTGTTTGTTAGAATGATTAAAAAGTTTTAGTTTAGTCTGCTTCACCGTTCTAACAGCGCTCGTCAGTGACAGAATGAGCGAGGTGGCCAATCAAATCAAAGAAGGCGGGCCTTGCTGTCAGTCATAACCGCAACGCAACGAGAGTTCGTGGAGAGATGCTTGTGCTGTAGCTGTTTTACGATAGAAATGTTCAGCGACCAACAGTAATAGACTATCTAGTGATGCAAACTACTCAACTTTCTATGAAATTTAGCCGTCTTGAAATGAAATTATGCGTTATAAGTCATGTAAATCATAAATTAATGTGACAAGAAACGTTTGCGTTTTCACTATTAGACGAATAAGAGTGAATGTTTGCACGTTTCTTCATACCGTTCATATTTAGGCTAGTTATTCCCTTAGATCGCTTTTAATCCTTTAATTGCTTTATTATTATTGTTGTTGTTGTTCTTAGGTTATCATTATGCAGTAGATCTTACAGTTGTTATGAGCGTGTGAGTCACCGTGCATGCTGCATGTCAGTGAGCACAATAGCCTATCACACACGTCAAGATTGTATAGAGTTTTACTCAGTCCATTTTAAATTCTAATTGCAGCATCTGAAATAGGCCAAACCACTTTTGATCAGATATGCGAAAGTTCGGTTCGTTACTATAGCAATACCCGCCGCATACACGCGCGTAAATCAATTGTATAGAGGGCCTCGCACCCCCCTTGCGACGGCCCTGCATGGAACAACATGTAAATAGGAAAATGTTGCCGTTATTTTGTCACTTACTGAGCATTAGGCTAGCTGGAGCCATTTACCTCCAGTCTTTGTGCTAAGCTAGGCTAGCGGTGTGTGCGTCAGACAGAGTTATGGCACGCACGGAGATGAGAATGGTATGTATTAGGGATGGCGAAAACTAAACATTTTCTTGACCGACCACCGAGCCTCATTAGCCGGTTGAAACCGGTTAACCGATTAGTAAAAAAAATATGCTGCGCTATTTGAAATAACAGCCGCAACTCGCGAGCCGCGCCTGCAATTTCGCAACTCTGTCGCATCTCTCTGCCGCTCTGCCTCCCGCTCTCACACACACACACGCACACACAGTCCAGGCGCCGCCGCCTGCCTTCCACTCACGTCAATTTTTTAAAATCCCCTACAGCGCGAAACATGAGTCCCGCAAACGCGGCGCTGAGGAGCTCCTTAGTTTCGAAATGGTTTGGGCACAAGGTGATCGCGTTGAAAATAAAGGCTATTGTCTAGCGTTAGAAGCTCATTTGAAACATTGCCGCGACTCATTTAAGATAATGACAGCTCCGAAGAGACGCCGCTTTAGTTCGAGGTAGTGCTAACAATAATAAAGAAAGATGATGCTCAACACCTTATGTGTTACCACTGAAATGTAGATGTAATATATTTAGATGATGTGCTAAGTACTGTATTTAAGCACTGTATCACACAAGTTGCAACTTACATCTGAAGCTGAACAATGAAGCATTTGCTGACGCGTTTCATGCATTATTTATGGTGTGAGCACATTCAAGCGGTTCAGAAAATATTCATCTGTAATATCGGTTATAAATAATAAATACAAATTATAAAGACACATTTTGGCTAAGTTGTTTATTTCCGAGTGTTATGCTGCCTTCACGTGCTCTCTGAATTATTGTAAATAGGAGTTTCCTAGGTAAAAATTGCACGTGAACGCGCTCCACCCCTCGAAATATGAACGAGATGAGTTCATACTTCATAATCACGACTTTAGAAGTGGGAATTGTCAAATTTCCGATAGCACGTGAAGGCAGCATTACTTTCACTTACTTTTGTTATTTCCAAGCTGGTAAACTGAAATATTGTGCATGATTTGAGATATGTTTTCCACGCAGGTTGTAAGAGAGGCTATGAAAGTTCATAACACAGCAAGCGTTCACCATTCTAATGTGTTTTTAACTGTATAATACAAGTTTTAAAGTCTACCTCCACTATTACTCATTCTCTAATGTAGTGTCTGTGTCCTAAAGTCCGCGAATGCATTGCGTTGGTGACGTCACGTTCCCATTCTCTATAAATAGCCTAATTTAGAGATCACTTTTTTTTTTTTTAACCGACAACCGACAACTTTGATCGGTTAACGTTGATACGGTCAACCATCGGTCAAACGGTCATCGGTTAACATCCCTACTATGTATGGACTTATCTCTGGGGGATACGGTGAATAAGCTAAAGTCCCAAAAAGTTGTGGTGTTCCTTTAAGCTCAGTCTTGGTGAGCAGTAGAGAAACATTGCAAAATGAGACAACAAATATCTCTCTGCAATTTCTTGATATTCACCCTTTATGCTTCACATGCAGTCATTTAATTTTGCGTCATCTAAGTTTTAAAATAATGTTCCAAATAAGGTGTATTGCTGTGTCAATAAGCAAAGCAGTAATTTCGTGAAAATTCACATGGTCATCCCAGTTTGCTGTTTTAAAGATTTAATTGAAAAGTGTCTAAACTAAAACCGCACCATAAAAAAGTGGGTTAGATGCCGCAGGCGTTTTTAATACAACATATCTTTCAGGATCTTCTGGCGTCCAAGAGGCCCATGGCTTGTGCCTGGTCATGCTTGTCAAACCTCATGAGAAGACTTCAAGCTCCTGGGCTCCCTGATTCATCTAATTCCCATGAATACTTAGCAGCTGTAATTGCTTATGACTGCTGTGTTGAACTATAAGACAAAGCCTGACAGAAAAGTCTGGTGGTTGAGGGGTAGTTAAGGTAAACATGTGATGGGAGTGTGAATTTGCCTGTAGTTATATCTGCCCATAGAATGTTATCATTAAATGCTTTGTATCGGAACTGAGCTTTAAGGAACACAAAAGGAGATATTAAAATGTCCAAGCTGCTCTATTCCATTTAACGAAAGTAGACTGCAAGACAGAAAAGGTATAAAAATGTGAAAAGTGGTCTGAAAGTCATTAATAACTCATAATCGACAGCCGTGGTCAACATTCACTTTCATTGTATGTGTCATGTTCAGTTTAGTTTTGTTCATGGAACCTCAGTTGGCTTTTCATTTGTCATGTTTCTTTGTTCAGTTTCCTGCCACTTGTCTGTCTCCCTGGTTACCGTCATTATGAGTTCATATGAATCAGCTGTGTTCCATTAATTATCCTCATTTGTGTTTGCTATAATAGTTGGTCCCTCACATTGATTCTCTGTCCGGTCTCCGTTATGTTTATGTTGTTTGCGCTACCTATCTGCAAGCTATCTGGATCTACTATTAAACTTATTTGTTTGGCATTACTGCCTTCGTCTGTCTGTCAGCAAACACCTGTGTGACAGTATGGAAAAGAGCAGTTTGCACATTACACTGTAAATAGAATAGAATAGTCTTGCACATTTTGAAACACGTGAGGGTGAATATTACAGCATTTTTGGATTAAATATCCCTTTGAAATATTTTCTCACTTCCGTTCCACTAGTTTTAGAGTGGTTTTAGTTCTAATTGTTTGCCAGACCCACACTGTAAAATCCAACAGTGATTCTAACTAACACTTTTCAGTTCTTCACCGCTGGAAAGATGAATGTGTATTTAAACTGGGTCATTTATGTAGTAGAAATGTGAAATTATTTTAGAAGTTGGTGCCTTCTAGACTGAGAAAAGCCAGAAAATGTATTTTTGGCTCGTATGGATGAAAGACAACAACTCCCAGAATGCACTTGCTTCGCTGCCCTACGAGGCCACTCCCACGGTCCCACCGGTTACATCACTTGCCCCCCGAGCACCACCCCCACCGTCATTTAGATTTTTATAGTAATAAAATAATTTAGTTCAGTGAGAGAACAGACACTACAATTAAAAAAGGAACGTGTCTGCTCAATACAGCACGAGCCGAACGAGAGTCGCCGCACAGACCAGCAGCAGGAGTCAGATTTCATTCATCACGAGAGTGAGGAGCTTACAGACCAGATGATGTAAAAGTACCTTTTTAAGTGAGTTTGTCATTGTACTGTTTGTTGATTTGTTTTTCATTAAGAAAAATAGGCTAATGGACCCACAATTCAAGCAACCCGCCACCGAATTAGCACTAATTCAAAACTGAAACTAAAATGAGCACGGCCGCATTGTCATTCATTCATGGTGCGTGTCCAGTCTGGCGCGTTTTTAGTTCATGCCTATGGAAGCTTAACTTTCATAGGAATTCATAGAAACTCGCGTTGCTCCGACCGCTCCGTTATCAATGCCCGAGCGGCCGTGCTCATTCTACATTTTGTGAGTGAGATTCCACCCCTATGGGCGGGTTGAAAACATGCGGAACTAGCTCCTTCTACTGGCTGTAGTCTTTAGCCTCTAGCCAAAAAAGCCTCAGATGATGCAAAATTCATTCAGATTTCGCCCCGCAACTCAGTCTGGAAACCTGTACATTCATTTCTACTGCTTCTGTTACACTTTTGCGGGAACCAATCACAGACTGGCTTATCCACCTGGCGCGTTATTGGCGGGTTTAACACGATGACGGATAGAGAAGCGATGGATCTTTGCCCATTGATCATGCCTCTTGTGGTCTGATTGGTTGAAGGACTATCCAATTGCGAACAGAGTAATTTGAATTATGCTCATTTATCACGCCTCTTGTGGTCTGATTGGTTGAAGGATTGTACATTTGCGTACAGAGTCATTTAATTTATGCTCGTTTATCACGCCTCTTGTGGTCTGATTGGTTGAAGGACTATCCAATTGCGTACAGAGTCATTTAATTAATGCTCGTTTATCACGCCTCTTGTGGTCTGATTGGTTGAAGGACTATCCAATTGCGTACAGAGTCATTTAATTTATGCTCGTTTATCACGTCTCTTGTGGTCTGATTGGTTGAAGGACTATCCAATTGCGTACAGAGTCATTTAATTTATGCCCGTTGATCACGCCTCTTGTGGTCTGATTGGTTGAAGGACTATCCAATTCGTACAGAGTCATTTAATATATGCTCGTTTATCACGTCTCTTGTGCAGTAGAAAATACAGAGCAGACTCCCCAGACCAATGTTCAATCTTAAATGTGTTATAAACACCTGTGAAACTTTTAATTGGGTTGATATAATCCATCTATATTTGTAATATAGTAATATCTTGCTTGAGTCACACACAGACTTCAACATTCAGCAACACAACAATGGTGGCAATACTAAGTCAAGAGTAAATCTAAAGTAAAAGATCAAGTACTCTCTAGTTCTTTTTTAGTTACTAGAAATCTTGTGTAAGTGAGCTATACTAACTAAGCATTTGTTAGTATAACATACTATTCCTATTTCACTTTACTTGTTTTTTTTAAGGCAATCGGTTTGCCTTTGCTTTTGTTTTAAGTAAGTCTAACTAATTAGATTTTACAGTGCACTTTCATCAAAGCAACAAAAGGTGTTTAATAGAAGAACAAGCTCTGGAATGTTCTTCAAATCATTGCCTTGAAGGCAACATTGATCCGCTTCATCTCAGCTGAGAAAAAAACAGAAGCAGTAGGTTTACTCTCAGGTTATCTATCATGAAATTTGTTCAAGTGCACACATCAGTTTGAAAGAAACTAACATAGCCTACAGCAAGGTGAAAGAGCACCTGTTTCAAAAGTCAGATGAGTTTCTGTATTTGTTGCAAAGACAATTTGTTTGACGTGCAAGAAATATGTGAGTAGTCAGTGAAGAGCTGCCGTTAAAAAGAGCACACAGTTTTTATCTACCTCCATCTCTCTCAGCTAGTTCTAGGTTTTATTAGCTACAAGTATGATTTGAATGTCAAAGCACCCGTAATTGATTATCAACAATAGGCTGTTAGACAAATATTATGGACCTACATAAAACTGATGGTTGACTCTAAATTCTACTACGGAGCCCCTATAGTGACATCTGCAGAAAAACAACACTTAAGACTTTCACGTGGGAACAAAATTAAGTTAAGAACAGAAATAAATTAAGCTTCACTTGCTTGCGAGGAACAGTGCAAGGAACAGAGCTTGAACGCTGGAAAATCAATATTAGGCTTACATAAAATGGAAACGGCACCACATAAGCACAAGTAATTTTTTTGTACGCACATAGAGCGCAAACGTTTTCTAGTGCATGCAAAAGTTCTATGTTTTTCCTGTAAATGTAATGTTATTTGCTTTTGTTTGAACAAGCCACGTTGTAAAACCTGTTCCCAGTGTACATTCATATTAAAGGTATAGTTCACTCTAAAATTAATATTCTGTCATTAATACCCACACTCATGTTGTTCCAAACCTGTAAGACTTTTGTTCGTCTTCGAAACACATATGAGATATTTCTGTCCCTCCATTGGCAGCTACGCAAATACCACTGTGATGTTCCATCAAGCGATCATAAAACGAATCCATATGAATTGAGCTATTTAGTCAGAATTTTCTGAAGAGACACGATTGCTTTATATGATGAACAGATTGAATTTAGCCTTTTATTAACATATAACATTTATCAAGAACCAATGAGGATCATTCTCGTGTGTTACGCAGCACGTTTGAGCTTCAGCAAGAACCAATGGGGATCATTCTCATGTTTTGCAGCTTGTTTTATCTTCTGCAAGAACCAATGAGGTTCATTCTCGTGTGTTACTCAGCACATTTGAGCTTCAGCAAGAACCAATGAGGTTCATTCTCGTGTGTTACGCAGCACGTTTGAGCTTCAGCAAGAACCACTGAGGTTAATTCTCATGTGTTACGCAACACGTTTGAGCTTCAGCAAGAACCAAAGAGGTTCATTCTCGTGTTTTGCAGCTTGTTTTATCTTCTGCAAGAACCAATGAGGTTCATTCTCGTGTGTTACGCAGAACGTTTGAGCTTCAGCAAGAACCAATGAGGTTCATTATTGTGTGTTACGCAGAATGTTTGAGCTTCAGCAAGAACCAATGAGGATCATTCTTGTGTTACGCAGCACGTTTGAGCTTCAGCAAGAACCAATGAGGTTCATTATTGTGTGTTACGCAGAACGTTTGAGCTTCAGCAAGAACCAATGAGGATCATTCTCATGTTTTGTAGCTTGTTTTATCTTCTGCAAGAACCAATGAGGTTCATTCTCGTGTGTTACGCAGAACGTTTGAGCTTCAGCAAGAACCAGTGAGGTTCATTCTCGTGTGTTACGCAGAATGTTTGAGCTTCAGCAAGAACCAATGAGGTTCATTCTCGTGTGTTACGCAGAACGTTTGAGCTTCAGCAAGAACCAATGAGGTTCATTCTCGTGTTACGCAGCACGTTTGAGCTTCAGCAAGAACCAATGAGGTTCATTCTCGTGTGTTACGCAGCACATTTGAGCTTCAGCAAGAACCAATGAGGTTCATTCTCGTGTGTTACGCAGAACGTTTGAGCTTCAGCAAGAACCAATGAGGTTCATTCTCGTGTGTTACGCAGAACGTTTGAGCTTCAGCAAGAACCAATGAGGTTCATTCTCGTGTTACGCAGCACGTTTGAGCTTCAGCAAGAACCAATGAGGTTCATTCTCGTGTGTTACGCAGCACATTTGAGCTTCAGCAAGAACCAATGAGGTTCATTCTCGTGTGTTACGCAGAACGTTTGAGCTTCAGCAAGAACCAATGAGGTTCATTCTCGTGTGTTACGCAGAACGTTTGAGCTTCAGCAAGAACCAATGAGGTTCATTCTCGTGTTACGCAGCACGTTTGAGCTTCAGCAAGAACCAATGAGGATCATTCTCATGTTTTGCAGCTTGTTTTATCTTCTGCAAGAACCAATGAGGATCATTCTCGTGTGTTACACAGCACATTAGAGCTTCAGCAAGAACCAATGAGGATCATTCTTGTGTTACGCAGCACGTTTGAGCTTCAGCAAGAACCAATGAGGTTCATTCTCGTGTGTTACTCAGCACATTTGAGCTTCAGCAAGAACCAATGAGGTTCATTCTCGTGTGTTACGCAGAACGTTTTGAGCTTCAGCAAGAACCAATGAGGTTCATTCTCGTGTGTTACGCAGCACATTAGAGCTTCAGCAAGAACCAATGAGGATCATTCTTGTGTTACGCAGCACATTTGAGCTTCAGCAAGAACCAATGAGGTTCATTCTCGTGTGTTACGCAGCACATTTGAGCTTCAGCAAGAACCAATGAGGTTCATTCTTGTGTTAGGCAGCACGTTTGAGCTTCCACAAGAACCAATGAGGATCATTCTCGTGTTTTGCAGCACATTTGAGCTTCAGCAGGAACCAATAAGGTTCATTCTCATGTGTTACGCAGCTTGTTTTATCTTCTGCAAGAACCAATGAGGTTCATTCTCGTGTGTTACGCAGCACGTTTAAGCTAGAGCAAGAACCAATGAGGATCATTCTCGTGTTTTACAGCACATTTGAGCTTCAGCAAGAACCAATGAGGTTCATTCTCGTGTGTTACGCAGCACGTTTGAGCTTCAGCAAGAACCAATGAGGTTCATTCTCATGTGTTACGCAGCACGTTTGAGCTTCAGCAAGAACCAATGAGGTTCATTCTCGTGTGTTACGCAGCACGTTTGAGCTTCAGCAAGAACCAATGAGGTTCATTCTTGTGTTAGGCAGCTTGTTTTATCTTCTGCAAGAACCAATGAGGTTCATTCTCGTGTGTTACGCAGCACGTTTAAGCTAGAGCAAGAACCAATGAGGATCATTCTTGTGTTTTGCAGCACATTTGAGCTTCCGCAAGAACCAATGAGGATCATTCTTGTGTTTTGCAGCACGTTTGAGCTTCCGCAAGAACCAATGAGGTTCATTCTCATTATGCAGCACGTTTATGCATCATTGCTTCTTGTGGAAGCTCAAACGTGCTATATAACACAAGAACCAATGAGGCTTGTCCTCAAGGTCAAGCAGGTGCGGTTGAGATTTTGTTTATGTTCGCTGATCAATGTTTATATGTGAATAAAAGCCTAAATGTAATCGGTTCATCATATGAAGCGATACAGTCTCTTTAGATAATTTGGACTAAATCGGCTGATTCGTTTCTTTATGAATTTTTTGAAGCATCACAGAAATATCTCATATTTCATTAAAATATCTTCATTTGTGTTTCGAAGATGAATGAAAGTCTTACAGATTTGGAACAACATGAGGATGAGTAATCTATCTTCTTTTTTTTTTCATTTTTGGGTGAACTAACCCTTTAATGTACCAAGTTCATTATTCAACATCATTTGAACATTGGTTCATTTAGTGTTGTTCCCACTAGAGTTGGACTTGGACTGCAATTATGAATGCAACATAATATTAAGATGACAACATCAATAAACATCTCTCACTCAAAATCAATTCTGACGTAGAACCTGGAAGCGCTGCACTGCGGTTTCAATGCAAACTGCGTATGAGACTGACACAGAAGAGAAGAAATGGTTGAATAAAGTAGTATTTTTGTTTTGTTTTTTGCGCACAAAATGTATTCTTGTCATAACATTAAGGTTGAACCACTGGTGTCACATGGACTATTTTAACGATGTCTTTATACCTTTCTGGGCCTTGAAAGTGTTAATTAAATTGCTGTCTATGTGGGGTCAGAGAGCTCTCGGATTTCATCAAAAATATCTTCATTTGTGTTCCAAAGATGAACGAAGGTCTTACAGGGTTGGAACGACATGAGGGTGAGTAATGAATTACATTCATTTTAATTTTTGGACGAACCATCCCTTCAAGGACTTGGACTCGACTCAAACTCAACAAGGTGGACGCAGAACACTAGTTCCCACCATTTTATAAAAGAATTTACTCAAGTCTGCATGTGCCTTATGTGATTTGATTCTTTTCTTGCAGTATAATCGCTGTAACACAACCTCCCGTGGCTTATTACTATATTAAAACACAAATTTCTACATTCTCAATAAATTGTTACAGCGTGCTAAAGAATTATTTGTTTTTAAAATATTAATTCCAGCTGTATGTATAATATTAACCATATTTAATTAAATGATAACCATCCACCTTTAATCACATATCTCCGACAGCCCAGGTCTCTCTCTCACGCATAGCCAATAAATGGGGTCAGGCGGTTAGCCTCAAGTGGAACATGATCTCCATCTAAATTAAATCAGATCACTTCAAACTATTAACCTCCACAGAAAGTCCCATAAATGTTCGCTCATAACACCACTCATTGATCCACCACCCAAACTCTCCTCCAATCACTTACAATAATCAGACATTCAAAGTACAGCATGCATGGCCCAGGGGAGGTGTTTCTTCTGTTTAGGTAACAGTGATCTGCAGGCCTCCAGGTGCACTTGCATACATTGCGGATAATGTTTCATGATAAATGGCGCCATCCTTTATGATCCATTTAAGACATCATTTAAGTGGCATCACAAGAGAGTGCAATAATTTTTTTTGGAATAGACAGCTTCCTTGTGCAATGTGACCAAATTTAAAACTGAGGTTGTTCAGCTCCCTGCATGCAAGCAATAATCCCCCATGTCTTTCTGCCTCGTACATTCACACACCCCAGCAGTCTCGGACAGAGGCCCCTCTGTATGTGTTTACGGAGCCACCCCACACCATGCGTGTCTGCAGGCAATGTACAGAAAGAAAAACTATTTTTATGTGAGCTAATAGCTCTCTATCAAGTGACACATGACTATGAAACAGATGTGTGTGTTTGTGTGTGAACTCAAGTAAGAAGAGTGTGTGTTGCCTCTTTGTGCTATCTTTGCCAGTTGATAGATCGTAGACAAGATCAGATTCATATATCCCTCATACATTCCGTAACGCACATTTACTCTGCTTCGACAAAGTTTATTATTATTATTATTAGTAGTAGTATTATTATAAGGACAGTGAAAAACTTAAAGGAAACTGGGAGGAGGGATTGGGAAATGACCCAGGCTAGATTTGAACCCAGATCTTCGTGAGCATGACAGCACTTATTTACACTTTCAGTCAACATTTTGGAATAATTAATTTAAAAAAAAAATGTTTTTGAAAGATGTCTTTTATGCTCACCAAGGCTGCTGCATTAATTTGATCAAAAATACAGTAAACATAATGTTGTGAAATTTTATAATAATTAAAATAACTTTTCTATTTGAATATATTTTTAAATTATTTATACTAGTTTATTCCTCTGATGGCAAATCTGAATTCTTAGCATCATTATTCCAGTCTTTAGTGTCACATGATCCTTTAGAAATCATTCTTTTCTGATTTGGTGCTCAGTTATCAATTATTTAATCTGACCAACATTGTATATCACAGTCACCCACAAAAATATTAAGCAGCACAACTGTTTTACCATTGATAAAAATAAGAAATGTTTCTTGAGCAGTAAATCATCATATTAGAATGATTTCTGAAGGATCATGTGACACTGAAGACTGGAGTAATGATGCTGAAAATTCAGCTTTGTCATCACAAGATTAAAATATATATATTATGCCTATATATATATTTGACAATATTGCTATATAACTATATTTATAAGCATAGGTGAATTCTTTAAAAAACATTTTAATTATTCCAAACTTTTTATTGGTACACTATATAGCACTAAAAGTGGTTCTTTGGCTCGTAAACAGGGGAACCACTTTAAGGGTTCTTCAGCGGTTCTTTGGGATGACTGAGGTGCTATATAGCACCACTACATACAGAACCTGTTATGGTGTTATGGTGTGGTGCTATATAGCAGGGGTTTTCAAACTGCAGGGGTCCTCCAGAAGGTTCTAAGGGGTCCCCAGAAAATTTCAGAAAATAAAAAGACAAAAGCAAAAATGGATAAAGTCTACCGAATATTCTAATGGTTTAATTTCTAAATGTTTCTCCCCTTTCTTGACGTATACATGCCAGTATTGTATATGTTTGCTTTGTATCTTTCTAGTGAGTTTTTCTCACTACAGTCCCCTTTATCTTGCTCACTGGGTTTGTAAGGCAGTTTTCTTAACACAGTACGTACGCTGCTTGCATACATTTATTGTGAAAGTTGCTTATACAAATAATTTTTAATTGAAAATATTATTTTTCAGGCTTAAACATCCAACATTAATAGCCAATTTAAGTTGGGAAACAGTTTAACTGTTTTTTCGTACATAAAAATAGATGGATTTTAGGAAGGGGGTCCCTCATAAAGGTTAATCATATTTGGGGGTCCTTGGCATCATAAAGATTGAAAAGCCCTGCTATAGAGCACCAAAAGTGGTTCCCCTATGATTACAAGCCAAGAACCACTTTTAGTGCCATATAGCACAATTTTTTTAGTGTAGTGTAAGCACCATTTTTTCCCAGTGCTATCATTAGCTGTCTAAAATGGAAGATATGACTTCCAGAGCTTGTTAAGATGTTGGGTTAGGGCTTCTCTTTTAGCCCAGCACATGTGATATAGTGAAGATTTTCCCTTGGGCAAGCCTCCTGCCTGCTCCTGTCCACGAGGCAGACGGCATGAAGACTCCTCTTTGTTCACACCCTCTGTCTAAATGGGGGTTAGGATATTTGTGCTCCCCTCTCTCTGGGTGTCAGCTTTAAACAAGAGTATACGATTCAGCAGACTACTCTATGGGAACTCTCTCAATAACAAGATTTTAACAATTATAAATCAACAAAACAGTGTGAATAGGCCTACATTTTATTTTCACATTTTCTTTAGGACGGAGAAGCCTGGTTAATTGACTTAGCAGTTTCAATAACAACAATGATGAAATATTTTTTTTATTACGATATTTCTTCCAATTTTTGACAAGCCAAAATGAGAACGTGAAGACACATCAATACAACATCCCCACCCTCCCTCCCTCTCCCACCCAACTTAGGTCTCTTTACAATGCTGTAAACCCTAAAGCTCAAAATAATTAATTGGTTTGAGTTGAGCCAACTCACATTAAACAAATTATTTAAATCAAATGAACTTTTATGAGTATTTAGAACTATCTTTTTCTCTTGAGTTCACAAAATTGGCACATTTTATGTAATTAAAGGTGACTTGACTAATCTGAATGGTTTCATTGTTTTGAGTTTTATGAACTTGTTTTTTTTTTAATTTAACAAACTTAAATTTAACTGAAACTGGGCTGGGACTTCTATTTCCCAGCACGCTTTGCCATGACACTCAAAAGGGAGAGTAAATGCTAAAATTAAGGCTGCGTCCGAAATTGCGTACTATGTGAGTAGGTACTACATTTGAAATAGATATAGTATAAATGAATGTAATCCGGACGTACTACAACCGCCATGTTATCATGATCATGTGACCTACCAGTGGCAGTTGCGTCCCATCACCTCCATTCATAAATCGTCTCCCGTGGCCTCATGGGATAGTTAAGTGTCCATCGTATATGCGCACTTCAGAATCTCGCCAGAAGTAGTAGGTCATCCGGGTACTTTTCGCCGACTGTTTTTCGAATACTATGAATTCGGACATACTACTCTGTTGGCGTACTGTTTTTCCGCATAATATATAGTAGAGAAGTATTCGATTTCGGACGCAGCTTAAGTGTTATATAATGTTTTTGTGCCAGATTCATGTTATTGTGGTGTTAAATGTTTTTTAGCAAGGTAGCATTTATTGAATTAGCTAGTTAAAGCAAGCCAAGTTTCCACTACAATAGTTCCACTACTACTATTTTAAGTTAAATGTATGAATTTGAAGTTAGGAGCAATTAAAATGTAGAAAATTATAAAAAATAAAATCTGTTCTGCTTCCTTAAACTTTACATTTCTTAACTAAAAAAAAAATGATGTAACAGATTGCCTTTTTTTTTTTTTTTTTTGCCAACTTATCCAGGTTTACAGTGCATTTGCATATTTTTGTTCCTGCTCTAAGCTATGAACACCTCTCTGTGTCCAGTACAACAGAAACGTTACAGCTTCCAGCTGCTGTTTTTTTCCCCCTGACTAATCTAATCAGGAATTGACCATTTTTTGCAGTAAGAATATTATACAGTACCAGTATGCTGTGGTTTATTTCAAATGCTTATGTTAGATCTGAGACCCAACAATAACAGAGAAACTGCCATGCTTTCTCATTTGAACGACTGGTCATGTAGCATAGCTTGTTTGGAGCACTTCCTCCAATTTTATATCTATTGCTAACTTCTGTGTTTATTTTGGTACTTGTAAAGCTGTCACCATGTCCCTGATGAGGGCAGTTAACATGTAAGACCAGCCGTGAGAGAGAGGAAGTTTAGTTTCATGTGCACTTACATCTGTATTGGAACAGGTGTCAATGGCATTCAATATAATTCCATTATTAGGTCACTTGTGTTGGGGTCAAACTGCACAATCTTCGAGTGTGAACACAGACAGCTGTTTGGCCATATAGATATCACTAAAGAACAAGAAGTCTGACTGAGGAATTGGTCTGAGCTATTATTTTTTTGTCCAGTGGTGTGACAACCTTCTACAGAAAACAAAGTATTAGGTACTTTTTTATATAACATGTTTAACATTCTTCTGAATAAACCTGCCGTTAAATAAAATCAACATGAAATAGTTTTTCTATGGGCTAAGAATCGTAGCCTGGTCCTACCAGACTCTGAGAGTAGAGAGTCTGTCCACTCTCCATTGACAAGCGTTAACTTCCTTGAAGGCGGGTACTCTGTTGAAGTTTATAACTATTGGATCGGCCCAGAGCCACTCTGGATCTGCCATAACCAATCGCTAACGTTTGGTCGTGACGTATGTCATCTCAAACTAGCGCACAACATCAACGTCATCGTTCTCAGCCACTCCCTCTGTTTGCTGATTGGACCGGTTAAAATTTGACCAGAGAAAACCAGAGAATATACCGCAATCCCAGACGGAGTACTGAAGGAATATGACAATTGAGCGGACGTACGTAGGAGGGCGGAGCCATGCCTATAAGAATCATGTTCTTGCTCTGAAACCTTTTCCACAGACCTCACTTATAGTGCATTGTGACATTTGGAGATAATTTTATTCAAAGCAAAATAAGTGCAAACAACTTTTTATACTCCATATAAATGATTAAAAAAGAGTTCTTCTACTGTTAACATTAGTTAATGCATTAGATGTCATTAACAATTTTTACAGCATTTATTTATCTAATTAACAATCATTTATTAATGTTAATTTATACCCAGTGAGTTACGTCATTGTAATCGCACCCCAGTCTGACACAGCAGCATTAGCTCAACCAAAGGTGTGAGTTTGGGGTCGGGACTATCCTTACATGCAATTATGCTTGCTTCCCAACTGTTTAGTGTGTGAAATATACACTCTAAAAAATGCTGGGTTAAAAATAACCCAAGTTGGGTTGAAAATTGACTAACCCAGCATTTGGGTTGTTTTAACCCAGCGGTTGGGTTAAATGTTTGCTTAAAACAACCCAATTGCTGGGTTAGTCCATTTTCAACCCAACTTGGGTTATTTTTAACCCAGCATTTTTTAGAGTATAGTATGGAAAATTAGTAGTATATGTAAACTCACAGTATTCCTAAACCAGAAGGCAAATACCAAAATAAAAAATGATTTCAAGGCAAGGCAAGGCAAGGCAAGTTTATTTGTATAGCACATTTCATACACAGTGGCAATTCAAAGTGCTTTACACAGAAATTAAGTTAAAATATTCGTAAGTGAATTAAATAAAAATATATATAGTATAACAGTTATAATAGGAATTAAAATAAATAAAAAATAAAGATGAAATCCCTATCTGGGGTGGAAGAAAATGGAGAGTCAGGTTTACTTTAAAAATATTTGTCAGGTAACTGTGCGTTTAGACAGTACCCTTGCAGACAAATCTTCTTGGCCTAACTTGAGGGCGTTCTCTAGATGTTTTACCCGTCAGAGCAGATCTAAACGGGTCTTCCTCGCATTGGAGGGAGTACTCAAAAAAAATATTTGTCAGGTAACTGTGCATTTAAACATTACCCTTACAGACAAATCTTCCTGGACAGGAACACCAGGGCTATCTCGACTTTGTTTGACCGTCAGAGCGGATCTACACGGTCCTTCCTCTCACCACCAAGGCTATACAGATCTATCCTTCAGAGCAGATCTAAACGGATCGTCCTCGCGCCGGAGGGATTTCGATTTATCGCTCCCCTGTCTCTCAACCTCTTCCACCTAGACAGCCTTAACAAAAAAAAATTATAATAATAAAAAACAATTATAAATAAAAAGTAGAATTAAAACTAAAATTAAAAACAGGGTTAAATTGAAACATAATTAAAGTGCAAGCAGTTTCAGACAAATGTTTATCGACTAATGGCAGAGGGATTAGAGTTGGAAGCCTGTAGCCATGAGTAAATGTTTAACTCCAATAAAGTAGTAAACTTGAATTGGAGTAGTTCCTCTTTTGCATTTTGTCTATGTGTGTGTGTGTGTGTGTGTGTGTGTCTGTCTGTGTGCCTGTCTGTGTGTGTCTGTCTGTGTGTGTGAGGGAGGGAGAAAAAGAAAGAGTGAACAGAAAGAAATAAGGTGAATGAATCAGCAAGTATGAAATTATCACCTCAACCTGTTTCATTTGTAGCTACCGAAGTATCATCCTTCTTTTGCCTTTCTTTAAGTGTATAAAACAAAGCTCGTTCGACAATTCTTTGGTGGCTGAAAAACACAAAGCTTTTGGGGTGATTTGAAGATACAGTTCTCACTGTTCTGTCATCATGATATGATGCATGAGCAATCATGAAAGACTGTCATCAACACCCCTGCTGATATTCATTTAAATACAACTGTGAGTGAGGATGGTAAATCGATGCACTGATGAGCTGGAAGCTCTTAACCGATCGACCCCCAGCAGCTCTTTTCACATTTAGCCTCCCTTATTGTTTGAGACAACGTATAATGGCATCATTCATCAAAGTTTGGCTTGTGATAAAACCACCACATCACCACAGCCAGTTCAAATCTGGTTATTATTGTAGCCCTCAAAACTGTGAAGCGGTTAGATTTTGTTTAACTGCAGACTAGAAAAATTATCTTTTTAGGACCAACTTGCCACTAAATACTCCTCAGAAACACTTTACTATAAGGTTCAGTTCATTAACATTGATTAGTTAATACATTAGATATAATGAATAACAATAAATTAATGGTATTTCTTTTGTATACTAATACATTTAGTCATATAAAATAAAATTGTACAAAACCCTAATGCTCAAATATTTAGTTTGAGTAGAATATACTTAAATTATACAAATTAGTTCAATCATATTAACTTTTATGAGTATTTAGAACATTCTTTTTCTTTCGAGTTCACAAAACTGACACATTTTAAGTAATCTGAATTTTTTCATTGTTTTGAGTTTTATGAACTTGTTTCTTTTAATTTAGACATACTTAAATTAGACTGAAACTGGGCTGGGGTTTCTATTTCCCAGCCTGCTTTTCCATGACACTCGAAAGGGAGAGTAAATGCTAGACATGGAGCTAATCCGGATAGAATTTCTAAGCAGTAAACAAACCACATAAGTAGTGTTTAATGTGCAGCTATGCTAATTTAGAAGAGTTTCTGTTATGTTGTTTTTTTTCTTTGGGAGGTTACCATCATGGTGACGAGTGGAGCATGAGCTTGGTTTGAAAACAGATCAATGTTATATATTGCTGTACTCATTCTGCAATTGCAATGCTATGCTAATGCTACCAAAGCATGGCGTAACCAATTAATAAGGTGGCGTTTATTGAATTAGCTAGTTAAAGCTAGTCGAGTTTCCACTTCTAAAATAAGATTACATGATCATTATAAGTTAAATGAATGAATTAGCTTACTCAAATATTTCAAGTTCAGAGCAAATCAAATCGGCAAGTTCTCGTTGAACTATGTTGATAACCAACTATGTTGGCTAACGATGCTTTTGGGAAACACACACCTGGTCGGGATGTTTCAAATAACAGAATAATGTGATGAGAGCCTCAGAGCCACAGTGTAACCGGTTCAGGCAAATCAGCCTACTAATAGCTTACTTATAGTCTTTGAACAACTTATTAAGCTGCGATAGGAGAAAGTAATTTATTATTTTTTCAAAATTACACTATTGAATTGAATTTAACATGACCTTTTGATATATAAAAGGTCATGGTAATATAAGAATATCCTGTAAGTTTCAGAGCTGAAAACCTTGTCCTTGTTATTCAAAGAAAAGCTTTTATAGACACCAGGCCCAGCGAACGATCGATCTCAGAATGTGCCCGGCTATGACATCTGAGTGTAGTGAAGCTCCGCCTCAACAGAAGAAGAACAACGCCTGATTCTGTAGCCCGCCCACCGACTCGTGCCACTAACATAACCCAGTCCTACATGGAGCTAAACCGGATAGAATTTCTAAGCAGTAAACATACCACATTAGCTTCATTCGGATTCCAATATTATTAATATTATGATATTTGAAGAAAAAATACAATCGCGGAAGTTTTGATCATGCAGTCTGCAACGTACTGGATGCACGGTTTGCGCTTATATCCACCGATTGGGCGGGCCAAGTAATAAAAAAATAACATTCCAATCAATCGCGGGTGGATGAGAGATGAATCATTGTGTTTGTTTGATAAAGACGTTTTGCGAGCCCTGTGGGACGAATTATTCCGGTTGTCGTTTCCCCACATGCTTCAAAGCAATCCCTCACGGTGTTCTCGTGGGGAGTCGAAGCTCATTTAAAATGCAAATCATATCCAATCCTAGCCATGGGCGTTTACTTCCAAGTCTTCAGTGTGGTACGCCCATAAAATCCGAGCGTGCAGGAGAGAGCCTCAAAACCAGGGTAGAAAATAGCCTATTACTTATTCATTATGTTTTTTAAATGTAAAAACCACGCAAACGTCATAAGTTGACCTCAGACAACAGTATAAAAAAATTTTAAAAGCCAGTTCATGACCCCTTTAAAATAATTCGACTTCTATGGTACACCACTTTCAGATTTCCATGGAACAGATGGACAGACCTCATGTTTAAAAAATGGATTTTCCATAAAATCCAGCGTGTCAGCCATGCTGTCACAGCAGTTTTGCAGATTCCATGCCTCTCTGTGAGGATTGGGTAGCCTGGATAACAGCCGAACTTAGCCCCGACCACAACATTTGAGGTCAGGAAGTTCAGTCTGGACTTGATCCGTTGTGGAGCAACTATGTTTGAACCAGAGCAGTTCGGACCAATCAAATTGTCAGGGCAGGCTTTAGACGATGATGGACAGATGATCAACAGTAACGTAATCATCCACGTCACCGAAGAGTGCTTGGGTTGAATTTGTTCAAATCCTAAACGGAAAACTTGTTCGTATATGCATTCATCTTTACTATATTTCTCTCAAAAATGATGATCGTGTTGGTAAGTATTCAGTGTATCCTTAAATTCTTTTTTACAACACCGGCAAAGATCGGCAAAGATTTACACTCATCTTCTTCTACTACTTCTTCCAGCTTGCGTGCAGTTGAGTTGACAACTATGTTGATCAATGTGTGCTCGGCAAGACCATTTTGTGCTTGAGCGCCACCAAGTCGTGTTTTACTGTCACTTCAGCAGCTCCAGGCACTGAACAAAAGTGCGGATCTCATTGGTCGGCCAGTTTTTAACACGCTGCGTCAAAATAAAAAAACGAACCAGAGGCGTTTTTTTAAAAATGGCGCTTTTACGTCTGGCGTTTTGCTCGTCGGTGTGCACACGCGCATTGGCGCCCTTTGTTTAGTCATGAGGTGTTAAACGTCGGCGATAAACGCACGAAAATCGTCCCGGTGTGAACAGGCCTTTAGGCAGTGTAACTGTTTAATGATCTACAGCAAAATAAAGCGAGCTTTGGTGAGAACTAAACAAATATTTAATTTAGGGCTGGGCAAATTAACGCATTAACGCGGGCGATTCATTTTTTCAGCTTAACGCATTAAAAATATTTAACACAAATAACGCAGCGTCCATTTTTATATCCATTTTTGCCTAGCATTACATGATCACGCTCCTATTCATGTAAATGCTTCCAAGCGAGACAAGACACAAGAGAACACACTGTATGTTAATGTCCTGTCTGTGTGGCTGCGTCTCATGTCAGCTAATCGAGGGACACTCTGACACACACACACACTCAACGCACAGACAGACTCGCGTCAGTCTTCTGCTCACATCTAGTTCTCTTTTGCTCTTGAACAAACAATAACAACAACAGAGAATTTTGAGTATTCTCATATAAGGAGTCTTAAATTACATTTACATTTACATTTATGCATTTGGCAGACGCTTTTATCCAAAGCGACTTACAGTGCCCTTATTACAGGGACAATCCCCCTGGAGCAACATGGAGTAAAGTGCCTTGCTCAAGGACACACTGGTGGTGACCGCTGGGATTGAACCAGTAACCTTCTGTGTATCAGTTCCATGGTTTAACCCACTGGACCACCATCTCACCATCTCAAATTAGTTAAATAACGTCTTAAATGAACTTAAAGAGTTGTGAGGAAATGAGATGCGCGGGACAGCGCGTCAGATCCGCGTCATGTTTGTCAGCGGCCGTTCTTAAAGTGACAGGAGCACTGATGATGCCTGTCATTAATGTTCATCAAAGAACAACGGGAACAGAGAAAATTGTAAGGATTAGGGTGAAAAACACACAAAAAAACTGTTAATAAGATAATCATTAATAAAAACCAAAGCCACGATATTGTAGGCTATTGCCAGAATTTTTCACACATAATGGCTGATGAGCCCGATAACTTTGATTCATGCATTTAGCAAAACTAGCTGAACACGGTGCAAGCACAGATGTGTGATAGCACAATTCTTGCTTCCTTTGATTGTGTTTCCTTTCCAATGTGACTAAACTGTCCCATTTTCACAATTGCCATTCCTGTCAGTTCCCATACGTGGGGGTTCAGAAAACAATTTCTCCGCTGTAAAACTGTCATGGTGATCTTTATGAGAAATGGCGTTCTCTCAACACCATGCTGAGTTTCTTTATCTGGCTTCAGTCAGACAAGGATGCCATTTCAAAACATGTCTGCAAGCTACATATGCTCAAGATGCGGAAATCTGACACGCATTCCTCAAAATATGCCTAGGCTAAATGTTTTGACATTGAATTGGCCAAACCTAAAATGAATGAGCAAATCAGATTTTCTCCTTATTTAATTAAGGATATAAAAGAAACAGTTTCCTTCATAATACAGCTGAAATATTGTTTTGCATGGTGGAGATTCTCTCTGCAACTAAGAAATATTGAGCATATCTGGAGAGTGTCGACAGTTTCAGATGAACAGAACGTATTTGTTAAAGCCAGATTAAAAGTTTTGAAACTGGAATATGAAGAGAAGCAGTTTTGCTAAGAGGACAAATATCCAAAAAGCTGAAAGGCGTCAAAATATTTTGCAAAGAAGTTGGAAGACCTCAAAACAAAGAAAAAGGGGGAAACAGAGGTCAACAGTTAAAGAAAAAGAAGATGAAAGATGAAGAACTCAGGGTAAGAACTTGGTTTGTTGTCTGAGATGGATGAGAGAAAAGAGGATGTGATGGATAGAGCCAAACTGCAAGCTCGTCTCAGCACAGGCATCGCTGCAGCAGAATAATTGCTTGGCTCTGAGCATAGAAAGTACTGAATCTTTACGTTTTAGATGCCATTCTGCCTGTCTAATGCTAAACAGCTTAAACAACTGCAGCTTTATATGCAAAATCATTTGTTTCTAGCTGTGGTAAATGTTTGGCATTCATATTTTAGATTTTCTTACAATTTTACTGAAATGCATAGGACGTTAGAGATAAATATTGTTTAGACAGCAATGTGAAAGACAGAAAAGAATGCATATTCTTGATACATTTCAAATCTTGATACATATCATATTTAGACATTTTTAGGTGCATTTTGTTTATATTGGGATAGTATAAAAGGAGCCAGGAATCGAGCATTACTTTATATAACAAAACAAAAAAATATAGCAAATCTCAATTGCTTGACATTGCAAAATGTAAACTATATTAACGCATAGCTATGTAAAGTTGGATATAAGTATATCTGACTTTATCTGGAAACAGTACTCATGTAAAGATATTTACTAGGTTAACTATAGTCCACTATACGATATAGTCTGGCTATGAGTGACCCACTTCTAGCCAAAACAACCTTGAATTTGGTAACATGTCGTTTTTGCAAAAATAACTTGCGAGATGATATTGATATGATATTCAATCATGTAAGCAAAGTCAGCAGTGATTACAAGGTGTTTGGTTTCATTTCTTTACCATGTTCTAGATGACTATTCTATTCTTAGGCTATGGTTAGATTTTCACTGACAACCCAAATTTTTCCTTATTTTAGCCATCAGGGCTGTGTTTTGGACAGCTATTAGACGTCTTTAAAACGCAAAATTGATTGCTGGGTTGTTTATCATTGCAAAATGTAATTTAAAAATCAACACAGCTCTCTAAATAAAATTGTATTGGTATATCATTATCCACACACACAATCCACTTTGGTAAAGCATATAAATACTACTGATATACCAATTGCTTGAATGTTTATCGTTGCAACATGTAAATTACACAAACTGGACACTTTATTAGGTACACTCAAGCGGCAACCTCCCGCAGATTCTCTTGAAGCCAATACGGAAGTGACTTAAACTGCAATTCATCGACTGGCCGCTAGGGACAGGCTCCAGAAGAGAGCAGAATCTCATTGAGCCCCATGTTAAAATGCCCAACTTTACAGCAGAAAAAAACATGTTTACAGCCTGGTACAAATTTAGGTTTTGGTCTATATGGCTAATTTTGCCCTTCATGACAACTCTGAGGGGGGTGATTTTTTTTTATAACTCATTCGTTTACATTATATAAAGCCTTAAAGTTCTGCATAATTAAGGGCGTGGCCACTTAGGTGGATAGCCATTTATCTGCTGTCTGTTAGTCATCGCCTCACCTCAGCTACAGCCACGTCCCGCCTTTTTGCCCATTTTCTGTTATCCGGGAGTAACGCGCTGCCAAGATGGCAATGGCCATCTCGTCCATACTTTGCGCTTCAAAACTGCTCATCAGAATCCTATGGTGGATGTCACGGATACTATGTCCATATTTTTTTTTCAACACCTTGCAGGGTTGGACCCCATTTTGACTTTAGAACTGCCTTAAAGGGTTAGTTCACACAAAAATGAAAATAATGTAATTTATTACTCACCCTCAAGCCGTTCCACACCCGTAAGACCTTCGTTCATCTTCAGAACACAAATGAAGATATTTTTGTTGAAATCTGATGGCTCAGTGAGGCCTGTATAGCCAACAATGACATTTCCCCTCTCAAGATCCATTAATGTACTAAAAACATATTTAAATCAGTTCATGTGAGTCCAGTGGTTCAATATTAATATTATAAAGCAACGAGAATATTTTTGGTGCGAAAAAAAAAAAAAAAGATTTATGGCAGATTTCAAAACACTGCTTCATGAAGCTTCGGAGCGTTATGAATCAGCGAGTCGAATCAGCAGTTTGGATTGCCAAAGTCACGTGATTTCAGCATTTTGGCAGTTTGACACACGATCTGAATCCTGATTCGACATGCTGATTTGATACGCTCCAAAGCTTCATGAAACAAAGCATTTTGAAATCGGCCATCACTATACAAGTCGTTATTTCGTTTTTTTTGGCACACCAAAAATATTCTCGTCACTTTATAATATTAATATTGAACCACTGTACTCACATGAACAGATTTAAATATGTTTTTAGTACATTAATGGATCTTGAGAGAGGAAATGTCATTGTTGGCTATGCAGGCCTCACTGAGCCATCAGATTTCAACAAAAATATCTTCATTTGTGTTCTGAAGATTCATGAGGAACGGCATGAGGGTGAGGAATAAATGACATTATTTTAATTTTGAGGGGGGACCTAACCCTTTAATTCTTCGTGGCATATATTCAACAAGGTGCTGGAAACATTCCTCAGAGATTTT
Source organism: Romanogobio albipinnatus (assembly GCA_023566225.1). NCBI lineage: Eukaryota > Metazoa > Chordata > Actinopteri > Cypriniformes > Gobionidae > Romanogobio > Romanogobio albipinnatus. The sequence continues at coordinate 9,566,601 of CM042256.1, read as the reverse complement.
GGTCCATATTGACATGATCGCATCACGATTTGAGCTTTGTGACATGGCGCGTTATCCTGCCTGACGTAGCCATCAGACGATGGGTAGCCTACACTACCATCATAAGTGGATGAGCATGGTCAGCAACAATACTATAAGCTTTAATATAAGTTTAAACAATGCTAAATTGGTACAAAGGGCCACAATGTACCAAGAGAATATCCCCCACACCACTACACCACCAGCAGCAGCCTGAACCTTTGATACAAGGCAGGATGGATCAATGCTTTCATGTCATTTACGCCAAATTCTGACCATCTGAATGTCGCAGCAGAAATCGAGACTCATAAGGCAACATTTTTCCAATCCTTTATTGTTTTGGTGAGCCCGTGCGAATTGTAGCCTCAGTTTTCTGTTCTTAGCTGACAGGAGTGTCACCGGTGTGGTCTTCTGTTTCAAGGTTCGATATGTTGTGTGTTCAGAGAGGCTCTTCCGCAGACCTCGGTTGCAACGAGTGGTTATTTTGAGTTGCTGTTGCCTTTTTTATCAGCTCTGGGCATCAACAAAGCATTTTCGCCCACATATCTGCCACTCATATTTTCTCTTTTTCGGACCTCTGTAAACCCTAGAGATGGTTGTGCGTGATAATCCCATTAGATCAGCAGTTTCTGAAATACTCAGACCAGCCCGTCTGGCACCAACAACCATGCCACGTTCAAAGTCACTTAAATTACCTTTCTTCCCCATTCTGAAGCCCGGTTTGAACTTCAGCAGTTCGTCTTCAGCACGTCCACATGCTTAAATGCATTGAGTTGCTGCCATGTGATTGGCTGATTAGAAATTAACGATAATGAGCAGGTAAACAGGTGTACCTAATAGAGTGGCAGGTGAGTGCATATTATTGCACAACTCTGCTAAATGCGACTATAAGGTTTGAAAATGGTAAGATATTATAAACATTGACATCATGCCCGGACTTGACTTGGGCAACCCTTACTGCTTCTATGCCATATGATTCACTAGCTACATCAAACAGAACTGAAGCGTCACGGTCTTAGTAAAATAATATTAACATAAATTGACAAAATGCAGACCACACAAGATGTTAAAGCGGTTGATACACACACACACACACACACACACACACACACAGTCTTACAGAATAGTCCTCCACTAAGACTCGAGGGCTGGCATCCTCTGCCTTTAGCTTCAATCTGTGAGAACTCACATGATATTCACGCACGCAAACACACACATATAAACTACTCAGGATGGGAGGGGCCTCAGGTCAATGTCCCAGAATGCAACAATAAGCAGCAGTGTTTGTGTAGTACAAGCACAGACTTCAGCTATTGCACAGCAGGCAAAAAGCCTGACTTCTGTGTTGTACTGAGAATACCTACAAGCCCTCAACGTTAAAAGCCTTTCTCCTTTCCCTGAAACCACACATGCAAGATGGCTATGAAAGGATTATTTGTTGTTGTTTTCTATTACTGTATTTCTTTTACAGTGGATTTGCTGGGCATGCTTTAACTCCCATGTTCTGCTTGGGGTCTGAGAGCCACCCGAGGCCACTGTCACTGATATTTATGAGAACTGATTATGAACAAAATTGCGATTTCATTACACGATGTTAATATAAAACACAAAACATGTTAAGCTTCATTAATATTAATTTTGACTATGTCAGAGGAACGCAGTAACAGAATTTTACTCATTGGTAACACTTGGTACAATATAGGTAACATTTAAGAATGCAAAAGCTATGAAATTACACTGAAATTGCATGTATTACTCTTATTTAAGTTCAATTCCTAAATATACTGTACATATGATATACAAATGATCAACGAACAGTCTTATATTTCTAAATTACTCTAGATTAATAAATGACCTAAGACAATTATTTATTCTTAGTACATGATAATTAATGCAATAATAGAGCTTGCACAGACCAGTCAATTGCTAGCACATCTTTGTGTACAATACCGTTCAAAAGTTCGGCGTCAGCAAGTCTTTTGCTGTAATTGTATGAAGGCATCTACGAAACAAATGCTTAGAGTAACAAACCCCCTCCTTTCATTGTCAGCATTAAAACAATGAGAATGATGGTGATTTGAAAGAAGAAAAAAAAGTCTCATGGGGCTTTTTCAAGGGATTCAGTGGGAGTTGGTCTAAAGAAGAGACAAGATTACATGGGGACAATATGTTTGAGTAAAATTGAAAGGGACAGAAAAAGAGAGACATGAGGAAACATGACAAAGTGTAATTATATTCTCTAGGGACTAAACTCTATTTTGCCTTCATAACCTTTGTCCTAACTTTGGTGTGAGGAATTCTTGCAATTTACTGCTCTTTGCAAAAAGAAAATAGTTTGTTCTTCAGGATGTCGCTGTTGATCAGATGTTGACCTCATCAAACGCGGTCAGCTGGTGGTAGACAATTGACCCCTTGACATTAAATATTTGTAGGATAATATGCATTGACCTTCATAGCTGTCCCACTGGGGAGGTCCACTAGTTTTTCCTAGCATGTGGAAAGTGTTATTAACTTGTGAGGACACTTTGAGAAAGGTTAAGATCACTTCTTGCTCTAAATGATTGGCTGGTTTGATGCATTGCCATACATACTGCGCTTTTGGAAATACTGTATTTAAAAGTCTAATTTTAATTAGATTTCCCTAAACACATTTTACCCCTCAATAAATCAAATGTAGCCTACTTAGAAAAAATATTTTTAAATCAGTTACACTCACATACTAAATATAACGTTTGGATGAACCAGGAACAGGCTGAATAATCAAACAAACTTTAATCTAAACTTCTCAGGAACATGCAGACAGGCTACGGAGGAAACACAACCTTACATAACAGTGACTAGACAAAGACTGAGTGAACAAGAGGAACTCAGGCCATGTACACATGAATACGCAATATCTTTTTCTCACCGTTTCGCCCTTCTGTCCTGAGACGGCGTTTTAAGTCAATGAAAATTTAGCTTTTTGAAAACACGGTCTTTGCGTCGTACTGTGGACTGTCAAGACAGAGGTGTTTGAAAACTATGACATGTTTAGTCATATGACACATATTGTACTACCAATAGATATGTATGTTTATACCGCCATTGTGCCAGAGTTATGTGCTATCAGTGGTGTAAAGTAACAAATTAGAAATACTCTTGTTACTGTAATTGAGTAGTTTTTCTCAGGAATTGCACTTTATTAAGTAGTTTAAAATGGGCTACAACAGCAGAAGACCCCACCAGGTACCACTCATCTCCACTACAAATAGGAAAAAGAGTCTACAATTTGCACAAGCTCACCAAAATTGGACAGTTGAAGACTGGAAAAATGTTGCCTGGTCTGATGAGTCTCGATTTCTGTTGAGACATTCAGATGGTAGAGTCAGAATTTGGCGAAAACAGAATGAGAACATGGATCCATCATGCCTTGTTACCACTGTGCAGGCTGGTGGTGGTGGTGTAATGGTGTGGGGGATGTTTTCTTGGCACACTTTAGGCCCCTTAGTGCCAATTGGGCATTGTTTAAATGCCACGGCCTACCTGAGCATTGTTTCTGACCATGTCCATCCCTTTAGGACCACCATGTACCCATCCTCTGATGGCTACTTCCAGCGGGATAATGCACCATGTCACAAAGCTCGGTCTCTTTAATACTTATATACATTATAAATGTGTCAAAGTATAATTGTTTTAAAATTATGAGAGTTAGAGTATTAGCAGGTACCTTCTCGAGCCATAGCATATAACATTAAAAAAATGGGCAAGCTGTTCAGTTAAAATGGCCAATATAAAGACAACAACACAGGTAATTTCGGCAGAAATAATTTTATTTTTAACAGTAAAGTGACACTATTGTCTTTAATGTGCCACAACACCACACATGTATTTCATTAAACAGAAAGTTGAACAAAGGTTTCATTCAAAATTAATTTCTCATGTTGTATAGGTTTGTGTTTCTGTGCACTTGTGTCTTTTGTGTGCATGTATGCTTGTCGAATATTTGTCAAACATTTTGTTTAAGAATAGAAAATCTTTGTAAAAAAATTCTGTGTAAAAGTGTGTGTGTGTGTGTGTGTGTGTGTGTGTGTGTATGCAGCCCATTTTAGCTGAAAACTGTGGCCCATTTTAGCATAACCAGCCTTTATTTTTTTTTAACCTACAATGACCCTTTTCACAAAAATCAAAGTTTCTTTTTTAAATAAATTTTTTTTTATTTGAAAGAGCATGTCAAAACATTGTTCATAAACCTTTGCTTTGTTGGTAAGCTACGTATAATTGCTTTAGTACTCTTATTAATGATGGATGAAATGTACCATGTCAGGCTCACTTAACTTACTATTTCTCTGACAAGCTTCATGTAACACTCTTCCCTGCCCACCTTAAAAAACTTAGACCAATCAAAACTATTGTTATATGGCAACACCAACAAGTATCGAAGCAACAATGCTGCTAAAGATCAGTTAATGTGATTGGCTGTAAAGATTTTAAGAGATATGATGCTACAACCTTATTTGGCCCATTTTACTTGATAGCCCATTTTAGCTGACTTCACCCTAGTCACAATTCTGACTCGCAATTGTGACTTTATATCACTCAATTGTGACTTTATATCACTCAATTCAGCTAGGATCATCAACCATTACTCCGTCCAGGACAGCCAGGAACCTTGGAGTTGTGATTGATGATCAGCTAAAATTCACTGACCACATTACTGCAACAACCCGGTCCTGCAGATTTGCATTATATAACATCAGGAAGATTAGACCCTTCCTATCGGAGCAGGCCACACAACTCTTGGTCCAAGCTCTTGTTCTCTCCAGACTGGACTACTGTAATGCTCTTCTAGTGGGCCTTCCGGCATGCACTATCAAACCCTTGCAGCTGATCCAGAATGCAGCGGCGAGGGTGATCTTTAACGAGCCGAAGAGAACGCACGTCACGCCTCTCTTCATCAGTCTCCACTGGCTGCCAATAGCCGCTCGCATCAAATTCAAGACACTGGTACTCGCCTACAAAGCAACCACTGGCTCTACACCAATATACCTAAACTCGCTTGTTCAGACTTACACACCCTCCAGGAGCTTACGTTCTGCCAGTGAACGACGCCTTGTGGTGCCATACCAAAGAGGCATGAAATCAATCTCACGGACCTTTTCCTGGACTGCCCCCACCTGGTGGAATGACCTGCCTATCTCAATTCAAGCAGCCGAATCTGTAGCCATTTTCAAAAAACAGCTAAAGACACGTCTTTTCCAGCAGCACCTGACCAATCAAGAATAGCACTTAACATTCTATTCATTCTTGTCTGTCTAATTTATTTATAAAAAAAAAAAAAAAAATTCTCAATTGTAAGTCGCTTTGGATAAAAGCGTCTGCTAAATGACTAAATGTAAATGTCAATTGTGACTTTATATTACTCAATTGTGACTTTATATCACTCAATTGTGACTTTATATCACTCAATTGCACATATCACTCAATTGTGACTTTATAACACTCAATTGCGACTTTATAACACTCAATTGTGACTTTATATCACTCAATTGTGACTTTATAACACTCAATTGTGACTTTATAACACTCAATTGTGACTTTATAACACTCAATTGTGACTTTATATTACTCAATTGTGACTTTATAACACTCAATTGTGACTTTATATCACTCAATTGTGACTTTATATTACTCAATTGTGACTTTATAACACTCAATTGTGACTTTATATCACTCAATTGTGACTTTATATCACTCAATTGTGACTTTATATCACTCAATTGTGACTTTATAACACTCAATTGTGACTTTATATCACTCAATTGTGACTTTATAACACTCAATTGTGACTTTATATCACTCAATTGTGACTTTATAACACTCAATTGTGACTTTATAACACTCAATTGTGACTTTATATCACTCAGTTGTGACTATATCACTCAATTGTGACTTTATATTACTCAATTGTGACTTTATAACACTCAATTGTGACTTTATATCACTCAATTGTGACTTTATAACACTCAATTGTGACTTTATATCACTCAATTGTGACTTTATATCACTCAATTGTGACTTTATAACACTCAATTGTGACTTTATAACACTAAATTGTGACTTTATAACACTCAATTGTGACTTTATATTACTCAATTGTGACTTTATAACACTCAATTGTGACTTTATATCACTCAATTGTGACTTTATATCACTCAATTGTGACTTTATAACACTCAATTGTGACTTTATATCACTCAATTGTGACTTTATAACACTCAATTGTGACTTTATAACACTCAATTGTGACTTTATAACACTCAATTGTGACTTTATATCACTCAATTGTGACTTTATAACAAGTCAAGTCAAGTCAAGTCAACTTTATTTATATAGCGCTTTTAACAATGTAGATTGTTTCAAAGCAGCTTTACAGTGTTAAACAGCAAAATAATGCAGCCTAATTTTATTCAGCTGTATAGCCATTTGATGTCATCAGTTCATTTCAATTTCCATACGGTGACAGTGTGGGCTTTAGATCAATAATTAGATCAGTAATTTAGTTTACATGGTTAAATTAGTTTATTAATTAGATTTATTTCGATGTTTAGTTGAAAAATATAGTGTCCCCAACTGAGCACGCCAAGCCAGAGGCAACAGTGGCAAGGAAACCAAAACCCCATTAGGTGACCTAATGGAGAAAAATAAACCTTGGGAGAAACCAGGCTCAGTCGGGGTGCCAGTTCTCCTCTGGCCAATTTACAAACAACGTATTATTATTATTATTCTGGCTGCTTTACAGGTCACGAGGTCATAATAGATCGGAATATTCAAAGGACCGGAGGCAACACGCTGGAGACGGGTTTATTGAGGATGATGTTGATTAAATAATTATTAAAGTGCAATATTCGAATGATCGGAGGCAACACGCTGGAGACGGGTTTATTGCGGATGACATATCGATTTAAGTATTATTTAATGATAATATTCAAACAATCGGAGTCATCACACTGGTGACGGGTTTATTTAGATGCCGTGTCGATGAGGCAGTTGCAGGGGGAGGATAATTGACACGGTCTCTGCAGACACTTCGGGGTCCTGTGTTGGTCTTCTCTGGTCCACCATCTGATTAGGATACGGCCCAGATCTGGCTGACTGCAGTAAACCTCGGGATAAAACAGAGAGAATATCATTAGCGTAGATGCCATTCTTCTGATGATGTAACGAGTACATCAGGTGTTATGGGAAGTGTTCCCGGTTCCGGCTGACCTAGTTAATGCAGCCTAACAATCAATTAATTGATAAAGTGTTTTATGTGTATGCCACAGTAAAGAGATGTGTTTTTAGTCTAGATTTAAACTGACAGAGTGTGTCTGCTTCCCGAACAGTGCTAGGAAGACTGTTCCAGAGTTTAGGAGCTAAATAGGAAAAGGATCGACCGCCTGCAGTTGATTTGGATATTCTCGGTATTAACAACTGGCCAGAATTTAGAGATCGCAGTAGACGTGATGGAGTATAATATGTTAAGAGCTCGCTCAAGTATTGGGGAGCTAAACCATTTAGTGCTTTGTAAGTAATAAGCAAGATTTTAAAATGTATGCGATGTTTAATAGGTAGCCAGTGCAATGTTGACAGAACTGGGCTAATATGGTCATACTTCCTGGTTCTAGTAAGTACTCGAGCTGCTGCGTTTTGGACCAGCTGGAGTTTATTTATTAAGCGAGCAGGGCAACCACCCAATAGAGCATTACAATAATCTAGCCTTGAGGTCATGAACGCATGAACTAACTGTTCAGCATTTTGCATTGAGAGCATGTGCCGTAATTTTGATATATTTTTAAGATGGTAGAAAGCAGTTTTACAGATGCTAGAAACGTGGCTTTCAAACGAAAGATTGGTATCAAAGAGCACACCCAGGTTCCTCACTGACGACGAAGACTTGACAGAGCAGCCATCAAGTGTTAGACAGTATTCTAGGTTACTACTTGTGGAGCTTTTTTGTCCAATAATTAAAAATTCAGTTTTTTCTGAATTGAGTTGCAGGAAATTACCAGTCATCCAATGTTTTATGGCGGCTATGCATTCCGTTAATCTTGTGAATTGGTAAATTTCTTCAGGGCGTGAAGAAATATAGAGCTGAGTATCGTCAGCATAACAATGAAAACTAATGCCATGCTTCCTAATAATATCTCCCAGTGGTAGCATGTACAGGGTGAAGAGTAGCGGTCCTAGCACTGAGCCTTGTGGTACTCCATACTGAACTTGCGATCGGTGTGACATCTCTTCATTTACTGCTACAAACTGATAACGGTCGCATAGGTATGATTTAAACCATGATAAAGCAATTCCACTAATACCTACATAATTTTCGAGTCTATTCAAAAGAATGTTGTGGTCGATGGTATCAAATGCAGCGCTAAGATCGAGTAACACTAATAGAGAGATACAGCCACGATCGGATGATAAGAGTAAATCATTTGTAACTCTGATGAGAGCAGTCTCAGTACTATGATACGGTCTAAATCCTGACTGGAAATCCTCACAGATACCATTTCTTTCTAAAAAGGAACATAATTGTGAAGACACTGCCTTTTCAAGTATTTTTGACAGAAAGGGTAGATTTGAGATTGGTCTATAATTGACTAATTCTGTAGGATCAAGTTGCGGTTTTTTAATAAGTGGTTTAATAATAGCCAACTTAAAAGTTTTCGGTACATATCCTAATGACAAAGATGAATTAATGATATTAAGAAGAGGATCTATGACCTCTGGTAGCATCTCTTTTAATAGCCTAGTCGGTACAGGGTCAAGCATACATGTTGTTGATTTTGATGATTTAACGAGTTTAGCCAATTCTTCTTCTCCTATAGCAGTGAATGATTGTAATTTTTCCTCAGTGACACTACAATGCTCTGTCTGATGTGATACTGTAGTAGACGGCTGCATGGTTAAAATTTTCTTCCTAATATTATCAATTTTACATGTGAAGAAGTTCATAAAGTCATTACTGCTGTGCTGTTTACAATCATCAGAAGTTGAAGCTTTATTTTTGGTTAATTTAGCCACTGTATCGAATAAATACCTTGGGTTGTGTTTGTTTTCTTCCAAGAGAGTTGAGAAATAAGCGGATCTAGCAGTTTTTACGGCCTTTCTGTATGCGATCATGTGCTCTTTCCACGAATTTCGAAAGACCTCTAGTTTTGTTTTCTTCCAGCTGCGCTCCATTTTTCTGGCTGCTGTTTTAAGGGCCCGGGTGTGCTCGTTGTACCACGGCGTTGGACTATTTTCTTTAATCTTCTTTAAGCGCAGAGGAGCAACTGTGTCTAAAGTACTGGAAAAGAGAGAGTCAATAGTTTCTGTTGCAACATCGAGTTCTTCTATGCTGTCTGGGTTGCTGAGGAGATGATACTGATGAGGAAGAGTATTTAAAAAGCAATCTTTAGTAGCGGCAGTGATTGTCCTGCCATTTTTGAAACGAGGGGGCGGCTTTGCAACTTTAGCTAAATTAAGTATACAAGATACTAAGTAATGATCTGAGATGTCATCGCTCTGCTGCAGAATTTCAACGGTATCAACATTAATTCCATGTGACAATATTAGGTCTAAAGTATGATTATGGCGATGAGTGGGTCCTGACACGTGTTGCCTAACTCCAATAGAGTTTAGTGTATCTTTAAATGCTAATCCTAATACGTCTTTTTCGTTGTCTACATGGATATTAAAATCACCAACAATTAGTACTTTATCTACGGCCAGTACTAATTCTGATAGAAAGTCAGCAAATTCTTTGATAAAGTCTGTATTATGCCCTGGTGGCCTGTATACAGTAGCTAACACCAATGTTGAACGGGTTTTGTCATGTACACTACATAGCGTTACATAAAGCACCAAAACTTCGAAGGAATTATATTTGAAACTAGACTTCTGAGTAATACTGAAGATATTATTATAAATTACAGCAACCCCTCCCCCTTTACCTTTCAGACGCGGCTCATGTTTATAACAATAATCTTGGGGGGTGGACTCATTTAAGGTAATGTAGTCGTCAGGTTTTAGCCAGGTTTCTGTCAAACACAGCACATCAAGATTATTATCTTTAATAATATCATTAACAATAAGCGCTTTTGGGGAAAGGGATCTAATATTCAGCAACCCAAGCTTTATCAATTGTTCATCTGTATTATTTCTTTTGTTTATTTGTTGGACATCAATTAAATTTTTACTGTTGAATGGTTTTGATGTTTTTTTGTATTTACTAATTCGGGGAACAGACACAGTCTCTATATGATAATATCTCGGTGAAAGAGTCTCTATGTGCTGGGATTTATCTGACTCCGGTGACGTGAGACAGCTAGCAGACGGTCGGTTTAGCCAGTTTGTCTGCTTCCTGACCTGGGCCCTAGTGAGTCAAGGTTTAGCTCTAAGACTATGTGCCAAATTACTAGAGAGAAGAGCGGCACCACCCCAGGAGGGATGGATGCCATCCTTCTTCAACAGGTCAGGTCTGCCCCAAAAACTTTTCCAATTGTCTATGAACCCTATGTTATTTTGCAGACACCACTTAGACAACCAGCCATTGAGTGATGACAGCCTGCTAACTATCTCATCACTCCTTCTAACGGGGAGCGGACCAGAACAATAAACAGCCTCTGACATCGTACTAGCGAGTTCACACACCTCTTTAATGTTAATTTTGGTGATCTCCGACTGGCGAAGTCGAACATCATTAGTGCCGACGTGAATAATAATCTTAGAGAATTTACGATTAGCTTTAGCCAGCACTTTTAAATTTGCTTTGATGTCAGGCGCTCTGGCTCCCGGTAAACAAGTGACTATGGTGGCTGGTATCTTCACATTCCGTGTAATAGAATCGCCAATGACTAGGGCACTTTCAACAGGATACTCAGTGGGTGCTTCACTGAGAGGGGAGAACCTGTTTGATGTTCTAACCGGACCGGAAAAGCGGTTTTTTGGTCTGCGACTATGCTGCCTCACTGTCACCCAGTTGCCCTGCTGCGAGGGCCCTGCAGCCGGAACCGAAGAATGTACAGAGTTCACTAAGCTATTCACATCCAAATCAGTGTCTAAAGCTGTTACATCCTCACTACTCTCAGATAAAGTATGGATGCGTGTTTCTAATTCTGAAATCTTCTCCGTCAGCCTAACTATCTCCTTACATTTATCACATGTGAAGCCCTGTTCGCCAGCGGAGAAGCCTATACTAAACATGCAGCATGAAGTGCAAGTGATAATGACAGGAGAAGACATGACTTACCGTATTTGTTGATTAATCCAATTTACCACTTACCACAATCGTATGCTGGACACTATTTACTAATCCAACTAATGAACTCAGAGAGCAGGAGACCCGGGTGCAGAGATGACAAGCTAACAGGCTAGCGAAATGCTAACGTGTGATGGTGATTTAGATTAAAAGCTAGCGATGTCAAATTTAACGTGATAGGCAATTTTTAAACAATTTATGGTGATGAGTAAGTTATATTTAGCAGTAGAATAAAGAGGAAATATCAAGATAAAGATTCAAACGTGAGCAAGGCTGTACAGAGCTACAAACAGGCACACAGGAGGCACACAGGAGGCCCAATTAACACTCAATTGTGACTTTATAACACTCAATTGTGACTTTATATCACTCAATTGTGACTTTATATTACTCAATTGTGACTTTATATCACTCAATTGTGACTTTATAACACTCAATTGTGACTTTATAACACTCAATTGTGTCTTTATATCACTCAATTGTGACTTTATATCACTCAATTGTGACTTTATATCACTCAGTTGTGACTATATCACTCAATTGTGACTTTATATTACTCAATTGTGACTTTATAACACTCAATTGTGACTTTATATCACTCAATTGTGACTTTATATCACTCAATTGTGACTTTATATCACTCAATTGTGACTTTATAACACTCAATTGTGACTTTATATCACTCAATTGTGACTATAACACTCAATTGTGACTTTATATCACTCAATTGTGACTTTATATCACTCAATTGTGACTTTATAACACTCAATTGTGACTTTATAACACTCAATTGCGACTTTATATCACTCAATTGTGACTTTATAACACTCAATTGTGACTTTATAACACTCAATTGTGACTTTATAACACTCAATTGTGACTTTATAACACTCAATTGTGACTTTATATCACTCAATTGTGACTTTATATTACTCAATTGTGACTTTATAACACTCAATTGTGACTTTATATTACTCAATTGTGACTTTATATCACTCAATTGTGACTTTATAACACTCAATTGTGACTTTATAACACTCAATTGTGACTTTATAACACTCAATTGTGACTTTATAACACTCAATTGTGACTTTATAACACTCAATTGTGACTTTATAACACTCAATTGTGACTTTATATCACTCAATTGTGACTTTATATCACTCAATTGTGACTTTATATCACTCAATTGTGACTTTATATTACTCAATTGTGACTTTATAACACTCAATTGTGACTTTATAACACTCAATTGTGACTTTATATCACTCAATTGTGACTTTATATTACTCAATTGTGACTTTATAACACTCAATTGTGACTTTATATCACTCAATTGTGACTTTATATCACTCAATTGTGACTTTATAACACTCAATTGTGACTTTATAACACTCAATTGTGACTTTATAACACTCAATTGTGACTTTATAACACTCAATTGTGACTTTATAACACTCAATTGTGACTTTATAACACTCAATTGTGACTTTATATCACTCAATTGTGACTTTATATTACTCAATTGTGACTTTATAACACTCAATTGTGACTTTATATTACTCAATTGTGACTTTATATCACTCAATTGTGACTTTATAACACTCAATTGTGACTTTATAACACTCAATTGTGACTTTATAACACTCAATTGTGACTTTATAACACTCAATTGTGACTTTATAACACTCAATTGTGACTTTATATCACTCAATTGTGACTTTATAACACTCAATTGTGACTTTATAACACTCAATTGGGACTTTATAACACTCAATTGTGACTTTATATTACTCAATTGTGACTTTATAACACTCAATTGTGACTTTATATTACTCAATTGTGACTTTATAACACTCAATTGTGACTTTATATCACTCAATTGTGACTTTATATCACTCAATTGTGACTTTATAACACTCAATTGTGACTTTATATCACTCAATTGTGACTTTATATCACTCAATTGTGACTTTATATCACTCAATTGTGACTATAACACTCAATTGTGACTTTATATCACTCAATTGTGACTTTATAACACTCAATTGCGACTTTATATCACTCAATTGTGACTTTATATCACTCAATTGTGACTTTATATCACTCAATTGTGACTTTATATCACTCAATTGTGACTTTATAACACTCAATTGTGACTTTATATCACTCAATTGTGACTTTATATCACTCAATTGTGACTTTATATCACTCAATTGTGACTATAACACTCAATTGTGACTTTATATCACTCAATTGTGACTTTATAACACTCAATTGTGACTTTATATCACTCAGTTGTGACTATATCACTCAATTGTGACTTTATAACACTCAATTGTGACTATATCACTCAATTGCGACTTTATATCACTCAATTGTGACTTTATAACACTCAATTGTGACTTTATATCACTCAATTGTGACTTTATATCACTCAATTGTGACTTTATAACACTCAATTGTGACTTTATATCACTCAATTGTGACTTTATAACACTCAATTGCGACTTTATATCACTCAATTGTGACTTTATATTACTCAATTGCGACTTTATATCACTCAATTGTGACTTTATATCACTCAATTGTGACTTTATAACACTCAATTGTGACTTTATAACACTCAATTGTGACTTTATATCACTCAATTGTGACTTTATATCACTCAATTGTGACTTTATAACACTCAATTGTGACTTTATATCACTCAATTGCGACTTTATATCACTCAATTGTGACTTTATATCACTCAATTGTGACTTTATATCACTCAATTGTGACTTTATATCACTCAATTGTGACTTTATATCACTCAATTGTGACTTTATAACACTCAATTGTGACTTTATATCACTCAATTGTGACTTTATATCACTCAATTGTGACTTTATAACACTCAATTGCGACTTTATATCACTCAATTGTGACTTTATATTACTCAATTGCGACTTTATATCACTCAATTGTGACTTTTTTATCACTCAATTGTGACTTTATATCACTCAATTGTGACTTTATATCACTCAGTTGTGACTTTATAACACTCAATTGTGACTTTATATCACTCAATTGCGTCTTTATAACACTCAATTGTGACTTTATATCACTCAGTTGTGACTTTATAACACTCAATTGTGACTTTATAACACTCAATTGTGACTTTATATTACTCAATTGTGACTTTATATCACTCAATTGTGACTTTTTTATCACTCAATTGTGACTTTATATCACTCAATTGTGACTTTATATCACTCAATTGTGACTTTATAACACTCAATTGTGACTTTATATCACTCAGTTGTGACTTTATAACACTCAATTGTGACTTTATATCACTCAATTGTGACTTTATATCACTCAGTTGTGACTATATCACTCAATTGTGACTTTTTAACACTCAATTGTGACTATATCACTCAATTGTGACTTTATGTCACTCAATTGTGACTTTATGTCACTTAATTGTGACTTTATGTCACTCAGTTGTGACTTTTTATCACTCAGTTGTGACTTTTTATCACTCAATTGTGACTTTATATCACTTAATTGCAACTTTATATCACTCAATTGCGACTTTATAACACTCAATTGCAATTGTGAGATAAAAAGTCACAATTATCTTTTAAAATGTTTTATTCTGTGGCGGAAAACATGCTTCCATAATTATGATATAAAACAAGAGGGGGAAAAAACAGTCTTCATTCTACAGTATACTGAACAAAACCAAAGGAATGATTAACCTGACTGTTGTGTTGTGTTGTCCACTGTGTTGTCAATTTTTGGCTGTCACTGTATATCTACATCATTACATTTGAATCAAAAACACCTTTGCGTGATTAAGTGAATTATTTTACTGTCTCCCTGCATGTGTGAGAAAGAGAAAGAATGTTGTTTTCTCAGCGTATACTTTGCCTGTAGCACATATTCACATGATATGAGAAAAGCTTGATCTTAGATCATAAGACCCAATAGTCCCTTTATTAGTCTCTCTACCTACTTTTTTTTTTTTTTTTGCTAAATTACAGCACAAAAAGAGAAAACACCAGGGTATTTGTGTGTAGATAAATGTGTTTTGTACTCATTGCATGTGTACTGCCTGCTTCCAAGTTGTTTTACTTGTACTTAAGGCAGTTGATTTTATTCACTGAACCAGGATGTCTATGACAACCTGCTGAAAACTGGACAAACATTTCTTACCTGCCAACACATCGTATTGTGGCTGGATTAGTGTTGAAAAAAAAAGGTTAATAATGTTTACAGAGCAATTATGGATTAATAGTATCAAGCAGCCGTAAAGTATACTGTGAAAACAAGTCAAAATGAAGTCTGACACATAATGGCTCATTCCAGTCACTTACTTGCCCTCCAGTAATAAAGTATGAATAAAAAGTATGTAAGCCTAATGAAAGATATGTGAATAATGACATGAATTTGTGAGTACAAATAAGAAAACCACAGTTTCTGTCAAAACACCACAATTAGGCTACAGTTATTGTTCATCTGTTTTTATCTGTTAACATACAGTAATCTGTTGTTTTAGAACAACACTAAGAAAAAAGTAACAAAATATCTCATGGGACATAGTGCCATGGTAATATCTAAAAAAAACTTGTACACAACTCTTTCCCTGCCAAACATGGTATTTTCTGTGTTTTCACTGTTATACTGTAGGGGGCGCTATGACACATCTTCTGAAATAGTACAGAATCTCTGGATCAAAACACATGCGAAAAAGAAGCAGAAACAATTGATATCATACGGTATGTAATAGGGCTGGACGATTAATCGAAATCGAAATTTAGAACCTCTAACCAACGTAATTTTCCCATGTCGTTATTTCGGTTTTAGTCACGTGACTCCACCCCGTCAGTCACATCAAGTGCAGTTTGCATGCACACGGAAAGATGCAGGAGCGGTTATCTGTGTTTATAGATGCTCAGAATTACTTGTTAATTAATTGCATGTTTTACACAGTTTATACACGCAAGTTAATCGATGTTCTTATATGCGCTGATACACACACACAGAGACGGCGCGCGCAAGCCCTTAAGCCAGATCACTTTCACTTGCGTCCTCATTAAGTTTGTCAATTAAATTGTGCACTATTCAAGAACGTTATGGAAAACTTCTCCGTTCAAGGCTCATGAGCTTTTTTCTATGAGACAGAGAGCCGAGCCGTGTCATGTCTCTGACAACGCACGCGCGCCCTGAAGCAAGACAGATCACGTTCACTTGCGTCCTCACACAGCTTTTTCATTTGTAAGCCTGCCAGTTTGAACATTGAAGTGATTTTAGTCCATCAGATGTGCATTATGTTGAACTAATGCCTGATATATTGTGACACACGAACACTCACAGACAGTAGCTCACACATCGCCTGAGGATCGCACGCAGAGAGGAGCGCAGAAACTCATTGTCAACGCCGTCCTGTGATTTATCACTAAAGTAGCTTAGAAACTCAACCGTTATAGCATAGATTTTAATTTCTTTTGAAGTACAAACCACAGCTTCATAATAAATAGAGACGTATGACTAATTCACACACACAATCACTCTCTTGTTAATGCATTCAAATCAATGAAATGTAGGCCTACTGTGTTAATTTATCTGTATCTGATGTACAACAAGCAGAAATCTGCCCCATAGACAATAACTGCTGAAAAGTGAGCAGTTTCCTTCAAGTATTTTAAAATCACAAAGAAATGCACTTTCATTAGAAAATAATATCCCACCTTTAATAGTAGAAAATATTTACAGTACAAACCTTATCAGTGAACTATGAGGGAAAAAAAAGGAAAGCAAAAAATAATAATCAAAAAGCTAAATATTCGTTCATTAATCGTAATCGAGGTAAAATGTTCAATTAATCGAGATTTTTCTAATCATGTAATCGAATAATGAGTCCGTCTGCAAACAGTATCGTCTGCAAACTTAAAGGAACATGTCACTATTTTTGAAAATCGGCTCATTTTCCAACTCCCGTTAAACAGTTGAGTTTTACCATTTTCGAATCCATTCAGCCGATCTCTGGGTCTGGCTGTAGCACTTTTAGCATAGCTTAGCATAGATCATTGAATCTGATTAGACCGTTAGCATCTCGCTCAAAAGTGACCAAAGAGTTTCGATATTTTCAAGGTTGTCACACTGGATATCTTGACGGAAGTTAGCCTATTTTCAAGAGCTGCGTAATATCATTGCGCCGCTGCACTCATGGTACGACAGCAAAGTTCCTTGATAATTACGCAAGAATGGGAGTATAGTTCCTATCCATATCGATCTAGAAAATCGCAACTTTTCATTTTCCGTCAGTCTTATTAGTACACGATGTAACTACAGAAGAGTCAAGTTTTAAATAGGAAAAATATTGAAACTCTTTGGTCATTTTTGAGCGAGATGCTAACGGTCTAATCAGATTCAATGATCTACGCTAAGCTATGCTAAAAGTGCTACCGCCAGACCCGGAGATCGGCTGAATGGATTTGAAAACGGTAAAACTCAACTGTTTAACTCTAGGGGAGTTGGAAAATTAGCCTATTTTTTTTTTTTTAATTGTGTGTTCCTTTAACAATATGGTTACTCGGTGGTCTGGTGGAGCAATCATATGTCAGCAGTGTGTACAGCAGCGGGCTCAGGAGCGAGCCGGTGTTGAGAACAATGCTGGAAGAAATGATGTCATGGATTTTTACAGACTGTCTTCTATTGGTTAAAAAGTCCAATACCCAGTTGCACAGTGAATAACTCAGTCTAAGAGTCTGGAGTTTATGTATCAGTGTCTGCGGAATGACTATTAAAAGCAGAACTAAAATCCATACAAAGCAGTCTTACATATGTGTCTTTGCTGTCATGGTGGGAAAGGGCCAGATGTACGACTGATGACACAGATTCTGCAGTGGACCTGTTCTTTTTGTATGCGTACTGATTCTGGTCAATGCTTGTATACATTTTCTCACTGATTTGAGTCATGACCAGCCGCTCAAATCACTTCATCACTATCAGGGTGAATGTTACCGGCGAAAGTCATTCAAGCATGACACTGTAGTTGTCTTAGGCACAGGAATGATGGTAGCAGATTTGCAGCATGACTACAGCTGCTTTAGAGAGTGAGATGTTAAAAATGTCGGTCAGAATAATATTTCTCAGAATGACGAGTCTGGCCTGGTGCAGGGATAACAATCTCTGCATAAATGTGGAAAAAATGATTGTGGACTTCAGAAAGACCAACAGGAACCACCCACCTCCGGAGGGGCTGAGGTGGAAGTTGTGGAAGCTTCAAATACCTGGGGGTACATATCAGCGACAACCTCACTTGGAAAACTAACTGCAGCAGCCTGGTAAAAAGGCTCACAAGAGGCTGTATTTTCTGAGGAGGCTTAAACGGGCTGGTTTGGGAACTACAGTCCATGCATCATTTTATAGGTGTGTGGTGGGGAGCATTCTCACCTCGTGTGGTACAGTGTGGCATGGGAACTGCTCTGTCACAGATAGGAAGGCCCTGCAATGGCAGAAAAAATTATTGGATGCAGTCTCCCGGCAATCAGTGACATATCAACAGATGCAGGACTATGGCTGCCAGCATTATGGAAGACTTCTCCCACCGTGCCAATAGACCCTCTCCCTTCAGGCAGGAGGCTGCGCAGCATCAGAACTAGAACAACCAGGTTAAAGAACAGCTTCTTTCCAGACGCTGTTAGACTTATCAACTTTGCCACACTCCAGAACTGACAAACTGAACTTTTCGTGTCTTAAAGTTACGTTACATTCTGCTGCTAATTTTTTAGGTTTTTACTGTGTTTATATGTGTGTATGATTGGCTATTTGTATTTATTTATAATGAGTATTTGAGTTATTTATTTGTGAGTGGTTTTTAACCACGGACCTCAGTACCTAATTTCGTTCCAGCTCATGTACCATGTTTTTGGAATGACAATAAAAATCCTTAATCCTTAAAGGGGTACTTCAGCACTGGGAAGATGAATGTGTATTTAAATTGGGTCATTCATGTAGTAGAAATGTGAAATTATTTTTGAATTTTGAATTTCTAGACTGAGAAAAGACAGAAAATGTATCTCATGTGGATGAAAAACAACAACTCCCAGAATGCACTTGCATCGCTGCCCTACAAGGCCACTCCCTACACCGCCCCCACCGTCGTTTTGATCTTCATATCAATACAATTATTTTGTTCAGTTAGAGAAAAAACACTACAATTAAAAACTGAAAGTGTATTTTAAAAAAAAGTGTGAGTGAGCCGAACGAAATTCACGGGACAAACGCAACAGGAGTCAGATTTCATTCATCACGAGAGAGAAGAGCTGAGCAGAGTGAGGAAAGCGCGGCAGACATTCACGACGTGTGTCCAGTCTGCCACGTTTTCAGATCATGCATATGGAAGCTAAACTTTCATAGGAATTCATTGAAAAGTTGAAACACTCACTTTGCTCCGCACCGCTCCGTTATTAATGCCTGATCCGAGCGCATTTACATTCTGTGAGTGAGATCTCTCCCCTGTGGGCGGGTTGATAACATGCGGAACAGCTCCCTCTACTGGCTGTAGTCTCTAGCCTCTGGCCAAAAAATCCTCAGGTGACGCAAAATGACGATATTTGCGTCATCTGAGGATTTTTTCCAGAAATAAAATGCATAATTCTCTCATCTCAGGGGGATATGAGGGGGTAAAGTACCATAATTTGAATATAATACCGGGTTTCTACTGATACAAAGCTTGATGCTAAATCGCTGAAGTAACCCTTTAATATGCATATGTAAAATAACACTATCACCAACATTAAACAGCATATAAATCAAAACTGCCTAATGTTACTGAATGAAATGTCGACCCAAGGCGAGCTATAGGACTGTGAAGCTTTGGTGGTGTTGGACAGCTGTGTTTTGATCATCGTTCTGAATCCCACCTGAATGTAGTTTTTGACAGAAATTTTATTTTTTTCAGCTTTTTTCTCAAAATGTTTTAAAAAAAATTTTATTACCCATATTCAAGTGTTAAATACTAAAACAGACTACATGGATATAGTATTTATACCAAGGGTTTTCAAACTTTGGTCCTCCAGAAGGTTCTAAAGCAGGACTGTCCAAACTCAGTCCTGGAGGGCCACTGTCCTGCAGAGTTTAGCTCCAGCTTGCCTCAACACACCTGTCTGGAAGTTTCTAGTATGCCTAATAAGACCTTGATTAGCTGGTTCAGTTGTGTTTAATTGGGGTTGGGGCTAAACTCTGCAGGACAGTGGCCCTCCAGGAGCAGGATTGGACACCCCTGTTTTAAAGGGTCCCCCAAAAATTTCAGAGATTAAAAAGACAAAGAAAAAATGGATAAAGTCTACTGAACATTCTAGCTGTTTCAGGTCTAAATGTTCTCCACTTTCTTGCCGACATACTTTCCAGTATTGTATATGTTTGCTCTGTATCTTTCTAGTGAGTTTTTCTCACTATATAGTCCCCTTTATCTTGCTCACTGGGGTTGTAAGGCAGAATTCCTAACGCAGTACGTAAGCTCCATGCTTACATACATTTATTGTGAAAGTTGCTTATACAAATAATTTTTAATTGAAAATGTTCTTCTTCAGGTTTATACATCCAACATTAAGTCTATAGCCAATTTAAGTTTGGAAACAATGTTGCATTTATAATGTCACACTTACTATTTATCTAACAGTTTAAATGTCTTTTCCATAAAAATATAGAGATGGATTTTAGGAAGGTGGTCCCTCATAAAAGGTTAATCATATTTGGGGGTCCTTGGCATCATAAAGTTTGAAAACCCCTGATTTATACAACCATTTGCCATCTTATAGGCCTTTAATACGTTTTATTTTAGGGAATTGTATGCAATAATGGTGCTTATAGTTAGGCCAACCATGGCAAATTCTTGAGCCTAAAGACTTAAGCATACACATTCAGATAAGACTCAAGGGAAGGGCCGTTTTTCCCGCGCAGCTATTGTCAGTTTTCAATTTGTATTTTGTTGCAGCTGTTATTGTCTGAGTGATAAATCAATCAAGGTATCACTTACAGAAATGGCGTTTTAATCTAGACGCGATACCCTGTTCAAACAACAAGAGCGGTCTGAGCACCGGGCCATGGAGACGGACTGGTAACGAGAGACGGGCTCCGGGGAGGTTGTGGGGTCCAAAGACGACACAGCACAAAAGCCCGTCCGAACTCTCTCTGAGCGATATTCTCTCGACCGAGCCAAGCGATGCGAGGTGATGAGAGAGCAGCGCTATTAAAGCGGGGATTCAGTTACACCTGAAAGACTGAGAGATTACTAACGTGATTATCCTTCACATGCATCTGCAGCCAAATACATCATAAATCCAATTCTACCCCGCTGCTCTCGCATAAAGCACAACAAACCAATATCTCATTTCACTTCATTGCTCTCCACGGATTGAGTTAAATCGTGTGCTCTTTGATACGCCTTGCATGCCTTCTTCTATTTGAAATGTCCAGAATGTTCCTGCTGAGATTGTTTACTTTTGTAGTTATTAGTCTTTACATGACAGAACATGCAAATGTTTCATGCATAAATGAACTCAGTGCCCAAAGCTGGCAGGTAAAATGAGAGGTTATGTTTACAAAACCTGTTGAACTCACTCGTTAACTCACTAACCTTAAACGTGAACTAGCTCATGATGTTGGGAACAGACCGTCCGGGAACACAGTATGCTAAACAATGGAGTAATTAGGTGGGAGAATTAACTGTCATCAAGAAGATATTGTGAGAAAAGATTACACACACACCCGCAATCATTTACCCCACATTAATGAGACGCATAGGCCTAGGTGGGGCAAATATGAGTTCAGTAGGTTGATTGGTATTGATATCTGTCTTTAATTCCTTTAATCACCTTTGAAACAAGGAAACAAGATAAGGATAATTATAACCTAAAATCTCATAATTATATATATATATATAAATGGTTAGGCGATAGACCTGGTTTTACAGAGCCTTAGAGAAAAGAAAAAAAAACATCACTGGTGTGAATCTTGAGACAAAACAATATAGCACTGACATATTTTAAGATATGTCAATGTAAGTTGCTTTCAGTTACAACAGCTCAAACATTTATTTTAGTCTGGGACTAGGCTTATACGGGTTAGTTCACCCAAAAATGAAAATTCTGTCATTAATTACTCACCCTCATGTCGTTCCAAACCCATAAGACTAATCTTCTTCAAAACACAATTGATGTTATGAAATCCGAGAGGTTTCTGAACCATTCATAGGCAGCAACGTCATTGCAACTTTCAAGGCAGAAAGCAAGACATCGTTAAAATAGTCCATGTGACTCCAGTGGTTCAACCTTAATGTTATGAAGCGACGAGAATACTTTTTGTGCGTAAAAAACTATCAAAAATAACGACTTTATTCAACAATTTCTTTTCTTCTGTGTCAGTCTCTGATGCTGTTCACATAGTGTAAACAGTGCAGCGCTTCCGGGTTCTATGTCAGAACGCCGGCTTGTTATTGGCCAGATCCTGCGTCAGCGTCACAAGCATGCGTCATTGTGCTCATGTGAACATCGTCGAACAATGGTGAGCCAACATTCTGATGTAGAACCTGGAAGCGCTGCAATGTGTTTACAACGTGACCAGTGTAGGAGACTGACATGGAAGAGAGGAAATTGTTGAATAAAGTCATTATTTTAGTTTTTTTTGCGCACAAAAAGTATTATTGTTGCTTCATAACATTAAAGGTCCCGTTCTTCGTGTTTTTTTGAAGCTTTGATTGTGTTTACAGTGTCGATATAACGTGTTCATTTTTCGCGTGTAAAAAAACACCGTTTTTTTCACACAATTTACTTATCTGTACACCGCTGTTTTCACTGTCCTAAAAACGGCTGATGACTTCCTTTATTCTATGAAGTCCCTCCTTCAGAAATACGTAACGAGTTCTGATTGTGCCAGCGGTTCCCGTGTTGTGATTTGACCGCAGCTTAGCGAACGTGGCACGGTTCCGGTGTTGTGATTCGACAGCAGCTTAGCGCAAGTTGCACGGAAAGGTCACGCCTCTTAATGGGGAGATGTATGCGCTCAATGATCTCTACAGCGTCACTGTGAAAGCCAAACAAAGGTGATTTGACTCCGGGATGAAAATAACAGCGTCTCGACGACATGGCGACAAACACACTCAAACGCAGCACTTCCTTTTCTCCACGTGGGAGAGCAACAAGACCACGCCCCCTTTTTTGCGTATTCTTGTGGGCGGAGGTTAGTCTGTTCTACTGTTCTACTGACGTCATTTATGAAGGAAGTACCAGGATGTAGTCCAAGCCGGCCGTTCGCTGTAGGCTTTGAAAGGGAACTTCTGTTAAATAAAATATCTCGCTTGGCATTGAACTTTGAGCTTTATAATTTTACAGGTATTATTTATGCTCTAACAGCAACATTACACACTAACTAAAGTTTGAACAGTGGGATCACGAAGAACGGGACCTTTAAGGTTGAACCACTGGAGTCACATGGACTATTTTAACAATGTT
Source organism: Romanogobio albipinnatus (assembly GCA_023566225.1). Classification (NCBI taxonomy): domain Eukaryota; kingdom Metazoa; phylum Chordata; class Actinopteri; order Cypriniformes; family Gobionidae; genus Romanogobio; species Romanogobio albipinnatus. Next base: position 9,542,817 of record CM042256.1, on the reverse strand, counting down.
TTTACTACCTTTCTACCTTGAAAGTTGCAATGACGTTGTTGCTGGATGGTTCAGAAACCTCTCGGATTTCATAAAGAACGATCTTAATTTGTGTTCTGAAGATAAACGAAGGTCTTACGGGTTTGGAACGACATGAGGGTCAATTAACATTTTTGGGTGAACTATCCCTTTAAGCTGAAAAAAGTGACAGTTTTGAGATACTATTACAAAGTCATAATTATGATTGTTTCGAAGCTGCTTCACAGTGATAAACAGGAAAATAATGTTCAATGATGCAATCTTCATCAAATATAAAACAAATACAAATTCTGCTGTGTAGCAACTCTAAAAAGACAATGTCAGCTCGAGTCAGTTCAGTGTTGACTTTCATCAATTATGAAACAAGTTCAATTCAGCTATAAGCAGCTCTACAGAAGATATAATTTTTCATAATTGTCATACTTATCAAATTGTCATAAAGCATTATTGTTTTTTTTTATTAAACCAATCTTAATTTCTTTCTTGTTCATTGCTGCCTTCTCCCTCTCACAAACTCTTGCCGTCCTGTTTACATGATCTTTCACTGGCTCCTCATTTGCATAAAACTGTCTAGTGATACTATGCAGCTTTTGCAGATTGCACACACACACACACACACACACACACACACACACACACACACACACACACACACACACACACACACACACACACACACACACACACACACACACACACACACACACACACACACACACACACACGCACACACGCACACGCACACGCACACACACACAGGTTTACTGGAAGCACCTCCCATTCCCTGGAAGGCAAAAGCAGAATGTTGTTTTCATATTACACCAGATAAAGACAGTTTAAGTTTCAGTGACTCCTGCACTGACCATCAGAAAACCCTCAGAGCTCCTGATGTTTAACAAGATTTTTTTTTGCACATACATAGCACTGATATTATAAATAATTAGTGGTTTCAAATAAATAATTAGGCTAACTAACTAACTAACTAACTAACTAAATGCTGATACATACAAATGATATATACAAAAAGAACAATTGGAATTAATCAATTAACCATGCTAAATATTTTCTGTGTATTTTGGATCTCTCATTTTTATATTTGTTTCTTTTTTGTGAGATCTGGATGTCTGTACACATACAATTATTTGGTGAGTAAAGTTATTTGGTGAGTATATAGTTACTAAAATCTCCCACAGAACTGGTAGGAATTGGTCAACATACTGTATTAACTCGCCTTAGCTTTCCATTCAGTCCAAAATGTGTCTTTAGCATGAGTGAAGCAATGATAACAATACAAAATTGAATGCATGATAACGGAGTACTAAAAGTAAATATGTACTGTATATTTAAGCTCACAAGTCAAAGTGAGGCAAATGTTAGGATCATAGTTGTAGTAAGTTTCCTCTTCAGTGCTGAACCAAGTCGCAATGCAAAAAAAGTGATAAGGCTGAATAAATCAAAAACCAACGTCATCAGCCATCATTTATGGCGCGTTCTAATCTAAAATGTGTGCAAGAGCTTGCTGTGAAGGGTCCTTCACCATGCCCTTTACAAGAGAGCAGACACTGGACACTTCCACTAGACCTTGAAACACTTCCATAATTCACCTACAGGCTATGCACATGAAATAACATCTGTTTGCACAAAATAATGAAACTGTCTTTTTGTCTTGTTTTCAGTCCAAATATATAAAAAATCTTACATTAAGAAGCCTTTACTAGACAAGCAACAGTTTTTGTCTTGTTTTGGGGGAAAATAACTCAAAATTAAGGGAGTTTTTGCTAACAATAAGCAAAATAATCTGCCAATGGGGTAAGCAAAATAATCTTAATTCAAACAGGAAACAAGATTATTTTGCTTACCCCATTGGCAGATTATTTTGCTTATTTTAAGCAAAAACTCCCTTAACTCACTTAATTTTGAGTTATTTTCCACCAAAACAATACAAAAACTTTTGCTTGTCTAGTCAATGCTTCTTAATGTAAGATTTTTTAGATAGTTGGACTGAAAACAAGACAAAAACACTAAGTAAGAAAAGCATTTTTTTGCAGTGCAATATGTTTACACCACGATAAAAAAAACATTGTAAACTCTACTGTCGTCTGCATCTTGGTTGTAGGCCTACATCCCTATTTCCTGGACCTCTTCAGAGGGTTTTTTTCCCCAAATAGGCCTAGGGATGACAACTTTTAAATCGTTGTGCCCTAAAATAAACAGCGTTTCACATCACATCTATCACCGTCTCTTCCCTAATCCCTATATTTGCATATCCTGTTGTTGTAAAACCAGAAACTCACTCAATGTTTAACTTCGGTATCACAAGGTAAGACGAAGGCGGTGACACAAGAACTACAGCTGTAACAATATTTAAACAAAACCAAGCAAAGGACAGACAAAAAGTACGCTCTTCTAATCACACACTCACAGATGATGTCGTTGCGCACTCTAGTGGCCATATGTTCTCACTACAACCTCATTCTTCAACAGAACACTACATTTGTACATCATTTGCATCATATGTAGGAGAGACTGTCACACTTTGTTACTCCAGTGAATATTTATAAGGGTAGATTTACTTTATTGATAGTCAAGTTCTATGTAGACACATACCTTAAAATATAAATTTGATTTCTATTGCTTTATTTTATTTGTACTTTATTTAAAACCATCTTTAAAATTTCCAAAATAAGCTAACAGTTAAACAATTATGCAACACCAAACTATTTATTGAACAGCAAAAAATGTAAAATACAAATATACCATAGCCGTATAAACAAAGTCTATTTTTAAAGGTGCAATAGGTGATTCTCTACAGAAACATTTTTGTTATGCTGGTTGAAAGTCTCCTCATATCCTGATAGCAATCACTATGTTAAGCAGTCTAAATGTATATATATATATATATATATATATATATATATATATATATATATATATATATATATATATATTTAGGGGAACCATATTTGGGTCTGCCAAAGAGGGGCTATTAGAAAGACTGCACACTTGCTCTCCCTGATCCGTTCGATGGCCTGCGGGAGCATCGAGACCGGAGGGAATGCGTAAAAGTTCTTTTGCTCTTCGAAAAGAATATTGGGCAGTGAGAGTTGTCTTCTGAGTCCACCTCTGCCCTCCCGAAAACACTCCAGATTAGCTGAACTGTTTGAGGGTGGAGAGACCATTCCCCGGGGGGAACGTTGTCTTGAGACAGCAGGTCTGCTCCTTGGTTCAATTTGCCTGGTACATGCGCTGCTCTCAGCGAGCGCAAGTTGGCTTGTGCTCATAGAAGGAGGCGCTTGGCCATGGTATACAGATTGCCCGACCTGAGTCCACCCTTGCAGTTTATGTAGAACACCACTGCCATGTTGTCTGTCCGGGATTAAGATATGGTGTCCCGCCACGTACGGGAGGAAAGTTTCTGGGGCTAAGGAGACTGCTCTCATCTAGAGGCAGTTGATATGAAGCCGTTTCTCCAGGCTCGACTAGAGGCCGGAGGTTGGCCTGCCCTCGTACAGAGCTCCCCAACCTAAGTTGGAGGCGTCTGTTGAAAGGACCTTCTTACTCGAGACTAGACCCATGCTAAGTACCAGCTGGTGTCTTTCCAAGGGGCCAGGGCTTTGATACAGCCGTGGTTTACCCTGATATGAAGGCGGCCAGATAGCCAAGCATGAGCTGGGACTGAGTTGGTTTAGCCAACGCTGCAGAGGGCGCATACGCAGTAGGCCTAACTGGTGTACTGTCAATGCAGAGGCCGTAAGGCCCAGTGCCCTTTGAAAAGTTCTGAGGGGGAGGCAGGATCCCACTCTGAACGACGCAGCTAGGCGTTGAATGGTGAGAGCACGTTTTGGCGCAAGCCAGGCTCTTGGGCAGAGTCGAAACTTTCCAGGAATGTTATTCGCTGGCTGGGGGACAGTACACTCTTGGATAAGTTGATCCTGAGCCCAAGGCATACCAGAGGGCTGAGGAGCCAGGATCTGTGAGTTAGTAACTCGGCCTCTGACTGGGCCAGAATGAGCCAGTCATCGAGGTAGTTCAGAATGCGCATTCCCCGCTGTCTCAGGGGGGAGAGAGCCGCATCCATGCATTTCGTAAATGTATGAGGTGCCAGTGACTGTGTACTGATAAGCCACCCCCCTCGAAAACGAATCTCAAGAACGGTCTGTGATGAATGTATGCATCTTTCAGATCCACTGATAAAAACCAATGCCCTGGGCGAATTTGCGAGAGGATTTGTTTGGCTGTTAACATCCTGAATGGCCATCTCATGAGGGATCTCAAACTAGAGCTAGTAACCTCATTTTATTATATTCAGATTGGGGATGGCTTCCCAGGCCTCGGCCCGAGTGGCTAGGGGTTGAATAAAGCTTAGAGGTGGGCCGAAGAAGAAGTTTGGAAGAAGAAAAGCAGAGTTTGTTTGCGAGGGTGCGTGAACTGGAACGGGCCCTTTGGTTGCAAACTGTACATTCCCAGCCGCCTGAACTGAATAGGGGACTGGGGGAAACACACAAGCTATTTTCGGGGGTGGTCCGGCTGCAGCGAGACTTAACCCCTTTCTCTTCCTTGTTGCATTTGGATCAGGAAGGTTTCTGAGGTTCAGGGTCCAGTGTAATCCTAGGCCGGGGTCCCTGGCGCTTAGGGAATGGGTAGCACTTCACTGTCTGTGGGCACTGTCTGATGTCAGCCGCTGGGCGGGGCTGAGAGACCGGCAGCACTGGTTTGGCAATTTGGCAAAAAGTGTTGCATGGCCTGCGAAGACTTCTGTGCCTCAGTGAAGCGCTCAGCAAAGCCGCTCACCGGCGGGGCCGAAGAGACCAGTAGTAGAGATGGGGGAGTCAAGGAAGGCGGTCTTATGGTGGCGGTCAAGCACTACCAGACTGGCCATGCTCCTTCCAATAGCCTGTGCAGTGAGCCAGGTCAGTGGACTGCATTTAGGCTTCAAAATTGGCCAATAAAGTGATGTTATACCTGCACCACTCTATTGCACCTTTAATAAATTCTTCTCTACAACTTGCCCCAACCTTAACTGCATTCTTTAAACAGGTGAGCCTTGTCTGAATGTACACAGGCTTTACTGTGCTATATCAATATTCCAGATGTTGGAATTGTTGTTTATATGAGACCTAGTTGTGTAAATCTGGCTGGTTGGAAACTCTTGCATCTGTCATTTATAATCAGAGCAAGATCTAAAAAATAAAATACAATTTAAAGTTAGAAATGCTCAACTACATCGTCAATTAAATCTCATTTATTGAAATATAAATCTTTTGAATGTACATGGTCATAATGCATATTATAGCAAAAGAATAACATCTGTTAAAGGGAATAACTACCTAGAATTACACATATTGTACCATAGAATATACTTCATACCTCTCCTTTGTTTCCCCTATTCCAAGAACATTCACTCTACTGTCTTTTCAGCATAGACACATTTTTAACGTCTACACACACACACACAAAGCAGAATAAAGAAATGCTTAGAATAAAATATTCAAAAGAAGAGTTTTAAAAAGTGCAACAGTTTTTTTTTTTAATACATCTCTCTCTCCTCCTGACGTGCCACAGTAGAGAGTGAAGATGGGGGCAGGCAGTGATATGCTGAAGTCCTGTTATACAATGATACACATTTACAACAAACAGTGATGTATAACATCAAAGTAAAATAATCTAAATGACGTGTCTCTAAGATGCTTCAAGACTGCAGGATTTGGCTATGTGTAAATCTACACTGTGATTTTCAATTGCTTTGCTCGTAGGGGTCACACAAATCATCACAAGCGCTTTAAACTAGCACTTCAGGGCATGATTATCTCGGTTTTCATTTGGTTGAATGCTCATATATCAAATCCACTTATCAGAGGGTACAGCTTGGAGCAGAATCAGAGAAAACTGAAAAAGGTACCGACTTTCAAACATGAGCAAGTGATTCAAAAACTAGGTAAAGCCCATGAAAGTGCGAGCTAAGCCATTTCATTTGGATCATCTTTTTCAAAAGATTAGCTTTGAATATCAGTAATGCCTCAGACTAACATAATAGTTAAGAAATCGGAAAATTCTTTGCTTCAAAACTTTGGCAACACATTAAGATGTCATAAGTAGTGTCATATCAGCATCAGATAAAGGTTGAACTCACAAAAATACATGTGACTCGCAGGTCAAAACGCCATTTTCTTCATTTAGGACTACATAATTTCCAAACCCAGTATTCACAAATAATATATCCCTTCTATCCAAACAGTACAAAAATAAAATTCAAACCGCCACACTTATTGAGACATTGACGATATATGATCAGTCACATTAAACTTGTGTCTTACAGGGTTTGTACTGTTTAGTTGGTGTACTGCTCCTCAAATTACACAAGGTCCTGTAAAAAACTGCCCTGATTCAAAATAGTTGAATGTTGACTCAGTTATGCTGGATTTTAAAAGTTTATAGTGGTTTTTTGTAGCTAGGCTGGATTGTTTTGAAAAGGTAGCAGTTGTGAAACCACTCAGGTCACTGATATGATTATAAATGACATGCTTATATTGCTGATCGGAATGCCCGTCAAAATAAAGATCATATAATTCACTGACACATACACTCGAACAAACGCAAAACACATTACAAACATACAGAAATTATATACAGAAACAAATATCTCCTCCACGCCCCCTCTTCATTGGTCTTAGCTCCATTAGAGTCATTAACCACTGAGCCTCATCAAGAGCGCTCATAAAGTCCTGTGGTGCACTGCTCATTCCTCCAGACCTGTAGAGGGCGATGTCTAATCCAAAAACATCAATGACATTCACGCATCAAAGTTTTTTTTTCTTCTTCTAAAGGCTCCAAGAGAGTGTAGTGAGGAAAATATGATGGAAGAATGCAAGGAGAGATCCATGAACTTGTAATGAACCAGAGGAATGTTTGTCTGTAGATGTTTTTCTCTCTCTTTTGGCTTATTTCTCTTACAGGAAACTGTCCTCCACAAGGTCTCCTGAGTCCAAGCACATCTCGTCCAGCAAGGTGATGTCCTCCAGGGTCTCTCCTTCACGCTTGGTCATGGAGCTGCTAGAGCCTGTCTCTATTGCGCTTTCATCTGACGTCTGAGAGCTACAGAGAGAAAGAGAGGAAAAATCAGTCATTCATATTGTACTGAGAAATGGAATATTTTCAAGTATGTCATAAAATGGAGGGAAAAAAACCCTAACAATTTATGCTATGAGATTGTCAATAGTAATGTTTTGTGTCACATGATCCTTCAGAAATCATTCTAATATGCTGATAAATGTTGAAAACGTTGTGCTGCTTAAAGGGGTGATGAATTGAGAAATCAACTTTCCTTTGAGCCTTTGATATATATAAAAGTTAATCGTGATATAAGAATATCAGAGCTGAAAACTTCATTGTTAGTCAAAGAAAAGCTTTTAGTGACACCAGGCCCAGCAAACGCTCGATCTCAGAATATGTCGACCCTTGATGTCATCGTATGCTGAAACGTCGCGCCTGCTTCTGTAGCCCCGCCCACCGACTCGTGGAGCTAAACGGATCGCGCTACCGAGCAATAAACATGCCGGTTCCAGCTCACGTGCTTAAGACATTGCGCGTTTGTTCGCTTCATTTCACAGCGGAATCGTTTATAAACAAGATACAGGTCGAGACTGGATTTGCAGACAGATTGAGATTAAAACACAGTGCTGTGCCTTCTATATTGGATCCGACAGGAACGGTGCAACACACTTATGTGAGTAAAACATGTTTTTTATATGTGATAGTATTGCATTGTTACAGATCGTATTGATTATGTGAACGTGTCTAACTGAACATACCTTAGCAGCGCTGTCACAGGCTGGAGAATCCTTTATTTGAGGTGTTATTGGTTCATTCGTGATCAGACTCAGACTTGTAACGTTATGGCCCAGGGCTAAAGCCCAACATCCCAGGGCTATGTGTTTTTCAGACAGGCTACCAAAACGTAAGCCCGGCCTGCCAACGGGCAATCAAATAGTGAAATAACATTCCTTTCTTGCGCGCGCGTGTGTGTGTGTACAGTTCGCGGTTATGTCCACCGATCGGGCCGGCCAAGTAATAAAAAATAACACTCCAATCAATCGCGGGTGGATGAGAGATGAATCATTGTGTTTGTTTGATAAAGACATTTTGCGAGTCCTTGTGAGCGTTTCCCCACACGATTTCAAAACAATTCCCACATGTACTGAGGGGAGCTGAAGCTCATTAAATATGCAAATCTTATCCAATCCTAGCCGTGGACGTTTACTTTCAAGTCTTCAGTGTGGCACGCCCATAGAAACTGAGCGTTTCTTGAGAGAGCCTCAAAACCAGGGTATAAAATAGCCTATTACTTATTCATTATGATGTTTTTGAATGTAAAAACCACGCAAACGTCATAAGTTGACCTCAGACAACAGTATAAAAAAAAAAAAAAAGCCAGTTCATGACCCCTTTTTGTGGAAACCGTGATACAATTTTTTTTTAGAAATATAAAGTTCAAAAGAACAGCGTCTATTTAAAATAGAAATCTTTTGTAACATTAAATGTCTTTAATGTACTTTTGATCAATTTAAAGCATCCTTAATGAATAAAAGTATTTATTTCTTTTAAAAAATCTTACTGACCCCAAACGTTTGGACTACTAGTCTAGTGTATATGCCCTAAATCCTTAAAGGCACAGCATGTAAGATTTTTTTAATAAAATATCCAAAAACCACTAGAACAATGTTATATATTTTGTTGACTTGTGTGTACATTATCCCAAACATTTACAGCAATGTTTAAATCCAGAGAAATAAGCAATTTTAACCCGTGTTATGGACAGTCGCCTGTCAATGACGTCATATCCATGCTACCCTTGATTTTCGTAGATAACAGAATGTTATACAGTGCACCACGGTTAGTCTTATTGTTTGAATCGCTTGTTTTCTTGATTTACCATGTTTTTACCATGCCTCAGAGACACTATTTTGTCAAGTGGCTAACGTAGCATAATCAGAGAGAGCTTTCTCCATCATACAATATATTTAAAAATTAATTGTATTTCATTTAGTAACAATCATTTAGTCATCCTGTTTTTTATTAATATCATATTCTAATATCGATCTAGATTACAGTGCAACAAGTCTCTCATAGCAGCCACTGAGCGAACGCACGGAGTAACATTATAACATAACTTTCAACACACTCAAATGTATTTAGTATGATTGTTTTAAGCATGTAAAACATCACTGCATTCCCCACATACACAACGAAAAGAGTGGAAGCGGCGACTGCAGCATAAGCAGAATAAACGCTCAGAGACGGTGTTTGCCGCCTCATTAGCATTCGCTCACAAGGGCTCTCGGCGCATAACGTTAATAAATCTTTAAAACATTTGCTCATTCAACTCCTATGATTCCACGCTCATTCACGCCATCATCAAGCTACGCCTTTGTTTTGAGCGATCTCTAGTGGTGAAACTTACATACTGTGCCTTTAAGAATCTTCATTCTAACTTAATTCCCCAAAGTGAGAATATGATGTAATTGGTGAGCTACCTGTGGCGGTTCCTCTTGCTGTAGTCTTCATTTGACAAGGGGTCGAGGTCCGGCAGAGGAATGATGTAACCGCTGTCAGAGCTGAGTCTTTGTTCATCAAAGCCGCTCTCGCGGTCCTTCAGTTTGCCCTGGTTCTTGTAGAGCACGCCCATGTACGCATCATCATCACTGTCAATACACTGCACTCGAGTCACAGCAGGGTGATCGCTCTTCAGGAAGTCATGATTCACACGTTCATAACACTGCACACCATGAGAAATATAAAAACAATATAAAAAGTTATAAATAAATCATATTTAAATATGTAAAAAATCATATTAAAAATATGTAAAATAAAAAAAAATACAAATACAAAAACTGAAAGAGTATTACAGCAATAGAAAACGTGAAAATTGCAGTTAATCTCAAATTAAGCTTGCCATTCTCTCTTATAATGCATCATACTGAAGGAAATGAGGGAGAAATTGAATCATTTCTGGTAGTTGTAAATAGCACTTCAACGCCACCATAAACGCCGCTCAACCCCGAAGTTCTGCCCCATTTCTGCAAGCGTTCTGGGGTTTCTTGAGGGCTTACAGGCCAATTTACGAACCGCATTTCCCACCACACCCCTGCCCAAGGTGCTATAACAGGAGCTAGTTATTCCCTGGGCCATGTGACTCTGGGAAGCAGAGTTTTGAAGTAGCACGTGTGGTGTCTGTTTAATAGAGCAATTATGGCTAGCCGGCGGACGCTAACTGTATGCTCCTGGTCATTAGCACTGCTGGGTTTTGCCTTGCTGGGGCGTCAGCCAGCTGGAGCGCTGGTGTGCTAATCTCTGTTAGCGGTCTGACAGTGTTGCCAATGATGACAAAGAAAGCCCAGATTGACACACTGCATTTAAGCTACAGGAAGTGGGAAGCCATTTCCACCATACTTTTATCTGGCCATTTATTAGGGCATGGTAGGATATATTATTATAGTATATAAATGTCTCTATGTTTTTTCATTTTATATTATAGTTTTCAATTTCAGTTTAGTTTTAGATGTTTTAGTTTTAATGGTGCATAAATAGATCTTTTTTTGAGTGAAAATGACAAGTGTAAATTGCTATTTAATGTAGTTTCAGGATAGTTTTCATCCCTTATAACATTATTAATTAGTGCTGTGTCGTCAATGTTAGATTTACAGTATTCTCCCTTAAACATCTCATACAGAAGGCTATGGGTGTTGTGTTTAGTATATATAAATCAGATTCCCCATTCTCATCTAATTTGGTGGTTATTTTTAGCAAATTACATGGATACAGATGTATTGGAAGAGATGAATTACTATATCAGATATTTTATCAGGATCCTAAGATGGCGGACCAGCGCTCTTTGTCTCAGCAGCTATCTATTTTAGTTTTTATTTGATACATTTTCTTTTCAAAATCATTGGTATTTTAGTTAAGAATATATATTTTTAAATAAAAAATATATAAAATTGTTTAATTATATTATAATGATAGCACAAATATTTTAGTTAGAGAAATAATGAAATAGTTTTAGTAAATGAGTTATAGTAAATATTCTCCTAAAAATTACTTCATCAAAACCATAGACTGTAAAAGAAATATGGACGTAGTGTCCGTGACGTCACCCATAGGATTCTAAAGAGCAGTTTTGAAGTGTAAAGTAGGGTCGAGCTGGCCGTTGCCATCTTGGCAATGTGTCACCACGCGTCACTCCCGGATAACAGAAAATGGGCAAAGAGGCGGGACGTGGCTGGAGCTGAAGTGACGTGATGACTAAAGGCCAATTTATACTTCTGCGTCGAGTGTACGCTGTAGGCTACGCGCGTAGCCGACGCCGTCGTGAGCATTTATACTTCTGCGCTGTTGTCTGCGTCAATGTGCAGTTACACATGCAGACGCTAGTAGGCGCTGTCCTCGGGCATGTTGGTGTAATCAAGAGAACAGCCGAAGAAGAAGCAGCTTCGTGTGGAGAATCTGTACATTCATGTCGGAGTATCAGCAGCAGTGAGAGAGCGGCTTTTCTTGCAGCTTGAGTTGTTGTATCTAATACAAATTAAGCATCTCTAGTTGATTAGTAAAGTTAAATAAGGCGATCTGGCGCTGGAATGCGTTTGTGAAATCATGCGGAGCTCGTGGCCGCTGTTTTCAGCAACGGTGGCTCGAGCAATCGATTGCTGTTGCGGAGACTTCATTCACGAAATATACCCTAATGTGTCCCTGTTCTTGATATACAATTACTGATTAACATCTTTGGTTTTAATGAGAAAATAAATAAACTATACTCAGCGGATCTATGTATTTATTTACTACCATAAAGAATCGCTGGACTGCAAAATATTGTGTTATAGCAGACGTAAGGAACTATCATCCAATTTCTGGACACACACACACACACACACACACACACACTCCTATCGCAGATTTTTTATTTATTTATTGACCTGAGGGAAGGGTTCTGGCAGACCAATCACAGCGCTTGCAGTCCGCGTAGAATTGACGCGTTGTTACATTTTTTGGAGAGGTGCGCGTGAGGGTACGGCGTATCCAACGCGTCTATGCGTAGGGTACGCCGTACCCTCTGCGTGCACTCGACGCAGAAGTATAAATTGGCCTTAACAGACAGCAGGCAAACGGCAATCCAACTGTCAGTCAAAGTGGCCACGCCCCTAATTATGCCGAACTTTAAGGCTTTATATAATGTAAACGAATGAGATATAAAAAAATTCACCCCCCTCACAGTTGTCACGAAGGGCAAACTTAGATATAGACCAAAACCACAATTTGTACCAGGCTGTAAACATGTTTTTTTTTTCTGCTGTAAGTTTGGGCATTTTAACATGGGGCTCAATGAGATTCTGCTCCCCTTTTGGAGCCTGTCCCTAGTGGCCAGTCGATGAATTGCAGTTTAAGTCACTTCCGTATTGGCTTCAAGAGAAACTGGGGGAGGTTGCTGCTTGATCAAAACTAGTGTTCGTGTTGCCGGCTTACCCTCTTATATCCTGAGGGCAGCAGAGAGGCCACCGTATCACTCAGGTTGTGGAAAGACGGTCTCTTCTCTGGTTCACTGTTCCAACACTTCATCATAAGCTCATAGCTGCACATAGACAAAAAAACAGCACATTGGTCAGATATCTGCACCAAACGCAGCAAAACAATCACGCAAACTTTGAGATGGAACGTACACGTCGCTGGAAGCATGCTCGGGTTTCGCCATTCGGTATCCACTCTTGATCTTGTTGTAGAAGCTGGAATCCACAACCATACCTGGATAAGGCGTCCCTCCTACAGAAATGACAAAAACACATTATATACTGTACATTTGTGAAGTTTGGAAATAAATGCTATACAAATCAATGGTCATTTTAAACATACCAAGAGAGAAGATCTCCCATAATAAGATGCCATAAGACCAGACGTCACTGAGTGTAGTGTACAGGTTATCAAAAATACTCTCAGGGGCCATCCACTTCACTGGAAGGAAGGTCTGCGTGTGAGAGATAAAAAGACAAAGTATTAGAAGACGATTGTTCCAGCTCTTTTTGCCAAAATAGGGCATGTTAAAACACTGAAAATATCCATAATCTAAGACGAATAATAAAAAACACCACATTAGGACTAAGACAACCACTCACACTTCCTTTGGAGACATAGTTGTTATCGTGCATGATGTCTCTGGCCAGCCCAAAGTCACAGATCTTCACTATCTTGCCTTGAGACAGCAGGACATTCCGTGCAGCCAAGTCTCTGTGCACACACTGTGAGAAACAGAGGGGAAAAGAGAAGTAAACAAGTGAGTGTGTTTGGTACAGAGAGATTCAGTTCAGTTTTAGTGGGTTGTATTATATATAAACAAATATTTATTTGAGATAGTTCTGGCTATATGAGTTGGTCGAACATATTTATCTTTTCCCATTTCTCATTCCATGTAGTCTTCTCTAGCCCCATCAAAAGAATCAAAATGTTTTTAGCTCTTTATACTATACTGATATTGTATTGTATACTTTTTATACATTTTTTTTTCTGTCTGTTTGATCGGACCACACAGGCCAGCCTTCGCTCCCCACGTGCATCAATGAGCCTTGGTCGCCCATGACCCTGTCACCGGTTCACCACTGCTCCTTCTTTGGACCACTTATATGATAGATACTGACCACTGCAGACCGGGAACACCCCTCAAGAGCTGCAGTTTTGGAGATGCTCTGACCTAGTCGTCTAGCCATCACAATTTGGCCCTTGTCAAACTCGCTCAAATCCTTACGCTTGCCCATTTTTCCTGCTTCTAACACATCAAATTTAGGAACAAAATGTTCACTTGCTGCCTAATATATCCCACTAACAAGTGCAGCATTTAGTTCAGTAAAGTTGACTGAGTGGATAAGGTATTCTGAGCTGGTGTGAGTGAGTGGAGGCGGGGCTAATTTGCATATTCATGTGCCTGCGTATACTAAATGAAGCAAGGGTGTAGAGTTACATTCAAGTTATTTTTAGGCATGGAGATTTTTCTTTTCACTGGAAAATACTTTTAAAATGTCATTTTGGTTATCAAAGATGAGTTTTAAGGGATACAATTATTGCCTACGGGGGACTTTGAGTAACCCCTGATTGGGAATCAGAGCTTTAACTATCTGTTCATGCTCTATTTCCTTTTATCAACTCTGTTGCTGCATCCCAATTCGCATACTAGCCGTACTAAATAGTATTCGAAAATATAATTAGTATGTCCCAAATCGTAGTATGTTGAAAAGAGTATTCCAAAGATACCCTAGGTCTACTATTTCCGGTCAGAATTCGAAGTGCAGATCGACGCACACTCTAACGGCTGATATTGCCCACAACCCATTGCGAGTTGGACGAGGATTTGATTAGAACTACAAACGTGGATAAAAAGTTTTAAAAAACTACAAACATGTTGGATGTGCGAGGTTTAGATAAAGGGGTTTGAGTGATCAATTATGAGTATTTAACCTGAATTATATTTCACCCGCAGCGGCATTGTGAACTTGATACGTTTGATACATTTGGCCATTAACTTTTAAATGCATCATTATATTTAAACTGCAAACACATGAGGGGAGTCTCTGCATTAAAGACCCACAAATGGCAGATCAACGTGCTACTACATTTCTCTCTGATACGGTAGGAAATTAAACTAAAATTGTGGAGGATTTTAACTGGGACAATGATTGACACAGGGCAGTTTAAACGGTGACAGGACGCACATAACTAAGCGGCAGAGTCCGTTATAGATGACAAAGTAGTATGCCCCAAAGCTTGCATACTCTTCTGCTACACACTCAAAAGTATGTACTTTTTCTTCACAAAAAAAGGACATACTTTTAGGTCGTAGTATAAGTAGGCAAATTGGGACGCAGCATTAGTCTTTCTACAAGGGTGGTCTAGAAATTCTACCTTTGTGAGATGAGATTTAGTAAACCCTCTGCTTCCAAATTTTAAACGAGGTCTAATTAATAGTTGCTATAACATAACATGGAATCAAATGATCGTATTCACTGCTTGGCCTCTCTCTTGAGAGATTTCAGTTTACCAGGAAAGTTCTGCAAACCCTCAATCCTATGTATTTTAACTATACAGCCACACTGCATAACCATTTCTCAAATATAGAAACCTGCCATCAAGTCACCTCCTCCGACATCCAGAATCACTTTAATTTTATGTCTCAATGTTATGTCTAAACTGCTAGATCAAAAGTGTTTTGAAGCAAGTGTTTACAGACTAAACTGACAGAGGCTGTTATCCTACACAAACAGGATTTAACTTACGTTTTTAGAGGCCAAGAACTCCATCCCTCGAGCCACCTGATAGGTGAAACTAAGGAGGTCCACTGTCGTCAGGCCTTCGTTGGTGTCATCTGAGAGAAGGTTCTCAACTTCACCGTCTGTTGTTCACACAAACACTTTTCGAATTAGAACCGCATGCTTAAAGTCTGAGGAATGGCAGGCAGATGTATGCATTAAGACGTTTGCGCTACAATTACCATCTGTAATTGCAGGGTGCACGGACTGCAGTGACATGGGTGGACCTCTCTGCTATCACTAGCTAAACATCAGTGTGTGTGTGTGTGTGTGTGTGTGTCCTAACAACCAGCCAAGCCAAACCAGAACACAACATGCCAAACCAACTGGAGTACGTGCAGTAAACAAAGAATAGAAAAATAAAGTGCAGAAAGTCAGGAGGAAAAAAAAATCAGGAGGATTAAGAATGAGAAAACAGAACAGGAAAAGGAAAGAGGTGGTGATGTGATGTATTCTTAAAGGGAAAGATCACCCAAAAATAAATACTCTGTAATTATTTATTCACCCTCATGATGTTCCAAAACTGTATGACTTAATTTTTTCCATAAAACACACAAGGAGAAAATAGTTTTTCATGCTTTTTTCAAAGCAATTTCAATGCACTAGAGCTTTCAAACTTTAAGGGCCCTTTCACACCTACCATGTTTGGTCAGTTTGGTTTTTCAGTTTGGTTCGAGTCAAAATTACAGGTGTGAAACCTCCCACGGACCACGGTCCGGACCAAACAGACGAAATTTGGACCTGTCCGGATCAATCAGAACAAAGGTCCGGTTCGTTTCTAGAGTGAAAGCATTTTCTGTATGGTTCGGACTTTCAGACCATTTACATGAAGTTCTTGTTTATGTTTAAATATTATAATGTTATTTTTCAAATTTATTTAGGCTATATTGATTATGAAAAGTGAAAAAGATGCGCAATATGTCAGAAGACAGAAGGTCAGAAATGATTTTGACCACTTCATTAAGTTTTGTTTTGTAGAAATGATTTCTTTAAAGTGAAATTTGTTTTGTATCCTGGTTTTGTATCTTAATTTAAATCAACGTTTCATCAGCCAATAGCCTGGATTTAATAAATAAGAAGCAAATAGGCTATAGCAGACAATAATAGTGACATGGAGGCACCGGTCTTGAACATGTCTCATAAATAAACCGAAACTCAGCAGGCTACTTGCCTCACAGACATGAGAAATACGTGTATAGAAAGCTTGAAATGTCTAAAAACAAAAATAAATAGTCAAGCAATGTACTGTTCACTAGTGGCAACGGCATGCGTCTGTTCATTCATTCTTGTCAAAGACACTGATGTCAGGCAAACGTCCGTTTACAAACCAATCAATGTCAAGATGCAGCACACATAGATGATCACGTCAGGACGCAAATATGTCATGTAACGTTCTTAGTGCGCTCGCATAATTGCAATGTGAAACCAAACCAAAACTAACCGAATGTATAAAATGTATCAAAACATGAACTTTGGTTCGGACCTTGGTGCGGACTTTCAGGTGTGAAAACGCCCTAAAACTAGCCTGACACATCAAGATGTTGGGTCTGGAAACTCACCATTGACAGGGCTCAATCCAAAGGGGGCGGGATAAACGGTTGTCTTTCAAATTCCCTCTGCACGCAATCGGATAGCGCCATGAGCGCCACAACCAACCAGAGCGAAGAAGAAGGTGAAGCCGAGCTAACGTTAGTTGATAGACTTTCGGCGTATCCGGTCGGCAAAACTTCGAACATATCTTCTTTTCTTAAGAATGACTTCAGTGCCGTTCTTTGTTCTTTTCTCAAAGAAAAGCTTAACTCTAAGTCTTCCGGAGTCGCGGCCAAAGCCAATTCAAAAGACCGCTGTTCGTCAGCTTCTTTGTTTACGAGTAGCACGCAGAACCTCCGCAACTCTGCCGTGACATGCCGTCATTATGTTAAGCCCGCCCACCGACTCTACACACGTTGTGATTGGCCTGACCAGAGTTTGGTTTTTCCAGCTCTCAGGTCTACCGAGAGTTGCTAGATTACACTCGCGGCAAAATTAATTTTCTGCCGCTAGGGTGCGTCTAGATTTTTAGGCTACCCTAAAACATCCTTAAAGGGATATTTTGAAGAATGTCGGAAACCAAACAAAAAAATACAATAGAAAGTCAATGGAGTCCATCAACTGTTCGCTTATCCATATTCTTCAAAATACCTTCTTTTGTGTTCAGCAGAAGAAACAAATTCATACAGGTTTGGAACAAATTGAGGAAGAGTAATAGATGACAGAATTTTCATTTTTGGACGAACTATCCCTTTAAATCATACAATAGCTTTGTAAATTTCTATGAAGAATAGTCTAAAATTTAAGATGTTTTTCCACTGTTAATCTTGACATGTGCTTTGGCTCTGTTTGGTGAGAGTTCATGATTTGGGAAAAAATCATTCATGGAGTCAGATCTTTTCAATGAATCAGTTTGATCGGTCTAATCCAACACAAACTGTTATATGACTTCAGAAGACTTGCAATGTAGCACACAAGTCAGACTTTTATGGTGCTTTTGCATCCTTTTTTAAAGCTTGAAAGCTTCAGGGCTCATTCATTGTACTTGGGGCAGGGAAAAAAGCACAGTCTTCAAAATATCTACGTTTGTGTTGGAACAACATGAGAGTGAGGGTGAGTAAATAATGACCGAATATTAATGTTGGGGAAAAGTATATTTAAAAAGAGTTCTCTTACCAATTAACTGTCTGTAAGAGGGAGGATGGTCGTAGTCTGATCTCTGGATGGGAGAGTATTTTGAAGCTTCGCTCATTTCCAGCATGGGGACGTATTGCATGGTGTCTGCCTGCTTCATGTCCATATAATCACCTTTCCCCTCAAAAGACAGGATGACGTAGCTGCACACACACATAAATACAGAAATAATAAGTCATGCTGTGTAAGGTCACCCTATCCAAATGAAAACACTCGCGCAATCTGCTTTGTTGTCCATGCTAATGAATGATTAGATCATCTTATAGTAGGTCATCAGAAAGATCTGATGTGTACTGTAAGTGAATGTGCAGAGATTAGATCACCAATCTTCTCACAGTGGTTTACAACACACGGCCAGTAACCTCCAGAGTATTCTTTGAAAGGTGACAAACGTATCACTTTAGTTATGTTCCAAAACCATGCGAGCAACTTCATAAATGTTGCCTCCTAAAATACCAATTTTTTTGCCAAATTAAGTCAGTACTCAATATTCTGCTCAAAGCAGTGTTGTTATTGTCAACTAAAACTAAGGGGCTGTTTACACGATACCGTTTTCAACTAAAACATGACAACGCAGACTTTTGAAAACGGGTTTCAAAGTGTAAGGTCTCTGTGTAAACTACAAAAACGCGAATCTGTGAAAACGATGACATGATGCACATGTGAATTACGTGTTCAGTCTATAGTGTTTCATCGCCATCTAATGGCCTGGCAGCAGAATACAGCGTTTTTAGTCGTCAGCTGTTAGCGGGTTAATGTGACATTTCTCGTTTCAGGACTAGCAAAATAATGGCAACTTAGGCGGAGGTGGGTGAACAAATTGGTGGTATTGCCCCCTTTTGCACTCACTGTTGGATTGGCACTCACTGGCGGATTAACAAAAAACTTGTGTCTCATCTGTCAAATCTGATGCTTTTACCAGGCAGTAGCAGCTGAATCCGAAATCGCCCCCTAAACCCTCAATCACTATTCCCTACTTTAGTCCACTAATACAGTTCACTTGAAGGAGTGAATGAAAACAAGTGAGCGAATTCGGACAGCCGCTGTGTGTATATCGGCTGTAAACTCGTTATTGTGGTGCAATGTGGGATAGAATAAGTGCGCTCAATAATGTCCACTACGGTTTCGGACACCACTACAAATGGCTGTCCCCTCAAATAGTGCCCCATTTAAGGGTATAGGGGGCGATTTCGGATTCAGCCCTTGTGTTTTATGACAGATGGCAACCAGCATTAAGATGCAATACCGCCATGTTGGGATGTCAACCAGATACTACAGCTGGATAATTTACGTGCCATATTATCATTTGAAATATTACGGTTATATTACGGCCAATACCGGTATATTGCGACACCCCTAATTAACACGATAAAGATATTTCAATTTTTAAATATAGTGGTTATCGTCAATACCGGTATAACGCAACACCCCTACTCTCTACCTCTTTACTTGTGTTAGGGTTACGTTGTGTGTTTTGGTTTGTTTCCTTTTGTTGCAGATCTTGTGATTGGTGCGTGAATTGAGTGCACCTGTTGCTCGTCACGGATCTGATTTAAACACAGAGCAAGAGGTTGTCGGGACGGCTGCTCAGCGCTTGCTTGGGAGCAGTTTGCCACTTCCGCGCTTTAATGTTGTGTTATGTTTTGTTTTACATCCATTCATTGGCACTGTCAATACTTCATTTGTTGCATCCATTCACACGCAATTCATACTGACTGACTCTACTGATATTGACTTTTTGATTATGTTATTTTGGTTAATAAATATTATGTTCAGATTTATTCCGCTGTGTCGTCTCCCTTAATGTTGCACTGTTGAGCCGGGCGTAACACTTCTGTCTGTTATCTCTCTCCTCTCATTACTGACTGCACTTACCCCAATCCTGACACTCCCAACATCATGTTTTGACCGAAAACTACATTTTTATTATGCAGAAAATTACATCTTTCGTGTGGGTGTGTGTGTTGGCTGACCTCCTGCTACTCTCATCGGCTGGGTTGATGCCGAAGATGTCTAGATCTTTCTTGCCCTTTTCTGTGTGGCGGCTGAGAAAACCATCTCTGTTCTTATGCAGGTAATTCACCAGGTCTCCATAGAAACAATACTCTGTGATAATGTAGATCGGTCCTGAGAAGAGAAATGGACAAAAAGAAAGAAAAAGAGAAAAGGTGAGAGCAGGGTTAATAAGACTTGTAAAATGTCTAAAAGTTCTACATTGCACTTAACTCCGCCTGTTAAAACGCCACACAATAAAAACCCACAAACCAAGACGACACCACCCTAGAGATTGCCTGTTTGTCTTTGTTATCTGTGTGTTTGTGCATTTTCACCTGATTTGGTGCACGCTCCCAGAAGATTGACAATGTTTAGGTGAGGGCCCAGGTGGGTCATAATTTTCAGCTCTGACATCAAAGCCTGTTTCTCACTGGAGCGTGCTGTCGCTGAGGAAGCAACATATTACCAGTTATATTACATATGGCCAACATTCAACAAAAATGAGCTTTTAATATCATAAATCATCATAATTTATAGATGAGATTAGAGGTGGATGATACACCAGTAGACACGATTAACCAGTAGAAATTTGTCAACCGGTAGAGATTTTGGACTATCATCTCTATCGTGGTCTTAAGCATTGCAGTTTAAAAACAGGTGATTTTAAACTGTTGAAGCACAATTAGCAGCGAATTTTCAGTATATGAACCATTCTCTGAGAGACTTTTTCTAAGCGCTGTCTGAGAGACGCGTGACATGAAGCCACTGCTCATCAGTGTTGTGGAGTAACTTAGTTACATGTAACAGAGTTATGTAATTTAATCATGGCCGTCGGAACCATTGAATGTTTTTAAGACCAATGATATTGGACCCACTCACTTTTACCGTCTATAATTCTGTTCACCTACCCCTAACCAATAAACACTTTATTATTAAACACACGTTAGATGCTTTATTTCTACTTTTCGAGTATTTGCTTCATTTTTATTGAAAATAAATGCCTTTCCGATATGATATGTGATGGGAAAAGGGAGTAGAGCGAGTTCGGCAAAAGGCGGATTCGAACCTCGGGTCAAAAGTTCCAGCCATGTGCCTTACCCCTACACTATTGCCACTGTAGATAATTTGGTGTTTTTGTCTGGCCCCAATCAGACATTTGGTAAACAATGCAGACAATTTGTACCTAAGGTAAATTGCAAAATTTCGGGGACACCCACCCACATCTTTTTTTGCTTCCGACACCCATGAATTTAATTACAAAATAAATGTAACTGTAATCCATTACAGTTACGGAGAAAAAAATTTGTAGTTAAATTACAGTTATTTATGAAAATATTAACAATTACAAATGGGGTTGCATCTGAATATTATCTGTAAAAAGCTAGGATGTGTTGAATAATATTAATTTGCTGCTTTGCCTGTTTTTGATGTGCACGATGCCTCCTGCCATTGAGTCTGTTTAGTAAAGCGATGCTATTCTGATGCTTTTGATTGGCTCTCTTGTTTGAATTTGCAGAGCACCATGTCAATTACACCAATCCACATTGCCACTGAAAACTTTAGGCTAAAACCTGTCTGTGAGTTGCCACCATAGGTGATAAAAATGTGTTCCAGCTGGAAATATAAAAATAATTTAATCCAGAAATTAGACTAGGGCGCAAATATAACAGTTCAGTGCAAAATTGCCAACTATTAAAATACTATCCTGAGGAAGCATCTTCTATGATGAATGTTAACCTTAAGCAACACCTAGTGAACAAATCTCTCTATTAGTTTATCCCGTTTTGACTTGCAAAACAGAGCTATTTAACTACTCAATGATTGGTCATTGAGTCTAAACAATATTTTAGGTGGAATATAACTTTATTTTAAAAAGAAAACAATAACATTCATGTTATGATAGCTACACTGGGGGTATGTTTGGGTTGAAACTAGAATCTATTCTTGCTTCTGTTTGTGAGAGACCAATATTAGGCCTTATATGGTATAATGTTTTCCCTTCACACACACATAGTGGTAAAAAGAATGGTGTGCAGATTTATGATTTTTTTATATCAGTAAGAAGAAAAACAGATAATTTTAGTACATTATAATTATATAGAATTGTTTTCTCTTAAATATAACTATATATAACTATCTCTGTTTTTTAGAGGTTTACCCTGCCTGGTTTAAATGCTTGAAAATGATTAAGAGAAAAAAATGTTAGACATTTAGATAAGTAATCATAATTTAATAAAGTAATTGAAATAGTTACACTAATTATTACATTTTAAATAGGGTATCTTGTAATCTGTAACCTATCACATTTCCAAAGTAACCTTCGTAACACTGCTGCTCATAGAGCGTGTGAGAACTGAACAGAGTGCTTTTTGCTGCCTAATGTGTTTAATACACATACCTGTGTGTCAAATTGACATGTATTTGCTAGTAAACAGAGTAATTTATGTCTTAATTGAACGTAACGAGTCGAGAAAGAACAAAGCACGAGTATATTGGATCCCTGCAGTCTGCCTTAAAGTGACAGCGTCCAAATTTTCCTGCTGTCAATATTATTGCTAATCAAACAACAAAAAAAAGGAGAGAAAATCTCTCACTGCTCTTGACCGAATCCTTTTTGTAACTTTTTGTAAGAATAAATGTATATTTAATTTACAGAGTAAATACTATGCATTGTTTTTTATACATTTGATTACTTTATTTATTTTATTTCTAGTGCTTGAAGTTTTTCCGGTTGGTATATTTCATTTGTGTCTGTTCTATTGTAGTTTGTTTTCTTTATCTTTTGCTCTTTCTTTATCACTGTTTACTTGTCTTCAGTAAGCTTGAGAGGTTTTTTTAAGTTAGTATTAGTTTTTTACATGATATTGAAAATGGTGATAAGAATGATGAAATTGCAGTGGTATCAAACATTTTTATATCATGAAACATAATTTTAAGCAAAAATAACTATATCATGATTCATGATATATATCGTTATCGTGAAATAAAAGACTAATAGTTAACCTTCAATGAACTCACGTTTAAGCATTTTTACAGCCACTTTCATCACGGGTTGAGAACGACTGAGTCCGTAAGCAGTGCCCTCCACCACTTTCCCAAACGCTCCTGAGCCCAGGACACGACCTGCAACACACACAAACTTTTAACTCATTTGCATAACCAGAGGATGCGACCGAAACATTATCTAGTGAGCATGCAAACACAAAGCGCTTTCTGTAACTTTTAGTATTACCACAGTGGTTTCCTGTGCAAGACCATTTTGAATGTTTGAGTCAAAAACCTCAATCAGTCTGCACAGTCACCACACAAGTCACCTAAATAGAAACTGTGCAGGAGATTGTGAAACACACAATCCTATCAAGCACACGACCACAACAAGATGTCACTTAAAGATGGCTGAACCACACTGAATCCACAGAACAAGATCATGGTGGACTGATTCACTACAACTGTGACTTACCCAGAACCAGGCTATCTCGAGAGAACTCCCAGCGGGAATCATATGGAAGCTGCATGGGATCGACATAGATGTATTCGTGACCATCCGGACTGACCGATTCAATCACGCGCCATCTGATCTCATATCGTGGTTTCTGTAACACAGGTGCAGAAAGAGAGAATGATTCTCATGTGGTCAGGAACAGAGCTTACACATACTGGAGGACAGTCAGGCTGTTCCACACTCAGGTTGAGATGTGAGAAGTGTCATTCACACATAAACAATGTGACATACATTTCAGCCCTCACAGAAGCGAACGTGTTGATGCATTATGTCTAGTCATACAGTACCTCAAATGTGTATGAGTGAATTTGTGGATTTGTGAGTGCATCAGTGGGTGAATATCTGAATAGGTAAGTTAGTGAGTGAGTGAGTGAGTGAGTGAGTGAGTGAGTGAGTGAGTGAATAAAGTGATTGAATGAATGAGCATGCGAATGAGTAAACATGTTCATTACCGATAAAAAAGTGTGGGGTCTTTTAATGTTTTTGTATCTCATACTCACCAATGCTGCATTTATTTGATCAAAAATACAGTAAAACAGTAATATTGTGAAATATTATTACAATGTAATAACTTCTTTCTAATCGAATATACTTTAAAATGTAATTTATTCCTGCTTAATTTTTCAGCAGCCATATTACTCCAGTCTTCAGTGTCACATGATCCTTCAGAAATCATTCTAATGTTTTCAGATTTGATTATCAATGTTAAACAGTTGTGCTGCTTAATATTTTTGTGTAAACCATAATATTTTCAGGATTCTTTGATGGATAAAATGTTCAAAAGAATAGCATTTATTTGAAATATAAATCTTTTTTAACATTATACAAAATTTTACTGTCACTTTTGATCAATTTTATGCATCCTTGCTGAATATTTTATTTTATAAATTAATAAATAAACATTGCAATGGGTGAGTGAGTTACCAAATGTGAGTCAGTGGTTGAGTCAATGAGTCAGTGTGAATAAATGAGTAAACGGGCAAGTGATTGAGTAAATAAATTAGTGCTGTCAAATCGATTAATCGCAATTAATCGCATCCAAAATAAAAGTTTGTGTTTACATAATATATGTGTGTACTGTGTATAATTATTAACACATGCATGTACATATTTAAGAAAAAATTATTTATATACAATATAAATTAGATAAATATATATACAGTATATGCAACTATTTCTTAAATATATACATAAATGAGTGTGTACTGTATTTATATATGCACAATAATTATACACAGTACACACACATATATTATTTAAACACAAACTTTATTTTGGATGCGATTAATCGCGATTAATCGATTCGACCGCACTAAAATAAATGAGTAAGCGAAGCGAGTCCGTGTGAATGCGTGAGTGAGTGGATGAATGAGTACCTGTTTCCAGATAATGACCAGCACAATGAGTGAGATGACGACAATGACCAGCAGCACCAGAACCGCAGCAGCCACAGTGAGCTCTGAGTGCGGACCTGAACACACCAGCAGCAATGAGGAAGTGGACGGTGGAAATATGAAAGGACATGGTACATAATATGGTACAAAATGTATCTATGACAACTGCCGAAACGAAACTAGCTTTCCCTAAAGCTAAGGCTAAACTAATGTACCTAATAATAAAAAGTACAAAACATTTTCAACTGCATCACTCTCGTATGCTGTGTTAATCAAGGTCCCCAGTGTGGGCAATTAATATAAGCTGTAACTTAGTGACGCCAAACCCCTGCCAACAGAAACTAGTGTAAACACATATGGATTTGTTTCTAAAAGCAGTGGACGGTCCACCTGAGGAATCTATCACAGACGAGCACAAAATGAGGCTAACAGATGTACTACTAAAGTAGCATTTGCGGAGTTTAAAGCACCGTAATGAACAGATAACCACACACAAACATATAAATGCAGAGATGTTTCCTTACAATGATTGACATTTCAACAAACAAAACAGGACCTCAGTGCAAATCTACTTCCAAGAATTTGTCCCTAAATAAACTGTACATCTGTGATTCAAATGAGTTTCAAATCAGCTTGAAACTTTGTTTACCCTGTGATTGCATGATACACAGTGACACTAAGAGATTTAGTTCACTTCAGATGAATGGGATGGTTTGTAAAATTAACTTTGTGGCTCTTAAAATAAAAAAGCAGTCTCTGAAGAGACAAGAACAGGCCTCTTACCATTTGTCACAAGTTTAACCTCCCGCGAAACAGTGCCCATGTCATTCCTGGCCAGACAGCGCACAGCGACCGTGCTCTCAAGATGGTGAAAAATGATGTGACTCTCAATGTGGTTGTCCACATCCATTTGCAGTTCCACAGTTATGTCCGTAGAGTTGATCGGAAGCGGCATCCACTGGGAGGAATCGTTGGCACAGCTGGTGGAAGAAAGTAAAGTGAGGTCAGCATGTCATTATGGTGACTTGACTTTAAACTCTAGGGATGTGAATGTGTCACCTGCTTATACAGAAGGAAAGAGTGAGAAATGATGGAATGAAGGAAGGACAGATATACCTGTATTTCAAACAAGAAGGAAGATTGCTTACTGTTTAATGTTTTTGCAGATATACCAGTCCACTTCAGGGACGGGGGAGCCGCCAACAGTACACACCACTTCCTGACCCGCAGCAGAGCCATGGTGGATGTCCATCAGATCCACAATCACAGGGGGAACTGTAAGAGGAGACAGATTTTTTTGACGCCCCGTCAACATTTTCACTGGCCCCGCCACAATTTTCTTTTAAACAAAAATAAATTAATACTTTTATTCGGCAAGGATACATTAAATTAATCAAACGTGACAGTAAATACATTTATAATGCTACAAAGTATTTATATTTCAAGTAAATGGTAAGTTATGTTCTATATCTCAACGTATCCTATATGTCCGTTTCCATAAAAATATTAAGCAGCACAACTTTTCAACATTGATAATAATAAGAAATGTTTTTTGAGCAGCAACTCGACATATTAGAATGATTTCTGAAGGGTCATGTGACACTGAAGACTGGAGTAATGATGCTGTAAATTCATAGGAATAAATTGCATTTATATATATAACTCTGGAAGCTATGACTTCAAAAACTTTTGGAAAATGATGCTGTGCATAATCAAAATTATTGATTTGTTTGATGCTTCAGGAAACATTAGATTCCATTTAATACCTTGAGCTTTATTTTTTAGCTTTGAATTGTGATTAAATGTTTATTAAATGCAAAAATCTCTTGATTTCATCAGTCAAGTTATTTGAGTACAATTAAATGTGGAAACTTGAGTAACATTTTTAAACAGTACCCTTTACTTTAACATGGTGTTATTATTTTCAGTATTTTCCACACCTCTGTTTTGAACGCATACAGTGCATAAGAAATCCAGCACTTATACTGTAAGTACATGCAGCTACAGACTGCTTGACAAAGATACTCCAGTTGACAACAAGAAAAACATAAACAAATGTATGTAAAGAGTGGTGAAGAAAGATATAGAGGTGTACCGAGATAAGCCAACAGCAAGCAGAGGCAAAAGCGAACACATGTAAATGTAGGTAAATAATAGAGTGACAGAAACAACTTGCATGTACAGAGAAAAAAAAAAACCTTTAACCCACCTTTAACCTGAAGGTAGAAACTGTAGCTGGTAGTCAGGCTGCCTGTTTCTGCCCTGATGGTGTAGTTCCCACTGTCCTCCGCTTTAGCCCTGATCAGGGTCAACACACCCTGGTAACTGAACAAACCACACAACAGCTTAAACTCAACACTCATAAAATATTTAAGCACAAAAAAATTTGCTTTTAAAGGAACACTTTATTATTAACACGCTCATTTTCCAACTCCCCTAGAGTTAAACAGTTGAGTTTTACCGTTTTCGAAACCATTCAGCCGATCTCCGGGTCTGGCTGTAGCACTTTTAGCATAGCTTAGCATAGATCATTGAATCTGATTAGACCGTTAGCATCTCGCTCAAAAATGACCAAAGACTTTCAATATTTTTCCTATTTAAAACTTGACTCTTCCGTAGTTACATCGTGTACTAAGACCGACGGAAGTACTAAGTCCTCAGCACTCTCCCTGTGTAAGCAGGATGTCACGTTGGTTATGTTGACAGTAGTTAGCCTATTTTCAGGCGCTGTGTAATATCATTGCGCCGCTGCACCCATGGTACGGCAACAAAGTTCCTTGATTATTACGCAGGAATGGGAGTATAGTTCCTAGCCATATTGGTCTAGAAAATCGCAACTTTTCATTTTCTGTCGGTCTTAGTACACGATTTAACTACAGAAGAGTCACATTTTAAATAGGAAAAATATCATAACTCTTTGGTCATTTTTGAGCGAGATGCTAACGGTCTAATCAGATTCAGTGATCTATGCTAAGCTATGCTAAAAGTGCTACCACCATACCCGGAGATCGGCTGAATGGATTCGAAAACGGTAAAACTCAACTGTTTAACTCTAGGGAAGTTGGAAAATTAGCCTATTATCAAAAAAGCGGAGTGTTCCTTTAATGATGTTGTGTAATGAAAATGTTTAAGTACTTTACTTTCAGTCACTTGTAAATACAGAACATGTAAGCAGACCACAGTGCTCAGATGAGGTCGGTGAGGTGGAAGTTGTGGTCACCTGGTCTCGCTGATTTTCAGCAGGCTGGTGTTGATCTCTGCAGCGACGTCTCCCATGATGGAGCCGTCCTTTAACCATGTGACTTTGGGGGCGGGGAAAGACTCTATGTCCAACCTGAACTCTCGCACCTCATCCAGCCTAGTAGTCTCCACTGGACCAATCACTGGATTTATGTGCACAAACTCATGATCTGCACATAAGAGCAGATTAGGAAATGAATCACTGTCACGTATGCATATGTGTGAATCTGCCATACGCATTAAAAAATTTTTTTATTTTATAGCGTGTGTCTGTGTGTGTGTATATGTGATCTCTGTACCATAGACTGTAATAGTGAGCTGTTCGGTTTGGCTCTCGCTGCTCATAATATTAGTGATGGAGCAGGCGTAGACGCCGCTGTCTTTCGATGAGGCATTAGTCACTGTCAGAGTATAATGGATCTCAAGATCTCGCTCATTCTCCTTTACGGTCTTTACTCCTCGATCCGCCTGAGAGAGAACGACAGAGGCAGGATATAAATGCATGTAAAAATATATTTATTTTTAATTTGTATTAATTTGGTATAGTGCATGTATATAATATTATTATTTCTGTTTATCTCACCAGTTTCCCAGGGTATTTCCAGTGATCCTCCAACATCATACTGCCTCTGGCCACACAGTCAACAGTGATGGTGTCACCCACCAGCAGAGCCTTCTTCTCTGCTCGTAGCTCGACTTTTAAATCAGACCCTCCTGAGAAAAGATATAATGAAGTCAAATTCAGTTTGTTTAATGCATACCATGGCAAGGGAAGAAACAAAATTCATTGTCTCCTGAAAAAGGGCAGAAACATTAAACCAAAGCATGTCTTTACAAGACCAACACCTGACAACTCTCTGAATAGTTTTAGCATGTCATTGAATATGGCAACGTTAATGTATGTGGTCTCGGCATCCTAGGAGGCTTCACTGCTGCTGCAGAGCAAATATGGACTTGCCACTGTTAATAGATACATGTAAGATATGCTGCCTCTGCATAAATAGACAAATAAATTGATCTAGACAGGTGGAGCTGGGGGAGGTGGAGGGTTTTTGAGAAACTCCTGCACGCTGCAGGACTAGCTTACAGCAAACAATGAACCAGACTATTTAAATGTTGAGCATGCAATCTCATTGGCTGCAGGATCAGCAGAGGCCAATCATCTTATGCCATGCAGTATTGCTTGCAGATTGCATGTAAAGGACCTCAGCCTGCACTTTTTAGAATTTCATGACTGAATTATATATATATATAGAGGGCCTAAAACTAACTTTTTGCCACTCCTGCCAATGGCCAGTGACTTAAGAAAATTTACAAAAATATTTTTTTACTAGCCATGAAACAAAAACAGGCAGTTATGATACCAAAATGTTTGTGAAAATTCACAATCCTCTATTCCAATTTCAATACCACAGCTAAAACTACTAGCTTGACTAATATCAATTTAATAGCCAACATTTTTAAAGACAAGTAAACAGTTAGTAATAAAATAAGAACAAACAATCAAATGACAAGCAATAGCACAAATAAATACAACATAGATACAAATGAAATAAACAGTGCTCTTCGGGCAGGTCTAATAGTTTTCAGGTACCGAAATGTAATAAAGTACAGGCCAATCAAATAAAAAACACTACATAGTCTTCATATCCTTTTTAAAGTTCAAGAGCAGTGAGTGATTTTTTTCTTTGTCCTTTGTTGCGTGATAAACATTAAAAACGCAGACAGTTGCAAAATTCACTTTTACATGGTGTTTGAACATAAATGTGTCGGCAGTGTGTGTACACAACCACCCTATAATGGTAAAAATCCACCCACTCCTCTTTTTTTAATCCCGATAAATAATAAGCAGTGTTTCAGAACAAGCCGTTTGCAGATTTCCTGGCAAAGTGACGTCACATTTCACAGGCTCCGCCCACAAGTGTTTATGGACACTGCAGTATTAGCATAGACCCCGCCCTCAGAGAGCTGTACACAGTCCGCCATGTTTATCTCCTCGCCAGAGCATTTAACAGCAGCATTCAAGTAAGAAATGTGTTCTTAATAAAGCTTCTAAAGTTCATTCAGTCAAGAGCAAGCGTCGGGTGTGTGTGCTCAAGTTTAGAGTGATAAGGCTTTAAAACGCATGCAGATGATAATATTTCATGATGATGAAGAACTGCAATGTCACGTGAGATGATAATCAAAGCCAAACAAATGTATCATGTTTCAGTTTTTCGCAGTTTTCACACACAAAACAGCTCATTTGCATTTAAAGGAGACACACACACAAAACAGCTCATTTTTGTCAAACCCAAAATTTGGCATTTTCAAAATGGTATATTAAATGATCTGTAAGGAATTTTGATCTGAAACTTCACAGACACACTCTGGGGACACCTGACACTTATATTACATCTTTTAAAAAGGGGCATAATAGGTGCCCTTTAAGACATAAGTGACTGTTTACTACTGAAACTTTCGTGATGATGCAGCACAGTTTCATATACTCGCCAACTCCGATTTTTCCTGTATTTGGCGATGTTTACTCGCATATATATATAAAAGACATTCTTGAACCTTGCAAGAAAATAAATTAGTGTAAGATAATATGTCTTGTTTTTAGAGAATATACTTTGAATTAAGGAGACTGTATAAACATTTAAGGCATTTAATTAAATACACAATTAATTTGTTATGTTTTATGTTTATTCCAGTAACCCAATGGCCAATCTTATTTGTAGTTTTTTAAACAAAATAAGTTTAAAATATTCCACTTTTTCTAACTTTGCTTCCCAAATAAAACAATCTTGCTTTAACAATATTTAGACTGTAAATTTAAACTGAAAATAAAACAAAAGCACTGATTAACAATGATTTTTGCTTTGAAAGACACAATCAAACTCATTCTCACCTGTCCAGCCATGAACGATGTACTCTATGCTGTCATGCTTCTGTCCTTTAATGAGGGCCCTGCAGACATACGTCCCAGCGCTGAAGAGGCCAACGAAACCTCTCCTGCTGTCATAGACATTGGGCAGAACCTTATCGGTCTCAATGTGAATCAGAGAGACGCTGGAGCTGGGGTCCGTCACAAGGCAGGGAATCTCCATTTCATCCTGACTCGTCAGCACATGGTTCTCAAAAGGGGTCATGGATGGTACAAACGGCGTTTGCGGATCTGTGTGTGTTGATGGATCAGAATGTTTGCAGGGAAGAAATTCAATGTCAGTATGCCGTGTACAATTTTTCAAACAACATCACTGCAACAATCCAGCTTGTACATTAAGAGGGGCAAAAAGACAAATCAGTACCTACCTGGCACATAAATGTAGATTGTGGTCTCCTCAGTGTTGTTGCTTAAGTCATAGTAGCAGATGTATTCCCCTGTATGAGCGGCTGTCGCATTGCCAACAGTCACAGTGGAGATGAAGAGTCCTTTCTTTTCAGAGTCGGCCTGATCGTGAAGATAAACGGGGCTGCGCCAAGCGAGTTCAGCCTGACCTCGACATGTGAGTCGGAAAGTCGAGTGGAGAGACACCACCATGCTCTCCCTCTGGGGCCACATCACTGGAGCCAGAACTGACTGTGGCAGCACTGGGTACATGGCTGCACAAAAAACACTTTGATCATGACATGAACAAGAATTTCTCAAACACAATACATACAAATGCTATAGATTTGGTTTTCTGAATCATCGCACTTCATACATAGTTCGGCTGTTTTATTCAACCATACCTTCAACCAGCAGTTTGAATGAAAATCTTGAAGTCCTGGAGCCAGTCGATGCAACAACCTCATAGGTGCCACTGTCCTCCTCTATGGGGTGGCGGAGAACCAGAATATTCTCATACCTTCGTGAAAAGAAAACATTACAGTATGGTATTATGAAACTGGTGACACTTACAACAAGGTTCAGTTTGTTAACAAAGGTTAATGTATTAGGTATTTTGAACTGACAATACTTTTACAGCATTTATTAATCTAACGCAGTTAATTTCTAGATATACTTATGCATTTATAACATTTCAAGTTGCATGAATATTTTTAAATTAACCTTAACCTGAAAAAAAAGGTTTTATAGTATTTATTTATTTTGATAAATTATTTTTAAATATATAAAAATACATTTCTACAGTATTTATTTATTAATATTTTATGTTAATTTTTGCAGCATTTATGTATTTATTTAGGTTAATAAAAAGTCTTCCCATAAAACCTTAGTAATATCTTATCAACGAAATATATTCATATATTATAATATATGTCATAGAAATATTATCAGTAGTGCTGTCAATTGATATAAAATTGCTAATTTTTTCTGTATAATCGCACCTAACATTAAGGTTTTATATATATTTTTATATTGTAATAATTTTACATTTCATCTCCAAACGAATGATGTTTTTGTCAAACACTAAAGTTATCAAACACTTCAATGCATAAATTATAAATTAAATATAGATTAATCATTATTAAAGCTACAAAAGTTCAGTCAAGAACAGTGAGTGATTTTGTCCTTGTCTTTTCTTCTTTGATTTACATTAATGGTGCAGTGTGTAGTATTTATGAGGAATATAATATACATAATAACTATATTTTCAGTGGTGTATAAAGACCTTACATAATGAACCGTTATGTTTTTATTACCTTAGAATGAGCCATTTCTATCTACATACACTGCGGGTCGCCTTACAGTGAAATCGCTATTTTGCGCCGCCGTGTTTCTACAGTAGCCCTAAACGGACAAACTGCTCTACGACATCTCTGTCCTGTATCGGCCACTGTAGTTTCTCCATGTGCTTCGAAAAGGAGGGGTGAGCGGTTGACCTCACCGCTAGAAGTGCTAATATTTACAGACATCCCAGCAGCAGGTTTATTAGGCTACTGTCACTTTAAGATCGGAAGCATATGACACAAATCTGACACGCATCTAATGTCCTCACTTTTTCTGCAAAGCAAATATTTTGGGATACTTTTTTGTGTTTTTGTCCGTTCAAGAGCGAAAGAGAACTCAACGCGGAGCATGGTAATTTTGACAACCCTAATTATCAGTAATAGAGCAATTTTGTGAAATTCTACCTGAGGCCATCCAGATGAGTGGTCTTGGAGGAGATGTAGCTGTCATCCAGCTGAAGGCCATCTTTAAGCCACCTGACCTTTGGCTCAGGGTCAGCATCAATGTAAATGGTGAACTCTTTTTCCTCCAGAAGAGACGCAACCTCCACTGGCCCAATACCATTAGATATTACTTCCACAAAAGAG
This sequence comes from Romanogobio albipinnatus, assembly GCA_023566225.1. NCBI lineage: Eukaryota > Metazoa > Chordata > Actinopteri > Cypriniformes > Gobionidae > Romanogobio > Romanogobio albipinnatus. The sequence goes on along the minus strand of CM042256.1, from coordinate 9,509,362 downwards.
CTCTCTATTGGAAGAAAGGAAAGAAAGAAAGAAAGAAAGAAAGAAAGAAAGAAAGAAAGAAAGAAAGAAAGAAAGAAAGAAAGAACATTGATTGATTGTCTGTCCCACATCTGTTCATCCCATTTCCGTTAACTGGTTTTAATGGTGAAAGCAGAGGTGTGCAGAATCTAAGTGAGAAAGGGAAGTACATACCGTGGACTGTGATCCCCAGGCCGATGGACTTGGTTTGTCCAGTGATTTGGTTGGTTACTGCACACTCATAGCGTCCAGTGTCCGCCACAGAGGATTTTGGGATGTTGAGGATGTACTGAACCTTGTCTGGGAAAGCTAACCTTATCGGAACAGCCTCTCTGGCCTGAATAGTGAGAGAAAATAAAAATCAATATTACACACGTTGTGTTTACTGGATGCACATGTGGAATCATGATAGGCATCAGTTGCTGTATTTTTCTCTATAATCTATTAAGTACTCTATTTTGTAAGCATTTTCTTTGCAAAGATGTTCTTTAGTCTCAGTAACACATATTCTCTTCCAGGACTAGTCTGTATCCATATTTCAGTGCAGCCTGCTGGAGATAAATCAGCTCTACATAAGTCTTTTAAAGGACTGTAATCAGACAAGCACAGCAAACTCATCATAAACAACCCTAGCAGAACCCAGCACGGCTCCAGTCCAGACAAGGACTTGGATCCTCTCTACACAATTCCACACTGCTTTCAAAAACCAATGTCTCTTATTTTAAAGATAATGCTTCTGACATACTCATTTAAAACAAACAAGGATGGTGAGCTGCATGATACATTCACACTCACTGAAATATAAAAACATCTTTTCAGCAAACACGCAAAGAAACTTTTTTTTTTGTTATTTGGAATAAAAGTCCAGGCTAATCCAAGCATTCGAATTGGATTCATAGTTGCTCTGTTTTTGAAGTCCATAAAAAGTGCATCTGTCCGTCAAATAACTGCTCCAAGTGGCTCTGGGGTGTTAATAATCTTCTGAAGCGAATCGATGCATTTGTGTAAGAAAAATATTCATATTTAAAACTTTATCACGTAAACCATGGAAAAGTGTTGAATGTTGAAAGTGAAACTCAAGATGCGTACGTGACGTCATGACGAGCGGACCTGGTCGCATTAGTCTTTCGATCGGCAGGGGAACTTTCAACAATTTTTCCATAAATTGAACAGGGAAGGCGGTCGATCAAAAGTTTACTTGATAAAGTTTTAAATATGGATATTTTTCTTACATAAGCGTATCAATTCGCTTCAGAAGGCCTTTATTAACACCCCAGAGCCGCGTGGAGCAGTTATTTGACGGACAGATGCACTTTTTATGGACTTCAAAAACAGAGCAACTATGAATCCAATTCTAATGCTTGGATTAGCCTGGACTTTTGTAATATAACTCAGATTTTATTCGTCTGAAAGAAGAATGTCATATACACCAAGGATGACTTGAGGGTGAGTAAATTATGGGCTAATTTTTATTTTTGGGTGAACTATCCCTTTAATGCACTAACATGAACAAACCATGAACAGCTGGATTTTTATTAAAAAATCTAACTAACATTAACAAAGATTAACTAATGCTGAACAGAGGTGTTGTTGATGGTTATTTAATGTTAACTAATGCATTAACTAATGTTAACTAATACAACCTTATTGTAAAGTGTTACCAAAAGTACAACTAACTAACTAACTAACTAACTAACTAACTAACTAACTAACTAACTAACTAACTAACTAACTAACTAACTAACTAACTAACTAACTAACTAACTAACTAACTATTAAACAAACACATTTATTTGGAACTCACATTAATCATCAAACACATAAAAATATTAAAGTCCCCCTGTAGTCAATAATTGCTCATCTTTAAACAAATTGTCTTCATGCCTTAAAATAGCTTGAATGTAACTCTACACCCTTGCTTCATTTAGTATACGTGGATATATTAATATGCAAATGAGCCCCGCCCCCACTCACTCATACAGGCTTGTCTACAAGTCGACATGCGTTTTATGTATAGCTCTTCACAACGTAGGACACATAACGCCATTAATATGATTAGCCTTATGCATACGTTATCAAACAGCTAATGACGTGTTGCTAATGTTGCACAAACCATGTTCCCGTTTGCCATCACAGTCTGCCTTCTAAAAATCAGCATCCTTAGAAACACTTTGAACAACTTATAACGTCAGTGGAGAAAGGCATGTACAGTTGCAAGAAAAAGTATGTGAACCGCTTGCAGAATCTGTGAAAATGTGAATAATTTTAACTAAATAAGTGACTGTATGATTTTGAGATCCATCTTTCACACTGATTTCACACTAATTGAGAGACTCAAACACAACTTTAAAAAAAAGGTTGAAACATTCCCTGATGCTCCAGAAGGAAACATGACGCATTAAGAGCTGGGGGGTGAAAACTTATTCAATTTGAAGATCAAGGTAAATTGTACTTTATTTGTCTTCCGCGAAACATGTAAGTATCTTCTGTTGCTTCTGAAGGGCAGTACTAAATAAAATTAAAAAATGATATTTAAACAAAATAAGAAAAATTTGGACTTTTTCACCCCCCGGCTCTAAATGCATTGTGTTTCCACTGAGCATCAGTGAATGTTTCAACCTTTTTTAATAGTTGTGTTTGAGTCCCTCACTTGTCCTCAGTGTGAAAAGATGGCTCTCAAAACCATACAGTCCCTGCTGGAGAGGGTTCAAAAATGCAAAAGATGCTGGAAAACTGAATAATTTGCAGGACCTCTAGGATTTTTCTGAGGGACATTGGGCAGTTTAACTGCTCAAGTCAAACAAGAGACTCATGAACAACCATCACACAACAAAAAAACAGCCGTGGATCATCCAGGAAACGACACACAGTATTGAGAATTAATGGTTCATAAACTTTTGAATGGGTCATTTTAATAAATTCCGCAATTGTTTTGTCTTGTGAACTATACGTAAATTTTTTTTTATGTAAAATATCTTATTCAGGACGGCACTAAATAAAAAATAACGCATTTTGAATGATCCCTCTTATTTTGTTAAAATTATTCACATTTTTACAGATTCTGCAAACGGTTCACATGCTTTTTGAACAGATCAGATGTGCTCCAACAGTAGCCACTTTCAAATCGAGACTCAAAACACATCTGTTTAGCTGTGCATTTACTGAATGAGCTGTGCCACTGTACATCCGACTGATTGCACCTTATCTTATGCTTTTACTGAATGAGCTCTGTGCTCTGTCTGAATTGCTTGCACTTTAATTATGTTTCAATTTAACCCGGTTTTTATTTTTAGTGTTAATTATACTTTTTATTTATTTATTTTTTCTTTATTTTTTCTTTTCTTTTAATTCCTATTATAACTGTTATACTATATATTTTTATTTTTTTATTTTATTCACTTATGAACTGAATATTTTTACTTAATTTCTGTGCAAAGCACTTTGAATTGCCACTGTGTATGAAATGTGCTATACAAATAAACTTGCCTTGCCTTTTTCTTTTAACTGTAGTTCATCATAACATCGCAATATACACTCACCTAAAGGATTATTAGGAACAACATACTAATACTGTGTTTGACCCCCTTTCGCCTTCAGAACTGCCTTAATTCTACGTGGCATTGATTCAACAAGGTGCTGAAAGCATTCTTTAGAAATGTTGGCCCATATTGATAGGATAGCATCTTGCAGTTGATGGAGATTTGTGGGATGCACATCAAGGGCATGAAGCTCCCGTTCCACCACATCCCAAAGATGCTCTATTGGGTTGAGATCTGGTGACTGTGGGGGCCATTTTAGTACTGTGAACTCATTGTCATGTTCAAGAATCCAATTTGAAATGATTGGAGCTTTGTGACATGGTGCATTATCCTGCTGGAAGTAGCCATCAGAGGATGGGTACATGGTGGTCATAAAGGGATGGACATGGTCAGAAACAATGCTCAGGTAGGCCGTGGCATTTAAACAATGCCCAATTGGCACTAAGGGGCCTAAAGTGTGCCAAGAATACATCCCCCACACTATTACACCACCACCACCAGCCTGCACAGTGGTAACAAGGCATGATGGATCCATGTTCTCATTCTGTTTACGCCAAATTCTGACTCTACCATCTGAATGTCTCAACAGAAATCGAGACTCATCAGACCAGGAAACATTTTTCCAGTCTTCAACTGTCCAATTTTGGTGAGCTCATGCAAATTGTAGCCTATTTTTTCCTATTTGTAGTGGAGATGAGTGGTACCCGGTGGGTTCTTCTGCTGTTGTAGCCCATCCGCCTCAAGGTTGTGCGTGTTGTGGCTTCACAAATGCTTTGCTGCATACCTCGGTTGTAACGAGTGGTTATTTCAGTCAAAGTTGCTCTTCTATCACCTTGAATCAGTCGGCCCATTCTCCTCTGACCTCTAGCATCAACAAGGCATTTTCGCCCACAGGACTGCCGCATACTGGATGTTTTTCCCTTTTAACACCATTCTTTGTAAACCCTAGAAATGGTTGTGCGTGAAAATCCCAGCAACTGAGCAGATTGTGAAATACTCAGACCGGCCCGTCTGGCAGCAACAACCATGCCACGCTCAAAATTGCTTAAATCACCTTTCTTTCCCATTCTGACATTCAGTTTGGAGTTCAGGAGATTGTCTTGACCAGGACAACACCCCTAAATGCATTGAATCAACTGCCATGTGATTGGTTGATTAGATAATTGCATTAATGAGAAATTGAACAGGTGTTCCTAATAATCCTTTAGGTGAGTGTACATCATATACATAATTCACCCGCTATATTGCTAAATGTACCTGATTATTTATATCAACAGAAAATATACCTCTCTTCTTTTCTAAGTCTTCTTTTGCTTCAGAGAATAGTTAATGATATGCTAAAACCCGCCCGCACATTGACGTGATTGGTTACAAGGTAGTTTGTGATGTCAGAAACACCAGCGATTTCAAACCGTGTTTTTGAGACTGTCTGGAGTTTTAAGGAGAAAATACTCAGCAATGGTGCTGACTTGACATGGTTTGTCTGAAAGCATATTAAAAACACCACATATAAAAACTTTATTTTTACCACAGGGGGACATTAAAAACTAACTAAAACTAACTATCTTTTTTTTATTTGAGGAGAATCCTTCCTTAATCACGTTCATGCAATTTTTCTATGTTGCCACACACATGTGGATTCACAAGAAGCACACATCTGTCTTTAACACTCACGGGACGTGCGGGCCATAGGTCAAAGTACACAGTAAATTAGTGTCATTCCTTTCCTTTGAGGGTTCTACCTTCACTTTTTTAAGATTGCATTTTTGCATTTCCTCCTACTGTTACATAAAGAGTGAAGGAATACTGCACCAGAATACACCTCTGCATCACACCAGAAGTCCTCAGTTCTAGAGAAGCCAGTTTTGCTTATATTAGGTAAGCACAAAACACAACGGGAAAGAGAGAGAGAGAGAGAGAGAGAGAGAGAGAGAGAGAGAGAGAGAGAGAGAGAGAGAGAGAGAGAGAGAGAGAGAGAGAGAGAGAGAGAGAGAGAGAGAGAGAGAGAGAGAGAGAGAGAACCCAGATTCTTGGTTGAGGTTCTTGCCTGTTTTTGAGGATGCAGCCATTGCTGGTGGAAAGCCTGTCCAGGTGGCGTCTCGCAGGTGAGATTGACAGCATCCCCCTCTTTCACATCCTCCATACTGGCTCTTAGATGTATTTTGAAGGCCTGCTGTTTGTTTTCATTCACATGCAAGTCCTGCTGTTCATCATCTTCATCATCTTCAATACAATCAAAATCATTCAATAAATGAACGATGCTGCTATTAATCTCATTTTTTGCTTAGTCTTCTATTAATATTAAAAACATGTGTGAGTGAAAACAGAACAATTTACTTGACGCAAGTCCAAGAGCAAAGCAGAAACACCCAATCACTAATACACCAGTACATGGCCTTCGACAGCCTCTAAATGTTCTTCTCATGAGTAACGTGCGGTGTATGATGATCCAAAATGTCATCACTCTTCGTCAACAAGAATTTGTCATCTCCCAGGGCACTCATGTAGTCGAAGCTATGACCTAATGTTTCACCCATTATACCGATTGAAGATAGCACTTTATTCCGATTGTCCACTTTAGACATTCTATTCTACGTAACTACATGAAGACTTCTTCTAACATTTTACTTTGAGACATCCTGCTGACTGTAAGTAACTTTGCAAGTATGTCAACTTATTCTACTAACAGCCTACTAAGACTGTAATTAGAGGGTGAACCATGAACATCATTTCACCAAGTACAACATGTTCCTGGATCAACAGACAACATTCCCATCAACCAATCAGATTTGAGGGATTAGTTTATAGTTAAAGGGATAGTTCACCCAAAAATAAAAATGATTTTGTTCCAAACCTGTATACATTTCTTTGTTCTGCTGTACACAAAGGAAGACATTTGGAAGAATGTTTGTAACCAAGCAGATCTCACACACACTGTGGTAGTCAACGGGGGACGAGATCTGCTTGGTTACAAACATTCTTCCAAATATCTTTGACAGAATTTTTAATGTAACTAGCCTTTTAATGTCAAGTTTAGTCTTACAACCAGGGTTATGTGCGTCTACCTCAGTGTTATCAGCCTATCATTTCACTCTGATTTTAGGGAAAAGTTATTGGTAGTGTTAGGTTTAGAGGTTGGGATAGGGTTACATTTTCAGACAAGAAAACAAGCCAAATGTTGATCCAGGAACTTTGCAAAATTAGCTGACGTAGTTGCAAATTAATGAAAGATAGCTGACATGAAGTTGCAAAGTTAACAGCCGTCATTTCACCGTCTCAGTTAACTGTAGACCCGATATAGTCCGGCTATGAATAACCCACGTCTAGCCAAAATAACCTTGAGATGTATGATATTCCATCATGTAAGCAAAGTCAACAATGATTACAATATGTTTGGTATCATTTCTTTGACATGTTCTATCCGTAGCCTATTCTATTCTTGGGCTGTGGTTACACATCTATTAAAGGCCACATTTTTCCTTGTTTAAGCTTAGACTTCATGGCTGTGTTTGGACGGCTATTGTCTTTTAAACTCAAAATTGCTTGCTGGGTTATAGTTGATAGAATGTCTAAACTGGGCTATCTAAATAAAGTGTTTCCTATTTAACCTTAACCTATATTTTACGTAACCTATCGAAATAAAGTGTAACATTGAATGTTTAATAATTTGTTGTGCATTAATTACCTGAGTCATCCTTCACATTATAAACGCTGCTCCGCACTACTTTGCCATTCACGCTCGTCTCGCAAACGTATTGACCTTGTGGTAAGAAATCGGTGATAAAGCCGAGTTTGGGGTCGTAAAACAGAGAAACCTCATCCCCCCTCTGCAGGTCTCTGAGAATCACTTGTGAATGTGGGTTTGTAGCAAGGCAGGGGATAGTTACTATGCCCATCTCATCTGTAATAGGTTCAGACACGAACGGAACCTCAGGATCTGTGGAACAAGAGGTGGGAGTCCTTTTTACAAATAGGCTACATAATGTGCTAATTGTGTGTGACATATTCAGTAGTCGTGAACAATAACATACCTGGAACAAAAACGTAGATATCAGTGTAGTTTCCAGGTTGATCCACATACGCGCATGTGTAGAGACGCGTGTTTGAGGCCTCAGCATCAGTGATCACCAAAGTACTGTGATTTAACCCGGAATGCACTGCGCTGTTGAGCGGTAACGGCTCGACCCATCTCACTCTGCCTTCTCCGGAGCATGTGATGTTGAACTCCGAACGAGGTGTCAGAATAAATTCCTCTTTGTCGGAATTTATAACAAGCCAAGGTTTTGAAACATCTGCAGGGACATATTTCATGTATTTAATTAATTATACTGTCGCTTTTAAATAGCAGTTGTAGATACATATTAGTAAAAAAAATATATATATAAAAAAAATATATATATATATATATCTCAAAACTAATAAAAATATATATTTTAAATATGTCATGTGTTTAATGAATTATACTGTAACTTAAATATCAGTGGTACATAGTACATTCAAATAAATAAATACAAATAAAACAATTATATTAATCAAAACCAATAAATATTTTGTTTAATATTTCATGTATGTAATTAATTATATTGCAGCTTTTACATAGCAGTGGTACATATTAGTAAAAAATAAAAAAAATAAAAAATAAAAATAAATAAATATATATATATATTATTTAAAACAATTAAATATGTTTTACATATTTCATGCATTTAATTAATTATACTGAAGCTTTTAAATATTAGTGGTATATATTAGTAAAATATAATATATATATATATATATATATATATATATATATATATATATATATATATATATACAAATAAAAAATCATATTAATCAAAACTAAAATATATATATATTTTTAAATATTTCAGGTAGCCTATTTTATTAATTATTCTGTAGCTTTTAAATAGCAGTAGAACATATTAGTAAAATAAAATAAATAAATAAATAAAGATAAACATATTTTAATCAAAACTAATAAATATATATTTTTAAATATTTCATGTATTTATTAATTCATTATTCTGTAGCTTTTTTAATAGTGGTAGGCTACATATTAGTAAAATAAAAAAAAACTGATCAAAATTAATAAATATTATAAAAACAAAACACAAACAAACAACTTTATTATTTCACATACCTGAAAACACCCCAAGAAAGACAATCCCCAAAACGAGATGTGTCTCCAGGAATCCCATGGTCACTTAGATTGTGCTCAGCTGAAAGGGAAGAAAAGATGTTACGACTTAAAAAATATAAAAATCGATATTCCAAACAGAAGTACAGCTCGTTTCTTTGGGTTTGATCTATTGTGGTTAATCCAGTGTAAAGATGAACCTCTAGTATACAGTAATAGCTCAGGTGGCCTGAAGAGAGCATTGAATCATCGGCAGCAGAAAGTTTCGGAAAGGTTCAGTGCCAAGACATAAAAGGTCTTTAAAGCGTCTGGACGCTGTTCAGTGAGTCAACTGACGCCAGACTCTCCGACGGGGGAGCGCTGGGATGGAACGGGTCAGCTTTGTTTGACCGCCAGGTGGAGACACAGTACACGTTTTCCCGAACAGACCACCGCAGCGAGTAGAATCAACAGATACGAGTTTCTTTAGTGTTCCAAAAGATGGTGTTTAATTTAGTACAATTTTAACTTTTTTTAATTCCTAAAACATGAGGATACAGCAAAATATAAGATATGACAGCTAATACAGACACATATCAGTATTAAGATAATTGTATCTGTACTGCTTAATCTATGCTATTTTAAATCTATATGTTTCTCAGTCTAAATACGCAATTAAATTTGGCCACCTGAAATGACATATATTAAATTTTTTCTTATGAACGATGAGACTAAAGTGCGTAAATAAGATTACAGTGCTGCAGCACAACTTGTTGCATTCTGTCTTTGTTCCTGTGATTTCTAAAGTGCCGTCCCTGGTCTTAAACGCTTGCCTTGTCGAGTTTCTAATCAGACATTCCGCGCGCGCGTGTTTTATCTCTGTCTGTCTAATCCTCAGACCCCTGGGTTCCATCAGCGCTTCAGCAGACGGGCAATGTCACTCAATCTGAAGTGGAAACCCAATTATCATAAAAAAATGCAACACTTTTATTTAATTGGTCCCCTGTAAAAAACAAAAAACAAAACAAAATCATGGTAGATAATTGACGAAAGTCCAGATAGTTAAATTGTTTGTGAAGAAATGGTCTAGCACTTCAAAGTGAAGGGAGGAAAAACTTTTTACAGCCCAGAGAAGACTGAAGCTCTGCCATTTGCTCATGTCAGCCCTCTTAAGCAAATTATCCTTGGTGAATCCGGGGGTGTTGAGTAAGACTGTAATTAGTCGACCCCTTTCTGTGCCGCAATTTGGGAATCCATTGGATTGCCGTGGGAATCAATTCTGGAATGGTGCGCTTTTGGTACCGCTCATCTGTCCAGCGGTATCTGGAGCGCAAGTCTCGGCCCGCACTTTTCTCCGCGCACCCCCGGCACCAGGCGCCCACACACAGATGCGCAGCTGGCTGCCAAACACAACCGATCCGCTGCGATTGACACTCTCGGGCAACAGCTGAGCGAGGGGTGCCATCCAACACCTGGTTACTTCACGCGTAAAAGTGATTTCCATGGGAATAAAAGAAAGCGGTCTAAAGATAGCCTGGTGAGGTGAAGTCTCTAACAGCAGTTGTAATTCAATGCAGAAAAGACAGAAAGAAAAATGTGATTTTCTTTTATTTCATCCAGTTCCATCCTTATTTTTAGTCAAAGCAAAGCGACATGGTCTCCTTGATCCTTGGTAAATACTACCTAAATTGCATTAAGTTAATCCAGATGTGAGAGAAGTTCCCCGTAGATTCATCATCGACGCGGACTTGGCGGACAAGGCGGCAAAGAAGTTTTTCTGAACTTCTCAGTCTTGTTTGACTTTTTCGCTCCGCAATAAATAAATCTCCATAGCACTGACTAATCCAAAGAGTGATATTCCAGTATGGTCATGGGCATCCCATTAACATTTTGAGGGCTCAATATCCAGTCTGAAATGCCTTTAGATGCCAGAGCTGCGCCTCTCCACGGGCTGAGACACCCCCAGCTGCGCGCCTGCGGCTCCAACTGGGATCCAGCACCAGGCTTTGACTTTACGGGTGATAATGCGGTTCCTTGGGGGGAAAAAAGTCTATAATCCTGCTCGATGGTGTCCAGAATCAAAGTGGAAAAATCCGTCTCTTTTTTTCTGAGATGAAAACGAAGACTTGTCCATTGTGAGCGTTTATGAAAAATATTAAAATCCACTTATGATTTAAAAGTAAAATAGTTTGGTGATTTAATATAGGGCTATTTTTTTTTTTTCGTTTCAGAATTTGAGAAAACGAACTAAATTAAAAACGCAATTGTTAAAAAGAAACAAAAGAGCAGCTTTAATTGGTCTAACCCTGAATATGTGCAATGGTTTTAAACGTCTGATGGAAACTTTACATGAAAGAAAATACAAAAGAAACTAATTAAACTAATTTAAACATACAATACCTTTTTAATCCCTTTTGGTTGTTCCCTTTGATAAAAGAACAGCCAAAATGAATGGCAAAGCTCTTGTAAAATACTCTAATCAGCCCAAGGGTCCTCAGTTGTAAAGCAGTAGTAATCCTTTCCCTTGTGCTGTGCTCCTCCGTCCTGCACCACGGCCACTCACACAAATGCGCCTCTGCAAGAGCAACCTGTAATTGATTCAATGTTACAGTCCATCCTTCCCAGAGAACTAATCATCTGGCTCAAAGTAAATAACTCTCAGGAAACGGCCCCTCCCCTCTCCCGCGGCCCCAGGCGTCCTTTCAAAATAAGAGTCCGTGTTTTCACACTGCAGCTCCGAAGAGGAGTCGGATTACTCCGCGCTCTGCAGTTCTGAAGGAGGTGCATGAAAAGAGGTTGAGCAGGGAAGAAAAGGGCCATATGTTGTTTTTTTTTGTAAGTCTAAGAGGGGCCCTTTTGGAATAAAGGGATCTTTTTGGAGGGGACAATGAAGTCAAGTGACCCATTAAAAGTGTTTTTATAGAGGCTTATATAGGTAGGAAAGAAATCAAAGAATCGGGGATGCCCAATTACATCCAGTAACTCGATTAACCTTGTCATCACGCTTCATTCTTCATGTTCAGCTTTTAGATGATTGCGCTTTTCAGTGGTGCTTGCTTCTGCTGAAGCTGTTTGCACTTTCTTTTGTGCGCATTGATGCTGACTTTCATTTGCGGTTGTTCTGTCATCTCTGTTTAATTGAGTCATTTTTAATTCTCATTTTGTAATGACCAAATGTGATTAAAGCCTTGGGTGCTCAGATAATATAGTTTACTTTTGTGACGAGTGCGGTGCTGTGGAATGGGTCATTTTGCAGAGAAAATCACAAAAGTGTGGGTCCATCACATTCACAGGCACGCGTTGACGCATGCAAGGGGGCGCTCTAACATAAGAAACAAAGTCAGTGGTTCTCGGTCTCTCTCGCTCTCTCATTTATTAGTCTACTTTTTAAATAGCCCGCATCTAAGACCTTACTACTCATGAAATTTGATCTTTATACAGGGTAATTTGTATTCGATATCTGAAAAGTGTGAAAAATTCCCTAAAAAAAAAAGAAAAAAAAGAAGATGCCACCACCTCTCATCTTGCTTTTTTGCCCTCCAGCTCTACTTTAAGACATACCAGGCTGAAGATAATGGCTCATTATGAACTGGTGATCTACGTGTCCCCTGCACACGGTTGTTCGCAGCTCTCTGCGCAGATGACTGACCCGGTATGTGGTGAGCGAAGCCCCGGGGCAGGCTTGGCCCCCCTCTAGCCCTCTCCGTTCTTCCTGCAGCCGGTTCAGAGGAGCCCGCCTTGCAGCTCACCCTCGCAGAGAAACACACATCTCCAGTTGCTCAGCACAATTATTTCCACATGTTCGTGTCGCCCGGCCGCTCAAAAGAACAGAGTCCCTTGTTCTGGAAACAAAAGACTCTAATCTCCGAGGCTAAAACTGAAGCCTTTAGAAATAGCGCGGGATACCTTGATTGGTGCTTTCGTTTGGAATCGTTTTAAATGCACTGAAGTGAGCAAAAGATTGGCAACAAATACGCGCAATTATGCTGTTTTTGATTGTTTACTTAAGATGTGGATTAAAGGTATTAATCAACGAGTTTAAGCAGACATGCCAACTACACCAGAGGCATTTTATAATGAAAAGATTCCAAATGACTGAATATGAATAACACAGTTGGAGTCTCAAAAAGTGGCCAGAAAAGTTGCTGTGTAAAACCAAGGCATGCACTTTTCAATCAACCGTTCTCTTCCCGGTTTTCAGAGTGTGGTGGCATTGTTATTATTTAATAATAATGCAAATTGTTCCAAAAACGACAAATAATTGACAATGCAACAGGACTTGTTGGTTCTCATTAACAACATTAAAAGTTCCACATTCAGCGATAATGAGATTGGTCGTTTCACTTTAGAAGAATGTCGAGTATGGGACGAATGCGTGAGCGGGAGGGAGAATCTGCCTCAGCGACGGTACAACAGAAATTCAGTCCCCATTCTCACAGTATGCCTGACTCCAAGATGAATAAATCGTTTCATATGCACATGCGCATATACAGAGAGTAATTTCTGATGTTGTGGCAGAGCTGAGTTTTTAACCTTTAATTTCTGAACGATGAAGTGCGGTGTGTTGAGTTTTTTTAAGCCTATATCTGCAGAGAAATAGGCCTAACCACATGGTGGCGTATATGTCCATCTGTGGGATAGCCTACATCCATTTCATCTCTCTCCTGTCGTTAGTTCAAGCCTATTCAGCGAGAGAGAGAGAGAGAGAGAGAGAGAGAGAGAGAGAGAGAGAGAGAGAGAGAGAGAGAGAGAGAGAGAGAGAGAGAGAGAGAGAGAGAGAGAGAGAGAGAGAGAGAGAATTAAAGCCCTCTGGGAGTAATAAAATCGAATCGAAGTACAAACCACATCAAAACAAATGGATTCAACTTTATAAGCACAACAACTACTTATAAAGAAAGGGCGAAGATTTGAAGTATGACATTTTTACATTCATACATACATACTGTAGGCCTATACGTTGTTTGCAAACTCTCTCTCTCTCTCTCTCTCTCTCTCTCTCTCTCTCTCTCTCTCTCTCTCTCTCTCTCTCTCTCTCTCTCTCTCTCTCTCTCTCTCTCTCTCTCTCTCTCTCTCTCTCTCTCTCTCTCTCTCTCTCTCTCTCTCTCTCTCTCTCTCTCTCTCTCTCTCTCTCTCTGTGTGTGTGTGTGTGTGTGTGTATGAGAGAGGGAGAGAAAGACAATTACGTTTTAATGGTGTTCACAGAAAAGAGATGGTCAGGAAAAAAGTAGACTAATAACTTAAGACTTTTTAACTTAAATAATAATAATAAAGCACATTTCTTTCTACTAGCGTTGTCAATTGACTTAGCACAAAGGTATAACTTAGACCCAATTCAGTTCAATGTCAACATTTTTAAGGCAAATTTTAGATAAATTTTTTAGTATCTGCTACATTTCTTTACATTGTTTAATCTTACAAAGGACAGAACACTGTTTTTAAGAAATGCGTTTCATGGTAGTATGCTATAGAGAGATTAATTTGATTAAACAAAATAATGAGAAATTGATCATTCTGACCTTGGACTCTTAATCTGTCACTAACTGACTGTTTGATCTGATACAGACAGATATGAGTGAGCGGTGGTTGGTGAGTGGTCGTTGAATGGTCAGTTGTCACTGGGCTCAGTCTGACGCGCTGTTTTCACACACGCGCTGTCCAGCGTGCTGAAGCTCACAGGGTTTTTTTTCTTTCTATATCGGCTATATATTTGTGGGCGTATGGACGAGGCAGAAGTGGAAATACTTTATAATGAGTAATGGTTGACCTTGGACGTAGAAAACCGAGGCAGCACAGGCGTTTAGCCCAGAAGGGTGTACAGTTATTTAAAAAAAAAAAAAAAAAAAACATAGGCTATAAATAAACTGGGATGCCCAGAAATTTCAGCAGAACAAAGAAACTCATACAGGTTTGGAATAACTTGAGGGTGAGTAAATTATGACAGAATTTTCTTTTTTGGGTGAACTATCCCTTTAAACTTGGTTTGCATTGTTAACAGCTATTCTGAGAACAAGAACCAAAGTTCGTCAACTTCTGCCCATAGGGGGCGCTATAACAGAAAATGCTTACAACTGCAACCTTTCTATCAAGAAAGTTGAATTTTTGTTTTGTTTTGGTGTTTCTTTGCTGCATGTAGCCTACTAATATAGCCCCAGGTAACATTTTTGACAACAGCCAATCATATTTCAGCAGCGTTTAGCATAATCTGAATGTCCCCACAATTCCCTTCCAATGGGTCTCTTTCTGAAGTTACACTGTAAAAAATGATTGTGATTTTAACGGTAAAAGACTGTAAAACTGCTACGGTGAAAAAACAGTTCATTGGTTAACAAAGAGTTTCCGCATAACTGTAATAGATCTAACCTTACATTTAATCTCATTTTACAGTAAAATACCTTTTTTTTATAGTAAAATAAGTTTTTGGAAGTGAAAAAGAACAAGTCATTGTGTAATTTACAGTGAAAAGCCGTACATTGACATTCCCAGAATTCCCTGCATGGTACTTTGCATTTGATGTATTCTCATTGAAATAACTGTTTCTTCTAATCAGTTATGTATACAATAGGGTTTGATGTTACATCTAATGTTGTTAAATGAATGTTTATTGCATTTTTCAAATTTCATATGTGTTACCATGATGCTGTTTGGTGTTTGTGTGAATGACACTGTGCACCTTCTATATATTACATTGTACTCCTAAAAGCTGCTTGTGATGATCTTTGATTCATCATGTGACTCTCATCACCACTGTGATTGGTGGTTGTCAGAATAGCCTATATCAAAGGTACATAACAGATATTAGTATTTCAGAAGGTTTGGTAATTTAACATTGTTCTGGCAGTTCTGCCGGGTTTTTTTTACTGTAAATTTTATGGGGATTTTTTTTTTACAGTGATACTATTTATTTGGCAAACAGAAATCATTTTGATGTTTGAATACATTTTTTATTCTTCACATTTCTGACATTCAGTCTTGTTCTTGACTTCCCAAACCTCTTTCTTTGCCTTTGCCTTTTCTAGAACCACATTTTAAAATCTTGTTCATTCAGGTTTAGTGTTACAGCCAGAATGCCTTCAAGGCTGTGAAATGTACTTGTTAAACAGAAACTCCTTCTCCAGTTCCAGAAGCTGAGGCCTATATTCTGTTTATTCGTTCTGGCTCCTCTTGTTTGTGTCCTATGGCAGAAATAATTTCCTAAAAATGTAGACGTTCAAAGACTCACAATACTTGCTTAAGGATTACGATGATTGATATGTTTCTGCATTCATTCAGATTATTTATCACATACCTCAAGCCTGCTTTCAAACTTCAATATAATCAACAAATAAAGAACATAAGTCAACAGAGAGGAAGCTACACTCAAATTTTTTTAAGCCTTTCATTTCCACCTGTATAAGTTACCCAAAGTAATGAATAATATTCTCTCTAATCATATATTCAATCTCATTCAAAGCTGACCTTTCCCCCTCTTTTTTTTTGTTGTACAACGGCTATACATTCTAATCCAGCAAAGCCACTAAGCACACTTGATAATATAGTGGGCACGTTCAGAGGCGCAACAATGGGACGTCTTAAAGAGGAGCTGACACGTCTCAGAAAGGGCCCATTCTAGAGAGCACGACAAAAGCGCTCGGGACATATTGTGTGATGACCAAGTTCCCACTAAATGAAGGACAGCACTGATGGGACACGTGTCTAGAATTCGCAGTTCCATCATCTTTGAAACAATCTGCTTCGGACGGAAACTCAGAGAAGCCCAAATGATGTCCCCGAGCTCAAACAATGCTGGAAAGCCCAACGAGAGTGTCACATTTTTCAACATTGTAGCCTACTTTGCAGTTGAAACTAGCCTATTAAAGAAGCAATTTCCATGAGGCAACACTCTTAAACAAATAAATAAGAAAGTTTACTTTTAGTACTTTTTATGTATTTGTGATATATACTTAAAATTGCACTTTAGAAAGGTCTCCATGCTCTTATCTTTTGACCGAGATATACTTAAAAGTATAATTAAAGCCACAATATGTGATTTTTTTTCTCTAGAGATCGCTTAGTCGTTTTTATTAGTTTGTATTATGCAGCTTCCGCTTCTTCCGGTCATGCGTACAAAGTGCTGTTTTATCATATACATTATTTGAATGTGTTGTGTTGAAATTTATGTTATAAAGTTTCTCCGTGTGCTCGCTCGGCGGCTACTATGAGACACTCTAGTAAGCTAGATGGATATTAGGCATGGTAAAACATGGTACTCGCGGTAAATCGAGAAAACCAGCTTTAAACAATAAGACTAACCATGGTGAGCTTTATAACAATGATTGGTTTTCTGTCAAAGAATGTGTCCAAACACTTGCTCACCTGTCTAATAAAACACATAATATATTAAAGCGTCTTTGGTGTTTCCATGTTTTCTACAAAATAAAATCGAGGGTAATGTGGGTATGACGTCATTGATAGGTGACACACGGACATGGTTAAAATTGCTTCTTTCTCTTTAAACATTCTTGGAAACATTTGGGATAATGTAACGAGTCAACAAAATATACAGCCTAACATTGTTCTTGTGGTTTTTGATAGGCCTATTTTAATCCAAAAGAATGATCCTTTAAGTATACTTGTAATGGTGTTTAATCTTTTGATTAAGTAGGCCTAGGCTAGCCTATTAAATACTTTTTTCCATATAGGCCTAGGTTTACATACTTTCTTTTAAACTTACATTGTTTGAAAATATTGATTAAAAAAGAAAACAGATTTGTTGCTAATTCTGAGTATCTGCATTTTTGTGTAGGCTAGTCCACTGGTAGTGTACAAAGGAATTTACTTCAAATCTAGCTACTTTACTCTTTCCCCGCCACTGACTGAGTTTTCCGTCTATTCGTGATTTCACTGTTAAACAGTAGGTGGCGCTATTACGCATCTCCTGAAAGACTACAGAATCTCCGAAACAAAACACAGGTGAAGAAGAACCAGAAACAAGCAATAGAAGATTACTTATGCAAATGTAAATTCAATACTGCCTATGAAAAATTAAATGTTGACCCACTGTGAAGCTTTGGGGGTGTTGATGGACTCGATCTACTCCATCTGTGTTTTGATAATCGTTCTGTATCCGATCCGGACAAAGTATTTGATAAAAATGCAATTTTTTCACAGGTTTTTGTTTAAAATGTTTAAGTTAAGTTTTGATAAAAAGGATGCATGAAGCTAGAATATATATACATTTTTTAAATGGAAAGAGTTAGTAGCTTATATTTCAAGTATAAAAAAAATAGGCCTACCTAAATAGGAACATAGTAGTATAATTACAGTGCAAAAATAATATATGGATAGTAAACTATAAATATGATGTTATGTTAATTTAAAGAAAAATTATAAGTATACTTGTAGTATAAAACTACACTGTAAAAATTGGCTTAACTTAAAAAAGTAAGTTACCTGGTTGCCTTAAACTTTTGAGTTCAGTGAAATTAAAAATGTGAGTTAATACAATGAAGGAGATTGGTTTAATCAACAGAAACTCAAAATATGATGTTATCTGAACCACATTAATTATCTAAGCTGATTTGACAAAAGACAAAAAGATGTGATAGCATATCTTGAAAATATTGTTTTACAGTATACTAAACTAGTTCACTGAGAGTACACTTATTTCATAAACTAAAAAAATGTATAGTATTAAAGGGATAGTTCACCCAAAAATGAAAATTCTGCCAATTTAGTCACGCTCAAGTTGTTCCAAACCTGTATACATTTCTTTGTTCTGCTGTACACAAAGGAAGATATTTGGAAGAATTTTTGTAAACCAAGTAGATCTCGGCAGCCACTGACTACCATATAGGGTTGGGGGGCAGCAGAACAAAGAAATTTAGGTTTGGAACAACTTGAGTGTCATTAAATGATTACAGAATTGTCATTTTTGGGTGAACTATCCCTTTAAAATAGTAATAAGTTCACTTGGAATAGATGCAGTAACACTTTATTTTACAGTGTCCTTTTTACATATGTTACATGTACTTACCATAACAGTAAATTATGCATAAGTACATGCATTTAACCAAACCCTAATCCTATCCTAACCCTATGTAGTTAATTAATATTACTCAGTACTTAAATAGGCCTATATAATTACACTGTAACAATGACACCTTAAAATAAAGTATAACCAAATGTAATTGGGAAAGTTACACTGTTACACTTATAGTACACTTTTATACACTAAAAAGTGGGCCAAATTAGTCCCAATCATTGAAATATATACCTATAAATGTAGGCTATACCATGATATTTAGGCTACTACACAAACTACTTGAACATTGCTTTAGTATACTTCATAAACTGAAGTTAAAGTATACTTCTTTTTCGTACGGTAAATCAGGATTTGGAGTTATTCATTGCCCGTGTGCCCCACTTCTCTCAAAGCGAAAGCAGCTGCAAGCCTTAAAAGGGGATTCAATTAATTGCTCTTTGTCATGCGTAATTGGCCATTTTGCGACAGAGCGTAATCTTTCAAAAGCTGAGCTGTACTTTGTTTCCATTTAATATTTGGTTTTAAGCATCGGATTCTCAAATATATGGTACTCAACTGCACCACCCACACAAGTGTTGTTAAATACCATAACACCAAACGAAAGGTTGCATTACCTTACCTCACAATTTACAAAACAACCCAATAGCTAATCAAATATGCTTGTTAAGTTTCAATACCCAAGTTGAATATGAAGCAAACTTAAATTTCAAGTCTTCAAAATTCCGAACTCCAAACTTAAATCTGATATTAGTAAAGTGACAAGTGGGGTCAAGCGTGTCACGTCTGAAAAACGAGAGTCAGTCCCGAAACGGTTGAAAACCCTTTTGTCGGGAGCTCTTTCTCTCGCACACCTGCAAGGGGTGAAGTCTAATTCGATTAATAAGAAATTCAATATATATTCATTAGGTGCCTTCCCTCGATAATATATGATCGTGAAGCGAGACGTGAAAGGAGGCCATTTATTCCCCCTCTGAAAGGACCTGCGTGGGACCAAAATTTCACCTGCTTCCCCTCTCAATTAGGAATGTATCCCAAACTCTGACGGAACACGAGTTAAATTAAGCGTTCGCTAATTTCCTATCACCCCTCCTACGTAATCCCTCAATTTTCAGCATGCCCCCTCAATTTGGCCCAAGTTGAAAGGTTCAAATAGTGCCTAATGAAACAGTGACTAAATCGTTTTCTCTCGCGCGGAGGAACCCTGTAGACGTCTCGTGAAAGGCCTTGAGCTCGCCGCCGTCGGGGGTCCGCCGGCTAAATGCGAGTTCCTGGCAGGACAATCTAACCTGTCAAAGCCTTTGGCCAGCTCTGCGTAGCTTTTTTCCCTCGTTCGTATTGAAGGAATTGCTACATAAGCAACCAAACGTGGGACAAAAACTGCAATTAAACTCTTTTCTGATTAATTTAACAGGGGGACAACCGTCTCTTGAAAAGCACGTACAGAATAGGGTCGACGTATAATTGACTATCACCTGGCTCGTGAGATAGAAATTCTCTGCTGGCCTTTTGTCTTTTGTGGCCTGAGCACTATAGGCTTTGTAAAGTTTGCTTGGCGTCTAGCTAAAACACTTTTAAAACTATGTGTAACTTGTTTACACCATACAGAACTTCACGCGTTGCAGTTTGTCTTTCATAGTTCTATTTATGTCGAATATTATGAGGTGTGTTGCAAAGGATCTCCTTTTCCCAACCCAAATTTTCCATCCTGATCGTATTCAAACTTGTCAATTGAATATTAATGTGATCAACCAGGCTACCATATAATTCAATATATGCATGTAAATATAAAAAAATATGCACATCGTTTGTTTTTTTTTGTTTTTTTTGCATTATGTGGCCACTTGAAGGTTAATGTAGCCTATATAATATTTAAACAGGCGTCTTGTTCCAATAGGATAAACAATACATGTCAGAACTGATTAGTGTAGTTACAGATGTGATTTATTTAAATAAATACATACAAATATACACATTTTCTTTAATAGGCACATACAATTCAGGTGAAAAAAAAAGAATCACAGTTTCTCAGTAGTCTAGGACAGATTGGATTAACAGTCTGAATATTTACAAAAGCACGCAGGGAGTCTTTTATCTTCTCCATTGGTCTAACGTTTACCCTTAAAAGGAGCAGGGATGACAGAATGGATTACCAGAGGTCGTTTCACTTGACAAACTGTAGGCTATAACATGTTATTGACTTGCATCACTTGCATAAAAACTATTATTTCACAGTTTGCCGCATATATAAGAATGGCTGACTTGAGTGTCGGGGTAAAACAACACTTTGAGAGGAAAGAGGAAGGAATTGGCAGTAGCTAAATCTCCATACACTTTGGGTTATTGAACGACGGAAGACAGCGTCCTATAAGTTCAGTCGTTTCAACGGATCCGTATACTTTTAAACGTGTCATAATGTACCAAACTTAAGTCTGTGGTGTCCGTGGCGCTTTTAGATAGGTGAAGTCTCCTTCTCCTCTGTGGCTGATACAGGTGACAGGGATTCTTCGTCTTCTGAGCGCGGATAGTGCGAGTGGCTGCCCGAGCATTTGCATCCTGCGTGCGCGCTCCGTTGCGTGCCTTTGCCTTCTTTCTTGTGTTTAACGCGGCGGTTCTGGAACCATATTTTCACCTGTTTCTCTGACAGATTTAGATATGTGGCTATTTCGATCCTGCGTAAGCGGGAGAGGTACATGTTAGACGAGAATTCGCGCTCCAACTCAAGCAGCTGAGTGCTGGTGAAGGCAGTGCGCATCCGTTTGCCGTTCTGTAGGTGGCTGTTGTCAGACACACCTATAGGGAAAAAGCAAAACAAATATTAAAACCACGTCAATGCCTACTAACTTTGAAAAACAATTCAACGAATGCTGTTAACACACCAGTTTGTTTATTAGAGATGTAAATGTGCTAAACTGCAGATCAAGATATACTTCATTATAACATAACGTAACATGCGTAAAGACTTTTTGCATTCAATATATTATGCCAAATAGTTAACGCGTAGGTAACAGGTGTAGTAGCATGCGCGCGCACTCTCTCACTCACCTAGAGACAGGCAGTGATACCTCCGAGGGTCAGTGACGCTGTAGCTTGTGGGCGTGCAGACAGGCGCGTGTCCGTGTCCCGGGTGCGCTAACGCGGGGCTCTGTTGGTGCGCTACCCTCTGACAGAACGCCGCGTCACCTGCGGAGAAGCCCTGTCCCTTCAGCAGAGGGATTCCGCCACGGGGAGAGTGGATATGCGAGGTTACGCACAGCGGACAGACACAGAAGGTGCCGGTCTTCCGGGACGGGCAAACGGGCGCAGTGACGCTCATCACGCCGGGAGAGTGCATGCCAATGGGGATGAGAAAGTCCTGCCCCGTGTGCTCGCTTAGAGTCGGGCGCGCGGGGTCCTTGATAATCAAAGAGTCTACGTAGAAAGACCTCGACATGATTGCTCCTGTCTGCGTGAGATGCTGATGGTGTCAGTGATACCACACTGATGGCGTTGCTCCAAGGACTTGCGCGGTACACAGTGGTCTTAACACTGTTCTGAAGCCCTCGGGAGCTGGCTTATGTTTGATAGTTCAACAAAAGGGACCCCGGAGAGGGCCGGCCCTAACGTCACCCACGTGCGCTCACGGCCTAGGGGCTTTAGTACCTCTGGCGTCCCGAGACACGTGATGCCCAGGCGAGCCTCCAATCAAATCTTTGCCCATGCAGTCTTGTTAGCTCGCAAAGTGGCAAGTAACAGCCCTGGCAAGTGCGCCTACTGAGATATCAACAATTACCCTATTATACTCCCCGTCTAATAGATTCATATTTTCATTTAGAGACAGACGAAGAGAGGTAGGCCGAAATTTCTCACAAACTTTGTTATTGTCTGTATATGTGTCGAACTTTCTCCGGTACAAATGGGAAAGTACACCTCAGTTGTCAAATTATCCGCTAGAAATGCTGGGTTAAAAACAGTCCAAGTTGGGTTGAAATTGAAAGTTTTATTTAACCCAGCTATTGTTTAAAAATCACTATATGGCTGGCTTAAAATTAACCCAAAAACCAGACACATTTTTACTAGAGGCAACAATGTGGACATTTATTAATAAGCAATGTATTATTGTGTAATTATTATTCATTAAACGTATTAATAATGTTCATTGATTAAACATATTAATAAATGTTCATTCCCAACATACTTTGGGTTCGTTTTAAGCAATAATTCAGTAACTGCACTCTAAAAAATGCTGGGTTAAAAACAAACAACCCAAGTTGGGTTGAAAATGGACAAACCCAGCGATTGGGCTGTTTTAACCCATAAATTGGGTTGTTTTAAGCAAACATTTAACCCAACTGGGTTAAATCAACCCAACTACTGGGTTAAAACAACCCAATTGCTGGGTTAGTCCATTTTCATCCCAACTTGGGTTGTTTTTAACCCAGCATTTTTTAGAGCGTGTTAAACAATTGAGTTAAATAAAACTACCCAGCAGGTTGGGCAAACATTTAACCCAATGGGTTAAAACAACCAAATTGCTCTCACAAGGGATCATTGGCCAAACTATCCAAATGCCATAAGAAGTTCATCTTCCCTCATCAAATGCTGTATTAGAGCATCCCTAGCTTGACCTATAACCTTAAACTTAATAGAAAATGCATAATCATAGACGGATTTGTATATTTAAAACAAACAAAAGGCTACTCAAATTTACGAAACATCTTTACAAAACAAGATCATTTATTTTTAATTGTAGGCTAATTCTTTGAGAATTAGACACAGATTAACAAAGGAAAACAGTGGTGAATAACTAATGAACTTGTGGGATTTGAATCTAATAAACGAACTGAATATGCAATTCAAGTGTAAGCCAAATCTTATTGGTTCAAGTCTGTTTGGAAAGATCTTGGGCCGGCAATTAAATATTTATGATTCTCTGGAGTCTGGGAATTTGCAATTTGATAGCGATTAGGATTCAATTAGAAAGTGTTTATTGTAGAGGTTTTTGGAGTGGATAAACAGCCAGCTATTTCAGAAATGCGTTAATCCCTCATCTTGTGACAATAATTAGCAGGTTTGATCTCTCGGCGGGTCAGCGGCGGGTTGAGCTTCCACTTTCTTCTGCGCGCGAACGCTGCGCGAGCGAGCTTTGACGAGGTTAAGTCTCGCCAAAACGGTAGGTCCGGTATTAGTCTACCTACTTCTTCAGGAGATACTTAACCTCGTCAAATCGTGTCTGAAGATTACAGTGAAAGCAATGCTGTCAATCTATAAGAGAGCTCTATTGCCTGTGCATGTAGGCTGCAATTATCTCTGCTCACAATTACAGGCCTGACACCTGAGCTTTTCAAGAACATGCAAAGACAGTAAAACGAGCTCTCACTCGGGCCGGCTTTTATGGATGTTATGATAGAACTGAAAGTCTACTAATGATGATTGAGGGCAAAGTTCAAGCGCCGTGATGACGATTTCATAGGCCTATCAGCATTTAGCGCTAATATCGCCAAGAGGAGACTGCGCGCTTTGCTTTCATAGGCATTTAATTGCTGAAATCAGCGGCGACTCTCATTCTTAAACGGTGTAGAATATGACTTTAAATGGGCTGATTCGGGAGAGGCGAAAAAACAAACACATCTGTCATTCTGGCTGTAATTGGTGTAATGGTGGAAACGCGGCGCATGAGACACGAGAGAGAGAGAGAGAGAGAGAGAATGACTGACAAGCCACGCGGAATGATTCGCGGCGCGCGCCCATCATACCGTCCAGTCTTCAATATTATAATTTTTTTCTTTCTATAATTCTTCACGATAAAATTTCATTGTCTATTAAGTAATCCTACAAATGAGAGTCTTTATGAGTCTGTAATGAGCTCTAATTGCCACGTGGAAGGATTTAAGACTTAAGCCGTCGGGTACTGTGCACAGAGTGTTACCTAGCCATTACTTTCATAATTCAAGGGGAAAATTAGCCCATTTAAGGAAAAAAAAATCCTTTGATTCCTTTCATTCTGCTCGGGGTGATAGGAATACATCTTTTGTCTGCTTGGGTTAAGACAGAGAGCATAACAAATGCGTAGCAAAGTGCTATTATCAAAGAGAAACGATTGTGGCGGCATAACATTAACATTGTTGATAAAAATGTTGTAAAGATTGTACTCAGAAAGAAGTTCAGTTGTACTTTATAGTGTTGGCTAGTTGGGCCTATTTGAAGCCAGTGTTCCTTACAAGTAGCCTATTGAGTAAAATAAATGATCAACGTGCTTACCCGTTGTCCTCATGTCATTTTTGATCCCAGTTCTGTAAAGAATAGGCCCTAAATACCACATTGTGTTTGGTAGTACTGGAACCAAGGCATGTGACATTGTCAAGAACAAGTAAGACAATAATGAAAGCAAAACAATAAAAACAAGTTGTTCATAAAACTCAGTGCTGCTCCATCTGTGATCTTTAAATGGGAATTGAAGAACGAATCCTTTTTCTGTATTATAGCCATCTATATTTTTCATTTTCTAAATGTTTTGCACATGTTTTCTATGATATGGCAAAAGGCCACCTATAGGGTAAAATAATAATAATAATTATAGTAATAATTTTACAAATAGTTTTGCATTAGAGGGGGATATTTGTGGGGTCCAAATTATGGAGTTCATTTTGTGAAATACTCATGAACTAATAATAAGCTATAAAAGCTCTGAATGAACAATACAGAAGTAAAAGTTACGAATGGCAAAATCATTTAAATAAACTCGCGGGGACTTGTGCTGAACTTGTGTTCCAAAATTCTTTAATAGTCCATTACTCAAACGGTTGTTTTATCAATATTGATTAAAATGTTATTTTCCTATATACTCCGAGTTCACATTTTGAGTCATACATTTCAATTGACACCTTAAACCAGCTCCACTATAATAAAAAAACGCATGCACTTTAAATGAATTTCAATTCAAGGATCAGACAGTGCCATTATTGGAATAAACTGCTTACAAATACAAGCAACGGTTAGTCCAATTATTGTAGATCATTATATTTACATCAAATATGTGGGTGTCTCTAATGTGATGTATTAAACATGAACACAGTTGTCAGCTCTCACCTTCAGTCCCGTGCGATATTGCACTATAAGCGGTCCATAACTGCCGTATTGCATAAGTGTCATTAATTTGTGTCAACGCCTCCTCACAAAAGTTGCATTGTGGCGCAAGGGGCCAGCCTGCGGCCCATCCCGACTGATACAGTGGGTGATTCCCCCCATTCCCAGTAACCAAGCAACACCCGGTGAATACTGAAAACTGAAAAGAAACACTCGGGTTTTCAATATAGTCTTCAATAGCAAGGGGAAAATGAACAATGATCCCGCAGACAACATAATGCGGCGCAGTGACTTTTCATTGCCAATTATCTCCTTCATCTGAATAGCAGCTGCAGGGCCTGCTCTTCATTTCATCGTTTGGGGGGCTGAGTGGGGGGCTTAAATTCAATTGCCTGTGTGTGTCAAAATCTAATTTATGTCTTAATGACGGATACGATTTTTATGAAAAGGAGCCGGAGCCACACACATAGGAATTTCTACAGCAAACTGCAACTGTTGCTTATTCTCAACGTTTCTCTTCACGACTAAATGACGGGACGTGTTTATTAAGAGAGTTTATTTTTCAATAAACGCACGGAGAATGGGTGAGAGTGAGACCGAGAGAGAAGAAGCCTCGTAAACAACGCGCAATTAGGAGAGGCCAGAAAAACAAGATAACTGCCGACGGATTCGGTGATGCTGAACTCAACGTTACCCACAGAATCAACTCCACTAACCTCATTAAAAAAAATCCTCTCTCTCATCACCTTATTAGAGCGCGCAACTCTTCCTAATAGACAACAGTTCTTTCCAAACGACTAGACAAACGTTCATGACTAAACCACAGCAGGCGAGACGCGGGATCGAATAGCCCTTATGCCGATTGCGTTTCGCTTGACATGCTGAAATAAAATCTTGTAAATGTGAATAAAGGCCTTACTCAAAGGGCTATAGGGAGCTGCAGAGTTACATCCAAGACACACTTTTAAAATGCAGACTTGGGATGTCCGGTGCTGTAAATTAGCCACAATAGACGTTTACTGGTCCGAGATAAATAGGACCACGTTATAATAATCAAATGTTTTCAATGTGTTTCCAATTTCATTCCAATTTAAATGTAAGGATTTGAATTCGATTCTAAGATATAGATTTTAAGAATGAGAATGTGATTTTCATCAGTTAAGCAGTAGTTGAAATCCTTTTTTTAATGCAATGATCTTAATAAATATTAATCAAAAATCATTTGATGCAATTTAGAATCAATCATTAAATGCATGTCTCAAATTTGTTTTCCGTTTGTCATGCACCTGGAAAAAATATAGTTATAGGACTTATGCGAATAATCAATAAATGATATCAGAATATTACAACACTTAAATTGGGTTGTTTTTATCCCAAATTTAGGTCAAACATTGGGTTAAAATTGAATTTAAACATTTAACCAAATGGCTGGGGTTGTCCATATTTGACCCAAATCTGGGTTGAAACAACCCAGCCTTTTTTTTAGTGTGAAGACATTGCCACAGTTTTTTTAACACTTGTGCACTGTTCAATTTCTGGTTACACTCGTTATGGTCTGGGTCAAATTGACCCTAATTGGATTCAATGCAATTCCCCAAAATCACACAATGAAAAAACAACAACATAGAATCAGGTACAAACAATTAACTTTTAATATTTACAAAGAATTACAACGAATAAATATCTGAATTTACTAAAAATATTTTTAAAGCTGCTCTCCGTAACTTTTTTTTGTGTTCAAGATTTACAAAAATTATATAATGAGAATGTACCCTTTTGTCTTACCCTGGAATCATTGTGGTATACTTATAATAAATGTTTATATTGGGACTATTTCAGACAGGTCTGATAGGAACCGCTGCGGAGGAGCATAGTCCCTGTTACTCGCCAAAGACATAAACAGAGAGAAGTAGCTCCGGTTGCAATGTTCTTCTGCAAGACGCATTCTGTTTATTAACCGCTAGAACGCAAAAAGTGACGGACTGCAGCTTTAACCACTCTTTTTAAGATTGCCCCTCCCCGACACTTGTGGGACACTTGCCATTATACATTTAGAACAATAATATATTAGTCTAAACCTAAAGTAATCTTGTCAAACTATGTAGCATTTGAAAGCTTTCATACTCAAATTTTCATATTTGGTGGCTGATTTTCAAAAGAAATGACAGAGTTGATAAATAGCAATAGATTCTTCATTTGTGAGGCGGTGCCAAACCATAATGTGCGCTCTGACTCTTTCCATATGTTTTTTAATATGCATTTTACACAAATATTAACATTACTAAATGCATTGAAGCAACTGCCATGTGATTGGTTGATTAGATAATTGCAAAAGTGAAAAGGTGTTCCTAATAATCCTTTAGGTGAGTGTATCTGTATAACGCAAAGTAACACTTTCTTTAGTTTAGATTTAGCTTTTAATAATTCAATAACACCAATTACATACAAATGCAAAAATGAACAACAGGAAAATGTACAAAACAGAACAGTGTATAAGTTGACAATATCACATAGAATGGTAAGGACAGTCCTTTTTCTATGGTCAGAAATGAACTAATGGAAAGTTATCAGAACACAGATTCAGCAGACACTGATGCTCATTTGTGTTCCATTATTCTGATGAGGGCTTCCTCTGTTCACTCTCTTGTGAGCAGATGCACAATTTATTGATTGGCTTGAGTGTAAGAGTGGTGTTTTTTCTGTCAATTACAGTAATGTTTATCATGGCTCATTACCGCACATTGTTACGCACTTTTACACACACAAACACACACCACTCTTCCAAGATTGCCCTCTTACTAGGGAGCACTAGTTGACTTTAATGACTGCCCTCAACCCTTCCCTCTCTCACACACTCATCACTTTCCCCCCCATCACTTCCTTTCTGGATGAACAGGGCACACATGTTATAAATGAGTTTATTCTGCCATTTTCAGATATTATCTTCTGTGTTCTTTTACTGTGTTAGTGAAGAGGATGATTTTCAGAGATTAGTTTGAGAGAAGAGAGCATCTATGTCATGATATTGCCATAAATTGAGATCAGGACATTCAGAGCCTATTTGGTCAAAGTTATGGGCATCATTTCATTTAGTCAATCTCTGATTTTTTGCTTGTTTGTGTTATTTTTGGCACTGTTGTGCCCTCTCTGTATTGCCTCTTTTCCAGCCACTGACACTCTTGGAGCATACATGCAAAAGAAAAAGTGTTTTTAATATTTAACAGCACCTTTAAATGTATTTTTCATGGGTAAATCTCAAAAAAAGTATCTATCTTCAAGTACATATGCTGTGATGTATAACTGATTTGTGTGTGTCCTGGTAAACCCTACGTTATGGGGACAAGGATGGGGACATTTTTTGGTCCCCATGAGGAAAACCACTTATAAATCATATTAAGTGATGTTTTTTGAAAATGTAAAAATATATATTTTTTGAGTTATGACAACTTTGAGTGAATTTACATTCAACCAACAAGCTACATTGAGTTAGACGAACTAACGCTCCAACTACCAAAGTTGTAGCCCTGGAACCAATGAATCTTATCTATTTCAGTTCAAATATCATAGAGACAGAGCGACACGTGTCATAATCTGAAGACCACGCCCACCACAATCAAACCATCTCCATTGACTTTGTATTGCGTGAGGCTGCCTCCTTGTCATTTTTGACTTATAACAAAAATAGAACAAGGTATAAAAGCTGATATGTGACAAGGTGTACAGCAAACAAGAACCAAAAACCCAGAAGTTTTTATAAGCTGATGAGCATTTTAGGACACAAAACCTGCGCCCAGACAAGACCAACGCATGACCCTGAAGTGTCTGCAGAGACCGTGTCAATTATCCTCCCCCTGCAACTGCCTCATCGACACGGCATCTCAATAAACCCGTCTCCAGCGTGATGACTCCGATTGTTCGAATATTACAATTAAATAATACTTAAATCGATATGTCATCCGCAATAAACCCGTCTCCAGCGTGTTGCCCCCGATCATTCAAATATTGCACTTTAATAATTATTTAATCAACATCATCCTCAATAAACCCGTCTCCAGCGTGTTGCCTCCGGTCCTTTGAATATTCCGATCTATTATGACCTCTGACCTGTAAAGTTGCCAGAATAATAATAATACGCTGTTTGTTAATTGGCCAGAGGAGAACTGGCACCCCGACTGAGCCTGGTTTCTCCCAAGGTTTATTTTTCTCCATTAGGCCACCTAATGGGGTTTTGGTTTCCTTGCCACTGTTGCCTCTGGCTTGGCGTGCTCAGTTGGGGACACTAACATTTTTCAACTAAACATCGAAATAAATCTAATTAATAAACTAAATTAACCATATAAACTAAATTACTGATCTAATTATTGATCTAAAGCCCACACTGTCACTGTGTGGAAATTGAAATGAACTGATGACATCAAATGGCTATACAGCTTAATAAAATTATGCTGCATTATTTTCCTGTTTAACACTGTAAAGCTGCTTTGAAACAATCTACATTGTTAAAAGCGCTATATAAATAAAGTTGACTTGACTGACTTGACTTGACAAAAGTGGATAAAGGCAATTGAGACAGAGCGCGACATGTTATTTTACACTGAGAACTATGCCCACTGGAGGGGAACGTAATCAGCGACAGGAAATATATTATATAAAACTGACATATTTGGATATTTGACTTAACAGTGACAAAATGTTTACTGCACACGTAGGCATACTAAGTGTCAGGATCTCAAAATGTAACCATTCTTCCTGCTGAAGCTTCATGTCTTATTGCCTGTGTAACGCCTCCTGTTCGAACCGCCCACTCCAAGCAGGACTCGAACCCGGGACCGTCGGCATGAGAGTCAGACGCTCTAACAAAGAGACTAAAGTCTGCAACCTTTAGTGTCACTCGCTAGAGCGTCTCTTGAGATCAGAGGAGTGAGGTTTACTCGCACAGCGACTACTAGCTGGCCTCCGTTACACTCCCCCCCTAAACCTCACTCCCATCCGGGTCACGGCACCAATGTAACGCCTCCTGTTCGAACCGCTTGCTCCAAGTGGGACTCGAATCCGCCGGCATGAGAGTCGGACGCTCTAACAAAGAGACTAAAGGTTGCAACCTCTAGCGTCAGTCACTAGAGTGTCTGTTGAGATCAGAGGAGTGGGGTTTACTCGCACAGCGACTACTAGCTGGCCTCCGTTACACTTGCATCCACTTTTGTCTCCTTAAACGCTAGTTTTTTTGGGGTCGACAGCTTATCAAAGCTTACTTCTGTGTTTCTTTAGCTTGTTTGCTGTACACCTTCACATATCTGTCACATATCAGCTTTCATACATTGTTCTATTTTTTGTTATAAGTCAAAAATGATAAGGAGGCTGCTTCACGCAATACAAAGTCAATAGAGAGCGTTGGTTTGACCCCCCCCCCCCCCCCCCCGCCATCGGTGTGGGCGTGGCCTAAATGCGCTCTGTCTTTATAGCACATGCTAACATAAATTATTTAACATGTATATTTAATGAACAAGTAAGATATTACTTGACACTGGCATTAGCGCTAGAAAAAAGTGCTCAGACCACCATCATGCACACAAAAGTTATGTAATCTCTGCAGTTGGTCCTACACTACACCTACAAGATTATGTGTCAGACATCTTTTTTTTGTTTTTAACTAAAGTTGAGATCATAAAAAACAGTTTTTTTTGCAGCATTGTGGTGTTTTACAAGCAGTGTTCTGCTCTGCTTGTACATCTAATCCAGTTCCCAAGGTTAGCCGGGCCTATCGTGCGTCAGTGGGTCGTACTGCTTATTGAGTCATTTGAGGTGCTCTGTGTTTACATAATCATCGGCCTACACTAGTAACCTGTGTGTTCTATAGGCGTCCCTTTGAAGCCAGGATAAGTAGTTCTGGAATGAATTGAGCTGTGCAGGATAATATGCCAAATAAGTTACTAAAGTGCTTGTGTTTTTAGCATGGTGTGCTCAATACAGAAATAATTACTCTAGAGCTGCATACAGACATCTTAATGCCAGCTAGATTAGAGATTTTATCCTTAGAGCTGTTGGTTTGTTCATATGATGCATTCTTGTTCCTGATTTTCCAAAACACATAGTTACATATAAGGTTCACCAATTGGAATAGATGCAAATGTTGGAGATTGTCAGATAGCTACCAAAAGCAACTTTTTTTTAACTCTAATGGAGCCTATTAAACAACAAAGGCATAATTGTATGGTAGTTGGACGAATCACCTGACTTAACCTGATAGTGTCAAAGAAAAGCCATGTTTAGTTTGGAATGTTCCTTCACTTAAAATAGACTGGACCCACTTTATATTAGGTGGCCTTAACTACTATGTACTAACATTTTAATTAATCATTTGATACAATGCACTTATTGTGTACATACATGTTTTTACATTGTACTTACCTTTAAAAAAATACCTGCATGTAATTAATTTCTGTAATTACATTTGTAATAACACAGTTGACACTTCCCTTACACCTAACCCTACCCTTAAACTTACCCATACCACCACACCTGTCCCTAACCCTACCCGTATCCCACCTCAATATCAGCAAAGGTGTTTTGCAATACAATATAAATATTAATATTAAAGACTTAATATTAAAGAAATATTGTGGGTTCATCCAAATTAAAGGAACACTCCACTATTTTTGAAAATCTGTTTCTGAGAGGAGCGCTACAGGCTTGCAGTAGCCATTGACTTCCATAGTATTTGGCTACCGTCAACTGTCTGGTTACCAACATTCTTCAAAATATCTTCTTTTGTGTTCAACTGAGGAAAGAAACTCGTCTTTTGGGTGAAGGATATTGGTTTTCTCCCTTTAAAGGTGCGGTTTGTAGGATTGTCCTAGTGGTTGAAATGGATACCGCAGTCCAAATTCAAAATATTGGAGAGAGTTATTTGCCCTGCCCCCACCTCCTCAGACTCAACGCTCATGCGGGTTGCCAACTTGAGCACAAGCAACAGGAGTGATCGCAATTGACAATGAAAGCCACACTGTATTGTTGATGAGTTGATTTATCCGCGTTTTAATATGCTCTCGTTCATAGAGATTTTTTGATGGATGCTGAGGCTTTTTAGGTCGTCTGCAATCTCTGGTTTGTTTGCCGGCTTCCATGGCTGCAATACGTTATGTTTTCCACCGAACGGCAACCTGTGCTGTCAAAATACTTTTGGGTTAAATGGTGGCATGCGGTATCGCACAGACCAAAACAAAAACAGACATTCCGACATAAAACACACATTTTAAAGTAGAATAACTGGCTGTAGCATTGTTTGTCTGAGAAACAAGTAGGTGAATTTAGCATGTTTCCTACATATCTGCAGGCCTATTATGGTATTTGTATGCTTTATTAAAGTGAAAAACTTACATACAGTACCTTTAAGGAGAAAATACTCAGCAATGGTGTTGATCGATGAATTTGCAAATCGTTTGTCTTAAAAACACCACATATACATACACTCACCTAAAGGATTATTAGGAACACCTTTTCAATTTCTCATTAATGCAATTATCTAATCAACCAATCACATGGCAGTTGCTTCAATGCATTTAGGGGTGTGGTCCTGGTCAAGACAATCTCCTTAACTCCAAACTGAATGTCAGAATGGGAAAGAAAGGTGATTTAAGCAATTTTGAGCGTGGCATGGTTGTTGGTGCCAGACGGGCCGGTCTGAGTATTTCACAATCTGCTCAGTTACTGGGATTTTCACGCACAACCATTTCTAGGGTTTACAAAGAATGGTGTGAAAAGGGAAAAACATCCAGTATGCGGCAGTCCTGTGGGTGAAAATGCCTTGTTGATGCTAGAGGTCAGAGGAGAATGGGCCAACTGATTCAAGCTGATAGAAGAGCAACTTTGACTGAAATAACCACTCGTTACAACCGAGGTATGCAGCAAAGCATTTGTGATGCCACAACATGCACAACCTTGAGGCGGATGGGCTACAACAGCAGAAGACCCCACCGGGTACCACTCATCTCCACTACAAATAGGAAAAAGAGGCTACAATTAGCATGAGCTCACCAAAATTGGACAGTTGAAGACTGGAAAAATGTTGCCTGGTCTGATGAGTCTCGATTTCTGTTGAGACATTTAGATGGTAGAGTCAGAATTTGGCGTAAACAGAATGAGAACATGGATCCATCATGCCTTGTTACCACTGTGCAGGCTGGTGGTGGTGGTGTAATGGTGTGGGGGGTGTTTTTTTTTTTGGCACACTTTAGGCCCCTTAGTGCCAAGTGGGCATCGTTTAAATGCCACGGCCTACCTGGACATTGTTTCTGACCATGTCCATCCCTTTATGACCACCATGTACCCATCCTCTAATGGCTACTTCCAGCAGGATAATGCACCATGTCACAAAGCTCGAATCATTTCAAATTGGTTTCTTGAACATGACAATTTCACTGTACTAAAATGGCCCCCACAGTCACCAGATCTCAACCCAATAGAGCATCTTTGGGATGTGGTGGAACGGGAGCTTCGTGCCCTGGATGTGCATCCCACAAATCTCCATCAACTGCAAGATGCTATGCTATCAATATGGGCCAACATTTCTAAAGAATGCTTTCAGCACCTTGTTGAATCAATGCCACGTAGAATTAAGGCAGTTCTGAAGGCGAAAGGGGGTCAAACACAGTATTAGTATGGTGTTCCTAATAATCCTTTAGGTGAGTGTTTAAACAACATTAACAACTTGATTTTCCACCACAGGGGGTATTTAACAGAATAATTAATGTGCTTTTATAAAATTCACATTTCAAATCCTCCAAAATTGGCCTCATTTACTTACATTGTAAGTGCCTCACCATAACCTCCTTGGCCTTTTTTTAAATATATATATTTTTTAAGGTAATCAACATTATGCCACTCTAACTAAAAAATTTGCTTGTGAGTTGATTGTGCGAAACTTGAATGAACTCATAATTCTATTTTAAAGTTGGCATGAAATGGAAATTCAATTTCTTTTATAAATACATGTTATGTTATCTTTGTGAACGATTAATGCATGTATATGTTAATATGTTAATGTCATTGTAACCCCTCCTGTTCAAACCACCCGCTCCAAGCGGGACTCGAACCAGGGTCTTTGCCCATGAGAGTCAGACGCTCTAACAAGGAGGCTAAAGGCTGCAACCCCTAGTGTCAGTCGCTAGTGCGTCTCTTGTGATCAGAGGAGTGAGGTTTACTCGCACAGCAACTACTAGCTGGAATTCGTTACACTCACCCCCCTAAATCTCCCTCCCACCCGGGTCACGGCACCAATGTAACTCCTCCTGTTCAAACCCCCCGCTCCAAGTGGGACTCGAACCAGGGTCTGTCGCATTGAGAGTCGGAAGCTCTAACAAGGAGACTAAAGGCCGCAATATAGGGGTAGTGTAAGTTGCTAGAGTGTCTCTTGAGATTAAAGGAGTGAGGTTTACTCGTACAGTTACATCATTACTTGTCCAATCATTTTGTCCGCTTAAACCACACCCCTTTCCGTGCAAGCTCTTGTTCATCTACCTCCAACTACTCGACAAAATATTGACCATATTTTGATTGGATGTTCCTCATTCCAGTGTTAAATGGTTTACTTTTAACTTCCCTATAAGGCAAAAACCACCATTAATCTTGTGATCGATGTATAAACTGTTAGCTATGCACTTATTGCCAAAAGACTAATATTTAGAAAACACTTTCATCTTTCCCACACTGCACCTTAATGCACGCAACCACACTGCGCTACAAGTATCCGTTCAAACCACGCTAAAATTGCAAGAACATCTAGCACTAAACAATCTGAATGCTACTATATAAAAGTTGTGATTGTTGTGGCGGCCCAATTAATTTGTGCAGGGAAAAGCACTCTACAGTCTGGGGTGCACTTCACGTAGCCGGATGAAAAAAGGACTAATTGAATTATCACAACTCTTTTAGGTCTCAAATACGAGCTCGAGGATAAGGAAGCCTTTTAATGCTGTATGGAAAGCTTCCAGCACTGTTTCAGCCACCTTGGGATAAGGTGTTTTCCTGTGTCTCGTTAATTGTGGCAGTTTTGTGTTTCCTTGTATCATAAATAGCCCAGAGTACCTTAATGTTGTGCATGTACAGAGAGGAGTGGGCCGATCTGAAAGGGCTGTGGTGTGCCCCTCTCTCTCGCACTCTGTCCTGTTTAACTAGAGCTGAAGAGACTTTCAAGTGTGGCTACGTCTTTGTGTTGCCTTAGTCCATTTGTGTCTGTCGGTGTGCGTGTGTGAGTGTTTTGGGGGTAGGGGGATGAAATTTGTATGCAAGCAACAGAGCTGGAGTCCCCCTCATTCCCACTAGAATTTGTATCCCCTCACCTGCTCGTTGCAGCGACTCTAGTTCAAGTCAAGCAGGCCGATGTGGACGCATGTGTGAGGGCTTTGCAGCACCTGCCCGAGTCTCCTCCATCTCTATCCCTCATGTCGCTCTCTCTTTAAGGTCTCTACCAGATTCCTCCGTCTCTGCTGTTTGTCTACTGACATGTTCACAGTTTCTTCCTCTGTGAGAGTGCCGTGTGTATTAGATGATGTGTGAATCCATTTTTGTACCATGTATTATACTTTATAGAATTAATTTCTACTTCAACATTTAGAAAATACTTTAAAAATACATTTGAACAAACATATATGATGTATATCTATATATACACATACATCTACATGATATGTAGATGATATATTTTATAGAAGATACAACTTATTAATAAATAAATACATAGATAAGTAAATAAATACATGTATTTTCTAAACTTACTACATTTCATGAGACAATCAAAAAGCCATAAACAGCTAAATCATATAATAATAATAATAATAATAATAAAAATAATAATAAAAGACAAAAAACAAACAAACATTTTTAATTAATTAATATTAATAATAATAAGGATATAAATAACTAATTAAATAGGATACAACTTCCTTTATTATTAGTATTATTATTAATTATTACTATTATTATTATTATTTTGTTGTTGTTGTTGTAGTTATTATTATTATTATTACAATAAATACATACATATTTTTTCCTATTAAATAAAAAACTTTCTAAAGGTGGAAGTACAAGAAACTTACTCCACACAAGCTTTTAATATTTCAGGGGACAGAAACAAAAAGCCAGAAACAACAAAATCTGGTAGTAATAATAATAACAACAACAATAATAATAAGGCTCTAAATAATAAAGAATAATGAAATATGATATAACTTTATTATTATTATTATTATTATTATATTACAATTAAAAAACATGATATTAATTTAAAAGCTTTCTAAAGGTGAAAGTACAGAAAAAAAACCTAACTCCACGCAAGCTTTGAATATTTCAGGGGACAGAAACAAAAAGCCAGAAACAGCTAAATTAGGTAGTAATAAATAATAATAATAATAATAATAATAATAACATTTAACTTGTAGCCTATCTTTAAGACTGTCTATTTATTTCTGTAATTTATTAGAAGTACGTGTATTGAGACTTAAATCTGTTTAGTCTCGGGAAATGAAAAATAATTTACTTCTACCATTTGTCTCGACTATAACCATGAGTGAAGTATTCATGGAAAAAAAAGTCAAATAAAATAGAAATTCAGAAAAAGAGAGCCTCAGGACCACCTTGACCTTTGACCTTTGGCTTCTGACTTATGGCCCTCAGTGTTGTGTTAACTATCCTGATGACAGGAGCGGCTGAAAAGCAGAGGGAACTTTAACAGATTTATCCTGAGAGAGAGAAAATCACATAGTGAGGAGATATTTTTCACCCAACGACAAGTGGATGGAAGAACGGGAGTGAAATATGGATAAATGATATCACAGACAGGGAGAAAGAGAGAGAGTGACAATGGAAGATGGAAAGGGGGATATAAAATTTGAAAGACAGACACAGAAAAGACTGGGACGGGACACAAGAGGAAAACGCAGAAAGAAGACTTTCAGAGTCAGTGAGAGTCCTGGTTAAAGCCAACGAGTGTCTATCCGGGCGAATACACAGGCATTCAAAGGGGTCAACCCCATTGAGCCTCTAAAACGCTGTCATGATAATCCATGGCAAAGCCTTTAAAACAATCCTGGAATTTTTTACGCTTTCTCCACCCTTTTCTTTCCACCCCTGTTTTTTCTCCCT
Organism: Romanogobio albipinnatus; assembly: GCA_023566225.1. Lineage (NCBI taxonomy): Eukaryota > Metazoa > Chordata > Actinopteri > Cypriniformes > Gobionidae > Romanogobio > Romanogobio albipinnatus. Next base: position 9,471,465 of record CM042256.1, on the reverse strand, counting down.
CCTGCCCCACGTCCATCCTCAAATCTCTCTACCCCAGTATTCACAAAGTCATTAATGAGACATTCAAGGCTTTTTGAATCGGCCAGAGACATTGTGTGTCAAAGAGCGAGAGACAGAGCGAGAGAGCGCGTCAAAGAAAGGAAAAGGGGAGTAGAGAGGGAGAGTAAATAGTGGAGAGGGCTCAAATGTACTCCCAGCTGAAAGCAGTTAGATCATGTTCTTTTCATGGTCCGATTAGAATCAAATCGATCCCTCAGCACCACCACCCCCTCCACACACACACACACACACTTCTCTAAGCAACTCCGAAGAGCTCTTCCAACAAGTAAAAGCTGCAGCCAGACGTCCACCTGAATGGTAATCAAGTTGCCCTGCTGAAATGGGTTATACAGAGGCCGACTCAGAGAGTTGTGAAATGTTGGACGTTTCTACTTGATTGTGTCCAAAATTCTACAATCAGCAAATGGTCTGACAATGATTGTTAGAGTTTTGTTTAGGGATGCACAATATATCAATACCATATGGTTGACATTGAGTTTTTTTTATTTTTACTTATCGGTCAATATTGGATATCTAATCTTGCTGCTTATTTCCACAATTTTTACATTTAAATTACCTTTCATCTAACGCTCACTTGTAGTTCATCTTTAAAAACACCAATAATTGAATACATGTAATCTTTAGCAAATCTCAAAAAGAATATCCATGTTTCACTCAACAAAATGTTTTTTTTTTTAGATTTACACATTTCAATTAGTACAATTCTGTAATTCATATGTAGTCAGCGAGATCATCACTTGTAAAACGAACTGTAATAATCCTCTATAAGGAAGATAACTATAACTATAATGTTTTAAAAATCGTTCTACTCTAACAAATGCTGTGTTTTTTCCAGAGGCGGACAGTAGTGAAGTATTTTTAGTTCCTACTCCATGTGCTTTATCACTGTTTTTCTTAGGAAAACTTTTACTTCTCTACATTCCAAAGCATAATGTCATACTTTTTACTGCTACATTTCTACATTTCACAAATTAGAACTTTCTTATTTGTACTCCAGTAAAACTTTTAATTACTTTTACTTGAGTAAAAGTAAGAAAGTACAACATTTTTAATGTAATTAAGTATTAAATGATATTCAATATGAAATATAGTGCAGACAAAAATACAATATTATGTTTAGGAATGTAGTGAAGTAAAAGTAATTTCAACTCAATTTTCCTCGTAAACCACTCAATTACTTTGTGTAGCAGAAACATAAAAGCGCCAATAAAATTAGATGTAAAAATAACTCAAGGGAATACACTTATACGACATGCATTAGTTCTATTTCACTATATGTGAAACGACGCCTTGTAGTGCCATCCCAAAGAGGCATGAAATCACTCTCACGGACCTTTTCCTGGACCGCACCCACCCTGTGGAATGACCTGCCCATCTCAATTCGAGCAGCCGAGTCTGTAGCCATTTTCAAAAAACGGCTAAAGACACATCTCTTCCAGCGGTACCTTACCAATCAAGATTAGCACTTAACATTCTATTCATTTTCTGTCTGTCTGTCTGTCTATTTAAAAAAAAAAAAAAAAAAAAAAAAAAAAAAAAAACCTTCTGTCCTATGTGTTCTTTGCTAGATTAACTGAGACTTGTTACAGCACTTACATACTGTTACATACTGTTGCCCTTGACTGTTCTAGCTGCTTCTATTGCTCTCATTTGTAAGTCGCTTTGGATAAAAGCGTCTGCTAAATGACTAAATGTAAATGTAAATGTAAATGTATATGTAATAAGCAGTATGCAGACAAAACCACTACACTGCTGTAAACAGTTGCTCATTGAGCAAACAATTTATATGATGCACTGCACCCATCGTCAGCTTAACGCCAGGCTCCATCACGGTAACACCCAAAACTCCAACATGGCAAACACTTTTCTAAATCCCAACTTAATAGAATATTAAACAATAATAACAAGCAGTCTGTTTATCTTGCTTAAAAACATGAACACATGAAGATAAATAAATTCAACATTTTCTCTTCCAATTAAATCTCATGCAAAGCATTCTGGGAAGTAGAAATCTCCTTACCCCCAGTTAGTAGATTGTACACAATAAAATTAAGTTGTGACAAAATGTTCATTTGAATATTATATTAATCAAGCAGAAAACATCCGCGAAGCAACAACGCTCACACCTAATGACAACACTTTAGTAAAATGACCCCAAAATGTGAAATATGAGAATAATTGCTAGATTTATGTTGCAATATAAAGAAAATACAACGTCACCATGCGAAAGGGTTCATCGCATCAGCCAAATCCAAAAAAGTACAATAGTATGTTGGAAATGCATGTCTACAAAAAATATCTCGAGATTACTCAGGATAAGAAGTGCAATATTATATATAATTATAGAAAATATGGGTAACATGTGAGTATGGGGAACACATATTCACTATTAACTATGATTTTTGCCTCAATAAATTCCTAATTTATTGCGAATAAATAGTTAGTAAGGTAGTTTTTCTAGCATTTAAGTTTAGGTATTGGGTAGGATTAAGGGATGCAGAATACGGTCATACAGAATAAGGCATTAGTATATGATTTATAAGTACTAATAAACAGTTAATATACTAGTATATATACTTGAACCCTAAAATGAAGTGTTACCAAAATATGTTTTTGCTACAAATCCAAATTAAGTGAGCTCAAATTATTTAAGTAAAGCAACAAACAAACATTTATTTCTAAAATATAATGATGTTTTATCCATATTTGGGTAATATCCATATTTGAGATTTTTTAGCAAATCTCAAAAAGAATATCCATGTTTCATACACTCAAAAAAAACAAACACTTTTTTTTAAGATTTACGCATTTCAATTAATAGTAAAATTCCATCAAATTGAACTGAATAATCCTTAATCAATTATTATCGTAGCATTTAACATGACTCATTTTAACTTTAACTTTGTTGTTTTTACTTTTTATTGTTTCTTTATAAAGTAATATAACAATAACATATGTTTGGGCATCATTCAAAGAATCATAAATTGCCTAAAAGTTACATGTAAAATAATTAAAAGATCTGGTAAAGCAAATAATTTCTTGTAATAAAAGTTATATATAGCAAATAAAGTAAGCAAAAGAATAGATACATTTGTGTAGTTTTATTTTTATTTATTTTTTTACATTGACCTTTATAGGATTTTATTGGATCAGTGCAACCCTAGATTTGTTACATGTCTTAATGACCTTATCACTGTATTGTTTTTAATCAGTTAAACCATTAAGTTCATCCAACATCCAGGCGCTTACGCAATTGTCAGCCTTACTTTAGCTTAACGAATGCCCCTGTTTTGCAAGAAAACTAGTTAAATGTTGGAACAGACACAATGGAGGACTGGAGCCTAGAGATCTAAGAGCGTGAAGTTGTATTGTTTGGTTGGTATTGCCTACAGGGTGATTTGTTCGAGTGGGCATTTTAGAAATGCATTGGAAAGATTTCGTGCACGAGTGTTTTTGTATCGTGGAAATTTCGTGCGCAAGTGGCATTGTGGAGGAGATATTTAGTCGGTTAGTAACGTGCCGGGGTCTTTTTAATGAACAAGGTAGAATTGTGCAAGGAGTATTTAGTGTCATAGTACCAAGTGCCATTAGTCTCACTCAACCAATAGATGACACTAACATTCTCTTAGCAGCTGCAGACACTTCAGCGAGAGCATCGAGAGAGGGAGCATTCACGGAGGTGCGCAGGCCGTTGATGAAGCTTGTATGGGCGTAAGAGGACGGGACACTGCCGATTTGTGACGGTGGGGATTTTTCGGCGAGTGTTGTTGGTACATGGGGAGGGTTCATGAGGATAGTTTGTAGTGCCGATGACCTTTGTCTGTCATTTCGACACTTGCAGCTGGGCCAACGTTGGCATCGCTTTCATAATGAAATATTCCAGTTTCAATACAAGTTAGGCTTTAGCGACAGCATCAGTGGCATACTGTTGATTACAACAAAAATTCATTTCCACGTGTCCCTCCTTTTCTTTAAAAAAAGAGCAAAAATCTTGGAAAACAAGATTTTTCTTTCACAGCAAAATCATGTTAACAGACATTATTTACATATGTTTATACTAGGGGTGTAATGGTACACAAAACTGACGGTTCGGTACGTACCTCGGTTTCGAAGTCCCGGTTCGGTATGGATTCGGTACAGCAGTTTTACAAAATTGCTTTTTATTCCTTTTTATTCAACAGTGGTTTAATGAAAAAAATTGTGTCTGTCCTTAAATGAATTCAATTATAACTAAAAGTTTCTTAAAGATAATGCTGTAAACTATATAGGGAGCCCTTACTTACATATAGCTATTAAAGATTAACAACAGAGCCCAAACTATTAGCCTAAATTTAGTTGCTATTTCTTTTTAGATATAATAATCAACACTCATAAGCTTCACATAAGGCAGTTTTTGCATTAACTTCTAAATGGAATTATTTGTATTCGTTGTTGAAATATAATCATTTAGTGGCTGTAATTTTCATGACAGGTTTATTTAAACATACATTAAATAAACAAGACATCACTAACAGGCTAAGTAGTATATAATGAATATATATAGGCTAATATAATGAATATAACGGCTAATATAGTGCATGTATTCAGTGAAAGAGTTGATTTCTCTAGTGAGCTCACAGCTGTGGACACTGAATGACTTCTGAGTAAACGTGATTCTGCATGACATTGTTTACAAGCAGTTTTATTGTCTTTCCGCGGTTGAAACACAGATGGAGCGATTACACGACATATGATACATTTCAGTAAGTTGTAATGTATCCTCAACATACTTTAAGATGCATTAATTTATGTTTATTCTTTAGGCAGAGATGATCGCATTGACTCGCGCGCTGCCGCTTTAAGTTGAACTGATACGCGTCTATCAGTCACGTCACATTAAAGAGCGTTAAAACGGCATTTATCGTTTGAATTTCGTGATAAAATGGACTGAATACTTAATATGTTCGTGTGGGAACTCGGATTGAAGTGTGTTCCGCGCAGGGTGGTTTTCACAACAAAACCCGCCCAATTGCTACTCAAAACTAGCCCAAAACAAGCCCAATCTTGTTTCAGGGGGGCATCTCCAGTAAAAATCGCATTTGGGGGGTTAAATATGTGTTTTTTTGGCATGGTTGCCTACTAAAATTTGCATTCCCGGGGCTAAATATCATATAATTGTGGTCGCTTCAACCCGCGGACATGAAAAACAGCCCGCGGCAACTGTGTTGAAGTAGCCCAATTTTGCGGGAAAATCGCGGACTTGGCAACACTGGTTCCGCGCTTACAACAAGCCGACTGTTAACTGTTAAAGATTACATTCATAACAGTTCGGGACACGCGTGCACCGTACCGAAAGCCCTGTACCGAAACGGTTCAATACGAATACGTGTACCGTTACACCCCTAGTTTATACATGATCTTGGTGTGAAAAGCTCTTCTAACCTTTTCTGTGTACAATTTTAAAACTTTGTTGCCATAAAAACAGATCACTTTAAACCCTAAAACAACTGTACACTAATACAAATAGATTGATAAAAAAAGAAGAAGCTAGGATATCATTTTCACATTGAAAATGCTAGTTAAATTCACATATAATTACAAAAAACGGCAAGAAACACTGAATTAAACATGACATTTTGAAGTTAAAAGACAGAAATAGCATTTTCTTGTAAAACGGACTCCAATAATTATTTAAGGGACGATAACTATAACTATAAAGTTTTAATAATCGTTCTACACTCGAAAAAAAAACAAAAGTTGTTTCAACCCAAATTTGGGTCAAATATGGACAAACCCAGCCATGTGGTAAATTTTTTTAGTTTAAGTTTTAACCCAACGGTTGGGTTTGTCCATTTTTTTTGTCCACAAGCCAGCATTTTTTAGAGTGTAACTCTATGAGAATAGGCAAGTCCACTCCAATAACAACATGGTTGGAATCACTTTCAGACCAATGTTTTTCCAGCTGATGAATGATAAAAAGCGTCAGACGACGGAACTGTAACTGTGTGCATGCTTACACTCAAAAAATGCTGGATTACATTTTTTTATTAAATTTTTAACCCAACGGTTGGGTTTGTCCGTATTTGACCCAAAATTGGGTTAAAACAAACCAGCATTTCTTTAGAGCGTATAACTAACATAATGTTAACGTGCTTTGTTGTGGACGCTAATGTAGTTATCGTTCTAAACGATACGGTACGATATGACCTGTGAACGGCCCTTTAAACAAAAAAATGAATGTAAGTGCTTTTATAAAACGATGCTTCACATTTTTGCTTTTAAATCCTCGAAAAATCATCTCCACTCACTTCAACGGTCGGCGCTTCATTTTTGTTTATCGCTAAAGAAAACAATGGTCGAGTAACCCTTTTTTTGTGTAGTATATAAAAAATGCCGTGAACTGAGCTTAACTTGTTTTGCACCCAGATAATTCCTTTAAATCCAACTTCAGCTTTTCATGGTGCTAAAATAGCTCAAAAATTGCTAAAAAAGTGGCAAATATCATTGGTCGGTTGTTGCTGTTGAACTGTTAGGCAGCTGCTCTGTAAGTGAGTGGGTGGGACCACCCTGTGCTCTGACACCTCTCTCTCCGTCTCTCCAGTCTTCCCCTTTTCACCTTACGCTGGCATTCATTCACGTTGCAGCTGCATCACCCGAGCTCTCTCTCTCTCTCTCTCTCTCTCTCTCTCTGTCTGTCTGTATTTGTCTCATCCAGTCCAGAAGATGGATGGAAGAGGCTCTAAAACAGGCCAACAATAGTCGCTAGCGCAAGGTGAGCTCTTGCAGCTGTGCTAACTGGCTAGAATGAACGTCACAGTATGGCAACAGTATGCTTTTGTTCTGGCTCCCAGCCTGAAAAGGGCAATGGGGGGGTTTGCATGGCGCACTAGGGCCGGGTCATTTTTCTCTCGGTTTGCCAGTACTACCCTTCTGCCCCTGCCTCACTCCCTCCACAGCTGTGTGTGTGTGCGCTAGCGCTAGCGGGAGGAAATGCGAGGGCATGGGGATGATGGAATACGTGCGTGCGGCGGGCGGTTGGGGCCTGTTTTGGGCGCGTTTTCCCCGCCGCCCTATTAGAGGCTTGTTTATTGGCCTTGTGATGCCATTGTCCTGCGTGTTCAGGGGCGGCCACACTGCGTAATTGGCCGATTGGCCACGCTCTGCAGCGGCGGAGGTGATTTATAATGTGGCCTGAATGGGACTGACTTCATAACGTCACAGACTAACGCTGAATAAACGCCAGAGAAACGTTAATGAAAGGATGAAACGTCCACCGAGCCCTTTGTGTCGGTGTGAAATCGGCGATTGGGACAAAGAGAGTCACTGGAGTCCCTTCTTTCTCCCTCAGTTTCTATTTTTCTCCACTTCTGCCTCTTTATTAATCTCTCTTTCTCTCCTTTTCGTCACTGTTTATCTACATCAGTCGTTCTCTTTTCTCCCTCTTTTACGCCTTGTCTCTCTCTCGCTGTTTTTCCATCTCTCTCTGTCTTGGCTAACCTCTGGCCCTTTTCTCTCTCCCCTTTTCTCTGCTTTCGCCTTTGTACAGTCTTTGTTAATGCCTCTGTAGATGAAGTTGTCGGCTCTCACTTATTCTCTCTTTCTCATTCAGTCTCCCTTGTTTTATCTTAATCTTTCAGTCTTTAGAGGCCTTCTTAGCACCGGATTCCATCGACAAGAGTGACGTCAAGAAATCTTCACCTGAACACCACCGCTTTTTCCATTGAGCCAAATTTCGTCGCCCAACCTTTATCTACAAACATGCGCAAATAGGTTTTTAAAGCTTATTATCCTCAACACACTAACCTGTACGCTTGACGTGCACATGTATTCTTCATTTTATTTAACTTCAGCTTGGCAGAGAGCATGGGAACACATTTTGCCTCAGTAATTTAATGCAGCCTAGAAAATAATGGCCCAAACGCTCCAGAAACACTCAGCTGGAAAATATGTGTTTTTCCCTTTTAAAAATATGATTCTAGTTTTTAGTTCATTTTAGTTCGCATGATTCCACTTCATCAATCAATGACATGTTACTTCATTATTTAATAGCATGATTCAAGCGACTGAAGTGAAATAATATCATCACATTAATCTTCACTTATTGACATTAGATCTCGGATCTGATCTGTGCGGAGGCAGTGAAACAGAAAGACTCCAGCACGTTTCTTGATGAAGTTGCCTAAACCGGGCTCATTACAGCCGAGGGTCAGCTGTGGGTGTGTGTGTGGGCAGTTATAAAGCTAATGGCTTGCAGGGGGCAGGTTTTAATGACCTTCTAATTAAGTCTAACCCTCCCACCATTGACCAGATCATGTAGTGGAGGTTAAAGGTCATTTACATAGAGACTGGTAACCAGTGTCCACCACCAAACTAATTGAATTGGGAATACCTATTTGCAGAATCGGTCCTTCCTTTTCTTTCCACAGAGTATATATATACAATCTCCAATAAAAATAATGGATCTGCCTTCTGTCTTTTACCCTGTGAGCGACATGGAGGCAGGTATCATGGCTTGAACATTTTTAAAATAAAATTTAGTAGGAACTTCCTGACTTATAACTGATTCCTAAAAAATTATAATAACAATAAAATTATTATTGTGCCTTTAAGTGCATGCATTGAAATAGAATAGAATATATAATCAAATATATAAACATAAATATATATATATATAAAAAAAAAAAATCCCCATATATTTTGGCTTACTTTGGATCACTTTAAATGTCACATATATATATATATATGTGTGTGTGTGTGTGTGTGTGTATAGCCAGAATGATTCATAAAATCCCTAATATTCAAACAAAATTATTCTTGTGCTTTTAAGTGCATGCATTGAAATTGAAGTATAAGTTTTCATATCTTTATCATTATATACTATATCATATATAATATAATATAGTATAATAATTATAAAACAAAACAATTTTTTTTTAAATAATATAAATAATCTTGTATATACAAGATATATTATGTATAAAATAGTTATATGCTGAAAAGTTCATAGTTAGAAAACATATTTAATATTAATATTACTTTATATTATTTAGACCAAAAAAGAAAAGAAGAAAAAAAAGATCAATTATTGCTGACTTTCTCTGTTCCCTTGGGAGAGAGTTTCAGGGGTCTATCCTGTCCTCCCAGCCTCCACTCCTCCCCCCTACCCCCTAATGGGAGGGTGTTAATATAGTCGCTTTTCCCCTGGTGTTAAATAGGAACAGTTTCTCTTGTGTTAATTCTCCATTTTGTCGCTGTCTGTGTTCAAGACCTCTCAGTGTTCAGTCTCTTATTCTGCACTAAACGCTCAGCTACCCCCTCCCCTTTCTCTTTCCCCCTTTTCCCCTTTCTTTTCACTCTCCCCTCTCCTTTCGTGAGGCCATCTAGATTATGTTGCTAAGGAGATTTTTTTTTCTCGCCCTCTCTCTTTTTGCTTTTTTTCCTCTGTTTTCCATTGATTTGGTGTTAATGCATTTTCAATGCCCCTCGGTGTGTGCTGGGGGAGTGGGGGGCACTGCGAGTGCAGTCTTCACACTCACTAGAGGAATTTTACTCTGAAGGGGTCGATGGAGGGGGGAACTGCCCAAAGAGAGCCACTCAAGTGAAAAATTTGGTGATTTTTACCAAGCATGGGAGCTGGCTCACCGAGACGCACACACACGCTCACTCACACAAACCGAGTAGCACGGTGACCACCCACTCCTCTTGTATTTTCTATATCCTCTCTTCAGAAAACACTCACAGGTGGACTAGCGAGAGCTGCTATTCTCCTCGCTCGTGCCAGTAACACTGTATGAGGAAATACCCATCACTCTTCAGGAGATCTGGCAGCTCCACTTGCAGCCCTGAAAATGGAAGGAAAGAAAATAAACACATTAAAAAAGTTCATTAATACGTGATTTCAGCGGCATCATGAACTTTTTTTTTTTTAAGGGATCAGCAGAGATAGGCAATTTTCCCTAGGGCTGTAAGGCATAAAAGTCTAGTGCTGATATTTTTATGTATATGCAAGGAGACCAAGGAGTTTAATGCTGATATTTAAATGGATAATAAATAATTAACACTTGTTGGTGGTCTTAAACAAATATTTTATAAATGTGCACAAATACGACATGATTGAGCATGAATGAAACAAAACAACATATTTTGGATTCGAAACAGCAATTTTCATGACAAATTTACAGCATAATTTTATCTACAATAAATCTGGAATGTCTTGAAGGATTTTTTTTAAATATTTTTTTTTGATTCTTTAAAAAAAAGGTTTTCAATATCCACTTTTTTCCCTAGGGCTGTAAGGCATAAAAGTCTAGTGCTGATATTTTTACGTATTATGTAAGGAGACCTGAGTTTAATGCTGATATTTAAATGGATAATAAATAATTATCTCATTAAATGCTAACACTTGTTAGTAATATTTTGTCAAATGTGCACAAAAACGACCTGATTGAGCATATTTTGGATTCAAAACCGCAAATTTACAGCATCATTTTATCTACAATAAATCTGGAATGTCTTGAAGGATTTTTTTAAATATTTTTTTTTGCTTTAAAAAAAAAAAGTTTTTAAAATCCACTTTTTTCAAACATTTGAGGGGCCGCATCCTCAGTTTGAATGGGCGTGGTATGTCTTCTGGAATCTGATTGGTCATTCGCATTATTCGCATTATTCACAGTCAGAATCAAGCAGACAAATCTGAGGTCAAATATAATGGCTATTAAACTGCATAACTGACTGTTGTCCCAGGAAACCAATTACCTGTGTTGCTGTGAAAGTTTCATTCGGCGGGAATTTTCTTCTCACTTAATAAAATAATTTAAACTCAGAACAATATCCATTTATTTATTTATTTGGGAAGCTGTCATTACGTACAATCATTATAAACCCCTCAGAGTGATACAAGGTCCTGTGAAGGCTTATTTTATGATAATGACAGGCTAAATGTAAATTATCCCATAATATGCCCCTGGATGTACAAAATCCTCCCTTTATCAATTGAATTCGGTCACCAAATTAGCCTCAATGGGATTAGCTGCCAATAAACCATTCACAAATTCAATTTGCATGAAGTGAGTGCCATAACTTAAAAAAGCTTGAATGATAATTACATGATGTCCCAGGCATCTATCTCTCTGCTGTCCTTGTTTTTTCCCCTTCATTGTGAGTCACTCTATAATTTTTGGTTGCAGTTATGGTGTGAATGGTGACCTCAATGGTTTCCCTTAGTGTGACATATGAATTATGTCCTCTGTTTTTTTTTGTGTGTTTTTTTTCACCATATACATGTTTCTGTCTCTCCCTTCCTTCCTGTCTCCCACAAACACTGCAATGTTCTTCTCTGCCCAGATGTGCAGAGGATTCTAATCTTGAAGCCACTTTGCAGAGTCTCCATCTAATCAGCCAATCAGAGTGCAGCTAAATAAGGAACTGGCAGGAACTAGAATAGTCGACGCCCACTCCAGCTGCAGTTACTCAAAAGTCAAAGGTCATGACATGCGTCTGATTTTATATGATGAGCCAACACCCCCCACCCCACCTGCAGGATTTTTCTATTCATGCTCCATTTTCACTTTTTACTTACCTCTTTCAGTTGTCAAAATGACTGCACTAAAAAAAATACATATATACATTTATCAATAAAAATCTGCACATTTAGAGTCCAGGAGGGATGTTTCTGCTCATCTTGTGTGTGTGTGTGTGTGTGTGTGTGTGTGTGTGTGTGTGTGTTCAGGTTTGTTCAGTCACTGCCGCTGTATAAATGTCACCAGAGCAGCGGGGCCACTCATGACCTTTCGCCATTAACCCATAAACAAGAGAACAAGTACTGCTGGACAGTTTTTACAGCTGACAATCATTGCAATGACTTTGTCTAGAGGGCACAGATGAATCTAAAACCCTGATTTACGTGTGTCCATCTCTAAAGACTACTGAAGTCACCAGCAGGTCATATTGCCTTATGCCTGTCCACAATATAAAAACAAAGTAGTTCAAATGTGCGCTAAGTTCATAGAGATGTACTGTACTCGTTAAAATAATTTTGGTTGCATAAACATTTTCAAAAAAATCTCTAAAATGCCATATCAAGTAAAAAGCAGGGCTGTCAAACGAATAATCGCGATTAATCACATCCGAAATAAAAGTTTGTTTACATAATATATGTGTGTGTACTGTGTATAATTATTATGTATATTTGAATAGACACACACATACATGTATATATTATAAGACATATTTGCATGTATATACTGTATATACACTGATCAGGCATAACATTATGACTGTGTTGATTGTGTTGATCCCACTTTTGCTGCCAAAACAGCCCTGACCCAGCCCTGACTAGACCCCTGAAGGTGTGCTGTGGTATCTAGCACCAAGATGTTAGCAGCAGATCCTTTAAGTCCTGTAAGTTGTGAGGTGGGGCCTCCATTGATCGGACTTGTTTTTTCAGCACATCCCACAGATGCTCGATTGGATTGAGATCTGGGGAATTTGGAGACCAAGTCAACACCACAAACTCATTGTTGTGCTCCTCAAACCATTCCTGAACCATTTTTGCTTTGTAGCAGGCGCATTATCTGCTGAAAGAGGACACAGCCATCAGGGAACACCGCTTCCATGAAAGGCTGTAACTGGTCTACAACAATGCTTAGGTAGGTGGTGCGTGTCAAAGTAACATCCACATGGATGGCAGGACCCAAGGTTTCCAAGCAGAACATTGCCCAAAGCATCACACTGCCTTGCCTTCTTCCCATAGTGCACACGGCCATCCACGTGATGTAAAAGAAATCGTGATTCATCAGACCAGGCCACCTTCTTCCATTGCTCCGTGGTTCAGTTCTGATGCTCACGTGCCCACTGTTGGCACTTTCGGTGGTGGACAGGGGTCAGCATGGGCACCTTGACTGGTCTGCGGCTATGCAGCCCCATACGCAACAAACTGTGATGCACTGTGTATTCTGACACCTTTCTATCAGAACCAGCATTAACTTCTTGAGCAATTTGAGCTCCAGTAGCTCGTCTGTTTGAACCACACAGGCCAGCCTTCGCTCCCCGCGTGCATCAATGAGCATTGGCCGCCCATGACCCTGTCTCCAGTTCACCTCGGTTCCTTCTCTGGAGCACTTTTGATAGACACTGACCACTGCAGACCGGGAACACCCCACAAGAGCTGCAGTTTTGAAGATGCTCTGACCCAGTCGTCTAGCTATCATAATTTGGCCCTTGTCAAACTCGCTAAAATCCTTACGCTTGCCCATTTTTCCTGTTTCTATCACATCAACTTTGAGGACAAAATGTTCACTTGCTGCCTAATATATCCCACCCACTAACAGGTGCTGTGATGAAGAAATAATCAGTGTTATTCACTTCACCTATCAGTGATCATAATGTTATGCCTGAACGGTGTATACTTTTTTTTATATAAATATAACACAATGTTCATATATACTCCATGTGTGTGTATTTATATAGACATAATAATTATACACAGTACGCACACAAATATTATGCAAACACAAACTTTTATTTTGGATGCGATTAATCACAATTAATCGTTTGACAACACTAAAATTTTCCTTACACCTTTATTTATTTAAATGATTATTTTCAAAAACGTATATATTTTTTTCAAGTCGCCTTATTGCGCTTTTTACAATACAGATCAAAGCAGTTTTACAGTGAGGGAAACAATGCAACAAAGTTTGTTTCGGCTGCAGTGTTGGGAGTAACGGCGTTTAAGTATAACGGCGTTACTAACGGCGTTAATTTTTCAGTAACGGAGTAATCTAATTAATTACTTTTCCCAATGTTGCAACGCCGTTAGCGTTACTGAGAAAAAAAATGCGGCGTTACTATAATTGAGCTCACTGAAGCGGTTTTCATCCGAACAGGCTCTCTGTCAGTCGGACCTGCAACGTGTGTGTGTGTGTGTGCGTGCGCGCGCGCGTGGTACACATAACTGATGATGATTGGTGGGTGGGAGACAAGGTTGAGGTTGATAGGTTGAGTCCACACACACACACACACACACACACTATGACGCACAGTCGCACACGCAGATGCACAGTCAGCGATGGCAAGTCCAACGACTTCAAAGGTAGCTTTCGCAAACTGGAAGTATAAACGCTACTCTTCCCTCGTTGAGGTGAAAGGTAAGAATGTTTATGTGACGTGCAACTTATGTCCAGGAAGAAAGAGTCTCTCCACGTCTGTGGCCAGTAATGCTAATCTAATGAAGCCTCACATCATCACAGCCACAAAATGAGCGGCTAAAAACCCAGGCGATAACATGAGCTCCACTACCACAGGAGTAGTAAAGTACTGATAATATTTACACTATAGTAGGTCTACTGATAATATTTACAATATATTGAATTTGATAGGTGTCTCTCACATTGTCCCACAGCAACATTACAATAGTGTACATTAATGTACAATGTTTAGTGTCTAATTCATTCATTTAACATATTTAAATTGGGGGCATCCAAGTTATTTGACATATTTGAACTTTTGACAAAAAAAAAGTAACGCAGTAATTACTTTCCCTGGTAATTAGTTACTTTTATAATGATGTAACTCAGTTACTAACTCAGTTACTATTTGTAAGAAGTAACTAGTAACTATAACTAATTACTTTTTTAAAGTAACGTGCCCAACACTGTTCGGCTGTAGAGCTGAAATCATCAATATTAATTTCCGGGGGAGTTGCACCACATGCCATTTTACAAACTAAACTAAGCTTAACTTATCTTATCTTAAAAAGGTCAAATGATCTGATAAGAGGTGAACTGATCTTGGCACACAGTCATCATGAGGTTCTGCAGTGTCCTCTCTATGTATGAATTTTTCATTTTCTGGTTGTTTTTAATAAATTAATATAGGACAAAAATGAGATCAGTGATCCACATGCTCTTCAGTGCGAAAGGTATTCAAAAACTGTGTGACAAACTTGAAGTGAATTTAGTTTTTCCACTTTTCCACCCATTTCTCACTTTTCCTGTGCAAATAATGTTTGAATAATCATGTTTACGGCATGTAAATATCATTAAGCTTTGTAGTTTACATTGCTGAGGTCGAGTAAACATATTTTAGTCGGACTATTTCTCCTCTTTTTTTAACACCACGACTGTCTGTTCATGTACTCTGCTCCGACACATTTCTGATTCAGTCTTTTATGTTTATAATGAGAGTGTGTTAGAAAAATAGATTAGAGAGCGGCTCAGAGGAGCTGACAAGGCCAGCATTAATTATGCAGCTTTCAGAGAGTTTGTTTACTCATACGATAATGGATAATAACATAGTGAGAATGAGCCAGGAGAAAATTGTAAACACAATACTAGCCGACATACAGAAATCAGCCTGAGACATCGGAAATTGCCCCAGAGAATCTGCACAATCACAGTGGCTTTTATGAATAATTGTGTTTTACAAATGGAAACGCAGTCAATTCTCTGCAAACTGCCTCAGGGCAGAAGCTGCGTGTCACTGTGGGAAAATGAAGGAAAAGCCATTCATGTTATTGACTCGCGTAAAGACTGTCAGACTCACACCTGTTTACTGTGAATATATGTTGGAAATTACACACAAACACACTCACTAATACCACCTGTTTGTTACACACTGTGAGAACAAGCTCTGTCGTTTGATGGGCAGAAAAAGAGAATCGGAGACACTGGCACTTATCATCTATTTTATCCCTTGTGGGAAAAACCAGAGACTGAACAACAACAACAACAACAATAAAGCGGTAAAACTGAGCTAATTTTTCTTTTTGTCCCTCATAGGATGGCCCATTCTTTCTTCTCCCTGGCTGGTACAAATTGGGCAACTGTGGACCTTTTCTCCTCAGAGCGAGATGTAGGATGCAGCAGGGCTGAGATCTCAGTCGGGCGTTGATGTGAAAAAAAAGTTAATCCCTCATTGGTGCCGATGTGACCCGAAAAAAATCGGCTTAAAGTGGCTCCGTTAAACTGGACACAGTTTTGCCATTCAAAGGCGGCACCATTCCCCCTCTTGCCTACCCTCTCCCTCCTCTCTGCCACCCACACACACCACCAGTAGTAGAGCATTAAGACAAATACATTCATAACCCTGTTTTATTAAAGACTTGGGGCCCCTGGGTGTTGTGTATGGGCCCTGGGGGGGCCGGTGCCACAGTGGGGCGATTAGGATAAGCCTTCCCATGAGGAACACGAACATGGCACAGCAGCCACTGGGCCCTAAGATGTCCGTTCCCCTCCCACCTCAAAACCTAATCCTCTATTTCATGCACATTAGTGCTGTGTAAACGCTCCCCCAGGCTGCCTTTACAGTGAGCTCCGCTTTACAAGAGAGATGCGCTACTAAAGATGCTGAAAAGCAATGTAGACATATTTTCACAGGCACAGGAAAGTGATGGGAAGTGTGAAAACACTCCTTTTGATATGATTTATGTAAAAAAAAATCTGGTATAAAATTAGGCATTAACTGGTGGACTTGAAATAAAACATTTTTAGAGGTGCATCAATTTGAAAATTTAGCAGATTACTTTCATATTGTGGTCTGTAATCCATAAATGGCAAATATTAAAATTTGATAATATTTTGACTAAATAAATAAGTAATGTATTAATTAATAAATAAACTGAATAAATACCCTCAAAATAAAACTGTAAAAACAAGTGAAATTAAGCATTGCAACATTATAATGTAGAGTGTTTACATTTAACAGTGCTATTGAATTATTGGTGTTTTTAAAGATGAACTTAGCTTAGATAGATATCACAGCAAGGTAATGATAACATGCATAATTAAACATAAAGCAATAACTGATATGGGAAGGGAACATACAGATTTCTACCAATACATTTCCATGACTTTTGAGAGAACCTTTCCATGAAACATCTGTGTATACACGTACAATATTAGTTTAATCTTAACTAATTAATGACAAGCTGTGGTTTAATACAAAATTAATATTTATTTAAATAACGCTGACACACCAGTAAGACGGTTAGATAATACTGTGTCTGACCTTCAGAACTCCACTTCCTAATTTATGTTGGTGCAATATGATGTTTTATCTTCTTTCATCTTTTCAACCCAGCTAACAATTTTTGGTTCCCAGAATGGTATTTTTTTAAAGGTTTGTTTTTGGTTAGCCAGGAACACTTTCTTAACGAAAATAGAATGTTAGCTTTTGAATCTAGAAAATTATTGTAATGTTCCCCTAATGTTCCCCCAACGTTATATTCTAACGTTCCCCTAATGTTATAATCAAACATTCTCCTAACGTTACATTCTAACCTTCCCTAATGTTATCTTCAAACATTCCTCTAAAATTATAATCTAACGTTCCCTAATGTTATCTTCAAACGTTCCCCTAATGTTATAATCCAACATTCCTCTCACGTTATATTCAAACGTTCCCCTAATGTTATAATCCAACATTCCTCTCACGTTATATTCAAACGTTCCCCTAATGTTATACTCTAATGTTCCCCTAATGTTATTCTCTAATAGTGTGCATTAATTTAGAGATATGAACTTTAAAAGAATGTTAGATGTCAGAGCCGATAGCCTCAAGTGTATGGAAGCATGTGGGTAGCAATATTTAATTTGAAATGTAATATGCAAAATGGCAATGCAATATGTAAAATGGCAATGTATTTAATATTTACATTTACATTTTCCATACTAAATGTCCAATGTTTGGAGCAAAATTATATATAATTTACATTTCACACGTGTAATGTAGCAAAATTCGGTGTGGAATTGAAAATGCATTCCGAGGCGATCACGTTCCAGCTACCCCCAGCCCCGAGCCCCTTGTTGGTCATGGTAACCCCGCCCTCAGTCCCTGACGCAAGCGGTTCTTACTTCTAGAACAGCAATGTTTTGGTGCTACTTAAGAACCACTTTTCCTGGTTCGGAGCTGGTGCTTTGGGTGTGGAAAGACAAAGAACCGATTCGAAACTAGGCTCTGGCTCCGAACCAGCATCAGCACCAGCACCAGCACTGCCTTGGTGGAATAGAAACCTTAGACGAGCATAAAACGTTAAAAATATGTTTACATTTTCTGTTAAAACTAGTGTAGCAAATGCAAATTATATTATTGAATTTTTATTATCATTTTGCTCCAAACATTGCACATTTGTTATGGAAAATGTACAGTTACATACAGAAATACACTCACCTAAAGGATTATTAGGAACACCCTACTAATACTGTGTTTGACCCCCTTTCGCCTTCAGAACTGCCTTAATTCTACGTGGCATTGATTCAACAAGGTGCTGAAAGCTTTCTTTAGAAATGTTGGCCCATATTGATAGGATAGCATCTTGCAGTTAATGGAGATTTGTGGGATGCACATCCAGGGCACGAAGCTCCCGTTCCACCACATCCTAAAGATGCTCTATTGGGTTGAGATCTGGTGACTGTGGGGGCCATTTTAGTACAGTGAACTCATTGTCATGTTCAAGAAACCAATTTGAAATGATTCGAGCTTTGTGACATGGTGCATTATCCTGCTGGAAGTAGCCATCAGAGGATGGGTACATGGTGGTCATAAAGGGATGGACATGGTCAGAAACAATGCTCAGGTAGGCCGCGGCATTTAAACGATGCCCAATTGGCACTAAGGGGCTTAAAGTGTGCCAAGAAAACATCCCCCACACCATTACACCACCACCACCAGCCTGCACAGTGGTAACAAGGCATGATGGATCCATGTTCTCATTCTGTTTACGCCAAATTCTGACTCTACCATCTGAATGTCTCAACAGAAATCGAGACTCATCAGACCAGGCAACATTTTTCCAGTCTTCAACTGTCCGATTTTGGTGAGCTTGTGCAAATTGTAGCCTCTTTTTTCTATTTGTAGTGGAGATAAGTGGTACCCGATGGGGTCTTCTGCTGTTGTAGCCCATCCGCCTCAAGGTTGTGCGTGTTGTGGCTTCACAAATGCTTTGCTGCATACCTCGGTTGTAACAAGTGGTTATTTCAGTCAAAGTTGCTCTTCTATCAGCTTGAATCAGTCGGCCCATTCTCCTTTGACCTCTAGCATCAACAAGGCATTTTCGCCCACAGGACTGCCGCATACTGGATGTTTTTCCCTTTTCACACCATTCTTTGTAAACCCTAGAAATGGTTGTGCGTGAAAATCCCAGTAACTGAGCAGATTGTGAAATACTCAGACCGGCCCGTCTGGCACCAACAACCATGCTAAGCTCAAAATTGCTTAAATCACCTTTCTTTCCCATTCTGACATTCAGTTTGAAGTTCAGGAGATTGTCTTGACCAGGACCACACCCCTAAATGCATTGAAGCAACTGCCATGTGATTGGTTGATTAGATAATTGCTTTAATGAGAAATTGAACAGGTGTTCCTAATAATCCTTTGGGTGAGTGTACATTGGCATTTTACATATCGCTTTGCCATTTTGCATATTACATTTCAAATTGAGTATTGCTACCCATATGCTTCCATATATGGGCAGCGTTCTGATATGTAGCGCAATTGCGCTTCAGGGGTAAAAGTAAAAATAGGGAAAATAAGAAAGCACAATTAAATACACAATATCGACTGACATGGTACCGATATAGTGCATCTCTAAAAATTTGTCATTCATGTTTTCTTGATTAATGTCTTTGATATTTGTTCTCACTTTTCTCAACAGTCTTGTAGTTCAAATCTTCAATGCTGATTCACATTAAGTGTATGCAGAAGGAGGCCTGATATATGTTTATGGGAGTTCATGCGTCTATATGTCTGCGTGAGAAAGGACTGTTTCTGATCAGTGTGTTTGAAGTAGTCTGAAGTAGTGTGTGGGCTTGTGTGATGTGCCCCAAATCATTCGTTCGGGCATGTGTGCATTAGAAGTTTGTCGCTCTGGTAAAGATGAGCGCGTGAGGGTGTGCGTTCTCAATGTATATGTCAGCATTTAAGTTTTAAATATATAGTGTATGTGTGTGTACTCACTGCTGTTTTGTTGTGGTCTGAGATTCTCTTGAAGCTCAGGCCTTTGTGTTGTTGCTTTTTTAGTGTCTGAGAGTTAGAAGAAAAGAAAATGTTAGATTTGCTTGGCTGACACAAGAGGCAAACCCTCTTTAAAGCCACTTCAGAGGTGGAAAAAAACATAGAAAAAATAAAAGTCTCAGTCCACAATTTAGCACGATTTATGCTTCTCTTGTCACTGTGAGAATAAACAGTGACAATCAGCACTTTGTGGTATCAGCAGCAAACCCAATAAGACCAATGTGTACAGTTTTATCAGCTGGGCTGTGTGTTTGCGTAAATATATATAAATATATATATATATAAGTATATATTCTAATGTAATGGCATTCATTCACTTTAGGTACCACTTTTAAGCCACTGTACCACAAACGTGTCAATTGTCATTTTTATCAACATGAGTACGGCCACTCTTATTACGCCCACAGAATTCTCATCTTGAATTCATTCACCCTCTTCAGTTGAACTGACAGTGATCTGATGCCTGGCCAACTTCCAGCTGTATGTGTGTGTAGCAGCAACAGAAGAAGAACGAGAGATCAGAGAGAAAGTGAATGTGTGAGTGTTCGGCCTGAGGCAGCGTGCCATAAAGTGAGATTAGCGGTCATAATCTGCTAAAGCATGTGTGTGTGTGTGTGTTACTGTCTCTGTGGTGTGTGGCGGAGAGGTGAGTCTTAAGGCCTCTGCTCGCTCACCCAGACAAATGTTAAATCTCCATTTAGCCCACACCAAAAAACACGCCAGTAGACCACATACAAAAGCAACATGTGAGGCTCTGAACTGTTTTATCCCAGGGCTCCATTCCCTTTTTTTTCATGTGCAGTGAAATAAATCACACTCAAAATCAAAATCTGAATTCAATGGCAACTCGTTCCCATATCGCAAACACCAGGCCCTTTGATATGTTTCATGACTAATTGATAACGTGTGTTGACTAACAATCAATGCGGTGTGGGCTTTCTGTAGTCAGAGCTTCTATTATATTAAAATTAGAGGCTTGTTTATCTAATTACAGCAATGCTATACTGTAAATAGTTCACATCCTTTTTATCTATTCGTTCTCACACTCAGAGAGACAATAATGTGCATAATCAGACAAAAGAACTATAAAAAGAAAGGAAGAGAATGAGACTGCAAACTCATGGCGGGTCTTAACAGACAAAATGTGGACAGTTGTGTCCCACACTGTAAACCCGAATAGGTTGGCAAAACTCAAAAGAAGTTAAACATTTAAGATTTAACACATATCTGTTCTCAAACTAAGCTCATGCTCCACTCGTCACCATGATGGAAACCCTACAACAACAACAAAAAAAAACCCCAACATAACAGAAACTCTTCTAAACTAGCATAACAAAACATTAAACACTAAATATCCCACTTAACGTTAATCTTGCACAAAAAAAGCCCCATAATAGAACACTTAATTTTAGCATTTACTCTCCCTTTTGAGTGCCATGGCAAAGCATGCTGGGAAAGAGAAATCCCAGCCCAGTTTCGATTAAATTTAAGTTAATCTAAATTAAAAGAAACAAGTTCATAAAACTCAAAACATTGAAACAGTTCATATTACTTAAAATCTGTCAGTTTTGAGAACTCGAAAGAAAAAGAAAGTTCTAAATACTTGTAAAAGTTACTTTGTTTGAACTCATTTGCTCTACTCAAACCAATTATTTTGAGCGTTCGGGTTTACAGTGTACTTTAAACTAGACAGTTCACAACATTAGATAACTTTAAACTGGGAGGGGACTGCCAAAAACAAATACTACAATGATGAACAGATAAGAAGGTGAAGAGAATAAGAGAAAGGGAGAGACTCTTGACCCTGACGTGGGGGGTGCTGGAGGGTAATTAAACAAAAAGAAAAGAAAAAGAGAATCTCAGAAAAGCATTAGAGAGACAAGCATAGGCTATAGTGCACTCTGCACATAAAGTCTACAAGTCCATTAATTATTGCCTCAAGAGTTTCCCCCCACAAAACAATTAAATGCAATGAATGGGTGCTTTAAATATAGTGCTCTAGATGATGACAATGAAGGGACTCAGTTTAGTGCGCAGTGTCATCTACTTCCCAGTGGAGTAAGTTCATTGTGTGGCACATACTGCCCCCTATCGGTGCATATGAGTAATGAGCACTGATACAAAAATGAAGTAGACTGCTACGTGGTGAGTGGACGAGCGTCGGTTCTTCTAACTGGCTATTTGAAATACACATGCTGAGTCCAGCTTTACTGAACAGGAGACACCGTTTTCACTTTTTTCCCCCTTAAACCTCAACTAAAGTCATACTCAGAGGTAGCCTAAATTTTGTAAATGTAAATAATTAAAATCTTGACATCTCAGAATAAGTAGACTAATGTAATGAGAAACGATATAGCCCATTCAGTCTTTAACATCTGCATATTTAACACATCACACGAAGTTCTATGTTAAGCTATAGCCTGTTGTGAGATTCCTGTTTCATAGTGTCGGAAAGATGAGCCGTGGAGGATGTAACCTATAGAGACGACCTGCCGCGGTCACAATGCAGCTTTTGTCGCCTCAAAAACAATCCTCTTTCAGTTTCCCACTAATGAATGCGCATTGTAGATAATAGTATACCTTTGTTTTCGCGTAGCATCTCGAATGAACCGTCTCCAAATACAGGATACTGTTGAAACAGGCGGCATTCAGAACAGAATATTTTTGGGGTACAAAAATATACGAAGTAGCAGTTTGTGTGATCAATACTATAAAACTTTTCAATATTTTATAACGCCATATGAGCGAGTCGCTTTCACTGAGGGAGGGAACTGTTCTGGAATGTTACTCGCGCCAAAAGTAGCTATACTTCCATAAAAAAAGCCACCCTTCAACCAAGCAAATTAATGTTTAATTGTGTTTCTATGGCTATTTTTTAAAGCTAGCCCTTGCATGGATGAGTCCTAGTCATTGGGATTAGCCCAAATGATGGCATCATTAAGAACAAATGAAAATCTCATGTTTGGGTATTTATAACATTGCTGAGGGAGCTTGTGAATGTTGAGTGGATCAACTTAGAGTACATTTCTGTTGGGCATTTATGGAAGCCCATTTCAGCTTCAGAATAACAAAGTGATCTGAATATGCATATTTCCCTATATAGGCTAGTAGGCGAAAACAGTATGTAAAAAAGATTAGCATGTCAAAATTCACAGTATTTATAGAACAATATGGGCGAAAAGTAGGCCTAGCCTACCCATGTGACCTACCTATTACTTCCGGAGAGATTTTGAAGTGTGCATCTGATAAACACTTTCCCACGAGGCCACAGCAGACCAGTAGTGAGCTGAAGCACAACTGGTAGGTCACATGACAATTAAAACATGGCGATTCTAGTGTGTCCAGATTACATTCATACTATACAACAACCCTATTACTTTTTTTTTTTTCTAAAGAAGTAAGCTACCTACTCAGGCCATTTTGGATACAGCCAATTCTGAATTAGCCTATTTGTCATAATCAGGGGCGTAGCCAGGCCCGCCCACTATGATGACTAGGCCCCCCCAGTTTATTATACAAATATAATAATATTTGTTAAATAACAGTTGTTTAAATTATTTTAACGCAATTACAAAATTTGTATAGCATCTCAAATACTAAAGTAAATCAAATGTAATTTTTTTACAGTCTATGGTTTTTGCATAATGCTTGATGAGTTTGATTGACAACTGTGTTGGACAATTAGGTGTCAGGCTGTCTCATATATGAGTTCTTAAAGTGTGTTTACCTATTCACTTACCCTATAAATTGCAGTTGTGTGATAGATAAACAGCAGCGATGCATAGTTCTATAAAAAGGATTAACGCGCTGGAGAGAACCCATCCATCAGGCCACAAGTAACGTTAAGACTTTTCAATTCCAAGTGCGCGTTCATTTTGTAAAGCCGGGAAGTATTAGTTGGTAGTGATAGTGTAGGGGTAAGGTGCCTGGCACTAAGTTTTGACGCAATTTGACCTGAGGTTCGAATCCGCCTTTTTCCGAACTATCTGTACTTCCTTTTCCCATCACATATCAGATCAGAAAGGCGTTTATTTTCATTTAAAAATTAAGAAAATAATTGAAAAGTGGAAATAAAGTGTCTAACGTTTTTTGTAACCGCTGCTCGTGTTTTGTATGTGGACAGGTTGTAGCTAGAGTTTTGGTTTATGTTGACAATGATAGTGATAGTGACCCCCCCCCAGCTGAAAGTGCCCGCTCACTTTTGCCCAGGCCCGACCAAAAATAAAATTCTGCCTACGCCACTGGTCGTAATTTCTCACAATGCGATTATTTATCTTAATTATTAAGTAACTTTGCATCTACATGTCAACTAATTCTCATTAGATTGTTAGTAGACAGTCTGCTTAAAGGGTTAGCTCACCCAAAAAATTTAAATTCTGTCATTAATTACTCACCCTCATGTCGTTCCAAAACCATAAGACCTTCGTTCATCTTCAGAACACAAATTAAGTCTTTATTCAACAATTTCTTCCTGTCTGTGTCAGTTTTCTATGCTGTTGATGTAATTCATACAGTGCAGGCTGTGCAGCGCTTCCAAGTTCTTCGTCAGAACGCCGGCTTACTATTGGCTGACGCTGTTCATGTGAGCACCGCGATGTATGCGTGTGGTGCTGACACAGAAGCTAGCCAATAGTGAGCCACCGTTCTGCCGGAAGTGCTGCACTGTATTTACTACGTCAACAGCATATGAGACTGACACAGACAAGAAGAAATTGTTGAATAAAGTCATCATTTTTGTTAGGTATTTTTTGTGCACAAAAAGTATTCTTGTCACTTCATAACATTAAGGTTGAGTCACATGGACTATTTTAACTATGTTTTTACTACCTTACCTTGAAAGTGTTCATTAAATTGCTGTCTATGGAGGGGTCAGAGAGCACTCCGATTTCATCAAAAATATCTTAATTTGTGTTCCGAAGATTAACAAAGATCTTATGGTTTTGGAATGATATGAGGGTGAGTAATTAATAACAGAATTTTCATTTTTGGGTGAACCAACCCTTTAATATCTGCAAACACTTTATTTTGATGCTCCCCGGCAGACTGACTATTGACTATAAGATGGCAATTACATGCCAACTTATTCTACCGGAACCATAACACCTAACCCTAACCGTCTATAACAGTCTACTAGGCCTGTACAGTTGCAAGAACAAGAATGTGAACCACTTGCAGAATCTGTGAAAATGTGAATAATTTTAACTAAATAAAAGAGATGTGATTTTTTATTTAGTGCTGTCCTGAATCAGATATTTTACATAACATTCAAAAGTTTATGAACCATTGATTCTCAATACTGTGTGTCGTTCCCTAGATGATCCACGGCTGTTTTTTTGTTTTGTGACGGTTGTTCTCGAGTCCCTTGTTTGTCTTGAACAGTTAAACTGCACAATGTTCTTCAGAAAAATTCTCCAGGTCCTGCACAATCTTCAGTTTTCCAGCCTCTTTTTCATATTTGAACCCTCTCCAGCAGTGACTGTATAATTCTGAGATCCATCTTTTGACTCTGAGGACAATTGAGAGACTCAAACACAACTATTAAAAAAGGTTGAAACATTCACTGATGCTCCAGAAGGAAACACAACGCATTAAGAGCCGGGGTGAAAACGTATTGAATTTGAAGATCGAGGTAAATTGTACTCAATTTGTCTTCTGGGAAACATGTAAGTATCTACTGTTGCTTCTGAAGGGCAGTACTAAATGAAAAAAAAAAAAAAAACGTAAACAAAATAAGAAAAATGTGGATCTCTTCATCCTGTTCAAAAGTTTTCGGCTCTAAATGCGTTCCTTCTAGCCTGACGTCGTCATACTCAATTCTAGTCAGAATATGAGTCTGATACTGCTCCGTTGGGCTTTGATTATGGGGCGTGTTTAAACCGAACCAGGAAAGACTTCAATTGGATAGACCTACAACCAATCAGAGCAACGGAGCGACGCATAACGTTAGTTGTCAAATGTCAACAGAACTCAACTGCACTGTGTTGCCAAGTCCGCGGGTTGAAGCGACTCCAATAATGTGATATACAGACCCAGGAATGCGAAATTTAGCAGCCCTGCCAAAATAACACATATTTTCCCCCCCAAATGCCATTTTTCCCGGAGAACCCCCCCACCCGGAAAGCTATTGGGCTTGTTTTTGGCTAGTTTTGAGTAGCAGTTGGGCGAGTTTTGCTGTAAAAACTTGGCAACCCTGTAGCTGGAATAAGTTACGTTAGAAGAAGATGAGTGTAAACGATCTTTGCCGGTGTTGTAAAAAATAATTTAAGGATACACAGAGTACTTACCAACACGATCATCATTTCTGAGAGAAATAGTGAAGGTGAATGCATACACGAACAAGTTCTCCGTTTAGGATTAGAACAAATTTAACCCAAGCGCCTTTGATGACGTGGATGATGATGTTACTGTTTATCATCTGTCCATCATCGTCTAGAGCCCGCCCTGACAATTTCATTGGTCCGAACAGTTTCTGTTCGGGCATAATTACTTCTCTATGGATCAAGTCCAGACCGAACTGCCCGTGCAAATTTTTTTGTGGGCGGGGCTAAGTTCGTCTGGCATCCAGGCTACGTTCCTTCTGGAGCATCATTGAATGTTTCAACCTTTTTTAATAGTTGTGTTTGAGTCCCTCAATTGTCCTCAGTGTGAAAATTTGGATCTCAGAATCATACAGTCCCTGCTGGAGAGGGTTTAAATATGCAAAAGAGGCTGGAAAACTGAAGAATGTGAAGGACCTGGAGGATTTTTCTGAAGCACATTGGGCAGTTTAACAGCTCAGGACAAACAAGAGACTCGAGAACAACCATCACAAAACAAAAACAAAAAAACAGCGTGGATCATCCAGGGAACGACACAGTATTAGGAATCAATGGTTCATAAAGTTTTGAACGGGTAATTTGCTATTTTTTTTGTCTTGTGGACTATATGTAAAAAATTTTTTATGTAAAATATCTAATTCAGGACAGCACTAAAGAAAAAATAACACATTTTGTATGATCTCTCTTATGTTATTCACAATTATTCACATTTTCACAGATTCTGCAAGCGGTTCACATGCTTTTTCTTGCAAGTGTAATTGCAAAGTTAGTCATAGCTAGTAGAGTGTCAGTGGACCATCGAAATAAGAGTGTAACCTATTATTTTGTTACTCTGAGACTTGCTTCCCTTGTCTTTAAAATGTTTTTGTGAGCAGTTTTTACCTGTGCTGCAAGCCGTAAGCATTCCCAGGAATTTGTCCTCATTAAATTTGTCCAAATTAAATGGTCTACTACACCATCGACATCCAATTCACAACTCTCTAAAAGTATGTGTCTATTTTCATTCCTTTTCAAGAATTTGTGGAGAAACACCTGAGACAAAGTTTATATTATCTGAAACCACTGAGAACTTTTAGAAATCACATGAGCTACGAAAGAGAAACACCTGAGCAGTAAACCTTTCTTTTGGGCATTGCTGTAAAATGCACCACAACATTGACGTCCCTTATCTTCTTGACCAGAGAAACCATTTGGGATTCCACCCCCTCTTTCTTTCTCTTTTCTCATTACAGAGATAAGTCTATACTGTCCCACTATCCCATGCCATGCCTCTCTGGTGTCTATCTCCTTTAGATACATTTCTGCATGCCATTTAAAACTTTACCTTTGAACAATCCCTCACTTCTCGCCTGTCACATCTGACAGGTCACTCACAGGATAGCAGCGCTATTCATTAGAAAAAAGACAGCTCATTGCACTCCCTCCATCTACTGCCCTCACAGCCGTCTGGTCGCTGTGGAGACGAAGAGACAGTGAGAGATGGTCTGGTCTGAAGTGCCAGGGATGGGAGACGTACAACAGCTACAAACAACACACCCAAGAGAGAAGATAAGAGAAGACTGCTCATTAACATGCTCTTTCTCACATTGGCACATTCAAGACATGATGATAATGTCCACACATGCTTGCTGCTCATTAACATTACTATGTGAATATTTACACACACGCACAAACGTAAACAACATTTTCAAAGTTCCTAATTTTACTCTACACTCACAATGTAGAACTCATGCCAACAGAACTCCCCAAATGAATGTTTGCAACTTAAAAGGTTTAAGTTAATCAATCAATTAGAATTTTTAACTCGCAGCCATGCATTTATTTAAGTTGTGTTAACTGATTTACTTTTTTGAGTTTTTGCATCTCTGATCTGATTGAATCATCTCGACCATATGAGTTTCTCTTGTACGCTTTCCTTATTATTCTCTCTTTCTCAGTCTTGTTGAGACGAAACGTGTGCTGCGTCTGATCCCCATGCTGGGGGGTCTGAGTCGCTGGCTGGCCTGAGCTAGAGTAACTGACTCCAGTCTGTGATATCCCACTGATTTATGATCAGTACTTCCTGCCCTGAGATTAACCTGCAACATTATGACCAAACAGGCAAAAATGTTGCCAGGAAGCACTGTGTTCTCTCAAAATAATCAATAAATGTCCTCAGTAACACAACTTTAATCCATTTTAATTTGGTCTTACAAAATATCTCACAGAGTCAATATATTCTTGTCAAATCGACTACAATCAAATCAAATGATCAGTTAGCAAAACAATTTGTCAATAGTTACTCGTTTTATTATTGCGTAATACATTGTTATACTGATACTGATACTTGGCGTGCTCAGTTGGGGACACTACATTTTTCAACTAAACATCAAATTAAATCTAATTAATAAACTAAATTAACCATATAAACTAAATTACTGATCTAATTATTGATCTAAAGCCCACACTGTCACCGTATGGAAATTGAAATGAACTGATGACATCAAATGGCTATACAGCTTAATAAAATTATGCTGCATTATTTTCCTGTTTAACACTGTAAAGCTGCTTTGAAACAATCTACATTGTTAAAAGCGCTGTATAAATAAAATTGACTTGACTTGATACATATTTCGCAAATTAATATTAAGCTTTGTTAAATCGTTACAAAAGTATATTTTTCAAATAACGTTGTTCTTTCGAACTTTCTGTATGGCACAATTCTAGAAAATGTAAATGTATAAATTAAGCAGCACAACTTTGAATATTGATAACAATAAGAAATGTTTCTTAATCATAGAATGATTTCAGAAGCATTATGTGACACATGATGATGAACATTCAGCTTGAGTTATTTTAAATTGTAATAATATTTCATAATATGACTGTTTTTACTGTATTAGACTACATTTAAAAAGTCGAATTAAATATTAGAAGAAAAACGTAAAACTTGAAAACGTAAAAAAGTCAAATAAGTTTAATTCGATGTAGTAATATTACTTAAAAATAAATTAAAGCTACTAATTCACAATATTTATAAATACGGTAACACTTTACAATAAGGTTGTATTAGTTAACATTAGTTAATGACTTAGTTAACATGAACTGACCATGAACAACACCTCTGTTCAGCATTAGTTCATCTTCGTTAACGTTAGTTCATAAAAATCCAGCTGTTCATGGTTTAGTTCACAGTGCATTAACTAATGTTAGCAAGATTTTAATAATGCATTAGTAAATGTTGAGAAATTAACATGAACAAAGATAAATAAATGGTTTATAAGTGCAGTTCATTATTAGTTCATGTTAACTAATGAACCTTACTGTAAAGTGTTACCATAAATACTACAATCATATACAAACAATATTAAAACAACACTTTCATGTTCCTCCCATATGCTGAATAAAATGCATTTGCTTTTTTACAATAATTTTTTTTTGGTATGGGGAACGCATATTCACTATTAATTATGACATTTGCCTTAAGAAACTCTTAATTTACTGCTTATTAATAGTTAGTAAGGTAGTTGTTGTAATGGTTAAGTTTTGGTATGTGGTAAGATTAAGGGATATAGAATATGGTCATGTAGAATAAAGCATTAAAGGGATAGTTCAACCTGAAATTAAAATAAAGCCATCTTTTACTCACCCTGCTGTTGTTCTAATGCCCTATGTCTTTCTATCTTTTTCGGACCTCAAAAGTAGAAATTTTAAAAATAGTCCTGCACACGCTCCTCCATATAATAGCAGTGGATGGCGACCAGGCTAAAACATTACAAAAATTATACAAAAGTATCACGCAATGATAAAGTGAGTGTGGGCTGCTGACGGCTCACACTCATCACAGGAACGCGCCGAGCTCAGTATTTTGACTGAATAATACGTTTTCTTTCTCCCAAAACCTTATAGTATGCCTCCTGAACACTTTCCATATATGGCGCGGGTCTCACTGTATCATTGTGTGATACTTTTGTATCATTTTTGTAATGTTTTAGCCTGGTCGCCATTCACTGCCATTATATGGAGGAGCGCGTGCAGGACTGTTTTTAAAATTTCTGCTTTTGAGGTCCGAAAAAGATAGAAGGACATATGGCACTGGAACAACAGCACGGTGAGTAAAAGATGGCTTTATTTTCATTTCAGGGTGAACTATCCCTTTAATATGTGCTTTAATAAACAGCCAATATGCAAGTAAATAAGGAACAAGTTAAAAATGAGAATTGTTCCCCATATTAAAGTGTTACCAGTTTTTATTTGAGCCATTTATTATTTAGGCCTTCATCCATAAGGGTCATTAATCTTTTTTCTCAAATTTCTGTTTACAACGGAGCTGATAGCATTCTGGGCAGCATTTGGGGGACCTGAGTTTGAGTCCCAGCTTGGGAACCTTTCCCGATCCTGTCTCCCTCTCTCCCTCTCTCTCCCTCTCTCTCCCTCTCTCCCTCTCTCCCTCTCTCCCCCTCTCTCTCTCTCTCTCTCTCTCTCTCTCTCTCTCTATGTTCCCACAACATAATCCATTTTCTCCCAGAACACAGACACCTTCATTCACTTATTTAGTTCATCCTCACTTTCGTACTCTCCCTTTATCTCTCTCTTTTCTGGTTTGTCTGTCAGTTGTCTCTGACATTGTTGAGTCTCATGCTCAGCATCTTGGTACTCCATAAACTAACCTTACCCTAGCCCTTAAAGGTCAGAGGTCAATACAGCGTAAACATAGAGACAGGCGGACTGGCCCATCAATCATGCGGCATCCCATGACAGCTGAGCTGGAACACCCATTGCTTCACATCCTGCTGGTCAGAACTGCACATGCCATACTTCATAATGGAACCATCTCTATCCCCCAGAGACTCTCGAGGATCTAGAAGTGGTGGAACCGCCCAGCGTGATTGGAAAAGGCTGAGTTATCAGCTATATTTGTATCCATCAGAGACATGGGTAAGCTCTGCGATTCACTTGGAAGCAGCCTGTTCCGTGTTCAGCATTCCAAACACAGCGTTTTTATGAATGTGCTGGCAGTCCACTGTCCTGGCTCAGAGACAGAGGGGGCTGGAGAGTCTGGAAAGTCAATGTTTATAACTGACAAGCTCTGAGATGTTTTATCATTACACAAGAGAGACATGAGGAGCAAGCAAAGCTAAACCCCAATACTACGACCTCCCTAAACCACAGAGGACAGCATGCACATGGGATGCAGACAAATACATTTTGGTTTCATTGCATTAGTGAGGATATTTGATATTTAACTCGATGGTTTTTAAACGGAGATGATATTTGCTAAACTTAACTCTCACAAAAACCTGTTGCTATCCGTATTTAAAGCAAAACATAATTTGGCTGATTCAGTATGAGCCACGTCAAACATTGTGAAAAAGAAATGTGCTAAATTGTAGTGTACTTCAAGTCTTTAAAGTACATTTTATAACAAATTTACTTGCAGATAATATCATAATAATGAAATAAAAGGCCTCTTAAGTATACTTTAAGAGAGTAAGGCCTGGTTTCAGAGACAGGGTTTAGATTAAGCCAGGATTAAGCCTTAGTTCAATTAGGACATTTAAGTAGCTTTTACACATGTGCCTTAGAAAAAAAAAAAACATTACTGATGTGCATCTTGAGACCAAAAAATGGCACTGACATATTTTAAGAAACAGCCATGCAAGTTGATTTTAGTTAAGACAGCTCAAACATGCATTTTAGTCTGGGACTAGACTTAAACCGTGTCTGTGAAATTGGGGGTAAATGTTTTATGACCGTTTCTTAACACACTTCCAAGTACATTTCTAAAAAAGTGCACTTTGTAATAATGCCAAATTAATTTGTTTTTAAAATGTTGTCATGCTTTAAGAGAACACACATAAAGAACTTGATTCGAATTTGAACTGTAGTGTGTTATAATTGTTTTATATGCACTAAACTGCAACTTTACAAATGTGTAATTACAAATGTATTTGACATACTGTTTCAGTAGAAATGACCGTATTTTAGTTAACCATAAATGCTTGTTAGTACATTTGGCAGTGCACTTTAACCATATTTCATAGATTTATGAAATTGTATATAAAATTGTACTTAAGCCCTACTTAAGGGGGTTTAAAATCACTCTAAAGTTCAACTAATTTAAGCTATAATGCATTTTCATTTAATTGCAATTAACATGCTATTAAGTGTCTGAAAACACTCAATTCAGTTCAATTTTTTTAATGTACAAGAGAATATTCAGATTTCAACATACTTCCCAACCTGTACACACTAAAGCTGTATACCAGTCAGATCTGAATCGAAAATGCCTTTTAAATTCAAATTCAATTCCTGGATTTGGGTATAGCAATAAAGAATGTATTATTGCAATTCATACTTAAATGTAAGGAAGTCAAATTAAAATAAAAACTTTTGTAAATGTTAAAGGTGCACTGTGTAAATTGTAAAATCTAGTGGTGAGGTTGCGTATTGCAATCAACCACCGGTCACCCCTCCCTTTCAAATCATATAGAGAAGCTACAGTGGCCGACACAAGACAAAGATGTTGTTGTCTGAGACAGCAGAGAGTAGCTGGCGCTCTGTAGAGCAGTTTGTCCGTTTAGGGCTACTGTAGAAACATGGCGTGGCGCAAAATGGTGCCTTCACTGTAAGGGGACCCGCGGTGTATGTAGTTAGAAATGGCGCATTCTATAAAAACATAACTGTTCCTTATATAAGGTCTTTATATACTGAAAACATAGTTATGTATTTTATATTGCATTTCTGTCAATAGATCCTCATAAATATTACACACTGCACCTTTAACTAGAAAGGCAGCATTTGTCAAGACCTCCAAGAGGTTTCCTCCAAGAGGTTTTGATTTAGCTAACATCTGGGGTAACTTTTTAGCAAATTTCTCTAAATGATAAAACATATTCCTTGTATACACAAATTACCTGTCAGACTTGGAGACTGAAACAAATTCCTGAAGGTCCATAAACGTATTAACATAAAAGAACAGCCAAAACTGTGGGCTATGCATAAGTGTGTCCAAAAACACACATAGCTCAGGGAAAACATAAATGGTCAGTTTATGAAATGACAAATGTTTGTGTCAATGCTGGCCGTTTCACTCATAAATTGCCTGCTCGTCACTGCAATATTCTTCCAATTAAGCTCATAGTATTAGTAAGTGAACTATTATCGTCTTGCTCTAGATGTTCTCAGGCTCTAATTGGCTAGTGGCTATTTTACCCAGAGTTCAGCTCTCCTCCTGTAGCAGCGGGCTGATGTTCAATTACACCCATGTGGGACAACTCGACAACAGCCAAGGGAGGTCATCAGGGTCATTACCCTGACAACCCAAGATTAATGGGGTGTTTAGCTCCGTTGGTGAATGACCAGTGTGCAGATCTGTCACCACAGAACCATACATACACAACACTCACTCTCTCCGTATCTCACTCGCACTGATACTGAACACTTTAACAGAGGTGTCAGCTTGACAGTATTCCTCTGGAACAAGCAGATATGGGAAATCTTTGAGCAAACAATGATGACACATGAACTAACTCAAGAACATGCACCGGATTCACACATGCACTCTTATTCATATTCACACTTACGCATCCCCTCAACAGAAGAGTATATTTTAAGATGCAAAGAGTCATTTTCTTAATCAGCATTTTAGTCTTGCTTTCCAGTAAAAAAATCTACACATCCATAAAACTAGATCAATTTACTTACATACTTATATACTTAAAATATTAAGATTTATGGCAACACCATAATAATAACAACAGTAAATGATGCATAATTACATGCAACTAACCCTCAACCAAACCCTAATCCTACCCTAAACCTAAGTACATGTTGTATACAAATATATAATTACACTGTACCAATGACACCTTAAAATAAAGTGTAACCAAATTTATTTTTAGATTTCATTTCATTTCAATTGAGTGTTTTCATTTATTTTGTGTTTATTTGTGTTTGTATGTAGGCGGCAGTCGGCCGTGAGGGGCTGTCGCCGCCATTTTATTTTTCATTAAACTTGTTGAATGTTCGCCGGTTCCCGCCTCCTTCTTCCCATACGAACAAACTTTACTACAGTGGTGCCGAAACCCGGGAGGAAGGAGGGACATGCTGTCGAAGAGCCCTCGCTGCTGAGGGGGATCGCGGTGCTGAGGAGTTCGGGCAGCGCGGATGAGAGAAGACCGCGAAGCGGTGGTGCTGGAGCGGATGAAGGTCGGTGGGACGGAGAGCTCGCTGCCGTGCCCCTGGGTCGAGGTGGGGTGGCTGCCATCCGAGAGGGGGCGGAGGAGTCCTCAGCGCTTGCCCTGAGCCGGAGCCTGCTGCCGTCCGCCATGATGGGGAGGAGCAGGGAGCGTGGGACTGGGACTCGCTTCCGGCTGCTCCTCAGTAGGAGGAGCCACCGCCGGCCGCCAGGGGCGGAGGAGGATCGAGCCATCCACCGAGCATCCAGTACCACCGCATGGCACCGCGAGGAAGAGCCTCTCGGCTGGCTGAGGACCGAGCGGCAGTGTGTCTGGGAACCGGACCAGAATTTTTTTTTTTCTTTCTTTTTTTTTTCTCCTCTCTCCACTCTCTCGTCTCTGTCGCTCCTCATGCTCCCCGCTCCGTTCTCTCACCTCGCTGTTCTTACCCCCAGGTGCCGCGGCCGCCGTGATCGCCCCCCCCCCGGGGGGAGTAGAGCGCAGTCGCGGGAGTGCCCCCCGGCCTGCGAAGGGCGTTGGGGGTATGTGGCGAGCAGCGAGGCCGAGGGACCGTGAGAGCGGGACGAGGCGGCGCTCATCAGGGTGGATGGGCGCCAGCTGCGCGCTGCAGCCGTCTCGTGTCTCACGGAGGAGTGAGGGAGTATAAAGGAGGAGCGACGACAGTGAAGGACGAGAGAGGACCAGGCCTGGATTTTGTGTTGTGTTTTATTTACGTTTTGTTTTTGTATGTAGGCGGCAGTCGGCCGTGAGGGGCCATTTTATTTTCCATTAAACTTGTTGAATGTTCGCCAGTTCCCGCCTCCTCCTTCCCATACGAACGAACTTTACAACAGTCCTGTTGTCGATAAGGGGGTAACTTTAGTAAACGCTCCTATGGGTCGTATTTCATGAATTAAAATGAAAGTGTCCTGTTGTCGATAGGGGCGCAACTTTAGTAAACGCTCCTATGGGTCGTATCTCAGGGAAGAGACAAACAACCTTGGTTGGCGTATTGGTTGGAGGACATGTTGGTATTTTCTATGCAGATTCACTCCCCTACAAAATCATCTCAGTTCTAAAATGATTAATTCTTTTCAAATGGAGCTATTCAAATCATCTGTTCAATTTTTATATCGCAATCTATATCACAGAAAAACGAAATATCGCAATGTTTCTTCCAATATCGTGCAGCCCTACTAAACATTTACAAACTCTATTAAAACACATGTAAGAAATGTCTTCACTTGTACTGTATCCACTGTTTATTTGCTGGTGTCATGCTTGTTTACCGTCTACGTGATCTGTTTGTGTAGGTGGCAGAGTAGTAATAACATGCTGTTACGTCTGTTTTCTCTGTCTGTAACAAAGTTGACCCCTCACCCTCACTGACAACTTTATGTGACGCCCCCTCCCTCATTCTTACCACCAGCCTCCGTGGACTACTGTAACTGAGTTCAGCAGTGCTAGAATGAAGTCATGGCTGTCTGAATGGTTACTGACCACTATAAAACTAAAGCCAACATCCACACATAAGTATCTAACCTGTAGTTTTGCAGTGAAAGTAAAATGCTCTAAGCATAATGGCAGCTAGACCGGTCTTTAGGTATCCCATGTGTTTGTCACTCTCGGTTCCAGAGATCTTTACCCTACATCTGGACCATGCTGTGGACCATGTGGTCAGGAACTGCTGTCAATGTTGAGAAATAACTAGAACTGTTTTAGCTGGAGGAAAGCAGGGAAACCATTGTCATGATATTGTTTTAAAATCTGGCCCAAGGGATTGTGCTCAGCACTTCCAGTTTTTATTAAGCGTTTCACCATAAGCCTCCACAAAACACGGTTATGAAGCAACTGAACCTCTCAGAAAGAATTTATTACTTCAGCTTCTCATATTAAACTTTAACATGTTTAAATGTAATGTTGGCCATTTAGCCTGTAATATCAGATTTATGGTGTCAGATTGTGTTCATTTAGGGAAGACTAACCAGTTAAAACCAGTCTGGCTCTGTGGGGTTGGGTGTGGAGGCTTTGATGGATATTTCATGGTTGGTTTGTGTTTTCTCTTAAGGAAAATATGCAGATAAGTTCAGTTAGGCAGTGAACGCTTATTTGATTAATCATGTGTGCAATGTCCCTGTAAATTCAGGTTATGGCTAAATGTCAGTTTTTCATAGTAATGGCTCATTTACCCAGTATATCTGATTAGACAATCGCATTCGAGTTATTGCTTTATTAAACCTGCACATGCACTTAAAATAGTGCCATTTTAGTCAGAGTTGCATGCCAGATTTTTCTCCATCAAATTTGCACATTTCCATTATTTTTGTCTTACAGGCATTCTCAGGCCATTTCGTTTGCATAATGGACACTGGAGAATGTTTATACATGTGGTCCACACAGAATGAGAGACAGACAGGCTGAAAGGCAAACAGCAGACGGACATGGAAAGACAGCATGGGATGGCGTAAAAGAGAGAAATGAAAGGGGTTGGAGAGAGGCGAAGTGGTCGACCGATGGGAAGAGAAAGGTGGAGTGTGTTTTAACAGGCTCCAGATGGTGAGGTCTAAGCAGTTCAGTGTTGTGAATGATGACTCTCCAGTGACAGAACTGACCAGCGTCTGAGTCATAACCCGTATCAGGGGCCCAATGAGACTCACTGTCGACAAAACACACACTTACACATGGTGATAAATGTAACCAAATCAATGTCAACACACTGTTAAACAGTATTCTTTATTTGACTGTTGATATTCAGAATAACAACCCAATGTGCTATTGCTTTTATAAAAAAAAGTTAAAGGGATAGTGCACCCAAAAGGAAAAAAAATGTGTTTAAATGAAATGAAAGTTATTTCCAAACCTGTATGCATTTTAAACAAAACAAAAAAAAAACACAAAAGAGGACTATTGTGGACTTGAGGACAGCTTTTATCAGTACAATGGATGTCAATGGGGTCCAAAACAATATTACAGGATTTTCATTTTTTTGGAATTTAATATAATAGTGGTGTTCTAAAAGCATGGTGCTCAAGTTAAAAGAAGGTTCAACGTGTCTATAAAAAACAAAAATCTTTTATTATTATTCCACTGCCCTGCATCTTGCACTTTTAAATGCAAAAAATGCGTATCTATATAATATAATTTGCAGCCAGAGCGTCTAGCAACTCTCCGTTGCCTTGCGAGCTGGAAAAACCAAACTCTAGTCAGGCCAATCACATCGTATATAGAGTCGGTGGGCGGGCTTAACATAATGATGGCAGAGTTGCTAGTTGCTAAAGAACGACACTGAAGTCATTCTTAAAATGTTTTGCCGACCGGGTATGGCAAAAGTTTAATCTATCAACTAGCTCCGCTTCACCTTCTTCGTAGCTCTGGTTGGTTGTAGCGCTATCCTATAGCGTGCAGAGGGAATTTGAAAGACAACCGTTTATCCCGCCCCTCGGATTGAGCCCTGCCATTGGTGTTCCCAGACCCAACATCTTGGTGTAAGTCTGGCTTGTCAGGCTAGCGTTCTGTGTGAATGGCAACTAAACATTCACATGCACTTCAAAAGCTCGATTTCAGTCAGACTATTATTCATACCAAAAATAAAAATAAAATGCTCAAATTTTTCCTTTGTAATTTTTTCATACAGACGACAACGTTGTCAACAAAGTTGGAGTAACCCATTACAAGTAACTCAAGTTACATAATCAGATTACTTTTTTCAAGTTACTAGTTACTAGTAAAGTAACCAATTACTTCTAAATTTGCAGTTACTTTTTCAAATAAGTAACACAAGTTATTTTGTTTTCCCATTTATTGACTGACAGCTCTCTTGTCTCTTGTAACTCAATTAGTTACTTTTTAAGGGAGTAACGCAATATTGTAATGCATTACTTCTCAAAGTAACTTTCCCCAACACTGGTTGTCAATACGAGCCACGTTCACACGGATCTGTGAAAACGATTAAAAACGCTGTATTATTCATGCCAGGCCAGTAGTTGGCGATGTCACTATGTGACACCTATGTAATACGTATGACATCATGTCCCCGGTTTCACAAATTCGAGTTTTTGTAGTTTACACAGAGACAATAATAATATCATTTTCAAAAACGTGCACTTTGAAACATGTTTTCAAAAGTTTGCATTTTCAGGCCCCCAAAACACAGTTGTCGTGTAAATGAACAATACATAAAAATATATAAAAAAAATTGTCGTGTTAATGCATAAAAAGTTTTTAGTTGAAAACCTTGTGTAAGTGGCCCCTTAGTGATCAGACTTGGATCTTGACCAATCAAAGAAGAGGACGATAACTGTCTAATGTAAAATCAAATTTTTTTCTTCTGATTAATAGACCTTGGGAGGAGTCTAAAGAAAATTTTAATGACAAAAAACTAATCCATTCAGTTTTTTTCTCCATTTACAGCTTTTCCTTCAGCTGTCATTGAAGCATTTGGATGAGGAAGTTGATTTGTCCTCTCATTAGAGAGGATCACAGCAAAAGTCTCTGTTAGTCTGTCTCATTTCAAAGCCTTGAATAAATCTCTGTTCATACTGAGATAAGGAACCTGCTTTCTCTCTCTTACACACATACTGACTATCACTGACATGCAAATTTGATTATGCGAGTTTTCCATGAGCACAGATGACACTGGTTAATTCAGACAAATCAGAATATTATGGATATGTCTGGATTTGTTTGTGTTGACTGAAGTGTGTGTGTGTGTGTG
This sequence comes from Romanogobio albipinnatus, assembly GCA_023566225.1. Lineage (NCBI taxonomy): Eukaryota > Metazoa > Chordata > Actinopteri > Cypriniformes > Gobionidae > Romanogobio > Romanogobio albipinnatus. The sequence goes on along the minus strand of CM042256.1, from coordinate 9,432,226 downwards.
TGTGTGTGTGTGTGTGTGTGTGTGTGTGTGTGTGTGTGTGTGTGTGTGTGTGTGTGTGTGTGTGTGTGTGTGTGTGTGTGTGTGTGTGTGTGTGTGTGTGTGTGTGTGTGTGTGTTCATATCCCGGTTGGATCTTCAACCTGAATGCACACTGACTCATGGGGACTCATGTCACCGTGGGGACCTAAATTGAGGAAACAAGCTTATAAATCATATAGAATGATTTTTGAAAATGTAAAAATGCTGAAAGTTTTGTGTGATGGGTAGGTGTAGTTTAAGGGGAGAGAATATACAGTTTGTACGGTATACAAATCATTACATCTATGAAGAAACCCCAAAAAGATGGTGAACCAGATGTGTGTGTGTGTGTATGAGCAAGATCAAAGTAAATTGTTGTAAACAGTTATTTGGGGAATGCATGGCATTTTTCCATGGGAAAAAGGGATCTTCTAAGCCAGGTCATCCCTTATCAGGAGGGTCTGTTTTATAGCATGCATGAACCAACGGGTCAGGGATTTGGCTGCTTAACATGGTTCAGTTTGCCCCTGCTAGAATGTGCTACTACGCCATTATGGGGGAATCCCTCTCTATTGACATCCATTCAAAAGTAAAAGTTGGCATGAAACGAGAGTTGCAAATAGACAAATTCTTCCATATTATGACATATCAGAGCGAAATGGCTTCTTAACCTTCTCGAACTTTGTAAAATTCCTAAAAAAAAATGTAGGAATATGTCTATAGAGAATTGATTAAATTGTTGGATAGTTGTGGTTTGCTATTGCTGTGATCTCATTTGAGTGACAGGTCGCCAGTAAACGTCTTCAAAGAAACGAGATTTTGCTTTAAGTGGGAGGGAAAATTATTTCGATTAAAGATTACAAGGAGTGCACTTGTTTTTTTAAAATAATAATAATATGCACAGATAAATAATTTATAATAATTCATGTAATATTCCATAAAAACGTGGCGGGATTGCATGGTGACTTTAAGAAAGAGTAAAAAAAAGTAATTGTGAAATTTTAAAAGTTTAAAAGAACAAATAATCATACACTATATTGCCAAAAGTATTGGGACACCCCTCCAAATCACTGAATTCAGGTGTTCCAATCACTTCCATGGTCACAGGTGTATACAATCAAGCACATGCAGACGCTTCTACAGACATTTGTGAAAGAATGGGTCGCTCTCAGGAGCTCAGTGAATTCAAGCGTGGTACTGAGATAGTCCATTCGTGAAATTTCCTCACTACTAAATATTCCACGGTCAACTGTTAGTGGTGTTATAACAAAGTGGAAGCAATTGGGAACAACCGCAACTCGAAGTGGTAGGCCATGTAAAATCACAGAGCGGGGTCAGCGCATGCTGAGGCACACAGTGTGCAGAAGTTGAAAACTTTCTGCAGAGTCAATAGCTACAGACCTCCAACTTCGTGTGGCCTTCAGTTTATCTCAAGAACAGTGTGTAGAGAGCTTCATGGAATGGGTTTCCATGGCCGAGCAGCTCATCCAAGCCTTACATCACCAAGTGCAATACAAAGCATTGGATGCAGTGGTGTAAAGAGTGGTGTAACTCTAGAGCAGTGGAGACGTGTTCTCTGGAGTGACCAATCACGCTTCTCTGTCTGGCAATCCGATGGACGAGTTTGGCGGTTGCCAGGAGAACGGTACTTACTTGACTGTATTGTGCCAAGTGTAAAGTTTGGTGGAGGGGGATTATGGTGTGGGGGTTGTTTTTCAGGGGTTGGGCTTGGCCCCTTAGTTCCAGTGAAAGGAACTCTTAATGCTTCAGCATACCAAGACATTTTGCACAATTTCATGCTCCCAAATTTGTGGGAACAGTTTGGGGATGGCCCTTTCCTGCTCCAACATGACTGCGCACCAGTGCACAAAGCAAGGTCCATAAAGACATGGATGAGCATGTTTGGTGTGGAGGAACTTGACTGGCCTGCACAGAGTCCCTCAAACCGATAGAACACCTTTGGGATAAATGAATGATTTTAAGTCACAAAACCCACATATAATAGGCAAATATCACAATTATGGAATGAAGAAACATTATGAGAAATAAATGCTTCCAGATTTGTATGAAGTAGACTTCTGTTTTCCTTGCAGGTAACATCCTGGAATCTCTTTCTAAAAGTCTCATATTCAGCCACACATACAGACACTTAAGTAAAAAGCACTAAAAAAAAGTGAAGGAAAATCTTTTCGCTTGCGGTCTTGGTCTGTTTCTCTGACACTTCTGTCTGTCTGTCTGTGACTTTCTCTCTATTTCCATACCTCAGCTGTAGAGTACTAATGAAACCACGGTACCTCAGAACTACAAGAGGCTTTCAGCTTTCACAGAGAGAGAGAGAGAGAGAGAGAGAGAGAGAGAGAGAGAGAGAGAGAGAGAGAGAGAGAGAGAGAGAGAGAGAGAGAGAGAGAGACCCAAAGAATGAAGCTGGCATTTTTAAGATATCTAGAACTGCATTTTCTGAACTTAAAAGCCTTACGAAAGCCGAAAGCTAAGCGTAGTGAAAGAATTTCTCAAAAGTTCTGTGTGACAGGACAATAAAACAAGTATTATGGACTAGATTTTTACAGAAATAGCAAGTGAGTGAGTGAGTGAGTGAATGTATGAACATAGTGCTTTTAACCTGTCCTTCTGGTATACACAATCTGCACGCCCCTTCATAAACTGGACTAATAGCTGTCAACAGTTTACTTCAGGAGATTTTTGTGTAACTATTAGAACAACATGCAGTGCAGCAGAGAAGGTTTGAGTCTATATAATGAGCCTCCAGATGTGTGTGGGTGTGTACACGTGGTAGAATGACAAATATTAGTTTAACAAAATTGATAAACACAAATTGGAAATGAGACAGAGAGTAATGAAGGAACAGAAACATGAAGACAAAGGAAAGAAAAGAGCATTTTGTCCGGGTCTTTTGGCAGAGTTTTCCTGTTCTCAAGGCAATAACACTGCTTCAGAATTCACAGGAAAAACTAGTCCTTTTCCACACTTGTGCATTCACAATCTCCAGTATGTAAACATATGCAGACACGCCGTTTCATTATTCATGGGGGCAGATTCTGGTCTGCCAAGCATAAACTGTTAGACTCAAGAGCGTGCTGTGACATTACCTGCCTGATGTCATTTTCTGCATTAGGCTCACAAATGACATTCTTGAATTATTTGTACTGCACACAGTCATCCAAAAACAAAAGAGTACCTCTGCATAAATCTCAACAGAAGACATAATTGATAAGCAAAAATATTGATATACTCTGCTTTCCATGGCTTTTTTGCTTTGTGAATTATAAATGTGTCTTTTTGTGTCACAGGATAATTCCGCATTGTTCCTTTACTACTCGTATAGTCATCATGTTTTCAGAAAGCCAGTTTGGGAGTAGGGTTTATTTTTTTAACAAATTAATACAGTGCCCTCCACTAATATCAACACCCTTGGTAAATATGAGCAAAATTGATCTTTCATTAAAGAAAATTCTAACCTTTCATTGAAGTAAAACATTTGAAAGTGAAAATCTCATTATGAAATAAATGTTTTTCTCTAGTTCACGTTGGCCATAATTATTGGCCCCCAATTATTGCACCGTCCTTTTCCCAAGATAACAGCTCTGAGTCGTCTTCTATAACGCCTGATGAGTTTGGAGATCATTCATACAGAATCTCTCCAGATCCTTCAGATTCCCAGCTCTTCTCTTCAGTTCATCACTCATTTTCTACAGGGTTCAGGTCAGGGAACTGGGACGGTCATCAGAGGTGTAAAGTACTTGAGTAATTTTACTTAATTACTGTACTTAAGTATTATTTTGGGGGATTTTTACTTTACTTGAGTACAATTAAAAATCAATACTTTTACTTTTACTTAATTACATTTTTTAAGGAAAAAAAGTACTTTTTACTCCTTACAATTTTATTTACAGTCAAAAAGTACAAAAAAGAGTCAAAAAGAGATCACTTCATTCTATTTTCCCTTGCTATTACCAAACCAATTGAATTGCGCTGATGCCCAGTTTAATTTAAATGTATTTATTCTGCCAATGAGATTCATTTTCACATTCCAGGAAATTGGTCAAAAATGTTAATTGGTCCTTTGGAAGTGACGTCATGTTGCATCAATTACCACAATGCACAGCACCTTGACCTGGGCTGCGTTTCCCAAAACCATCGTAAGCCTAAGTTGATCGTAGAGACCATTGGTGGCAATTGTTCTACGATCAACTTAAGCTTACGATGGTTTTGGGAAACGCAGCCCTGGAAATTAGAGTGAGAGGCTTTTCAGCACTGCAAGATAGCTTTTCAGCCCCAAAAGACGCTTGACACTCACAATTATGAAAATCAGCTTCTGCTTAACAGGGTTAGGCCAAAATCCCTCCTGCAGTGTGTGAAAACCTGGTGAAAAACTACAGGAAACGTTTGACCTCTGTAATTGCAAACAAAGGCTACTGTACCAAATATTAACATTGATTTTCTCAGGTGTTCAAATACTTATTTGCAGCTGTATCAAACAAATAAATAGTTAAAAAATCATACATTGTGATTTCTGGATTTTTTTATTATAGATTATGTCGCTCACAGTGGACATGCACCTACGATGACAATTTCAGACCCCTCCATGATTTCCAATTGGGAGAACTTGCAAAATAGCAGGGTGTTCAAATACTTATTTTCCTCACTGTATATATAGATTCCTCATTAGTGCCTGCGCGGATCAGTCGAATGAGGAATCTATGTATATATATCTTTGATCGTGCCGGTATTTTGACCTTATTCGCCGGAAGTTATGGTGCTGGGAATACTAGATGACATTCGTCTGATAAGAGCATGCATACTGTTCTCGCAGAAACCGATCGTTTCGTGTCTTAAGACATCAATGTGTCGCCACGAGCCGCATGGTTTAATAAGGATTCGTATGTCTATGTGTTTTTACTCTCATACTAAAATATCCCCACTGACATGCATTATACGACTATCACACTGCAACGGTTGGAGTTAAAAATCTTAATTTGTGTTCTACTGAAGAAACAAAGACATCTTGGATGCCCTGGGGGTAAGCAGATAAACATAAACATTTAGTTTTTGGGTGAACTATCCCTTCAAGGTAATTTGGCCTTTGTATTTCCTAATATTTATACTCCTGTGGAACAGGAAGTCATGGCTGGACAATTTAATGCTCCGAGTCACCCTGGTGTGCTAAAAATGTTTTTAAATATGAATGGGAATATACTTTAGAGATATTTATAAAGATGCCAATAATTGTGGCCAACATGCATTGGAGAAAAACATCTATTTCATAATGTGAGTTTCTCCCACTTTCAATTGTTTTACTTCAATGAAAGGTTAGAATTGAGATTTATTTTCACAGCCGCATTTACTCATATTTACCAAGGGTGCCAATATTAGTGGAGGGCACTGTATATTGTGACGAGTCCACCCAGAGGAATCAGCGTCGCCCTGGCAACAACACACCTGCACATCATCACCATGGGCTGATCGGTCACAGCTGCACCCCATCAGCTCAGAGCTACAAAAGCAGCTACGGATGAGCAGACAGACAGACTCTGGTCTCGAGCTGAATGCACTGCTGGACTAACCTCTCTTTGTTGTTCTCCCCCAGAAAGCAGCGAGTGACCGACAGCCCACTTCACTGGAGCACGTTTGGACACCCACTTTCACTAGGATTGAGCACCACCACGGGACGAGGATTCACCAGCCACCACGCACCGGCTCACGAACTGTTTTCACCTTTTTCACTCACTGTAATTAAAATCCACCCTCCGGGGCCTTTTCACTCAACCTGCCTTGTCGTGTGATTCCTCACCCCGTGACATTGGTGGAGAATGCGGGCACCGATCCCGCTACCTCTTGCACGCCAGGACCCGGAAGTAGCGCGCTCGCTCCCCGAAGATGGAGGAAGTGCTACAGCGCCTCGCGGAGGTGAGCATCCGCCAGCAACAGATCGCGGAACATCTCGCCACCCGCCAGGGCAGGACGGAAGACGAACTCACTGCCATCCGTGCTGCCGCCGCCCAGCGCGTTCCGCTACCTGATCCGCGCGCCCAAGCCACCCGCCTACTGCCGAAGATGACAGCGGATGATGACGTGGAGGCTTTCCTACAGGTCTTCGAGACCACTGCCCGGAGCGAAGAGTGGCCAGAGGGCGATTGGGCACGCGCGCTGGCACCTTTGCTGACTGGAGAAGCCCAGCGGGCTTATTTTTCACTTCCCCGTGCGATCGCTGAGGATTATGACGAAGTCAAGCGGGAAATCCTGGCGAGGTTGGGGCTCTCATCTATCTGTGCCGCCCAACAGTTTCATGAATGGGAATTCAAGCCTCGTGTGCCAGCCCGTGCCCAAGCCGCCGACCTGAAACGCATCGCGCATCACTGGCTGATGGAAGGAAGTCCCACGGCAGCTCAGGTAGCGGAACGGGTGGTGGTCGATCGCCTCCTCCGTGCTCTTCCCCGTTCCATGCGGCAGGCGGTCGGAATGAAAAACCCGGCCACCACCGCGGACCTCGTGGAGGCGATCGAGCTGGCGGATGCCATCCACCACCGTGAGGCAGGGGAGCGAGCGTTGCCGTTCCCCCGGAGGGTGGTCCAGGAGCGACGGCCGTTCGAGGGCACCTCGCGACCAGTAGGCAGGCCGACGGTTCCCCCGCCGCGAGACGAGCCCATGCCCAGCGCCGAACCCATGCCGCCTCCGCGTGCGTGGCTGGCAGGCTGCATCGTCCACCAGCGGATGCCATCGGGAGCCCCGGAAGCAGACGTGGTGATCGAGGGAAGACACTTCCGAGCCCTGCTGGACTCTGGCAGTACGGTCACCCTTCTCCAGTCACGAGTGTGTGGGCCCCGAAGAGGCGAGAAGAGTTTCCTCCCCATTACGTGTGTGCATGGAGACACTCGCCAAGTGCCAGCCCGTCGAGTCACCATCTCGTCGCCCCAAGGGACCTGGCCGGTGGAAGTCGGCCTGGTAGAGGACCTTCCGGTGGCCGTACTGCTGGGGAGAGACTGGCCGGGCTTCGATGCCCTGCTCGCCGCCGCCACTCAGCCTGTCAGCCAGGAGGGGAACCGTCGAAGACGGAGACGGCCGCGAGGACCCCGCCGCCGACCGGCGCTGCTAGCCTCCGACAGCGGGAGAGATGGTGAGTCCCCCTCCCAATCTACTAATCCGTTCTTTGATGTGTATCAGCAGGCTGCCGGAGGGGGCTCATTCGCCAAGGAACAACGGGAGTACGATCGCCTGAAGCACTGCTGGTCCCAAGTGCGGACCCTCGACGGGAAAGACGTCCTCCCACGGCCCCATCCTCTCCCGCATTTTGTCGTTGAGAAGGGCCTGCTATACTGTGTCGCACAGCGGAGGGGGGAGGAGAAAAAATTATTAGTTGTTCCTCGGACCAAGACCGAAACCATCCTGGAGTTGGCGCACTCCCATCCGATGGCAGGTCACCTCGGGGCAGCTAACACCACGCAGCGTATCCGCGACCGGTTCCACTGGCCGGGACTGGAGGCCGAGGTGAAGGGGTTCTGCCAGGCCTGTCCGACCTGCCAAGTGACGTCGCCCAGGACTCCTCCCCCCAGCCCACTCATTCCGCTGCCCATCATCGAGGTGCCCTTCGAACGGATTGGGATGGACATAGTGGGGCCGTTGCCGAAGTCTGCCCGTGGCCACGAACACATCCTGGTCATCGTCGACTATGCCACCCGGTACCCCGAAGCGATTCCCCTCCGCAAGGCCACCGCGAAGAACATCGCCCAGGAGTTGTTTCTGCTGGCCAGCCGGGTTGGCATACCAGCGGAGATACTGACTGACCAGGGTACCCCGTTCATGTCCCGGCTAATGGCGGATCTCTGCAGGCTGCTGCGGGTGAAGCAGTTGAGGACCACAGTCTACCACCCACAGACGGACGGGCTGGTAGAAAGGTTCAACCAGACCCTCAAGCAGATGCTGAGACGCGTGGCGGCGGAGGATAAGCGGGATTGGGACCTCATGATTCCTTATGTGCTCTTCGGGATCCGCGAAGTACCCCAGGCCTCAACTGGCTTCACCCCCTTCGAGCTTCTCTTCGGCCGCCAACCACGAGGGCTCCTGGACATCGCCCGAGAAGCTTGGGAGCAGCAGCCTGCCCCTCATCGCACCCTCATCGAGCACGTCCGCCAGATGAGGGACCGGATCGACCGGGTGATGCCATTAGTCCGGGAACACCTCAGCAAGGCTCAACAGGCGCAGCAACGCCGGTACGACCGGGCAGCCCAACCACGGGAGTTCCAGCCGGGAGACCGCGTCATGGTCCTGGTCCCCAGCTCTGCCTGCAAATTCCTGGCCACCTGGAAAGGACCCTATACTGTGATTGAAAGAATTGGGCCAGTCACCTATCGTCTGAGACAGCCGGGACGGCGGCAGGCAGAGCAACTCTACCACATAAACCTCCTGAAGAAATGGGTGGGGACCCGGGACCAGGTAGCGGCATTGTGTGTCACCGATCCCGTGGTTGTAGACGTCAACCCCCATCTTTCGGCTGCCCAGAAGGCGGAGCTGCAACACCTGGTCAGTCAGTTCCAGGATGTGTTCTCGACCCAGCCCGGGCAGACCAATGTGGTACAGCACGACGTCCGAACCTCGCCAGGAGTCATCGTCCGGCAACGGCCCTACCGTGTCCCGGAGGCTCGTCGGCAGGCTATTGAGGAAGAGATCCAACAGATGCTGAAATTGGGGGTAATCGAACCATCCCGGAGCCCGTGGTCCAGCCCCATCGTGATGGTCCCAAAGCCGGATGGCACCCTCCGCTTCTGCAACGACTTCCGACGCCTGAACGAAGTCTCCGAATTCGACGGGTACCCCATGCCTCGGGTCGACGAGCTGCTGGACCGATTGGGAAGGGCCCGGTACATCAGCACCTTGGACCTCACCAAAGGCTATTGGCAGGTACCACTCTCAGAATCCGCTAAACCCAAGACTGCTTTTTCTACCCCCAGTGGCCACTGGCAGTACCGGACCCTTCCCTTCGGCCTGCACGGGGCCCCAGCGACCTTCCAGCGGATGATGGACATCATCTTGCGGCCCCACCAGGCCTACGCGGCGGCCTACATAGATGATGTCGTCATCCACTCCGAGGCATGGGAAGACCACCTGGAACGTCTGCGGAGGGTGCTTTCGGAGCTCCGGCGGGCTGGACTCACTGCCAACCCCCGCAAATGTCACCTCGCCCTCTCCGAGGCCAAGTACCTGGGTTTCCGAGTCGGAAGGGGCCTCATCCAGCCCCAGGAGAAGAAAGTCGAGGCCATCCACTCCGCCCCAAGACCGCAGACGAAGACCCAGGTACGGGCCTTTTTGGGGTTGGCAGGGTATTACCGATGTTTTATCCCCAACTTCTCCTCTCTAGCCGCCCCCCTGACAGACCTGACCAGGAAGGGGCAGCCGGAGAAATTCTGCTGGACCCCAGCCCTCGAAGAGGCTTTCGCCCGGGTCAAGACAGCCCTGACGTCGTCGCCGGTACTCCGCGCTCCAGACTTCAGTTGCCCCTTCCTGCTGCAGACGGATGCTTCCGACACAGGACTGGGAGCCGTCCTGTCCCAAATCCAGGAAGGCGAGGAGCATCCGATCGTCTACATCAGCAGGAAGCTGTCCCCGGCTGAGACGAGGTACGCCGCCGTCGAGAGGGAGGCCCTGGCCATCAAGTGGGCAGTCCTGGAGCTGAGGTACTATCTACTAGGCCGCAAGTTCACCCTGGTCACCGACCATGCACCCCTACAGTGGATGGCCCGCGCCAAGGACACCAACGCCAGGGTGACTCGCTGGTTCCTAGCGCTCCAGGACTTCCACTTTGAGGTACGTCATCGGGCCGGGGCCGCCAACGCAAACGCCGACTGCCTCTCAAGGATATGGACAGCTTATGCAGGTCTGTCAGGGGTCATTCCCCACCCTCCCTTTGTTTCACCCCTACTGTCTCCATATGTTCGCAGGACCAGGACAACGCTTAGGGGGGGGGAATGTGACGAGTCCACCCAGAGGAATCAGCGTCGCCCTGGCAACAACACACCTGCACATCATCACCATGGGCTGATCGGTCACAGCTGCACCCCATCAGCTCAGAGCTACAAAAGCAGCTACGGATGAGCAGACAGACAGACTCTGGTCTCGAGCTGAATGCACTGCTGGACTAACCTCTCTTTGTTGTTCTCCCCCAGAAAGCAGCGAGTGACCGACAGCCCACTTCACTGGAGCACGTTTGGACACCCACTTTCACTAGGATTGAGCACCACCACGGGACGAGGATTCACCAGCCACCACGCACCGGCTCACGAACTGTTTTCACCTTTTTCACTCACTGTAATTAAAATCCACCCTCCGGGGCCTTTTCACTCAACCTGCCTTGTCGTGTGATTCCTCACCCCGTGACAATATCTAGTGACAGTAAAGACACTTAATGCTCCATAAGATTTCTATATCAAATAAATGCTGTTTTAATAAATGTTATTCATCAAAGAATCCTAAAATACAACAATCCTGTTTATGCCATCCGTAGACATACAAGCTAGCGAATTAGAGATTAAGAAGAGGATAAAGAAATGGGGAGAAAAGAGAGATGGAAATGAAAAAGCTCGTTCTGAATGGAAACTGTCCTAAAAGTGTCATCCATTTTTCAGCACGGACATCCTCTCGAATATCTCTGGAGTCTCAGATAAATATTTTGGCTTCCTCTAAAATATCGAATAAAACAGTTTATAATGCTTCCCCTGTGTCTAACACAGGAAGGATATAAAACATTTCAGAATTTTTTTTTTGAAGAAAGTTTAAAAAAGGCAATAAACTAAGCGGAGACAGAGGGTCAGAGCATACCTTGTGTAAATATTTGACTCTCTGTAAATCCAGCAGAGCTGTTTCTGTCCTTAAGATGATTTAGAGCTTCCTGCGATAAGCCTTCTGCCTCACCTCTTTCTGCTGGCTTGAAGGGACCGTACACCTCTACATCCAAACAAGAAAAAAATAATGTAATGACCTTTCACCGGTGTCATGCACTCAAGAGCAAAGGCATCATTTACAATCCGTCTGCAATTTCAAACAGCACTCTGCAATACATTTCTCAAAGTCAGGAGTTCAGGAAGTCGTCATTTGTTCTTGAGGCTTTTTATTGTTCAGGAACTCTTTAATCTAAAACGGCATTCGAAATGAAACTCTCAGTCAAGAACTCTTTAATTTGTCTCAGAACGAGTCAATTCAAAAAGTTGGCAAGATTAAAGAAAACACTATTAAAGTTGAACTGCCTTTATTTATTTTCTCTGAAAACGTTCTTTTGCATTAATAAAATGCTTTCACATATCCTGTCCTTGAAAAAGCACAAGGAGAATAAGAGCTTGCCCTTATGATGAATTGTATTTAGTCTTATATCTGATTCCAGGTGAACCTAAATAAAAACCAGTGGACAAATGAATAGAGTCTAGGGGAAAAAAAACATTTTCTCTTGGGAATTACAGTCTGTAAGTGATGATTATGTCAGAAAATTGTCCATCCACAAGCTCTATTAAATGTGACAGTCAAGGTTGGCGGTGCACCAAAGCTTTTAGAGCGACTGACCTTTTTGGAAATATTAGGGAAAATTTGAACTACAGACGGATAGAGACCCAGACGCAAAGAACTGAGAGATAACAGAGACGAACAGAAGAAAGAGAGGGATGACAAAAGGGTTAACAGGAGGACATTTGGACTGAGAGAGAGAGAGAGAGAGAGAGAGAGAGAGAGAGAGAGAGAGAGAGAGAGAGAGAGAGAGAGAGAGAGAGAGAGAGAGAGAGAGAGACTGCTTAAGGCCACCTGTCGTCCCTTAGTGAGCCCTACGGCAGAATATCTCTATGACTCACTTGAGAGAGAGAGAGAACCTCAAAGACTTCAAACGTCTCTCATCATCGCATACACGCGCCCAAGCACACACGTCTACGAGTGTCGGGTGGCTTAGAGAGTCTTATGTAAGCTGCATCAGTGAATGAATATTTATGCTTTGTTTTGAGAGGACGGTATATTTATTTATTCATTTGACAGTGGGCTGCGGTTATGGATCTGTACGAAGAGACACGTTACATCACGCAAACGAGAGATCAGTTTAGGAGGGAGAATATCCCTGAGAATGTGATATGAAGTAAACTATCTGAGTGAATGGACTTCAATATACAGTATAAAATGTATTAGCAAAAATCTATGTCAGAAAAGGACCAGCACTACTGTCTTTCACACAAGCACTTAAGTTTATGTCACGGCTCATTGATTACCAGTGACTAACGGCAGCTTGAGAACTCAAGGAGATATCGTCATGGTTACACAACCTACCTCCGAGGGCCGGTTCACACACAAAGTGATTTTATCGTTCCACTGCAGTGCCTTGCAATCGTGCTTCTATGTGAACCTTGCTTGACGGACGTCTTTGAATGTTGCACAGCGTTTCTCTGCTTTTTCAGCGTCTCACACATTAGCATCGTGTTTTTAAAACGCCATGTATGTAAGCATGGGCGTCGGAAGCAAAAAAAATGTGGGTGGGTCCTCATAAAGTACAAATACCATATACTGCTTTGCTTGCTAAATGTATAGTTTGGAAAGACAAAATTACGGAAATTGCCAAGTAATTGAGAATGGCAGTAGTGTAGGGGTAAGACGCACAGCATCTAGTTTTGACACAAATCGACCTCGGTTCTCTTTTCCCATCACATATCAGATCGGAAAGGCATTTATTTTCAATAAAAATGAAGAAAATATTAGAAAGGTGGAAATAAAGCGTCTAACATGTTTAATAATAAGTGTTTATTGATTAGGGGTAGGTAAACAGATATGTGCTGAATGTTAGAGATGATAAAAGTGAGTGGGTCCAATATCATTGATCGTAAAAAGTGGGTTGGTCTTGTCCCACCCACATACAATGGCTCCGACGCCCATGTATGTAAGTCTTTCTTCTTAAGTCGTCACGTATCGAATACCACTGTTTCAGTGTCCAAGCGGGATCTAAAAAGCCATTTATGAGCACTATTCAATTATAGCAGACCTTTAAAGCTGCAGTTGCCTATGTTTCTTTTTTCTGTGGCTTAAAAATAACAAAAATCAGTTATTGAGCAAGTAGGACATCAGTGTTCAAAACGGTCTCCCTACCTTACCCAAATTTCCCAATTGTAGGCACCTTATTTTTTGAGATATGGATACTATTGTATTTTTAGCACAAGTTTTACCTCAGAATATTTGTCACCTCCGCATTGTTATCATCATAATAATTTACATACATTGTGCTCTTTCCACTTCCTCTGATGAGGTCATGTGCAAAAAGATTGAGAAAATCCTTAGTTAATGCATTATGATTACACACATAGTGCCATTGTCGTCACATATATATAGACGCATGATCAGGACCCATCAGTGTCACTTTTTAATCCACAGGGTACCCCTTTAGCGTCGTTTTCCCATGCACAGGGTACTCCATTTGATTTCAGTTGTTTGCCCAATGCGTCAAAGTAGACATGATTTTATGAATATTTATAGGCTACTTTTATATTTTGGAGCATCTAACCCCACTCCTACCCTAAACCATACCCCCTTCTCAACAATATAAAACACATAACAGGCAAATAAAAGTACAGTCACAGGTATTTATTGCAAAAAACTGACCAAAAACAGTATAAAAGTATTAACTCATGTTGCATTCCAAGTCTTCTGAAGTCATACGATGTCTTTATGTGAAGAACGGAGTTGACCTTAATGTTTTAATCAGTGAAATGATGGTCCAACCCACCGCTCCGTGAACACGCACACACTCCACTTAGTCATAATCATATCTCATTCAAATGATACACCGACTCTTTAGCATCACGCGAAGACACACGAGAGCCAATGGGATTTTACAATCAAAGCTGACGTAATGACGCAATTGGTCACGAGACATACGCCAGCCAATGCTGTCAAAGCTGACGTAACGTTTCTTCGGGCGGCAATTTTTGAAAAGTGTTCATGATCTTCGGCGGATGGATATGCTGATCGCTTTTGGGGATTGTCTTTACACGAATCAATCGTTTGGCCTCGGAACACTTGGAATATTTGTACTTTTTGAATAAATTGTGCCTGCAGTCGTATCTGCCTGTTATATCCTATTTTTTATAATACACTAATGGGTAGGCTTAGGGAAGGGGTTGGGTTACGTGTTCAAACGTGTCTGAATAGTGCAAATAAAAAAAAGAAATGTAAATAAAATCACACTCCATGTCATAATTGCAAAATCATAACCCAATATATAGTTTCATCATGACGATTGAAATCAATGGAGTACTGTGCGTCGATTTATATTTTACACTTCTTATACCTACGCCGTATCCTCTACGCCGCAAGTTACGCATCGGTTTTCATTTATACTTCTGCGTTGTTGTCCGCGTCAATGTGCAGAACGCTAGTAGGCAGTGCCCATGGGCATGTTGATGGTGTAACCCACAGTATCAAGGCAAAAGCCGAAGAAGACGCAACTTGTTGTGTACATCATAGATATACATAATAAAGGCTAGATGTCTCGTCCGCACTGCTGGCCAATGGAGGTCGATGTCCGCACCTGGCGGCCATCTTGTCACGGGCAGCTTGCTCACTCGTAACATTGTTTTCATGGTGCTTGCACTTTTTAAATAACCATAACTTGCTCAATTTTCTACCGATTTTCAAACGGTTTGGTTTGTTATAAATGTCAGAGATGTAGTTATGACACTGCATACTTATGAAAAATTATTCATAATTTGCTCAAGCATCCAAAATGATAGCCATGTTCATAACGTTTGTAAGAAACCAAACCATTTGTAAATCCGTCAAGATTTCAGTGAGATAAGAGTATTTGTGTTCATGCAGATCACTCGCCTTACATCAGGTACCACAAAGCCCTGCCTGTTACAAGATGGCCGCCGGTGATGACGTTAGAGACTCCGCCGTAAGACATTTAGCCTTCATTATGTATTTCTATGGTGTACATTGTCGGAGTAGCAGCAGCAGTGATGGCGGCAAATAGATAGCGACTTTTCTTGCAGCTTGAGTTGTTCTACCTAATACAAATTAAGCATCTCTAGTTGATTAGTAGAGTTAAATAAGAGGCGATCTGGCGCTGGAATGCAGGCTAAAGGGGTAGCCTGTGCGTTAAAAAGTGACGCTGAAGGGAACTGACCAAGCGTCAATATCTGACGAATAGGAGTGAGACCGTGTGCGGCCTTTTATTACTGCTAAACCAACCTGTGCAAAACACACTATTGTGTGGTTGTTTTTCATGTGCCTCCTGTGATTATGCAACAATTAGAAAACAATCAAACCTGCAACCTCCTTTAGAAAGCCACAATTTATGTGCAAAATATAATCACAGAGCTTCATTTCTTACATATACTGTACATTAAATGCCACATGCCAAGTAAGATTATAAAAGATGTTAAATAATTGATGGGTCTGAGGGTTGAAATGACCTACTCTTATTGTGAGCAACGGTGAGTCAGCGTCACTGTAAGCGTTTCATATTTAAAACCTTTTTCTATGAAATGTTCAATTCAGAGCTTTCTTGTAGGTAACAAACTCTTAAGGTGTGAGGGGAGGGGTTTGTATAAATGAAAGCATGAAAAGATCAGTGCTGACCATTAAATGAGAGCTGGCATCTTGTCGATTTGCTTTTTAGAGAGAGTTTAAAGGGCCCGATGAGGTCAGCATGGGGCAGACCTATTAGCCTGCACAGGGGGCTCAAATGACACCTACCACCTGGAAAAAAAGGATAACTGGTAAAAAAAGACCACACATGGCTGCCGGATGGATACACTCAGAATGTTTAAAAATTCTGTTAAATATATATGATAAAAAAATGATTATGATGCACCATGTATTTTGGTATATATATTTTTCAGTTCATAACCATATAATGTTCAAAGAGGTTGGTAAGATACTGTAGTATTTTTAAAAGAGGCATCTTATGCTAACCAAGGCTGCACTTATTTGATAAAAATGCAGTAAAAACAGTAATATTTGAGAAATATTACTACAATTTAACATTTTAGAACTGAATTTATTCCTGTGATAGAAAAGCTGAATTTTCAGCAGCCATTACCCCAGTCTTCAGTGTCACATTCAGGGTTGCCAAGTCTGTTGTCCGACTTTAAAATTGTTGCCGCGGGTTGGTTCTTTATCTGTGTGTTAAAGGTTGCTATCACCTTCCCTGAATGACATACAAATTTGGCACCCTAACCCACCCCCTGATAGATAACCCTATTTCCATCTAAATTACCCGGAACAATTTGTCCCAGGAACTATTTTTCCCCCTGACCTGGTAGTCCACATAT
Source organism: Romanogobio albipinnatus (assembly GCA_023566225.1). Lineage (NCBI taxonomy): Eukaryota > Metazoa > Chordata > Actinopteri > Cypriniformes > Gobionidae > Romanogobio > Romanogobio albipinnatus. Next base: position 9,415,908 of record CM042256.1, on the reverse strand, counting down.
AAGCTTAATAAAGCCTGAACCTCGTCATCGGTCATATTTTTCCACAACAGACTTGGTGGTTGAAATAAAATGCTGCGTGGAGTCAACCAATCAAAATGCTGCGTGAACTCAACCAATCAGCATGTTCATTACCCAAGTCCCACCCCCAAAAGTTTCTGAACTTTGAAAAAGTACTACCTTATGAGCAAGGAATTTCTGAGGGGGAAATTCTTACCTGGAACTTTATATAGACCCCGGTTCCTGCGGTCAAAACACCCCAAAGTCCCTAGTTCCTGGGGAAAGTTCCTGCGGTCGAAATACAGTTATAGATGAATTTGCATTGGACTACTTTTGGGCTATTTTTTATTGACCATTGGGCTAGTTTTATAGACCCTTTTCACATTTCCGGGTTTCTGAGAGCGGAAGTCGTCTTGATTGGGTTAAATATTATAGCTGTGAATGAGAGAATACATTACATATTTTTTGTGCGCCCATTTGCTCAAATAGCAAAAGAAAAACACCACAATAGTGATTTCATAAGTTTCAAAAAGAGGGAAAAAATAGAGTGAGATTGATAACGGCAGTCAAAAGAGAGAATTTTAATCACTCCCATGTTAATTTTAATCACTCCCATAGACGCTGTATTAGAAACACCTTCACAGCAGCGGTAACTTGTTTTTTGTAATTTGATGCAAAAGTAATAAAATACAAAGTATTAGTGTTATATATATATATATATATATATATATATATATATATATATTTTTTTTTTTTTTTTTTTTTTTTTTATGAAAATACAAAAAACGTTGCAGGATTTACGGTAAGATTGGTGAGTATATTGATGACCGTTAAAACGCGTCATCACAGTCTGTGAAAAGGGTCTATTGCAGGTCACATGATCCTTCAAAAATCGTTTTAATATGCTGATATGCTGCTCAAGAAACAGTTGTGCTGCCTAATATTTTTTGTTTGTTTTTAGGATAAAAAAAAAAAAAAACTGAAATCATTTATTAAAAATTATTTGTAATAATATACAATTATTTACTATACATTTTGATTTAATGCATCCATGCTGAAATAAAAACGTACTGACCCAAAATGGTAGTGTATATTATTAACTGATATAATAATAGTAATAATAATAATAAATTCATTCTTTCATTAAATCTGTCCTGTAATATAGACTAACATCAGGAAATTACGGTTTCCATCAGTAACTATGAGGTGACCCATACTTTACTAGAAAAAAACACAAATATTTTACATTCAAAGTACATGCATTACTGTATATAATAACATTTAAATAACATGTATGATGTACCTGTGTTATCAGTCAAATTAAATGATTTGCCCTGTTCAATTTAATTGTTTTTGCACATGGTGATAATTACGGTAAATCAATGAACATGTTTTTGCTGTTGTATTTAAAATGAAATTTTAACAGAAAATTTTCTGTTTACATTACAGTGTTTTGTCTGTGTGTATTCATGTTTAATGAAAGTAATGAATACCCATGCCTTTGTGAGGGCTCGTAATTGCATACCTAATTGCATGCAAATGTGTGTGTGTTAATACTAAAATGAGAAAATAGATTTCAGCAACCATGTGAATGGCCATGCACTTGTTCATTAACTCATACTCAAGATGGGCTTCAAGCACATGAGTGTGTTTGTGTGATTATATGGGCATGGCAAGAACATGAAAGTATTGTGTGTGTGCATGCAGGTTTGAGTGCTTGCTGACAGTTTGTCAGTAATATAGATCATTAATGAAAGCACAGCTGAGGAGTCACTGGACGCCTGAGGGAATGCCGGGAATAAACTGCCACCAGTGACGCACTTGCTTACACATCACAAAGAGATGGAGGGGGGAACATGTGTGTGGGAAGGAGAAAGAAGTGAATGAGAGCGACTGGTTTGAAGAGAGGTATGGAGAGAAATGTCAAGAAAAAGGGAGATGTGGGAAGGAGCGATATGGGAGGGAATGGACAGATAGAGAAGAGAGAGATGGCTAGAGGTTTCTTTCTCTCCTGAGCATGAGGAACACTCAGATAGGATCAATTATTGACCAGACATCAGGCTTTTAGCTGTCAGATGCAAACTTTGCACGGTGTACTCTAAAAGACAGAGAGAGAGAGAGAGAGAGAGAGAGAGAGAGAGAGAGAGAGAGAGAGAGAGAGAGAGAGAGAGAGAGAGAGAGAGAGAGAGAGGTAGAGAAAGTGAAAGGGATCGGTCATCTTGTGCTGTTTTCTTCCATGAGTGGTTATGAGGAATGAGTATTTAAACTTATTTCATAAAGTTCAGGAAAGGGCGTTATTCTCCATTGACGTCTCCATGACACACACAAACAGTTTTCAGTCTAAACAATACACGTAGTGCACAGGGCTAGAGTCAGTTTTCACTCCAGTGAATATTTCTGCTACAGTTTTATATCAGAGTCAGTTTCTGTACACTCTAAAAAAATGCTGGGTTAAAAACAACCCAAGTTGGGTTGAAAATGGACAAACACAGCAATTGGGTTGTTTTAACCCAGTAGTTGGGTTAAATGTTTGCCCAACCTGCTGTGTAGTTTTATTCAACTCAACTATTGTTTAACAATTACTGTAATACTTGCTTAAAATGAAACCAAAGTATGTTGGAAATCAACATGTATTAATATTATTCATAAATTTAATGAATAATAATTAAACAATAAATACTATTATTGTTTTTCTCTCTATTTACTCTCACGTACACTCTAAAAATGCTGGGTTAAAAACAACCCAAGTTGGGTTGGAAATGGACTAACCCAGCGATTGGGTTGTTTTAAGCAAACATTTAACCCAACCTTAAAACAACCCATTCACTGGGTTAAAACAACCCAATTGCTGGGTTAGTCCATTTTCAACCCAACTTGGGTTGTTTTTATCCCAGCATTTTTTGTGTACAGCGCTTTGGCCAACCAAGGTTGATTTTAAATGTGCTTTATAAATACCATTTGATTTGATTTGGTTAGTAATTATGTGTCAAATGTTTTAATTTCCAAACTATTTTGGGTTCATTTTAAGCCAGCCATATGGTGAATTTTAAACAATAGTTGGGTTAAATAAAACTGCTCAGCATTTTAGGCAAACATTTAACCAAATTGCTGAGTTTGTCCATTTTCAACCCAGCATTTTTTAGAGTGTACAGACTCATAGTCCCGGCTACAAAAACTCATAGTCCCGGCTATCTACTATTGTTTTCTAGGGGAAGAAAAGATGGAATTGACCTTTTGAAACAACATGTTGTCGCACTGTATGGGGTAAGTTGTCACAATGGAAAAATAGGATTTTCAAAAAATTTAAATAGTGAAAATTAAATTAAATCTATTTCTAAATGCATCTTATCTTATTGGTTTTATTATGAACGATTAATCAATGCATGTTTCGTAAAAAATTTTATGAGCTCACATTTCCACTCAAAATATCATAACTATATAAACGATAATCCTTTTATGTGGATGTCCGTCACAAAATGAAAGAAAATATCTGCTGATACTTCCGATGCATAGCGACTTTTAAACATGACAACAAGAAAGATCTGGTCATTAAAACAACCTTGAATTTTCATTTCAATACTGCCATATTATATATATATATATATATATATATATATATAAACACATTTTCTAATTCTACATATAAAGTACTGTTACATAAGAGAAATAAAAATGTGAATGTCTCAATATAATAATTGTGATTTACACTACTTTGGATATATCTTTTTAAAAGTACACACTTTTGGGTATTAACTTAAAATCTTGAATAGCTACTAAGATACAGTGTTGGGGAAAGTTACCTTTAAAAGTAATGCATTACATTATCGAATTACTACCTAAAAAAGCAACTAATTACGTTACTTAATTTTTATGGAAAGTACTGTATTGCATTACTTTTTCTCATATGGGCTGAGCTTGCTTGTTTGTTTTAAAATAACTAAAATAAGTTCTATTTTGCAGAAGAATAAGAAGCACAAGAAGATAGTTCAACACTCTTACTTCAGCAATCAAAATAAATAAATAAGCACAAATGTTATGTTTATCTAAAGTCATTTTTGCTTACTAATAAAGCGTAAGCGTTAGTTCTGGCAAGACACGTCAGTCAGTCAAAATTCAGCTGATCCATGCCATCCAATAGGGATATGTTCCAAATTAGACTGCGTCTTTAAATAGCCATTCAGAGCTGCTTGATGGCATGCTGCGCTCGTTACCCACCTCCATCCCCTCCTCCAATATATGATTGCCCGTGGCTCAGTACTGCACTTCTGCTCATGTATTTTGGGTCATTATTATTGTCGTTGTTTAATTTCTCATGTTTTTTTTCTCTTTCAGGTGATGTCTCTGGCATGGCTGTTTGAATGAGCAGGGAGTTTTACCCAGAACAGTTCCATACCGCCAACCTTAAAGGTGCCCTAGAATGAAAAATTGAATTAACCTTGCCATAGTTAAATAACAGGAGTTCAGTGCATGTAAATCACATACAGTGAGTCTCAAACACCATTGCCTCCTCCTTCATATGTAAATCTCGTTTGTGAAAAACTCCACAGAAAAATAGGCAAATCTCAACGTAACACCGAGAGTGATGCAATCGTAGGGATCATTAATATGTACGCCCCCAACATTTGCATATGCAAGCACATGTTCACTGTCAGGCGAAACTGCGCAGCCGTATCATCTCTGCAGGTAAACAAGCGTCACGCGAGGATAGCGAACATGGCAGATCAACAAATGTTATGTTCCAGGCTGTGCAGGGGATGTGAAGACGTTTCATACTCTTCCCACAGATAAAACATGTCAACAGGCACGGTTGATGTTTATTTATAATCGGATACCGCAACAATTTAATTCAAAGTTGTTAGTTTGCTCTGCCCATTTCACCACGGACAGTTTTTCAAACCTGGGACAATATCAAGCAGGCTTTGCTTAGCGTCCGACACTGAAGAAAGGGCCAATTCCAACCATATGATTTCATACACTTCTTGACTGTCTAAACTATTTCTGATTAAATTGAAAGCTTCTTAGAGAGACAACATTAACGATAATTTCCCTGTTGTTGCCTAGATCCAACACAAGATGCTAGTACAGTAACAATAGGATAATTCGAGTAGTTTACATAACTAAATGGCTAAATAAATTGACTTTTCATATAAAAGACAATAAATTGATTCAGTTTGTGATTCAAAGTGAAGAAGCTATCATTGTAAAATCATACAGGGACACATTACAATAATTAAAATATTTTTACAATGCTAAAAAAGTTGTGACTGCTGATGTGTATATTTAATGCTATATGCTAGTTATCGTTTAGGCTGAAGTTCTAGTATGGACGTAATGATTTTGCAGGTTCCTAATTAAAATAAAGACTTAACTTACCATTCAGAAGCGTTCATTTCTCAGCGTCACATCTCAAAAGCGTCACATCTCAAAACATGTTGTTGTTCCTCAAAATCTGCATCTTCATCAGAAACAGGCTCAAACATATAAGGTTGAATGCCTAATCTCTCCATCGTCATGACGGTCAGCTATCATTGAGCCGCGCAGTGAAACAGCCAATCAGAGCAGAACTCTGCATTAATATTCATGACCCTTCCAAATAAGGCAAAAACAGACCATTTCATCCTGGGGAAGATTTCTAGAGTTGTAAATGGACCTGTAAAACCGTATCTGGACAATTATTGACCTTAAATAAGGCATATACCCTCTATGTAGATACCAGAGAACAATTTAAAATGTTGTTTCAAATCATTCTAGGGCACCTTTAAATTTGCTATTACTATTGTAAAATTGTTTTATTGCTAACATTCCTTAATAAATCTGTGACGATAATGGTTTGACAGAAGTATGGTTGAATTAGCTCATCGAAGGTCAGCAGCAAATAAATTGGTTAATAAAGTGAGATTAAATGCATAAAGTATATTTTTGACAATTATTGCAAGTTTGCATAATATTCTGAGTTTGCATTTCACTGTTTTTATTCATTTTGAGGAATACTGAATCCGTTTTTTGTTTAAGTGAGTAAATGCATGCTCACATTTAGTCTAGAACTACAATAACCATCATGTTTATGGGGAATGGAGGGGTGTCAGTCAATATATGAGAAAACAGGTTACTTATTAAAGCAACAAATATTTCCTTGTTCATTTAAAAGTAATGTGTTACTTTATAGTAATCTGATTACGTAACTTGTGTTACTTGTAATGTGTTACCGCCAAGCAGCAACCTCCCCCAGTTTCTCTTGAAGCCAATACGGAAGTGACTTAAACTGCAATTCATCGACTGGCCACTAGGGACAGGCTCCAGAAGGGAGGAGAAACCCAACTTTACAGCAGAAAAAAAACATGTTTACAGCCTGGTACAAATTGTGGTTTTGGGCTAATTTTGCCCTTCATGACAACTGTGAGGGTGGTGAATTTTGTGGAGAGTGGTGAACTCATTCGTTTACATTATATAAAGCCTTAAAGTTCTTTACGCTTCAAAAATGCTCTTCAGAATCCTGTGGGTGACGTCACGGACACTACGTCCACATTTTTTTACAGTCTATGGCCCATATATGCACCATGTAAATATTTTTTATCTCACAATGAAATACCAGTGACCAAGTGACAACTAATAGGCTACTGAGGCTTACAACACATCTTCATTTGACTGGACTAAGGTCAGTGAAGCGGATTAATAGTGCCAACCATATCTCTTCCTCTTCTCCTCTCCCCTTTTCTTTCCCATTCCCCTCTATTGCATTTTAAAGGCCTTTTTATACAGAATCTAAATCAATCATGTAAACTACTGCTCCATCTGCCCTGAATCAAACACACTTTATCACCACAGGGCTATTAAAACATATCTGAGACCTCAAACTTTTAATATATAACATCTATAAAAAAAGACATTAAATCTTCATCTTATGAAGCTTGCACTGTCAGAGCATCCCAGGTCTAAATCAGGATGAACTGGAAAAAGTTAGGAGAGAAAAACATCTTTTTCAAGTGTCCCTGAGGGGTAAACAGGAGATTTGCATGTTCTTTAGTGCTTATTACTCCCACAATGCACTGCAACAGCATGTTATGTAGATTCTGCAGGCAAAACATACAAAAATATACAGTATGTACTTTATGCAGCAAGGTCAATAATTTGAACAACAAAAAGTTTATAGATGATCAAAATATGATGTTTCAGACTATTTAAACTAAAGATGCATTTACTTAAATGTTAAATTTGAGGGATGCATACTATATCGGTGCTATATTGGTTATTTAATAATGCATGCTTCTGTATTTTTACATTTTGACTACCTTAAAAGTTAAAGTTAATCTAATTTGTAGCATTTAAAAGTATTGTTTATATATGGGCGATTCTACAATTGCAGGTACATGTCCAAAGTCATTCAAATTGTTTTTAATTATTTGTATAATTTGTTACTTATTGTCATGGATCACAAGATGTTACAGGCCATAACAATATAATATTTTCTGTAAAAAAAAAAAAAAGTCTCATATAGCTGAAAATCTTTATTTTATAAATCTCTGAATTAGTCAGTGTATTTTTTCCATCATTTATCATTGTGTAATACAAATATTTAATTTTACTTTTCTTTTGGTAATATTTTATTTATTTCATTTAAATAAAGCCCTAAATGTTCATTTTCCTTATTCTACAACATTAAATTGTTTAAAAATAGCTTTTATCTTATAAAAATGTGTGTCCATGAATATTTATGGTGGAATTATTTCTCACAACTATGTAAGATATAGGAAATGGTGTGACTTTCCTTCACTGATAAGATCTGTGCTCTCTCTGAGAAAATATTTAAATCTAAAAAGATCTTACACCAAGACTTATTTTGTAAAACGTCAAAATTGTTACCACGATATCAAAAGGAAAACAGAATTTATCACTGATCACACAGTGGGTTGTTTAAAAGTCTTTTAATCGTGATTTCATTAGTGTTAAAATGTATCTGTTACCAATGTTATTTCTATACATTGCCAAACCGAGTTGACAAACAATGCTATAAAGAAAAAATTACTTTTGCGTTAAAAGTAAAAAAAGGAAGTGACTTGTGTTTGGCAAGCACTGAATTAATGAAATTGAATATGTTTTGAATAAGATAGGGGAAAGAATTTCTGTAAGTGAACAGTTATTTTTCCTTAACTTTTTGAAATGCAAAATATATAAAATCACTCATAAATATACACACACACACACACACACACCGATCAGGCATAACAAATAACATTATGACCAGTGAATAACACTGATTATTTCTTCATCATGGCACCTGTTAGTGGATATATTAGGCAGCAAGTGAACATTTTGTCCTCAAAGTTGATGTGTTAGAAGCAGGAAAAATGGCCAAGCGTAAGGATTTGAGCGAGTTTGACAAGGGCCAGATTGTGATGGCTAGAGAACTTGGTCAGAGCATCTCCAAAACTGCAGCTCTTGTGGGGTGTTCCCGGTCTGCAGTGGTCAGTATCTATCAAAAGTGCTCCAAGGAAGGAGCAGTGGTGAACCGGCGATAAGGGTCATGGGCGGCCAAGGCTCATTGATGCACGTGGGGAGCGAAGGCTGGCCTGTGTGGTTCGATCAAACAGACAAGCTACTGTAGCTCAAATTGCTCAAGAAGTTAATGCTGGTTCTGATAGAAAGGTGTCAGAATACACAGTGCATCGGAGTTTGTTGCGTATGGGGCTGCATAGCCACAGACCAGTCAGGGTGCCCATGCTGACCCCTGTCCACCGCCGAAAACACCAACAGTGGGCACGTGAGCATCAGAACTGGACCATGGAGCAATGGAAGAAGGTGGCCTGGTCTGATGAATCATGTTTTCTTTTACATCACGTGGATGGCCGGGTGTGTGTGCGTCGCTTACCTGTTGAACATATGGCAACAGGATGCACTATGGGAAGAAGACAAGCCAGCAAAGGTGTGTGATGCTTTGGGCAATGTTCTGCTGGGAAACCTTGGGTCTTGCCATCCATGTGGATGTTACTTTGCCACGCACCACCTACCTAAGCATTGTTGCAGACCATGTACAGCCTTTCATGGAAACAGTATTCCCTGGTGGCTGTGTCCTCTTTCAGCAGGATAATCCGCCCTGCCACAAAGCAAAAATGGTTGAGGAGTGGTTTGAGGAGCACAACAATGAGTTTGAGGTGTTGACTTGGCCTCCAAATTCCCCAAATCTCATTTGGTAATATTATATATATATATATGTAATTTATTGGTTATCTTCCATGCCATGAAAATAATTGTATCTGTATCAACCATACAGTCTATGGTATCAACCAGAACTGAATATAGGCACATTCTGAAAATGTTGTTGTATATTTTATAGCTAAAATTCAAACTTGTTCCATTTATCATGCACAACCTTCTATTTATTGTTACAACAGTCAATTCAATCAAGACATAAAGTGCCTGAAAGGCAAGTAAGTTTGGTGTGCATCGCAGTTAGAAAAAGGCAGTGCCAGAGTTGTTCAGGAGTGCAGTCATGATAAGAGATGCATGTTTGAATTCTGGGGTTGTCTAGAAGCTTCCACCTGGGCTATTGGGAGATAACCAGCTGGTTTTCATCTAGCAACCGATAGTGATGCTTGACTGGAGATGACAAATGTCCCAGTACTGCAAAATTTCAGTACAATACACCTGTCTGAAATGAATACACAGACATTGTGTTGATTTCTCTTCGCATTCAGAGTATATTTAATGTGTAGGTCACTTAGTCTCTCTTTAATCTGACACACGTCAACTGTGTTCTTTGTATTCTGTTATCTTTCCGCTGGCTTGTTTGTGTGTGTGCGCCCACAGCCAGACAGAGGACATAAATCCTGTTGGCTGTCTGGAGTGACTGACCCTTTTTACACATCCTGGCTGTGCCAAAGAGTAGAACTGAGAGGAACACTCTGCCCTTAAAAAGGTTAGAAAACTATCAATGCATCTATAATAAGTCTGTTTGTTGCATCCCAGATTGCGAGTGCTCTAAAATTTCCTCTAGCATCATGATTTATTGTGTGATTTATTGTATGTGTGTGTATTGCCTCGTGAGATTTCATTCTTGACTCTGTGTCCTGCTGGCCAGCACAAGTAAACCCATCTGAGGTCAGTGTCGGAGTGCATCAACACACACCCACGCATGCACTTAGATCACATAATCCTGCTGTTCTCCATTTCAAATCACAGTATGACAAGGCTGATAAAGATTACAGAACACACTCACACTCAAACATCTTTGTTACTGATCCAAAGTTACTGATTTCAGTGATTTGTAAAAAAAAATCTTAAACTTTGGGACTTATATGTCCCAGAGGTTGATGTTCATTTAAGCTAACAGATTTATACACTTTTTACATTTTGTTATGAAGATTTGTATTATGTATAGATTTTGTTGTTTTATAATTGTTTATAAAAATGTGAATTATGCCATATCCAATGTTCTTAAAGGGATAGTTCACCCAAAAAATGAAAATTAGCCCATGATTTACACACACTCAAGCCATCCTAGGTGTATATGACTTTCTTCCTTTAGACGAATACAATTGGAGATATATGTAAAAAAAAAAAAAAAAAAAAGAAAGAAAGAAAAATCCTGGCTCTTCCAAGCTTTATAATGGCAGTGAGGGGAGGACAAGATTTTGAGATTTTCAGCCGTCTGCTGGAAGCTAGATATTTTAGTCTAAAGTTTAAAATATGGACATTTTTTTTACAAAAACCCATCGCTTTGCTTCAGAAAGCCTTTATTAACCTTGTATGGATTACTTTTATGATGGACTGATGTACTTTTTTGCACTTCAAAATCAGGACCACCATTCACTTCTATTATAAAGCTTAGAAAAGCAATGATATTTTTTAAAAATATAACTGTGTTCATCTGAAAGAAGATATACACCTAGGATGGCTAGCGGGTGTGTAAATCATGGGGTAATTTTCATTTTTGGATGAAACATCCCTTTAAGTATCACATGATCCTTTAGAATATATATTTATTGCTCCATGGTCCAGTTCTGATGCTCATGTGCTCACTGTTGGTGCTTTCGGCGGTGGACAGGGGTCAGCATGAGCACCCTGACTGGTCTGCGGCTATGCAGCAACAAACTACGATGCACTGTGTATTCTGACACCTTTCTATCAGAACCAGCATTAACTTCTTGAGCAATTTGAGCTACAGTAGCTTGTAAGTTTGATCGAACCACACAGGCCAGCCTTCGCTCCCTTTGCATCAATGAGCCTTGGCCGCCCATGACCCTGACGCCGGTTCACCACTGCTCCTTCCTTGGAGCACTTTTGATAGATACTGACCACTGCAGACGGGAACACCCCACAAGAGCTGCAGTTTTAAAGATGCTCTGACCCAGTCGTCTAGCCATCACAATCTGGCCCTTGTTAAACTCGCTCAAATCCTTACGCTTGGCCATTTTTCCTGCTTCTAACTCATCAACTATTGATCACATTAATATATCCCACCCAGGTGCCGTGATGAAGAGATAATCAGTGTTATTCACTTCACCTGTCGCTGGTCATAATATTATGCCTGGTCGGTGTGTTTATAATATTGTCTTGATGACACTATCTATATACATACTATACTATGTTATACTATACTGACACTATTTTCTCTCTTGATTTTCTCAAGATTGTATATATAATGTTTGTGGACAAATTACATAAACTAGCAAGAGTGTGAAAAGTGTGTTTAAGTACATCTCCTAAAAGTCCACCGGCTCAAAAGTGGCAATAGTTGAAGAAACATTCATGTATATGAGTGTGTTTGTAGCCCAACAATAACTGAATGTGCGTCCAGACTACATGATTGTAATTAGCACTCTCTTGATGACTGCCTCTGCCATGCAGTCAGCGTGTCGCTAATTAAGGCCATCATTATCCAAGTAAGACAACTATCACCCACATGAAGCCTCACTATGCACACTGCTAATCCTGAACGCCTCACAACCCACCGGACTGAAACAGAGGCTCGGGAAGCTACTGCAGATTCCATGGCAACAAGTGAAGTCGCTCTTTGTGTCTGTCTTGTATTAGTTATAATGCCGACTGCCTGTCATCACTTAGCCTAGCTGCATTAGCATAGTAAACAGGGCATGAATAAAACCCTGAAGAGTCTTTAACAATACACGGTAGAGCTGACTGTGGAAAATGCAACATTATACGAATGTAAGACAAAAAGTTAATGAGGCATGATGTGCATACAGGTCATTAGAGATCATTCAAAGATCAGTTACATTTTACTGCGGTGTATATGAGTTATCCCTGAGGTCAAATCCCACTGCAACAGTTTGATTAGAGCAGTTTACAGAGCAGATGCCAGAGGGATTGCAAGCTCCTTTTCTCATAATGATGGAGACAGGTCACTGAAAGTGTGTCAGGCTGTACTCTCTGTGCAAAAAGGTAATCTAATATGTTATTTTATCTGTGTACTACAGTATACACAGGCCAAAATCTTTCTCATTTGCAGTTTCAACCCTTGGGGGTCTTTTGAGTCTCAGTAAACAAACACAATGTACAAGCAAATGCACATGCTGAATCTCAGTTTGACCCTCAAGAATGGTATCTATGACCAGGTTTATCAGGACAAGTCCTCGGGGTTCATGGATGGAGTTTAATTTTCAGGGCCGTAACCACCAGACATTAATATCAATAATCGGAATGGCCAAAGTGCCCCCCACAATATTTGACCATCTTGTAATATTTGCATCTGTTTCACAATAGAAATGTTAAACATAATATCCAGTGATGCAAGTTACTCAACTTTATCATCAAATTTCACCATTTTGAATGGAAAATATTTACATGATTCATGCAACATTCATGTGAATGTGAAGAGACAAGAAACATGAAACACTTCGGCATATTAGGCATAAGATTAAGAATGAATGTGTGAATATTGCTGGGAGTCAATTTAATAAATGTGGTTATCTGTATGGAAGCTTGTTTCCTCCACGGAATAAAACTATTTAAAAGAAAATTGCGACTTTTTTCCTTAAAATAAAGTCAGAATTGCGAGATATAACAATCCGATCTCACGGCAATCCATACGTATTTTACAAGGTGGCTAATTTGTACAAATTCGTTTGAGTGAGGTTGTACGAAATCGTACGAATTAGCCACCTCGTAAAATATGTACGAACTGCCATGAGATCGGGTTGTTATACCTCACAAATTTTGCTAAATCATATGTATTTTACGTGTTTGCATGAATTCGTACGAATGACCCTAAACTGGGGTTTAGACAAATTGTACGAATTAGCCACCTCGTAAAATCCGTATGAATTGGTCATAAACTCGCAATTCTGACTTTTTCTCGCAATTGCGAGTTTATATCTCGCAGTTCTGACTTCATTACTCGCACTTCCAATTTATTTTCTTAGAATTGTGAGGGGGGGAAAAACACTGAGAAAAAAAAAGAATCTCGCATTTCTGACTATATATCGCACAATTGCGCGAAAAAGTTGTAATTACCTTTTTTATTATTCTGTTGCAGAAACAAGCTTCCATATGGCATTCAGTAAAATAAAAATAGGATTTGCAAATAGCTGAAACTCATAACTTTACAATGAATTATAATAATTATTTTTCATTTATTTCCTTAAATCCCATTAAATCATTGAATTCCTTTAAATAACTAATTCCCCCATTCAAATACATAGAACTTGGTCACTTAGGGCGTTTTCACACCTGAAAGTCCGCACCAAGGTCCGAACCGAAGTTCATGTTTTGATACATTTTATACATTCGGTTAGTTTTGGTTTGGTTTCACATTGCAATCATGCGAGCGCACTAAAGAACTTAACATGACGCACTTGCGTCCACTCGTCATCATCCTTGTGGGCTGCATCTGGACATTGATTGGTTTGTAAACGGACGTGCGTCTGACGTCAGCGTCTTTGATAAGAATGAATGAACGGACGCATATCACCGCCACTATTGAACAGTGCGCAATGCGCATTGCTTGACTATTTTTTTATTCGTTACGTTTAAAAGTGGACATTTCAAGCTTTATATACACATATTTCTCATGTTTGTGAGACGAGTAGCCTGCTGAGTTTCGGTTTATTTGAGACCCGCTCCAGTTCATGTGTAAAGCATGATCGCTCCCGCGATTATTGTCTGCTATTCTTTTTGCTTCTTATTTATTAAATCCAGGCAATTATCTGATTAAACGTTGATTAAAATCAAGATACAATTTATACAAAACGAAATTCCCATTAAAGAAATGCTTTCTAAGCAAAATCATACAAAATTTCGTTCAAAATTATTTCTGACTTTCTGTCTTCTGACATATTGCGCATATTTTTACTTTTCATAATCAATGTAGCCTAGATTGAATTTAAAAATAACATTATAATATTTAAACATAAACAGGAACTTCCTGTAAATGGTCTGAAAGTCCGAACCATACAGAAAATGCTTTCACACTAGAAACGAACCGAACCTTTGTTCAGTTTGATCCGGACCGAGACTACCTCTTTTCGTCGGACCAAATTTCGTCTGTTTGGTCCGGACCGTGGTACGGGGGAGGTTTCACACCTGCAATTTTGATTTGGACCAAACTGAAAAGTCCGAAAATCCGGACCAAACAAGGTAGGTGTGAAAACGCCCTTAGGAAGTGCCTTGATTCACCAGTGAGAGTGCCCCTGATTACCACCTGAGGGCACTCCATCAATGACTACATCTCCCATAATCCTTTGCCCGAGCTCATCAGCACTCATTGTTTGCACCTGTGTCTCATTTAGGCTACCTCATTACCTCAGCCTATATATACCATTTTCACTCTGTCATTCACTGCAAAGTCTTCTGTAACGAAACTACTCTGAGACAAAAGATTGAGAATCCAAATGCAGCTTTAGTTGTCAACAAACAGGCAAGAGGTCATAACAAGTATTCAGTCCCATCAGCCAAACAAGACAGGAGAGACAGGCAAACGGGTAATCCACAGAACAGGCAAGAAATCCAAAACCAAGAGACAATAAACCAGGTAAAATGCAAATGCAGTTGTTACACCAAACAAGACTTTGCCATGAGTGAATGCGATAACCAGGCTTATATAGGGTGAGGTAAACAGGGTAATGAGACACAGGTGGATGTAATCAATGAGTGCTGATGAGTCCGGGCAAAGGATAATGGGAGATGTAGTCCTTGATGGAGTGCCCTCAGGTGGGAATCAGGGGCACTCTCATTGGTGAATCATGAGTCCTGGATGCTGAAATATCTGCCCGGGGGCACTGCAAATATGGCTGCCGAGTGACTTTATTTTATTTTTATATTTTAATATATACATTTATTTAATATTTATTTTCGAGGGACGCAACCACAAAGCAATTCGTTGTTAATTGAGAAATTAAGTTTATTATGACAAACAAACACAAGTCCTGTATAATCTAATTAAAATAGAAGTGCTCTAATGAATAGAAGTACAACATTGTCAAGATAATCAGAGAAGGTCATCCCAGAATGCACTGGGATGAGCTCAGGAATATTTGTGCCTACTATGTATTTTTGTGGTGTTAGCTTATAGCAGCATGCTCTATTAAAATTAATTGCAAGTCTGATGCTTTGATTTGTGTGTCATGCAGTCACTGTATATATACAGGTAGTGTTCCAAATCAGCCATTTATAAAGTTCAGTGACAGTTGTAATGCTACCTTAGAAAGCACTAGACAGCAAAACAGCTTACTTGGCTTTGGGACAGAGCTATTATGACAGATGATTTAAACTTGTACCCATTTTAGCACACTCTGAAACACTCACTTCTCTCTCACACAGAGTATTTGATATTCTCATGCAACACAACACAAAGGCCATTTTAATCTGACATTTCAATCATTGATCAGTGCCATTTCCCATGATGCCAGAAGAGATCAGTAATTGTCTGCATAATGTCTTATTTTCTAAATAAATATTAGGGATTTGGTAACATGTACAGCTGATATTTTCACTTTTGAACCCTCCAGGGAAGACACATGCTCTCTGTCCTGTCGTGTACTGTCTTGGTCATGTCACGGGTTGCATAGGGACTGTTAGTGTTCCCTGCAGACCCATCACTGCTGTCAGCAGAGAGCAACAGGAAATTCTCTGGCTTCAGGCCTGCCAATGGGGCCTTTCAGAGAAAACAGACCCAGACTGTTGGTGAAGAAGACAGAAAGTGATCTCACACACAAATATTATTTATGTCAACCACCTTGCATGTACTTGACAGCTTAATGAGGCTAAATTTATGAGTATACTGTAGGTTTTGAAGTGAATGGGCTCACATAATTCAACAAGTTTATAAGGCCCAATCAGGGCAGGTCTGCAGAACAATTTTTTGGTGGATATTATCGAACGCTCCAAGCATTAAAAAGAAGAAGCTGTGAGAAGAGATAATCAAGCTGAGCCAATTTCCCTTAGGATCATTATCCCTGACAATCAGCCCTCACTGTCAAAAAATAACTACAAATTAAACGATTGTCTAGTTTCATTGTACAAGCTAACTACAGGAAAGCACTTTTATGCAGTGCAGGTTTTCCCAATATGAAACTTGAAGTAGAAGACTAGCAGCCTATTCAGAATAAAAGTTCCCATGTAAATCACATTATTTGGAATACACTGGGCAAATATATTTGAAATTTCATTTTGATTGAAAAGGCTGGTGAAAAACCTTACGCAAAACCTTACAAATTACTGTATCTGCAGTTGAGACTTGTGTACAGTATGTTCATTGCCGTACTTGTATCGTGACATTTCATGCGAAAATTAAAGCTTTTGTTATTCAGCATAGAAGCTTGAATTAGAAGAATAATAATTAAAAAATTCTGTGAAGAAACATTGCTTTAAAGGAAAGTTAATGTGAAACATATTTTTGAAATCATCAATTCGACTGATTTCATGCCAAAACACAACAACAAATCAGTAAACATAGCTAATGATGATGAAAAGTTGGGGGAGAAAAAAAAGAAATAAAATAATAATAATAATAATAAAATAAAGAGGCCTTATCCACCTCCACATTAAACATTATTTCAGGCTCTCTAATTAATAATCCAGAGCACTGATCATAGGTCAAAGGTTGAATTCAGAAGCGGACAGTAGTGAAGTATTTTTACTTTCCAAGTAATCTTATTTTTCAAGTATATGAACTTTATCAGTGTTATTCTTTGGAAAGTTTTACTTCACAACATTCCAAAACATGATATTGTCATTTTTACTGGACTACGTTTCATATTGAATATCATTTAATACTTATTTACATTAAAAATGTCATACGGTATACTTTTACTCAAGTAAAAGTAATTCAAAGTTTTATTTTCAAAGTAAGAAAGTACAACATTTTTAATATAATTAAGTATTAAAGTTAAAAAAAAACTTTTATTTATGAAACGTAGTGCAGTAAAAAGTATGACATTATGCTTTAGAATGAATTGAAGTAAAAGTTTTCCAAAGAAAGATTTGCAGAAATTACTTGAAATATGTACTTGAGAAGAATTTAAAAATACTTCACTACTGTCCGCCTCTGGTTGAATTCCATTGTAGACAGTAAATGATATGAGTAAACCATTTTGCACATCGGTATGAACATAAAAGCCAGACACAAAGTTATTGCAAAAGGTAAATAATGCAAACTTTAGTTTGTTTTAGCTGACGTTATATTCAAACAAAAAAGCTATATTCAGGCTGCCGAACATAAGCTACATTTTTAATTAAATCTACTTTTAACCACTAGAAATTTTAATAAAGAATTCTTTATTATAAAGAGATCTTTGCCCTGGGGTTTGGATTGCTGACAAGAGCTAGAAGAATAAGAACCAGACGATGACACACCAAGGTGTAGCACATCACATAATGTTCCATATCTCTCACACTGTCTGTCCTCCCGCACCCAGCTCTTTGAAGAAGACAAAAGCAAAGCTCCTGGAGAAGCAGCCATTGATAGCCTGTGGGGAAATGTGTAAGAGTGGAGTAAACACATCTCTGAGCTCCTGCACTGACATCCCTGATAGATCCGTGCCCCTTGATATTACACTGAAATTGACAGCAAAATCTTGTTGCGCTGGTCACTCTTTCCTATTCAGTTGCACTCTTAGAAATAAAGGTTCCAAAAAAGGGGTTTTGCAGCAATGGCATATACTCAAAAAAATTATTCAGGCCCTTCATAGATATGACACATTTAAATTCTGTTCACTGTAAACATTTAATTGTGTTAGCCTGGAAATCTAGACACACCCAAGCGGCAGCAAATCTAATTTGGTCTGTCCGTTGGCGTGCAAGCTGGAAAAAACAAACTCTGGTCAGGCCAATCGCATCATGTATAGAGTCGGTGGGCGGGCTTAACATAATGACGGCAGAGTTGCTACTTGTAAACAAAGAAGCTGGCGAGCAGTTGTCTTTCGAATCGGCTTTGGCCGAGACTCTGGAAGACTTGGAGTTAAGCTTTTCTTTGAGAAAAGAACGGCATTGAAGTCATTCTTAAGGTCAATTTATACTTCTGCGTCGAGTGTACGCCGTAGGCTACGCGAGTAGCCGACGTGAGCATTTATACTTCTGCATTGTTTCTGCGTTGATCTGCAATTACACCACCGAAACGCTAGTGGGCGGTGGGGTTTCTATGCTTCACTGTGTTGAGTCTCTTTCGGGCAAAAAAAAATGGCGAATGAAACTGAGCGGATCGTGTTGGAGTTAGAGCTGATCGATATTGAAAAAAAGTTACTTTATTGTAATTACTCAAATTAAAAAGCAGAAATGAGAGAAGCCGGAAATGCGACGGTACCAAGCCGACCAATCACAGATCTTGCGCTCTGCGTCAATGCGACGCATAGTTAAATTTTTGGGGAGGTGCGCGTCGTGGTACGGCGAAGGGTACGGCGTATGGAATGCGTCTATGCGTATGGTACGCCGTACCTTCTGCGTGCACTCGACGCAGAAGTATAAATTGGCCTTTTAAGAAAGGTAGATGTGTTCAGAGTTTTGCCGACCGGATACGGCGAAAGTTTAATTGATCAACTAGCTCCGCTTCACCTTCTTCGTTGCTTTGGTTGGTTGTAGCGCTATCCTATTGCGTGCAACGGTTGAATTTGAAAGACAACCGTTTATCCCGCCCCTCGGATTGAGCCCTG
The DNA here is from genome assembly GCA_023566225.1 of Romanogobio albipinnatus. Lineage (NCBI taxonomy): Eukaryota > Metazoa > Chordata > Actinopteri > Cypriniformes > Gobionidae > Romanogobio > Romanogobio albipinnatus. Next base: position 9,396,814 of record CM042256.1, on the reverse strand, counting down.
CCAATGGTGTGTTCCCAGACCCAACTTGATGTGGGTCTGGCTTGTCAGGCTATACTTTTGTCACAACTTAATTTAATTGTGTTCAATCAACCTAATATATTTAAAACTGAAGTTACTTAATTCATTTGTGTTTAAACTACATGAATCATTTTTGTTGACAACTAACTAGGCAGTGGATCTGTAGTTCCCAGCATGCTTTGGGAGGAAAGTAAATTTTGGGATTAAAGTGTTATTTTGTGTGTTTTTCTGTAAAGGGAAAGATGTTGTTATGTAATGTTAGTGTTTAATGTTCAGTTATGTTGGACATTTAGAGGAGTTTCTGTAATGTTTTTGAATTTTGTGGTTACCATTATGCTGAAAAGTGGCACCTGTGCTTAAGCTGTGGGCACTCAAGTGATCTATAATGGCAGGAGTGACACCAGTCTTTTCTTATATTTTCATTAAATAAATTGAATTGTGTATGATGATGAATGATTTGATTTTTCAATTAAATGTTTTAATTTAAGTTTGACAAGTATATAAATATCATTCAAACTGTATTTATTCAAATGTAGTTGTACCAACTCAATTCAAAACATTTCATTGCATGAATTAGTTTTTTATGAGTTGGGGCTACACATATTTGCTGAATGGAAAACCTGCCCTCAATTAAATTGAGTTTGCCCATGAAGTCAAATAGGTAAACGCTAGACCTAATAAAATTAGAAGCGTCTCATCTTTGGTGGACTATCCCTTTAAGTATAACATTTGAATTGAATTGAACACATTTCACAAAGAGGTCTATCTTTAGTTGCCTTAGTAACAGCGATTTTATAAAATCACCAAGAGCTTAAATGCCCCCCTGCCTACCCTCAGACATGGCTACTTTCACTCTGCCTCGCACCAATTAGAATGACTCATGCAGACACATAAAAAGCTAAAGCTTTGGCACCAAACCTTTGCTCACAACCATTTTGCAGTGAATCATGTAAAATTGCGGAACACTCTGGGGGTCTTTAGAATGACTCTGAATGAGAGGGGGCAGGACACAAACACTTATGAAGAGGATGATGAGCTCTGAAATCACTCAGCCTTGCCACTTGTGATTAGTGGCTAATTAGCTATAATATAATCCAGTATGCTGAGCTACTTTATGAAGAGAACAGACTCAGAGTAATGAGTCCTCTTGCACCATGTGTTTATTTAATCTCCATCCATAATGGAGTTATGAAACCCTGCAAAACACTAAGTTTAAGAGTGTCAAGGATTTCGTAAAATCATTTTGAATAAACTATAGAGCATTGAAGTGTGCATAAGACTGAAAAATACAATGAGCTCCTTTTCATAAAACTGATAAAGTCAATTAACCAGGAATCTTAAAGCATACATCAATAACTTTGCCTCTGCTGATTCTTTCACCACAGTTTATGGTGTGAATGAGGCACGAGTTTGTGAAGGTCAGGGGTCATGTGCATGTTGACGAGGTGACAGCAAGCAGAAACACACACTCTGCCTGCGACGTGGGAAAGCCTCTGAACTCTGACCCTGACTTTGCGCCATGCTGTGGTTGACTGGCATGATGTCTCAGAATGTTGTCTCAAACAGTGTCACGTGTGCATGCAAACGTAACAATTACAGTTTTATACAATGTATATAAAAGACATGTAAAATATTCTATACGTTCTACTGTTCAAAAGTTTGGGGTTGGTAAGATTTTTGGAAAGAGGTTATTATTCCCTCCAAGGCTAAATTTGAAAAACAGTAGTGAAATCTTAATACGATTTAAAATAAAATAAAATTCTATTTTAATATTTTTTTTTATGTAATTAATTTGTGTGATGGCAAAGCTGAATTTTAGGCATCATTAATCCAGTCTTCAGTGTCACATGATCCTACAGAAATCATTCTGAAATGATGATTTGGTGCTTGTGATGAGCAGGGCGAGGCTGAGAGCTGTGGGAACGGAGCGAGGCCGGTGGCTTGAGTCTTAATGAGCAACACCTGCGACTCACACTGGTCTCGAGTCACACACAAGGAGGAGTGACGACAGTGAAGGACAAAAGAGGACCAGGCCTGGGATATTTATGCTGTGTTCTTGTTTTAGTTCATGCGGCAGTTGTCTGTGCAGGGTTTCTGCTTTACTTTCATTTTGTTGTGTTTGTTTATTTTGTGAATAAAGTTTTACCTTTGCTGGTTCCCGCCTCCTTCCTCCCTGAACTATGTGTAACCCCTCCTTATCGAACCGCCCGCTCCAAGCGGGACTCGAACGCAGGCCCGTCCGCATGAGAGTCGGACGCTCTAACAAGGAGGCTAAAGGCTGCAACCTCTAGCGTTAGTCATTAGAGCGTCTCTTGAGATCAGAGGAGTGAGGTTTGCTCGCACAGCAACTACTAGATGGCCTCTGTTACACTCACCCCTAAACCTCACTCCCATCCGGGTCACGGCACCATTGTAACCCCTCCTGTTCAAACCGCCCCACTCCAAGCGGGACTCGAACCCGGGTCCGCCGGCATGAGAGTCGGACGCTCTAACAATGCGGCTAATGGATGCAACCTCTAGCGTCAGTCGCAAGGGAACCAGGGAACCAAGACTCTTGAGATCAGAGGAGTGAGGTTTGCTCGCACAGCAACTACTAGCTGGCCTCCGTTACAAATTAACTTCATTACATTTGTGCCAAAAACCTATGAGGACAACAGAGGAACGTGCTGTCAAAGAGCCTTCGCCGCTGTGGGAAATCTGCGGTGCCATTGAGTATGGATTGAGGAGAATCTGCCGCTATGGGAGCTCAAGGTTGGTGCTGCTAGAAGAGCTTGTCAGAGGGACGGATAGACTTGCCGCCCTCCACCAAAGCGTGGAGGGGCTGCTGCCATCGGGAGGGTCAGAGGAAGTATCGCTGTTTGCTGATGTTAGGGCCTGCGACAAGGAGGAGCCACCGTCAGGCATCAGGGGACGGGGGAGTACAAGGCCGTCCACCGAGGGGCTTCTTGTCCTACCACGAAGGAGTTCTCACAGCTGGTGGAGGACCAGATGGCAGTGCGCTCTGGGAACCAGACCCAGATTTTTTTTTCTTTCTTCTCTCTCCTCTCTTGCCTTTGTCTCTCCTCATCCTTCGGTCTCCTTTTCTCTCACCTAGTCTGTCCTTACTCCCCAGGTGATGTGGCTAATGTGACTGCACCATAGAGTGCAGTTTCGAGGGTGCACCCCATCCCGCGAAGGGCGAATATGTGATGAGCTGAGGGAATGGAGTGAGGTCGGTGGAGCGAGCGATAATGAGCGACACCTGCGAGTCACACGTGACAGGAGTTCCACGGAGGAGCTTTGGAAGGATAAAAGGAGCAGCGAAGACACTGAAGGACAAAAGAGGACCAAGCCTGGGACTTTATGTTGTTGTTTTGTTTGCATTTAAGCAGCAGTCGTTCGTGAGGGTTCCCGCATTGTTCTTCCCTGAACTATGAAGTTCGTTACAGTGCTCAAGAAACATGGGTAACACTTAATTTTAAGGTTCAATTCTCGCTATTAACTTGTTGTTTATTAGCATGCATATTACTAGGATATTGGCTGTTTATTAGTACTTATAAAGCACATATTATTGCCTTGTTCTGCACGACCTTATTCTATATCCCTTAATCTTACCCAATACCTAAACTACAAAAACTACCTTACTAACTATTAATAAGTAGTAAATTAGGAGTTTATTGAGGCAAAAGTCGTAGTTAATAGTGAATATGTGTTCCCCATACTTAAGTGTAACCGAAACATCATTATCATCATCAATATTGAAAACATTTGTTCTGCTTAATATTTTTGTGGAAACCATGATACACTTTCAGAGTCTTTGATGAATAGAAAGTAAAAAAAGCATTTGTGTGAAATAGAAATCTTTTGCAACAATGTAAATGTCGCTTCTGATCAATTTAAAAGATTAGTTCACGCCAAAATGAAAATTTCCTCATTATTTACTCATCCCCATCTCATCCAAGATGTTCATGTCTTTCTTTCTTCAGTCGAAAAGAAATGAAGTTTTTGGAAGAAAACATTCTAGGATTTTTCATCATACAATTGTTTTCAATTGCAACCAAAATGTTGAAGGTCTAAATCAATGCAGTTTTAAAGCGCTTCGAAGGGCTTCAGAGGCTCTCCATGATCCCAACTTTCAACCCAACTTGGGTTAATTTTTAACCCAGCATTTTTAGAGTGTATGCACACATGAAAAGTATTCAACATAAAGACATACATTCCTTTTCTATCCACTTTATTCCTGATGAGCCGACTGTGTTTTGAATTATGGGTGGCACTTTCGTTTTCGGTAACTTCCATTTCAAAAGGACTGAAACCAGTCATTTCAAATCATAAAGTTGTGCAACAAATAAAACTTATCCGTCAATTTTCCTTCATGTTTTATTTTCAGACATTATGAGAATAACGCAACGCTTGGTATTTTAAAGTGTTGAAAGCACGTTATGAGTATACACTCTGAAAAATGTTGTTAAACCTAGAAATTGGGTTGTTTTAAGCAAACATTTAACCCTGGGTTGGTCAACCCAACTTGGGTTATTTTTAACCCAGCATTTTTTAGAGTGTAAATTGTTCATCTTGTGCAGCTCTGCAGGGGACTAAGGATGACGTAATCACGCTGGAATGGTCACTCCAGATGTACGCAGAAGTACCGCCCCCGTGTTTACAAAGTGATCGTGTGAAGACTAATACAAACACCCTTTACCAAAATCACTAAATTTCCAACTTCAAAATCGTCCAATATTGTTGTTTTACCTTAGTTTTACATTAGTCTTCACATTAGTCTAGATAAGACCCTATTCCTCATCTGGGATCACGCAGAGCCTCTGAAGCCCTTCAAAGCGCTTTGAAACTGCATATTTGGACCTTCAGCATTTTGGTTGCAATTGAAAACCATTATGTGATGAAAAATCCTGGAATGATTTCTTCAAAAAACTCAAATCTTGGATGAGATGATTTAAAAAAAAAAAAAAAAACACCACCTAACACCTAACCCTAACCTAACAGTCTACTAATACATACTCCAATTGCAAAGTTACTTATAGTTAGTAGAATGTCTAAAGTGGACCATCGAAATAAAGTGTAATTATATTTCACTAATAAGAACTCTGCAGACTGTTATGGTTAATGATCCTTTAAAAGGGTTCAGCTCATGTGTCTATATGAATAAGCTAATGCATGCAGAAATGTGGCATCTACTCTAGAGACATTCAAATAAGATACATTTGAGGGCTTACAAAAATGCTAGATAAACTAATCTACTTTATGTTTAGTCTAGCAGAATATAAAATTGACCTTTTCATATAACAAAATTCTATATTATTCATAATTCTTCTCCATTTGCATTTTCATTTCTGTGTATGTGTGACTAGTTTTCCAAATACTCCAGACAGTGGGAAATGTGAGAATGCCAACTGGGGAATCAAGGTCCAAAACCCTGGATTTAGAAGGAACCATTGCTTAGCAACAAGATAGAGGTAAAACTGAGCAATAATGGCCAGGTTAGATGACTCATTATGGCTGGCAGTCTGAATGTGTATGCGCTCTGGGTATCAAATAAGATTTTGCGTGTATCTGTGTTACTGCATGTATCTTTCTGTTTCAACTATAACTTGAAATCGTATGCAGATGAATTCACTGATTGAACATTGTCGTATTTGTTTATCTGTGAGAAGATGTGCTGAACTCCACCTAATGCACTCAAACAAGCTAACTTCAATCTAAACAGGAGTTTAGATTGCTGAAATAAACTAAATAGATTTCATGATCTCACTTCCATTAGACTACAATTGTTATGTAAAATAAAGCACTGCTACATTTTCACAAAATGCATTACGTCTCTTCTTTGGAGCTGAAATATATCAGCCGCTGAGTGGAATGTGGATGCACATATGTCAGTATGCTAATGGAACATAACATTTTTAGATGCACATTGCAAAGATTTATATTTTGTTAAAACTAATTTGCTGTGTTGGGATAGAGAGCAAACGATTTGCTCACAATATATGGCTGAGTGTATGGGCTTATACACACAAGGATCAATTTTGGCAGCCTAAACAACATTAAAGGTGCTGTATGTAAGTTTCTGAGTGTACTAAAGCATAAAAATACTATAATATGTTTGCAGATATTTAGGAAACATGCTAAGTTCACATACTTGTTCACATGACGTACTACTACAGCCAGTTATTTTACTTTGAAATGTGCGTTCCGTGTCGGAATGTCTGTTTTTGTTTTGGTCTGTGAGATAACGCACGTTGCCAATTTGCCCAATAGTATTTCGACACTACAGGTTGCCAGGTGGTGGAAAACACAGCATATTGCTGCAATGGATACCAGCAAACAAACCGGGTCAGAGATTGCAGATTCTACCCAACCTAAAAAGCCTCGGCGTCCATCTAAAAATCTCTATGAACAGAAGCACATTAAAAATGCGGATAAATCAACTCATCAACTTAGTTTGTGAGTCTCCTTACCTTCAATTGACCTATCGGTAAGCCCCTCCCCTCGAACGCAGATGAGCCAATGGCAGTTGAGTATCAGTCGCGCTGAGACCAGAACTCGGACATCTTTAGGTTTCAACGCCATAGAGAAACATTGGCAAATCCGAAGCTCTCATCGGTTTGATGGTGTTTATGTTACAAAAATGGTAAAACGATGTGTCTGGGATACTGTAACACTGATGCCAGGTATCCTGAGACGATTTTCCGGTTGTCATACTCTCATTAATTTACGAATAAAGTTAGTGATTCCCTGCTAACATTCAAACCGAAATAACTAACGTTAACTGCGCTCACGTAACAGTGTAGGTCAAAACACATATTTCTGTGAGTTTAGATATGTTTAAGGTCTGCATTATCTGTCTTACTAAGGTTCAAGTTCCTCGGTGTCCACATCACAGAGGAACTCTCATGGTCCGTCCACACTGAGGCCGTTGTGAAGAAGGCTCATCAGCGCCTTTTCTTCCTGCGACGGCTGAGGAGGTTTGGAATGAACCGCCACATCCTCACACGCTTCTACACCTGCACCATAGAGAGTCTGCTGACTGGCTGCATCACCACCTGGTACGGCAACAGTACCGCCCGCAGCCGCAAGGCCCTGCAAAGGGTAGTGCGCACGGCCAGCTGCATCATCGGAGGTGAGCTTCCCTCCCTCCAGGACATTTACGCCAGGCGGTGTGTGAGGAGAGCTCAGAGGATCATCAGAGACTCTAGCCACCCGAACCATGGGCTGCTCTCACTGCTGCCATCAGGCAGACGGTACAGCAGCATCAGAACACGCACCAGCCGACTCCAGAACAGCTTCTTCCCACAAGCAATTAGACTACTTAACTCCTGATCCATCAGGATCATAACACACACTGGACAGAATATCACTCAGCACAACCCACTGTAGATACACACACATTATATACACATTTATTTATCATACAGCATCTATTGCACTTTGGATTTCAATTTTTCAATCTGTGAATAATATTTTATACTATACATTGTATATTATTATTACTATTATAGCGTAATGTATATTGTTTAGTGTATGTTTAGTGTATATTGTTTAAAGTATATGTATATTGTAAGTATGTGTATATTGTTTAAAGCTGTGAGAACTACACTCACATTGTGTAAATTATTTATTGTTTATTGTAGTGTATACTGTGCTGTGAGTAATTGTGTGCGCATCAGATGTGTAATCTGATGCTGCTTTAAATGTTGTACATGTCATGTCATGACTACTATGTTGCTCGGAACTGCACCTAAGAATTTCACCTACTGTTGCACTTGTGCATATGGTAGAGTGACAAATAAAGTGATTTGATTTGATTTGATTTTGAGAGACTCCTATTTTGATGGGTATTATAGTCTATGGAGTGATAAGGGCAGTGAAAGGGAAAGCTCGCACTCCCAGTTTATCGGAGTTGTTTTCAGGTACAAAGTTACAGTTTATTAGCACCCCTGAAAAGGCATAATGTCTGGGTATGTTTGTTTACTGTGATTACTGTAATTTCTATGTATGTTAATGATAATGCAACAGAGATAGAGAGTTTGTGAATGAGCCGTTAATGCGCACTTCTTATGATAATTGTTTGTTCTGCTCTTGTGGTGATTTTGTTTTTTTTTTGAGTGAGAATTGAGTGAGAATTTACGCAATAAACCATAATTTAAGTTTGGCCATCAATCGGAGGGGGTCCACTACATTCTGTGTCCAAAAACAATTTGGGATAAGGTTTTCACACTGAAACTGTCATTGTAAGACAGTTAGCAACTCTTGCCCGAATTAGCAACAGTAACGTCTCGGTTACGGATGTAACCCTCGTTCCCTGAGGAGGGAACCAAGACGTAACGTTAGTGACTAACGAATGGGGGTTTCGCTTAGAAGCCTATCATCTTCGAGCACTTAGAAAACGCCCAATGGCATGCCAATGCCATGGGCATGCGGAATTTGCATACGTAACTCCGCTTCACCGCCTGAGTATAAAAGGAAGTACGTGGCAACATCGCATTACGTTACCTGCTGAGGAGCCAAGACTGAACTCCGCGTTCCAGGTAGCATGGCTGATGTGGCAACGGGATGTCTCCTCAGGGAATGAGGGTTACATCCGTAACCGAGACGTTCCCGTTCGTTCAGTCACTACGACGTAACGTTAGTGACTAACGAATGGGGGTCCCAATAAAATCACGCCACTCAGCCGTCTTCCAGTGCCCTGCGTAAGTGTGAGTTCCCTGTCGTAAGACTAGTACGGACTCCCACTTATCACAGGAATACCAAGGTACACTGGGAGGCATATTCCAGAGGAGGTATGCAAAGATGCCTGCCCATAGGGAGGACTTAGAGAGTACACATATGACCCGCTGAGGGTTGCATATGGGAAAACTCTAGGGTACCAGCCGAAGGTGGATTTTTAACCCCAGGGGTGGCGCACACTGTCATCGCCGGTCTCTGGCTGCTCAGGGATGGGATGACGAAAACCTACAGGCTTTGGAGGGGTGCTTTGGGTCGCCACGCCAAGTTGAAGCGCTCTGTGGACACAGTTGCATCGCAACAGAACCTTCAACCGGGGGGACCCCAGTGTACCCTTTAGCCGCGGCTCCATCAAGGGCGGTGAAGGCGGAGGAGTTCGCCGAACGGTCGCGGGAAGACAACGGGTTCTTCCAGGACCGCGCAATCTCCTCATGCACCTCGGGGAAGAAAGGAATTGGAGGGGCAGGCTGAGAACCAATCATCCAACCGCGAACGCTCAGGTCGGGGCGGAGGGTTCCACTCCAACCCAAGCGCTGTGGTGGCCCGAGAGAGCATGGCTGTCAATTCTGGGTCCGACTCGGGCAACGCTGGAACGCCCGAAGGCGGCAACGCAGCCGAGTCATCATCCTCAGATGACTCTAGCCCACCTTGTGATGCGGCGATAGACATTTCTTCGTCTTCCGCAGCGCCAAACGCCACAGTCGGGACAGCATGAGCCGGCCCCGATGTAGACGCCTGAACACGGGGTGGGTCAGGTGCATGAGAGGGGGGTGTGGGCCGAGGCATTAGCGTCTGAGCTTTGTTCCACACCGTCACCCTCAGGTCACCCTGGCCACCAGCCAAAGTGCAGCCTCCCGTAGAGACCGCAGATTGGGGTGTGACAGAGGGGACTCTCGCTCCGGCATCAGCACGGAATTCACGGAGTCTCGACCATAACACCGAGATGATCATGTTACCGCAGTGAGAACATGAATCATCCACGAGCACTGCCTGAGCGTGCTGAAAGCCCAAACACGTCACACAGCGCTCGTGCCCATCAGAAGGCGAGAGAAATCTACCGCACCCAGAAATGCACGAGCGAGACACGGGCGTGCCACACGCAAGCTCTTTTGTGAGAGGAAGCCTCACAGTCGATGCCGAAGCGCCCAGGGAAACACACACCAGCTGTCTAGCAGACCACTGTGCAGATCAGCAGGCAGGAAGTATGCGATCACTGGAACGCGCCGCCACACCAACACCGACTGGAAAGCTGCTCGTCTCGAAGAAGCTGACAGAGTCTCAGAAGGCTTGTGAGGAGTGAAGAGGTAAGTACTCTTGGCTCCGAAAGCAGAAACGTAATGCGATGTTGCCACGTACTTCCTTTTATACTCATGCGGTGAGGCGGAGTTACGTATGCAAATTCCACATGCCCATGGCATTGGCACGCCATTGGCCGTTTTCTAAGTGCTCGAAGATGATAGGCTTCTAAGCGAAACCCCCATTCGTTAGTCACTAACGTTACGTCGTAGTGACTGGATGAAAGGGAACTAAGGGGGGCGGGGCTTACCGATAGGTCAATTGTGCTCATTCCTTTGGTGTGTTGTGTGTCCAGCAAACCGCATGAGCATCGAGTCTGAGGAGGAGGGAGAGGTGCAAACAATATTTTGATTTTGGACTGCAGTACACATTTAAACCACCATCTTCTTACATACGGCACCTTTAAATAACTATGTTCTAAGAGCCCACTCACATTGTCTTTTTCACAATTACCCACAATTCTCTCCAACTGCATCCGAAATCGCATACTTATATAGTAGGTGAAAAAAAAGTATGTGATAAAAGAAGTATGTCCGAATTCACAGTGTTCATAAAGGAGTAGGTAAAAAGAACCTGGTGTAGTGACAAATTGGGTCCCCCCGAAATCGGGTCTCCTTTACGACCCCAAGCAATCCCATTGGTTCAAATGTAGTACATCCAGATTACATTCATACTATTTAGAGTGTACTTTTTAGCGGTTGTGAAGTATTACTTATTCAAAATAAGCACCTACTCAAGAGAGTATGTGATTTCGGATGCGGCCATAAAGTTTGAAAACAACACAGGTGCAAAATATGCTAAGAATAAACCTGCTGCCACTTCGTTCTCATTATCCAATCAGTGCATACCTAATCTGCATCCGTAACATCACAGCTTCTAATCTTCAAAGTAAGTTCTGTCACTAAAAAGATGTCCTTCTCTTTCTGAGTTGAGACACACATATACACAAAACACATAGACACGCACAGATCTGCACTGTTACGTAACCTTTATATGAAAGGTTGCAACATCAAGGCACACAATAAGCCCTTGATCAGCGGGAGAGCGGCTGAAGATCTCTCCATGGGAGTGTGGATAATCAGGGAGAGGAAGTCGAGAGCCCAAAGTAGGTGGTTTAGCATATTAAGAAGGCGGCTCTGTTAATTAGCTGTCTGGATTCAGTCCTATCAGAATAAAAAGTTAACTGTGCACAGATCAAGATTCTTGATTAAATACTAAGGGGACAAATGACAAATGCATCATGTCTTCCCCACACTAAATAAACCACCATCTGTTCAGCTACTGTATCTCGCTATTTGCTCTTCAAATTTACCAGTAACAACGGCATGATGATTTACCGCTCTCATCAATGAGTGTCATATCTGTAAGCTTGAAAAAACATTCAAGGTTTTATTGCAACGCCCTGACATATTGGTCTGATAAGTAAAAAAGGTAAATATGTTTAAACTGATCATTTATAATTAAATAAAAAAAAAAAATTAATTAATATAAACAGGGCTTAAAAACGAAAAAAAATATCAATCGGTTCACTCCGAGCAGAATCGATATTATAGCGTTTCGGTTTTTGCGTTCCTCAATAAACATTACTGTTCCGAAAACGGTTTGATATGAAAAAATACCGGTTAATAACGTTATTTAATTAAGCCTATACTTTAAACAAATATGTATAAATAGACTTATTTTCACTCAATAATAATATAACACATGGTAATTAAACTTGAATATTTATTTAATAACATTTTTAAAACCAGAAATACATGCATTAATTACAAGGCATAAACAGCGGACCTGTTTTAATGGAGCGTTAGACAATCGAAAGTGGCCTCTAATGCCGAATTATTTTCAGAAGAGTGATAACATTCTTTGTACATAACTTTTTTTCAACACGACTTGTTTTAAAAAATGCATGAATAAAGAATAAATAAACTGGATAACCATTGCTCTTTTAATGCACCGTCAACTGCTAATTTCAAAGCAAACACTGCGCAACACGTTCTTGCATCACATAATCAAATTCAGTCAGCTAATAAAGCTTGCATTTAATGCAATATAACATACCATTTAATACGAAGCATCAACCGTCTATATAGAAAACATTGACCTGTCCTGTATTGGCAATCTGAAAGACTATAGGAAAAATGTTTGATAGATGCTATAGCCTTCTTGGATAGGCTTAAACGGAATCCATAAACTATCCTAAATCAGTCTATTTGAGCTTAAAGTCCATACTGCTTATTTAAACGTTCGAAAAGAATGTCCTCCAATACCTGCACATTCATTGTAGACCTCAGCGGGGAAAGAAATGTACTTGAGGCATGAAAATGCGCGCTCACACTGACTTGCGTTACCGGTAGATGATGGTGCGCGGGCATTTCACTCACGCTTGATCCGTCAACGTCACATGCTGTACTACTCATTTCATGATTGGTCACTGCCAAATTAAAATATTAAAGAGAACGATAAAATAACGTTATTAACCGGTTAATGGTCATTTCAAATTAACGTTTCTGTTCAGAACGATTCAAATTGATTTTGATTTCGTTTCCGTTTTTGTTCCTCTTAAAATTTCGTTCGTTTCCGGTTTTCGTTTTCGTTCCTTGAACCGGTTCAGAGCCCTGAATATAAATAAATAAAAAACTAAATATACCAAAAATCAATCAAGCACTTAATCAAAACGAGTTATAAAAATAAAATAAAAAGTAAAATAAATTAAATAAAAAAAAAAAAAAAAAAAAAAATCTATCAAAATAATTTTTGATTGAAAATACATGATTTTGGAATTAGGAACACACATATATAAGCTCATACATACACACACACACGCACACACACATTTATCAGAAGCATATAAAAATTATATAATATATTTTTTTATGTTATAATAATATATATATATATATATATATATATATATATATATATATATATATATATATATATATATATATATATATATATATATATATATATATATATATATATATATATATATATATATATATATATATTTACACTAATCATTTATTAAAATAAAATACATTAAAAATAAATGAATCAATAAACAAACAAACAAATAAATAAACAAAAACAAGTTTTGATTGAAAATAGAGGATTTTGGGATTAGGAACCCACACATATATACACACATACATATATATGTGATACAGGTGCAGGTCATATAATTAGAATATCATCAAAAAGTTGATTTATTTCACTAATTCCATTTAAAAAGTGAAACTTGTATATTATATTCATTCATTACTCAAAGACTGATATTTTTAAATGTTTATTTCTTTTAATTTTGATGATTATAACAGACAACTAAGGAAAATCCCAAATTCATTATTTTAGAAAATTAGAATATTACTTAAGACCAATACGAAGAACGGATTTTTAGAAATCTTGGCCAACTGAAAAGTATGAACATGAAAAGTATGATGTACAGCACTCAATACTTAGTTGGGGCTCCTTTTGCATGATTTACTGCAGCGATGCGGCGTGGCATGGAGTCGATCAGTCTGTGGCACTGCTCAGGTGTTATGAGAGCCCAGTTTGCTCTGATAGCGGCCTTCAGCTCTTCTGCATTGTTGGGTCTGGCATATCGCATCTTCCTCTTCACAATGTCCCATAGATTTTCTATGGGTTTAAGGTCGGGCGAGTTCCAATTAAGAACAGAGATACCATGGTCCTTAAACCAGGTACTGGTTGCTTTGGCACTGTGTGCAGGTGCCAAGTCCTGTTGGAAAATAAAATCTGCATCTCCATAAAGTTGGTCAGCAGCAGGAAGCATGAAGTGCTCTAAACTTCCTGGTATATGGCTGCGTTGACCTTGGACCTCAGAAAACACAGTAGACTAACACCAGCAGATGACATGGCACCCCAAACCATCACTGACTGTGGAAACTTTACACTGGACCTCAAGCAACGTGGATTGTGTGCCTCTCCTCTCTTCCTCCAGACTCTGGGACCCTGATTTCCAAAGGAAATGCAAAATTTACTTTCATCAGAGGACATAACTTTGGACCACTTTTTTTCCTTTTTTTTTTTAGCACAGGCGAGGCGCTTCTGACGCTGTCTGTTGTTCAAGAGTGGCTTGACACAAGGAATGCGACAGCTGAAACCCATGTCTTGCATACGTCTGTGCGTAGTGGTTCTTGAAGCACTGACTCCAGCTCCAGTCCACTCTTTGTGAATCTCCCACACATTTTTGGACAGGTTTTGTTTCACAATCCTCTCCAGGGTGCGGTTATCCCTTATGCTTGTACACTTTTTTCTACCACATCTTTTCCTTCCCTTCGCCTCTCTATTAATGTGCTTGGACACAGACCTCTGTGAACAGCCAGCCTTTTTTGCAATGACCTTTTGTGTCTTGCCCTCCTTGAGCAAGGTGTCAATTGTCATCTTTCGGACAACTGTCAAGTCAGCAGTCTTCCCCATGATTGTGTAGCCTCCAGAACTAGACTGAGAGACCATTAAAGGCCTTTGCAGGTGTTTTGAGTTCATTAGCTGATTAGAGTGTGGCACCAGGTGTCTTTAATATTGAACCTTTTCACAATATTCTAATTTTCTGAGATACTGAATTTGGGATTTTCCTTAGTTGTCTGTTATAATCATCAAAATTAAAATAAATACACATTTAAAAATATCAGTCTATGAGTAATGAATGAATATAATATACAAGTTTCACTTTTTGAATGGAATTAGTGCAATAAATAAACTTTTTGATGATATTCTAATTATATGACCAGCACCTGTATATATTTATATATTTTTAAATTATCATTTTCTGTGAGTGCATTGCCTTCCATGATTGAAGGTACCCTAGATTTAAAAAAAATTGTTTACCATTGGATGTTTGTTGCACATCAAACTATTTTGTCTAAACCAACACACTTTCTTTTTCCAACATCTCACAGTGATACAAAACACGCTTGAAACATACAAACGCCTCTATAAACCATCCTCATTCCAGAACCACAATGTACAACTTTGACATCATTTGAGAAATCATATTTGTGACAGATTTGAACCATGCTAGATACCCATGAGACACTGGGAAGTACGTCATAAGAACCAGAGCTGATGGTTTAATTTCTGGAGATGGCATTTTTTGAAGGAGATTGCAAGCGGGGAGGAGATGATTTAGCCAGTAGGAGGTTGGAACGGGCCCACATGGGACAGAGAGAGAGATATGTTTGTTCACTAGATGGGGAAAAGCTTTTAGCAGACCTAACGACCAGATCTCCCTTGATCTGTTTCCTGTTGTGTAGTCACGCTTTATAAATAACCCGATAAGAGCTTCTCTCAATGTTGCACAAGCCATTTTGTTTCTATAGAATTATCAGAACAAAGAAATCCAGATTCATGACTAATGCACAATGTTCCGGGTTCAAATTATTGCTCCTCAACACTTCCGCTAATTCACATGTGCTAAAATCTAAATTAATTCTGAAATGGTTTAGTCTTTGGTGTACCTTGAGAGATTCAAGGTAAAATTGTTAAAGAAAAATTGTTCAGAAAAAGGATGAACAGAGTTTTAAAAGCTCTTAAGAGTGAAGACAGCAGATCATGAAATCTATTTAATATCTCAACCGTTTTTCTTAGAGATTTAATAGACTTAATTGTGCCCTATTTCTCAGATTTTTCTCTTTGAAAAAAAGTAATGGGTCTCTCGGTTTCAGAAGAGATCTCAACAACACTTCACAACAATATCTGCAATCAGAAATATCTAAGCTAAGCTGTCCACAAATATTTATAGCTATTTTTAATGAACGTCAATACATGTCTAATGTGCCTCTTTTGTACTTTAGTTTCAGAGAAACGCTTGAGAAAAAGTTAAATGAAACGTAAACCTAACTGAGGTCTCCATCACATCTATGGGCTATAAAAGAGCAACTGCTGAGCAATACCATTTTCCTCAGAGAAAAGCTCATAAAGAAGATCATCTGGTGGGCTTCATGGGTGGTAGGAGAGGAAGAGCCAATGGAGAGATGCAGGAATGGAGAAGAATTTGGACAAACAACATCAGAGAGATGAGAGAGGGGGAAAAAGACAGGAACACCTTTTCACACTTTTCCAAATAGTAAGATCCCACATACACACACACCTCTGAGGGGTTCATGAGGTGAAGGCTGGTGTCGAAGGTCACATATGTAGACTGACCCCGTTCTCTGGCAGCTTTGAAGCGACTTCATGCATAAAGGGGAATCCTTCATGTCAAACCAAGACCCTCTTGCACAAAAAACCCATCTTTTTAGTGTGTATGTGTGTGAGAGATATAGTTTCCTCCAGCATTACACTCTGCTGGTTTGTTTCAACACCTCAAAACACTATATACTGTATATTCCTGATATCTGTCTACTAAACCCATGAACTGATCATTTTTTATGCAGATAGTTTGATATAAAATACATAAATCTGCCAAATGCATTATTTCATGATACAGTGAAATATGACTATGTCAGGTTTATCAATAACACACCAGTGCATCCAGACGGCTTAATGTAATACATTATTGATCTCCCTCTTGGCTGGTGAGATTTGTGATGCATTACATGTTAACATTTTTTGATGTTCAAACAACACTTATCTTGGAGTGAACTTTCAAATCTACCATTCACATTTTCATACACAAGTAAAATATCTATGGAGGGCAAGAGCATGACATGCAACCTTGAATAACACCTCAGACTACTTTAAGGGTTAGTTCACCCAAAAATGATCATTCTGTCATTAATTCTTCACCCTCATGTCGTTCCAAACCCGTAAGACCTTCATTCACCTTTGGAACACAAATGAAGATTTGTTTGATGAAATCCGAGAGCTCTCAAGCCCCTCCATAGACAGCAATTTAATGAACACTTTCAAGGCCCAGAAAGGTAGTAAAGACATTGTTAAATAGTCCATACACTTAGAACTCCAATTAACTATCAAAAATGTTTAATTATCAACTTAAAGGCACTGTATGTAAGTTTGACCACTAGAGGTCGCTTATTCAAAACAAAGGCGTAGCTTGATGACGGCATGAATGAGCGTGGAATCATGGGAGTTGTAGTCTTGACTCTTCACCTCCACAGCCGATGGAAGAGATTCCGACGGGCAGAAATCATGTTCATGAATGAGCAAATGTAGTAAAGTTTTTTTAGCGTTACGGTGGTGTGAAGCAGGACGCACCGAGAGCCTTTGTGAGCAAATGCTAATGAGAGAGGCCTGCGCAAAACACCGTCTCTGAACTTTTATTCTTCTTATGCTGCAGTCGCTGCTTCTACTCTTTTTGTTGGATGTGTGTGGGCTAACGCGGCGCTGTTTTACATTTGAGTGTGTTGAAAGTTGTTATAACGTTACTCTGTGTTCGCTCGGTGGCTGCTATGAGAGATGAGAGACTTTGCAGTAATCTAGATCAATATTAGAATAGGATATTAATAAAAACAGGATGACTAAATGACTGTTGCTAAATGACATGCAATTTATTTTAAAGGGATGATGAATTGAGAAATCAACTTTGCCTTGAGCTTTTGATATATAAAAGTTCATTGTAATACGAAAAGAGCTGAAAACGTCCTTGTTAGTCAAAGAAAAGCTTTTATAGACACCAGGCCCAGCAAAAGATCGATCTCAGAATGTGCCCAGCTATGACTTGCGTCAACAGAAGAAGAACAACGCCTGATTCTGTAGCCCCGCCCACTTACTCGTGCCACTAACATGACAGCTAAGAGCAGCATAGAGCTAAACAGCATCGAATTTCTAAGCAGTAAACATACCACATAAGCTTAATTCGGATTCCAATATTATGATGCATGGATTAACTTTATTGTTAATGAATATCCAGCTCACGTGGGGAAGACTTTGCATGTATGTCCATTTAACCACGGAGTCGTTTGTAAACAAGTGACTGGATTTGCAGACAGGATGAGATTACATAAACGAATGAAGCAACGCACTAATGTGAGAAAGATGTTTTTTTATATGTGATAGTATTGCATTGTTACAGATCGTTTGATATCTATGGATTATGTGTACGTGTCTAACAGAACATACCTTAGCACGCTGTCACAGGCTGGAGAATCCTTTATCCGATTCATTCTGGTTGCCGTTTGCCACACGCTTTCACTGACAGGGGGAGCAGAACCTCATTAAATATGCAAATCTTATCAAATCCTAGCCGTGGGCATTTACTTCCAAATCTTCAGTGCGGCACGCCCATCAAAACTGAGCATGTCTTGAGAGAGCCTCAAAACCAGGGCAGAAAATAGCCTATTACTTATTCATTATGATGTTTTTGAATGTAAAAACCACGCAAACACAACAAGTTGACCTCAGACAACAGTATAAAAAAAATTCAAAAGCCAGTTCATGACCCCTTTAAAATATATTGTATGATGGAGAAAGCGCTCTCTGATTATGCTGTGTTAGCCACTTGACAATAGCGTTGTCTCTGAGGTAAAACGTTACTTGCGGTGAATCAAGAAAACAAACAATAACAACTAACCATGTTGCGCTGTATAACAATGATTCATTTTCTGTTGATAAATGTATATCCAAACAGTTGCTCGCCTGTCTAATAAAATACATACAATATTAAAGAGTCCTTGGTGTTTCCATGGTTTCTACAGAAATCAAGGGTAGCGTGGATATGTCATTGACAGGTGACGATCCTTAACACTGGTTAAAATAACTGATTTCAACATTGTTGGAATGGATAACGCAAGTACACAGGTCAGCAAAATATATAACATTGTTCTAGTGGTTTTTGGATACTTTAATTTAAAAAAATCTTACATATTGTGCCTTTAAATGCCAATTTAAAACCGAATCAAATCAATGCACCGATACAGTGAAAAGCAATGAATCTGAACACACCGAAACATAATTGTTTGCTTTGTTACAAGTCACAGACAGTCAACATCACTCTGAACAGTCTGTTATCTCTCTCAGCATCTCCTTTCTATCGGTTTCCTGTATTCCACTGTTTATTCTGTCTTTTTTCCCATCTATTCCACTTGAACACATTCCTGATAAGTTTCCTCTTATCTTTCAGTCTTGTTATCTTTCTCAACTCTCTCTGTTTCCTTTTAAGCTATTTCTTATTCCCTGCCTTTTACCTTGCTTCCGCTGTTGTTCAAAAAACTTTTCTTTTTTCTTGGTGGCTGTGTGCGTATGTGTTGCGTAATGTTGCTGAGTGAACATGTTCATGTCCGTCAGAATTCTCTCGTGGGATGCATCCAAAATGTCACTGGTCCTTTCGGTGTCTCTTCAGTCTCCTTCAGCTTCTGACATTTACATTACATACTGGAGCCTTTACCACACCTCACATGGGACACACACTGAGAAAGAGGGAGCTGGCGAGAACCGACGAGATAAAATCAGGTAGAAGAGTGCAAGAAGCAGGTAAACATAAGAGAATAACAAAGCTTGGAGAACACAGGGCAAGATGTGAGGATACCTAAAACACAAGCAGTTGCTGTAGGTTTGGGGGTAGTGGTAAGGGATTTTACATTCATCCATGAAATTGTTAAAGGGGAAATTATACAGATAATAAAAAAAGATTTGAATCTTTACTCGTATAAAGATTCGTATTCTTAAAAAAAGATTTCATGACAGATTCGTAAATATTTTATGTTTTTTTGCTGTAAAACGTGATAATGCTATGTTTCAATGTTGCCGATGCACATCTATATTCTACGTTTTAGCACCTTTTTACAAAAACATATGTTTTGTCTCTTTGAAAGATACAGATTAACAATGAGACCAGGCTGGTTTAACACTGTAGTGCCAGGCCAAAGCAATGGATCAGCTCACCAACATGGTAACATAAATATACCAAGCATTTGAAATAGTT
Organism: Romanogobio albipinnatus; assembly: GCA_023566225.1. Lineage (NCBI taxonomy): Eukaryota > Metazoa > Chordata > Actinopteri > Cypriniformes > Gobionidae > Romanogobio > Romanogobio albipinnatus. Next base: position 9,376,944 of record CM042256.1, on the reverse strand, counting down.
AAAGCATTAAAGCCATTAAAGCAATTTCCTGTGCTGGAAGAACAAAACCAACACCAGCACAAATACTGAATAAAGCATTTACTGTAAGAAAACACAATTTGTCTACCATTACACACACACCAGGATTCAATAACATAGCAAAGGAGGCAAAACACAGCTAATATGCAGTCTACCTTAAGCCACACAAAGCATAAACATTCAAGTCTCACATCTAGGCCAGTGGTTCTAATTCAGAAAAATGGTTATATCAAATTATATATGTCAATTTTAAAGATTACATTTTCATTATTTTCAAAATATGGTAAGCATTTTCCTCCCTTCTTCAAGTTACTCTTGCTATCATAATTAAATTACTTGATTTTCATAATGTGCATTAACAGTAGAATGGTTTTCAGCTGTTCATATTTGTTAGATTGAGAATTTGCTTACTGTCTCGAGTAGGTACTTCTTTTGAAAAGTCTGTACGTACTATATTCGCCATGTTGTCATTATCATATGACCTACCAGGATCAGTTGCGTTGCTTGACTGCCATTCATAAATCCTCTCCTGTGGCCTCATGGGATAGTGAAGTGTCCATCAGATGCACACTTCGGAATCTCGCCGGATGTAGTAGGTCATCCAGGTTTTTGCCTACTCTTTTATGAGTAGCTACTGTGTGAATTCGGACATACTTAATTTGTCACGTACTGTTTTTCACTTACTATATGCAGTTTCGGATGCAGCCTATGTGTTATATGACATCCTTCAGGTGAAAACACACTGAAAAGTGTGTGCCTACCTTAAAACAGCTAGCCAACCGCTAACAGGTGCTACGAGGACCTCAGGTATCCCCCAACTTTGCCTGTGTTCCATCACTTCACCACAAGGTAAGAACTAGGAACCTATCAATACCTTGAATCTATCAACACTTGGTGTGGCTTGTCAAACTATATTGAGAATTGCTTACAATAATGTATTAATGCAATAAATTGTAAAATGGTTATCGGAAGTTAACTATTGAGAATTCGTACACGTTTGATGTATATAATGTGAATAATGTGTAGGCTACACAATGAGAATTAGCCAAAACTCTGGATTCAGTCAGATATACTGAACAGAAAATGCTGTTTTTGTGTCTGTCACTGTGTGAGACTTATATCAAGACTTAAAGGGATAGTTCACCCAAAATGAAAATTAAATGCTAAGCATTATAAGCTCCTTTAGCAAAGCTGTTATGACATTAGTTGTATTTGTCCACAGCCTAAGCAAATGCTCCACTCTTCTCCACAATAGTAACCCACTGTAATATAAATTGTACTAATAATTCCAACATAACTGAATATTATATCAAGTCTCCCCCTTCCCCATATTGCTCAAAAATACATAAAATAACACTTTTACATATAAAATAACATTTACTCTCTTGATTTAGCCATATGCAAAGCATGGTGGGAACTAACAAGCCCCGCCCAGTTTCAGTTAATGCAACACAAATCATTCATGTAATCTCAAAACAAATGGATTAAAGACACTTCAATTTGACTTTTATTTAAGTGGATTGAACACGGTCAAATTAAGTTAGGACAAAACGTATAGCAATTCTGTTGCTTTAGCTCATTTTAATCAAGCAAGAAGTAAAAATCATCTTTTTCAGTGTGTATAAATTTCTTTCTTCTGCTGAACACAAAAGATATTTTGAAGAATATGGGAATAACCAAACAGTTGATGGACCCCATTGACTTCAATAGTATGGAAACTAGTCCTGTGGAAGTCAAACATTGTGCTGATCTTATAGTGCATTTCACTGTATATTTCATATATGCTGCACACATCAAAAATACAGACTCTTCTCTGACACACTTTTCTGCTTAGCAAAACCACGTTGTTTAAAGGAACAGTGTGACCAGTAACCTGTTATTTTGGATGAGAAAATAAATAAGCACTGCTTTAACGTGTGTTGTGAAACAGGCCTCGGAGTGAGCAAGAAAGGAGTAAAACAGGGAAGCAAAGAAAAATGTAAGTGAGGGGCAGAAAGAGGAGGGAAGGAAAAACATCCCTTCTCCCCCAGGGACTCACTTATTCCTTCTCTCCCTCTCTCTCTCTTTGAGTCATCCATCTGACAGAGATAAAAGAGCCCACTATAAACATCAAAACAAAAATAGCATAATTTATGCAGCAGCGTCGTCTTAAGGAAAATTCATAAAAGAACTAATCAGCACCTCTCTGAGCAGACATATAAAGAGTTTAAAGGGTTAGAATGCCAAGAGAAACCGTATAGATTCTGCGCATACCTTGCTATCCTTGGAGACATGCTTACATAACTGATCAGTCATGGTCTTTAAATAAAAGCTTTCTTTGATCTGTTACACACATACATTTTCATATGTGATGGGCTTTCTATATACGCTCTATGATCTATATATTAGCAGTGTCTTGTTTAGAGGAAGGTCAATGCTTCTGAATGTTCTTATTAAAGCAGGATAATAAGAACATTCAGAAGCTTTGACCTTCCTCTAAACAAGACACTGCTAATATATAGATCATAGAGCGTATAGAAAGCCCATCACGTATGTAAATGTCTAAATTACAGTATCAGGCTCTTTTGACATATGCATATATGGGTGTTTCTTAAACTACAGGCATGTTAATGTCACGGGGTGGATTATTAAATAAACAATTTAATTCATAAATTATATATTTTATATAATCATTATACTACCATTATATAACATACCATTCAAATGTTTAGGATAGATGCTTTTAAAAGACGATTCTCATGTTCACCAAGTCTGATTTGTGATCAATGGTCAAAAACAGTAATATTATGAAATATAACAGTTTAAAATAATTGTATCTGTGACAGCAAAACTCTTAATTTTCAACAAAAAAAAAAAAAACATATAAAAATGGTAATCAATTAGCCAAAAAAAAACATGGTTACTACACTTTTACAATAATAAAACCGGTTTAATTTTTGTAAGGGAGCTAATGTGCTAATGTTACACAAACCATTTTCCCATTTGCCATCTCAGTCTGCCTTCAGTATCAGTCAGTATCCTAAACGCTGAACAACTTAGAATGTCAGTGGAGAAAGGCATAAAGTTCATCATAACATCGTAATACACATCATATTCATAATTCACCCACTATATTGCTAAATCTACCCGATGTTTCATATCAAGACAGGCATTTGTAGAGGCGTCCGAAACCATAGTGGATGTTATCAAGTGCACTCACCCAATCCCGTAATGCACTGCAATAACGAGTGTACAACTCAGTGTACGCTCAACGTCTAGAGAATACCCATAATGCACTTTGAGAATCGCGCAGTGATTGATTTCCCGCGTCCGACCACAAGATGGCTCTGCAGCTGAATCCTCCATCCATTTTGCAAACCACTGGTCCAATGTGGCTACAGCGTAATATCATACAGGTATAACGTTCTTTTTACTTGATTATTAAGTTGTTTAATTAAGGCTTATTTCCATGACAGAGTTCATTACTCCTGGAGCTGCCAGTTTGCTAAGCTTCAAATGATTATTAAACAGCAAGCACAAACTACAAAAGCGGAAGCCTGTCTGGCGCACTCAGTGTCTGAATTCACTCAATCGTTTTCATTCACTCCTTCAAGTGGACAATTTGTGGAGTTAAGTAGGGAATAGTGAATGAGGGTATAGGGGGTGATTTCGAACACAGCCTGTCTTTAGTTCACTTATAAAGAGTTTTAAAGAGAAAATACTCATCAATGGTGTTGACTTATGAACATGGTTTGTCTTAAAGCATATTAAAAACACCACATAGACATATAAACAACATTAAAAGCTTGATTTTCACCACAGGGGGACTTTAATAGCCAAGAAATCTAGACGTACCCTAGCGGAAGCAAATGTAATTTGCAGCCAGGGTCGTCTAGCAACTCTCCGTTGGCTTGCAAGCTTGAAAAACCAAACTCTAGTCAGGCCAATCACATCGTGTATAGAGTCGTGGGCAGGCGTGGGCGGGCAGAGTTGTGACGGTTCCGCGTGAATTCCCTGCTACTTGAAAACAAAGAAGATGGAGTTAAGCTATTCTTTGAGAAAAGAACAAAGAATGACACTGAAGTCTTTCTTAAAAAAGGAAGATGTGTTCGGAGTTTTGCCGACTGGATACGGCGAAAGTTTATTCTATTAACTAGCTCCGCTGGAGGGAAAACGCATGGGACTCAGCCACAACCCGCTTGTCATAGCGCTCTGGTTGGTTATAGCGCTATCCTATTGCGTGCAGAGGGAATTTGAAAGACCGCCACACGGATTGAACCCTGCCAATGGTGTATTCCCAGATTCAACATCTTGATGTGGGTCTGGCTTGTCAGGCTAGGACTTTAATTTATTTTACTCTATTTTACTCTCTATCTTTCTGGGTTATATAGGAAAATTAAAGGGGTGATGAATTGAGAAATCAACTTTCCCTTTCGCTTTTGATATATAAAAGGTCATGGTAATATAAGAATATCCTGTAAGTTTCAGAGCTGAAAAGCTTTTATAGACACCAGGCCCAGCAAACGATCGATTTCAGAATATGCCTCACCTTGACGTCATCGTGTGGTGAAACACCGCTTCAACAGAAGAAGATCAACGCCTACTTCATCACTGCCTGTTTAGCCTCGCCCACCGATTCACGCATGTAACATAGGCCTAGTGCAGGGGTAGGCAAGTTCAGTCCTAGAGAGCCGCTGTCCTGCAGAGTTTAGCTCCAACCCTGATCAAACACACCTGAACAAGCTCATCAGTGTCTTCAGGATTACTAAAGCTACAGGCAGGTGAGGGTTTTTCAGGGTTGGAGTCAAACTCTGCAGGACAGCTGCTCTCTAGGACCGAACTTGCCTACCCCTGGCCTAGTGTTAAACCATCGAGCTAAAGCAATAAACATGCCAGTGAGGATTACAATTATTGTGCAGTGCCTGGGCTCAACAGTAATGCAACATGTAAGTAACTGTGTTCATTCAAATGCCTGATCTGAAATGTAATGATTCATGTAGTCAGATGTTCTTTGTCTGTGTGTCAGTAAATCAGACCAGTGACTAAACATCAACTTGCGTTGTTTCTCTTAGTAGGATGAAGGGAAGGTCCGGCAGGAATTGTCGGTGGGGGGAGTGAATAACCAGCGCCCTCCTCCACCCTCAATACCACAACTGAGGTGAGACCCTTGAGCAAGGCACCGAACCCCCAACTGCTCCCCGGGCGCCGCAGCAATATGGCTGCCCACTGCTCCGTGTGTGTGTTCACTACTGTGTGTGTGTGTGTGCACTTGGATGGGTTAAATGCAGAGCACAAATTCCAAGTATGGGTCACCATACTTGGCCACACGTCACTTCACCACTTCACCACTGCATGAAAATAATATGTTATTTAACTGTGATTAAATTCTATAAAGAAAGTGATCAAAGACCTTTGCAATCGTTTGAGCAGCGTGCGCTGGAGCTGTCAATCAAACAGGAGAGTTTATCAGTGACGCGTTTATCAATGACTCCCGTTTTATTCAACGAATCTCTTAACCATTTCACGTTTGCACTGTTAGTGAAGATGAAAGCATTCGTTAGTGTACAGAAACTGAGTTGCAATGACGAGATCACTGCTTTCATGCGCTCAACATGTGTGTGATCGGCTACAATGCTCATCACTGCAACCTTTCATGCCATGATCTTAATATAATGCCACAGATCTAAATGTAATGCAACACTTTTCATGATTATTTAACCATGAGAGCTGTAATTATAAAACGAGCTAAAAGAGAGAGTGATACTATTTCAAATGAAAAGACGTTAGCCAATCACAGCAGTGGGCGTTTACACTGAACTCTCACAGCAGACACACCCCTTAAAACGGAGCGTTCAGAGTAGAGGGCTAAAATCAGGGTTGGAAAAATGGCTTTTATTTATAAATTCGAACCATTTTTGATGTAAAAAGCATTCTAACATTATAAGTGCACCCCAGGAAACATCATAAAACAATAAAAAAAAATGCAGTTCATGACCCCTTTAAAATAACCCAGTCCTACCTAAACGTGCTGTATAGCTCACAGTGCCTATGTGTTGAGTTTTTTTAGGCCTGCTGTCTGTGAATGCATCAGCCAGCTAATCAAAAAAGTCTTCAAGCATTACTCACCATGAACGCACCTGTGCAATGACTGTTGTTGATGTGATTCTTCCCCTTAGTCAGAGAGCTGTCTACATGCATACTTATCCCAGGTGAATACCCCAACACCTGTTCTCATTGTCTATTAGAAGTGCTCACACTCCACCCAGTCAGTGCAGAGGTTGATTTAAAGAGACTAAACAATGAGCCTCAAAGCAAAAGCAACAGGCATAGGACGTTCACTAACCTTGAAAATGTCCTCTCTCTCTCTCTTCTCTCTCTCTCTCTCTCTCTCTCTCTCTCTCTCTCTCTCTCTCTCTCTCTCTCTCTCTCTCTCCCCTTTTCCTTGCCATCTGTACGTCTAGCTTGAGTGTATCATGAATAATGTATTTAATCAGAGCATTGTCCTCTGCGTGGTGCTGCTCTGGGTTAAATTACAGAATGCTAGTTTGACAATTATTCTTTTCGATGAAGGTTAAGAACCTTTTTTTTGTGCTGAAGAGAGAGTCGGGCACAAGTGTCTCGGCAAGCATCAAAAGCCGTTGATCATGCACCAAAAGGCATCTAATGATGCTGCCCTGCCTCCGATCATGTCCTGGAGCCATGCTTTCATTTGAAAAAGCTCCTTCCAGAGGAATTTTTAAACTGAACATGTTTTATATGTCTGTCTCGATGAAGTCTATGGTACCTGGGGATCTGAAGGACAGTTGCTGGTACTCGTGGTACAATAAAACAAGATTTAAACAATAAGACTAACTGTGTTGAGCTATATAACAATTCATTTTCTAGCCATAAATGTATCCAAACAGTAGTTAAAGGATTGAAGTCTGTCAGTTAAAGTAAATGCATATTCACACAGTCAAACTGCTGTGTTATTCCAACCGTTATTCCTGGTCAGAGGCTTCCGTAAATATTTAGTTTAAACGTAGTCACATTTCACCAAAGTTTAATGGTACAACGCAAAAACATTTAGTAGTAAATAAGTTTTACGTGACCCTTTACATCAAAACTGGGCTAAGTTGTAACTTGCACAGCTGGTGCAACCGGCCCCTGAGCCATATATATATCTCTCAACCCCTGAGACTAATCTCTCTGTAACAATTGGTGTCATGATTGGCTGATTTTACTATTTCATTTGACAACAAATTTGAAGAAAGAAAAAAATAGGTGTGTTCAACGTCATGTGGCACTGCACAGAACGATCAGTGTCGGACTTGTAGCAGTTAGGGCTGGGCGATAAAACGATAACGATATGTATCGCGATAGACACGTCATCGATATCAGTGGTAAATGGTAAATGGACTGCATTTATATAGCGCTTTTAACAGACCAATGGCCATCCAAAGCGCTTTACATCTTGCCTCACATTCACCCATTCACACACCGACGGCGGTGTCAGCCATGCAAGGCGCCATCCAGCTCGTCGGGAGCAGCTGGGGTTAGGTGTCTTGCTCAAGGACACCTCGACACTTGGTCAGGTGGAACCGGGGATCGAACCACCAACCTTCCGGTTTGTAGACAACCTACATAAACCACTGAGCCACTGCCGCCCACTGCCGCCCATTTTCAATAAAAAATGCGTTCGATAAAACGTTCGATAATTTTTTTTTTCTTCGTCGGAAGAAACCAGATTGAGTGCACTCATTCTATTCCACTTTGCACCGCAATAACGAGTGTATAGCCGATATACACACAGCGCTCACTTGTTTTCATTCACTCCTTCAAGTGAACTGTATTAGTGGACTAAAGTAGGGAATAGAGATTGAGGGTTTAGGGGGCGATTTCGGATTCAGCCAAAGTCAAGAATAGCACAACGGCGAGCACGTCGAGTATAAACACGTCCCCAAACGAACAAGGCGTGTGCGCACTGTCAGCGGAGGCTCGCGCTGCGGAGCCAGAAGAAAGTATAAACCAGGCTGGTAAAACAAGTTTGTGGTATTACCAGTCTTGGTGGGGACGACGGTCTTGCATAATTTGCAGACGACATTGGTCTGACTACGGTCAGACTTATAAAATCCAAAAAACTGCCATATTGACGAGCTGACTTGTTTTCCTGATTTATCAACAATTTCCTCGCTCGCTGCGACAATCACTCCACGCCGTTTCTGTTACTGAAGAATGAATCCAACACGAGACAACGATATGGCGCAACCAAACTTGATACAGTTATATGATTGGCTGTTAGCCTGTTACTCCTTACGTTGCTTGGTTACCAGAGAGCGAGTGCCTTTGTTCATGCAACCAAACTTGCTTTGCAACCTCTGGTTTCTTCCGACGAAGAAAAAAAAAATTATTGAATGTTTTATCGAACGCATTTTTTATTGATATCGATGACGTGTCTATCGCGATACATATCGTTTTATCGCCCAGCCCTAAGTTCTGCAGTGCATGTGTTCTTGTTTGACTTGCTACTTAGTTCATTTGTTTGTTTTGTTTGTTCTGCAAATGCCCTAATCCAAATTTCCCCCTTGCCATATCTCTTTTTGGACCTCTGTGGTTCATAATGGCATTACTGGGTGGAGCAGTGTTTATAAATGAGGAAGCTGTAATCAGTATGATATTCTCTCATGGGATCGTATGCGTCTGCGTTGTGTGTTCGGATGCATCTGGTTGATGTTGTTGTCAATGTGTGTGGATGGTTGGGTGGGTGTTTTTGTGTTTATGGCAACTGGCTCATCCCAAGCTGCACGTCTCTTGGCAATGCTGGTAATTACCCAGCATTCCAGAGTGCTTGCGCTCTCTAAATTGCTTACTGAAAAGGCTCACACAGTACATGCTGGATATTCATTATTAACGAGTGAGTGTGTGTGTCTGCGTGTGTCTATTACAGAATATAACTGTCTGAGTTACAGCACACTGGTGGAGGTTCCTTATGATATGTGTAATGAATCAGTCTAACTGAGTTTAGATTCCTCGGGACATGGAGAAATTATATAACCTAGTGGTTCTCAGTTTTTTTGGTGATGTCTTTTTTTAAAGCAAGAATGAATCTAATTAAATTTCAGATAATAAAAGTTGTGCTTATGTGAGCCCTAAACTTTGCAGTCCAATTCATATCCAAAAAGAAACCTGACATACGCAATATTGCCAAAAGTTTTGAGACGCCTGCCTTTACATGCACATGAACTCTAATGACATCCCATTCTTAATCCGTAGGGTTTAATATGGAGTTGGCCCACTTTTGCAGCTATAACAGCTTCAACTCTTCTGGGATGGCTTTCCACAAGGTTTATGGGATTTTTTTGACCATTCTTCTAGAAGCTCATTTGTGAGGTCAGGCACTGATGTCGGACGAGAAGGCCAGGCTCACAGTCCCTGCTCTAATTCATCCCAAAGGTGTTCTATCAGGTTGAGGTCAGGACTCTGTGCAGGCTAGTCAAGTTCCTCCACAACAAACTCGCTCATCCATGTCTTTATGGACCTTGCTTTGTGCACTGGTGCGCAGTCATGTTGGGCCATCCCCAAACTGTTCCCACAAAGTTGTGAGCATGAAATTGTCCAAAATGTATTGGTATGCTGAAGCATTAAGAGTTCCTTTCACTGGAACTAAGGGGCCAAGCCCAACCCCTGAAAAACAACCCCACACCACAATCCCCCCACATGCACCAAACTTTACACTTGGCACAATGCAGTCAGGCAAGTACCGTTCTCCTGGCAACCGCCAAACCCAGACTCGTCCATCAGATTGCCAGACAGAGAAGCGTGATCGGTCACTCCAGAGAACACGTCTCCACTGCTCTAGAGTCCAGTGGCGGCGAGCTTTACACCACTGCATCCAGCGCTTAGCATTGCGGCCATGGAAACCCATGGAAGCCCATTCCATGAAGATTTCTACGCATTGTTCAATCTAAAGGCTGCACAAAGTTTGGAGGACTGTAGCTATTGACTCTGCAGAAAGTTGACGACTTCGGCTCACTGTGCACCTCAGCATGCTCTGTGATTTTAAGAGGCCTACCACTTCGTGAATGAATTGCTGTTGTTCCCAATTGCTTCCACTTTGTTATAATACCACTAACAGTTGACCATAGAATATTTAGTAGTGAGGAAAATTTGTGAATGGACTTATTACAGGGGTGGCAACCTATCACGGTACCATGCTTGAATTCACTGAGCTCCTTAGAGCGACCCATTCTTTCACAAATGTTTGAAGAAGCGTCTGCATGCCTTTTTTTTGAAGAAAATCTTTTTTTTAGCAAATATGTATTAATATTCAGTCTCCTCCGCTGACTCCAGAGTTTGTAATATATAAGAAGTAAATAAATGTATGCAAGTTAAGATGTAAAACATGCTGTGTATCACAGCACTGTGCATGTGTGCAAGGTATTTTTGAATCCGATTAAAGCCTTACATTTTTTTTCCGTATTGAGCAGATATTTCAGGTCCCTTTCAATCTGAAATTTTATTTGGAACGAGTTCAATCACATCGATTGAAGTTTTTACATGAAGGTTTTTCAGTCCGATTGAGCAATTAGTCCAATTATAGACTATTTGGACATAATAATATGTCATAGTCATAAGCCACATTTCCATCCAGGAACAAGAGACTTTGGGGTGGTACTCTGTGTGTTTCGACCGCAGGGACCAGGGTCTAAATGAAGTTCCAGGTAAAAATGTCCCCCTCAGAAAGTCCCTGCTTGCAAGGTAGTACTTTTTCAAAGTTCAGGAACTTTCAGGGATGGGACTAAGGACAGCTGAACATGCTAATTGATTTGAGTTTACTCAGCATTTTGATTGGATGAGCTGTTCGCGTGAGCACAGTGCGCTTTGTTTGGAATCCCACCGCAACCAGCCTTTGCCATGTGATAAGTGCACTATCACAAATTTATTTTCTGTTCGATTAGATGCACAGATTAAACCATGGTGGGTCATCTTTGTAATTAAATCAGAAATGGAAGCTTCAGCATAAGTTCTGCTGGGAAGACTTAATTGTCATGTCACTTTAACTTTATCTATCCAATCACATTCTAATACCTGGGTATAAAAGATTGGTACTTACGCTTGTCTGAGTTTGCAGATGCTGACGCTCCAATTCACCGCCATCCTCCCCACCACCTCCAAGTCAAATCCTTCCCTACATCCACCCCACCACCACCAGGATGGTCCCTTCCATACCTCACGGGGGGTCGGCTGCGCCCCTGCCTTCGTCTTCAGGCAGGATATGCAGAGTCCGGACCCTCAGATTGCGAGCTATGGACGGGGCCTATGCCAATGTACTTTATTGCTTGCTGGGTTGTTAATAAATGGATAATTGTTACAGTATTTATTCTCCCGAGTCTTTCTGGCAGAAATAGACATCGAGTGCAATAAAGCAGGATAATTAATCAAGTTATAAAACGCTATTATTCACCTCTTGTATTGCGCTTTTACTCTTTGGTTTGCATAACTTATAGTTGACTTGTGAAATATCCACTCCTGTACATCCTTTACATAATTAATCATCAGACGATCTCTTGTCAGTGGACGGATTGTAAAGCCACAAGATGCGTGATGTAACACCAGATGGCGGTAATGAACAAATTTAGTTTGTGATCTAGTAAGAAGATGATGCTGCGCTGCTTCACTGCGTTACTGGCTCGTAACTCGTCAGAACCCAAAACGAAATGTATCTTTTGGTCTTTTGTGTTTCAACCGCAGGGGTCTAAATGAAGTTCCAGGTAAAAAATTCCCCCTCAGAAAGTCCCTGCTCGCGAGGTAGTACTTTTTCAAAGTTCAGGAACTTTCAGGGGGTTGGAGTTGGCCTCCGAACTGATTGTTTGAGTTCACGCGGCATTTTGATTGGTTGACTCCACACCATTTTATTTCAACCACCATTTTTAAAAGTCTGTTGCGCTGCGTGCAATAAGAGTTGTTTGTTATTCGAATCAACAATGGAGTTAAAAAATATGACTGATGGACCGACGACGAGGTTCAGGCTTTTTTAAGCTTAAATGCAGAGGACGAAATCCAGAGGGAACTGAAAAAAAGACATGCGCAGTCCTACGTCACCTGACTATTTTGACTATTTTGACCTAATCTTCACAGTACTTTAAACCGCGATGGAAACGCAGACAGTAACAGGTCTGGGGGGTAAAATAGTTCCTAGGAAAAAAGTTCCTGGGACAAATTTTTCCGGGTAATTTCGGTGGAAACGCAACTATATACTACAAAAAACTAGGTTTACAGAGTATGCATACCATTGGTCAGCAGCCCTGTTTTAAACTCATGCCAATGGTTGAGATCATGATGCTATGTCAAGGTTCTCAAACAAACAGAAATACTGAAAGCACCAATGTTTGGAGAAATCACCCAAAAAATAACTTGACATCAATCTGGGTATATCATTTTTAAAATGAAGCATTACAAACCACTCCAAAGAGTGCACAGCTGACAACCATACGGTGAAAACTCCCCATCATCCTCTCCTTCATAAATCAATCAAGGTCCAATAAGCTTGTGATTTCATAACAGTTTGTTTGTTGATGTTCTCCTCATGCGTTGCGTCTAACAGTGCAGGAGAGATGTGCTGATATCTCAGGTGATGTTTAGACAGTCGCCACACTCTACTGCTGAAATGGGGCATTTTAATGGAGCCTATTTCACATCTGCCACAGAGTCATTCATCACACATCAGTGGGGAATAACTCTGGAAAGAGATCCTTACAATTTCACTCACTCACTCCTTCCTTCTCTTTCTCTCTCTGTTTCTCCCCAACTTTCGCTCCTTCTCTTTCTTGTAGGCACAAGGTGAAATTGGAATTCAGAAAGCATTTTATTTGCCATTACAATAAGCATATTGAACCCTTGCTGCATTCAATTTCATCCCGAGTAAGAAAACCTTCCCTCTCTTGCATTCACCTGCCTGTGTGTATTCACTCTTTGCTTTTATATGCCAGATTCCTTAAAGGAGAACTCCGGTGAATTTTTAAGTTAATCTTGATCGTTATACCTTTGTGAGTACTGTTTATAGACAGATTGCTAAACGCATCTCGTTGTCATGTAAGGGCCCTGTTCATGTTGGACAGACATTTTAATTGCATTTTGTGTCTGTTAAGAGGCACAAAGACACTCTTTATGTATATGCCCCCATAGCTGCCGTGTTAGCTGAGTGAGAGCTCTGGGCATTAACTGTAACAGCTCCGTGTTGCAAGCACCAATCCGGTTCGTTTTTTTTTCTATAGACAGTACTCACAAAGGTATAACGATCAAGATTAACTTAAAAATTCACCGGAGTTCTCCTTTAAGCTCTTGCCCGGAGAAAAAAGTTGAAAGGATAAGAGAGAAAGAATCCGAAAAAGAGAGAGGCACTGTGGAGTGCAAGCTGCTCTGTGTCTGGTTCAGAGACAGCAGTCACCCCTTTGTCGTCTTTAATTAAAGCTCATTTAGCATATGGCTAATGAGGAATGGTTTTAATCAGTGCAGCAGTGAAAATGACAAAGGGAAATGAATTGAATTTGCTCAACAGATGATTTAAGTTCTACTGCAGTCTAATTGCTCTAGTGAGTTATGTAGTTTCGAGGCAAGAACAGTCATAAGCAGCTCTATGGATGTCAAAAGTGTCCTGTGACATTCTGCTTATGTAAAGATATGAAGTCTTAAGGCCCGGGTGTCCGCGTTCGTGCACCGTTCGCATGACGTAATTTTCATCATTCGGAGGGCTCGCGGCTGGCCGCACACCCCGTCCGTGCGCAGCTCAAATTTCGAGACCGCGCGGACAGTCCGCGTGCAACAGCGCATGCGCCAGCAGTACAGAAGAGTCCACTAGGTGACAATACGCACAGTATTGAGCACAGTGTTCAGCCGTCGAAGAAGGGTGTGCAAAGACCGGTTAAACAACACGCTTGAAAAAAAAGAGAGATTTTTTTATTCTTCAGTGTTTCTTCCAAACTATGTTGCAATGGTGGATGCACTACAGTTCTTCTCCGATCATGCCCAGCGAATGTCCCGTTGATGACAGGACTCAGTGCTGCCCTCCAATGTCTGGTAGAGCATAGAAAATAAATGTACTGCGCATGTGTCGAACGCGATCATCCGCACGCATCCGTGGTGTAGTATACTTTGAAAGACGCGCAGACCCAAGAGCGGAAAATGAAGTATACCCCGGACTTTAGGGGCCATTTACACTATATTCAACTAAAAGCAGAAAACTTTAAGCGACTTTGCTGTTCATTTACGCGACAACAGTGCTTTGGGGTCCTAAAATTGCAAGCTTTTGAACGTGAATATGTGAAAACAGTGCCATCATGCGTATTATATGTTCAATCTATAGGCACGCGTTTTCGCAGATCTGTGTAAACGGGAATTGTTTTGACAATGGTGTCATCTGTACGCGAAAAACTGTACATCAAACATACACTTCGACCTCTGGTAAAAATGCTTTTATTTTGTGTTTATCTCATTTAAAAACAAATGTTTCATTACAAATTATATCATCATTGCATGTGTGAAAATCTGAACTGAAGTTTAGTAATTTAGTAATCTGAATGTAGTAATTCACTTTTTTTTTTTATATATATATATATCTATCTTTTAATGATTTAAAACAATTATTTTTAACATTTGATATTTATTATTTGAAGTAAGTTTTTAATTAAGTTTAATTTATTTAGTGTGGGATCAATTCAAGATTTATTCTATAAAAACAAATATTTATTAGATTGTCTTTTATGTTTTATACACAATTTTGTTTTATATATTCTATATATTATTATTATTATTATTATTATTATTATTGATAGTTTGATTGGAAGACAAGACAAATATACTCATTAATAAAATTAGAAATGATCATTTGCTTACATTTGATTTTGATGACTTTTTGGAGCTCACTGTATGCATCCCTGTCTATAATCCGACATCAGTGTACCCTTTTACTGAGTTCTCAGTTTAGTTAGTCGCATAGATAGGTGAAAGACCACCTCTGCAAAAGAAAATCAATGCCTGCTTCATCACCTTTGGCCCCGCCCACTGCCGTGTTAGTGAGATGACGAGGAGAGAAGAGCAATACAGGATGGACTACAAATAACATTACCTTCCAAAGGATCCTAATGCTAGGAATGTGTTAATAATTTATTTTCAACAATTTGAATGTCTCAGTTGAGAATTATTTATTTGTAATCTGTAAATTTCACTGTGGATTTTTTGGTAACTAATTCAGTCGCAATTTTGGCGCAGGCTTTGCAAACAGACTTTTGTATGATATGGACTCAACAGTAATGTGACGTGTTAATTCTAATGCCTGATCTATGACCAGTGATTTCTGATATGTAATGATTCATGTACAGTCAGATGTTCTTTGTCTGTGTCAGTACACAGCGAATTGGACGTGCGTATAAATCAAGCCTTTGAAGCATTCAAGGTGCTCCAGGCAACGCATGTTTATTTAAATATCCAAAAAAAAATTAAGTTATGAAACTTCTCTTTGCCCTCAGTCAAAACGATTTGGTGGACAACAAATTATAGATTCATGACACCAAAGATCGCCCGTTAGATTTACACAAGCCAAATTCTATCTCATGTTGAACCACTACAGAGACATCCCAGCCAGTGGCAAACGGCAGAAGGACTGGCCGAGGAAAGGCTGCTCTCGTCGGGGTTAATGAGCGATGAACGCCCGGTGATCGCCTGGATCTCACAACTTCACGCTCTCTTTATAAATAAACCACAGATTTGAGCTTTAAACAACTACATTCTCACCTGAAAAAGTCTTAAAACTACATTATGTGACACAATAGTAGTATTTTAAAATTATGCAGGGTTTCTCATCACGTCCCTTTACCACCTGACAGCAGCAAGCAGGCTCCTGATTGGTTAACGCGGCGCAAATTGACGCCAAAGTTCGCATTTTTTAACTTGGGTGTCAGACGCGAATTCGCTTCAATAACGTGAATGCACAAAAAGCACCACTCGCGCAAGACGCTCAATTCGTGTCAAATTCGCGCAATGAGGCGGAATCGCGTCCATCACACCGCAGGACCTCCAGACGCGCGTCAACGAGCCGTTATATTCTACTAAATGCACATGCAAATTTTATTGAAACATAGAGAGAACCCCCCGAGCAGATCTAGGCAGGTGGTGCTGGGGAAGGTGGAGGGCTAGCAAAATCCCATGGCGCTGCAACGAACTAAACCCGTTTCGAAGTCAGGAATATATAGGATACGGAGATAGAACAAACGAAACGATTGGACGACCAATCGACTTTAAGTGAACCAATCAGCTGCTCAGAAGAGTTTCATGACTGAACTATATATATATGTCTCACAACACCTTGGTACTTACCCCTGGAAAGACCACATGGCTTCTGTGACGTCATTACTCTTTATCTCAATCGCTCTTATTGACCAGCTGTTTATTATGTAACAATGTAACAGTAAAAAATAGCTGCTGCCTGCGACCCATCACATCTGCCATTCGCACTCAGTCAAATCAATACCCCCGCGGCTCCTGCTCTAACATGGAGGATTAGTCACCAGACATTAGATTACAAACAAAATGACATCTGCATGCTATATATCTATAGTCTGGGTTTGACAGAACAGCACCCAGTGACACTTGACCTTGTACACAGCTGTTGAATTACACAACATCATGTCAATATAGTCGCATGTTGTCATGCTACAGATAACTGTCAAGAAGATGCATTCCGTTCAACTCGAAAATGACAACTTCCTAAAATGCTGCTTTGAAATCTAGTTAATGACAAACACTCATATTATTAGGAAAATAAAGCAAATTCATATTAAGAAAATAAAATGTGTCAATGACCCAAACATGAACAATATATATTGTTCAAAAGTGCACATGGTCGGGAACATTTTTTAAAATGTTTTTGAAAGAAGTCTCTTATGCTCACCAATATTAATACAGTTTAAAATAAGTCTTTTCTGATTGTAAAATGTAACTTTTTCCTGTGATGGCAAAGCTTTTTTTTCAGTCTTCAGTGTCACATGATCCTTTTCTGAAATCATTCTAATATGCTGATTTGATGCTCAAGAAACATTTAACATATTATACTATATAATGTTAATGTTAGCATTGATATTTTGTTTCCTTAAACATTATGTTGAGCATTGGAGCACCTTTATGCTAAATCGACTGTTATTAGAGGGGTCATGAACTGCATTGTTTTATTGTTCTATGTTTCCTGGGGTGCACTTATAATGTTAGTATGATTTTTACATAAAAAATTGTCATAATTTATACCCTGATTTTAGCCTTCTGATTTGAACACTCTGTTTGAAGGGGCATGTCTGTTGTGAGACTTCAATGTTAACGCCCACTGCTGTGATTGGCTGCTGTGAGACCTTAGTGTAAACACCCACTGCTGTGATTGGCTGACATCTTTGCATATTAAATAATTAGTATTACATGAATTACATGTTGTCGCATTACTGTTGAGTCCATCGTAAAAAAGTCTGTTTGCAATGCTTGCGCCAAAATTGCGACTGAATTAATTACCAAAGAATCCACAATGAAATGTACCGAATACAAATAAATAATGCTCAACTGAGACTCACATTGTTGAAAATAAATAAAATAACCACATTCAGCATTAGGATCCTTTGGAAGGTAATGTTATTTGTAGTCCATCCTGTATCGCTCTTCTCTCCTTGTCATCTCACTAACACGCCAGTGGGAGGGGCCAAAGGTGCAGAGGCGGTCTTTCATCTATCTATGACAAGTACATTCCACAATGAGTCGTTATCTGGGCTTGGTAGAATAAAAACTGTATTTGGACTAACAAGACAGTTTTCAGTTCTGACACTTAAAGGATATTCCTATAGTTTGATGACCTCTTATATGTCAAAAGCTCAGGGAACATTTTATTTCTCAGTTCATGACGCCTTTAAGTAGTAATATATAACTTAATGGAACACTATGGTAGTAACAATACAGTTTTTCAGTGTAAAATACGTGCCCCATTTTAAACACTGTGGTAGGCTGTGGAGATTATGCTTTAATTTAGACAGAAAGCAGTGAAACGAAGAGGCATTCCAGCTATCTACCTCTGCTCCTGCATTCTTGTCTGTTGTTTTCTCTTTCTCCTGCTGTCTGTTCTATTATGTGGTTGCGCTTGGCTGCAGACTGAGCTGTGATTGTCTCTGCGGGCTGCAGCTAGCAGTGCAAAAGCAGGTATTAGCCAAGTATAGAGCTGTCGGGTAAAATATCGACACACCTGAACAAGAAAGTAGAAAAAGAGAATATTTTACATCACTCCCTATAGAGAGTTCTGAGCAGTATTGTTGTTATTATTGCTCTTTACCTACCTCTTTGACCAAAACCAAGGCTAAAGGTAAAATTTCTCCCCTCTCATCTGTATTCACTACACCTCACGTGCAGGTTAATACATGGAAGTGGTGTGTTGCCATAATTATGTTTGGGAAGTGAAGCAAACAATTGCCTTTGAAAATGCTTTTGTTGGGTCCACATAAATCCAGTAATGTTAACTGAGTCATAACCGCAGACGTGAATGTTTGATGGGTTAAAAGAGGGTATCATGTATGTGTGTGTGCATCTGTGACTTTGTTTGTGTCCCAGTGTCTTTGCAAGGGGACATTGAGACGTCATCCATGACATTTCCCCTCCAGTGATTAGTTTATACATCAACACTTTTCAATTAAACCCTTTTTCTTCTCTCTCTCTCTCTCTCTCCCTCTGTTTATAGCTACTGTCCTTATTAGAGAATGCATATATGTTTTATTGTATGCTTTTTTTCTAAGTATTAAGTATTTTTTTAATCATTTGCTAAGGTTTGTATTTAAAGTTTACTAAAAATCTATTATTTCAGAAACTGTATGTAAATAAATACAAGCAACTGTAATTGTGTGCAGCTTTCAAATTTAAAATCAAACGCTACAGTTTTTCATTTTGACTGTTTTGTTTAATGTAAATCAGCTGTATGAAATGTTTTGTGTATGTGTGTGTGTGTGTGTGTGTGTGTGTGTGTGTGTGTGTGTGTGTGTGTGTGTGTGTGTGTGTGTGTGTGTGTGTGTGTGGATATGATCTATGGATCAGCCACAGAAATATCAACAATTTCCTTTTGTGTCTCAAGTTGCAGTTTTAGCAAGTAAACAACTGTAAACAGCAGTTCACTTCGTCTCGTCACATTGACAGAAAATGATAAAATGAACATGAAGGTTCTCATCATCATTGCACCAGCTGCGCTCGCTCGCTCGCTCTCTCTCTCTCTCTCTCTCTCTCTCTCTCTCTCTCTCTCTCTTCCATTCCCGCCTGAGATCTAAGACAGACTAAAAGTTCCAGCGAGACAGAGAAAAGGTGTCCTGAATATTTATGAATATCGATATTCTCTAAACTCTGAACACATACTCTGAATTTTGTTGAAGTCTTAAATTTGGGATGGAGGAGTGTGTGTGTGTGTGGTATTATGAAAATTTGTAATGCCCGTTTGCAACCTGTAATTTTACAGCCTAATAAGGGTTTTAATTTTCTATGTGTGTGTGTATGTTTGCCATTCCTGGTTCAGTGATTAAATTGCTGTATTTAGGATAATAGGAAGCTTGCATCCAGACATTCAAACACGAGACTACTACATAGCACAAGTATGTGGACACTCAACCATCTCATTCATATGAGTTTGAAGATTTCATTTGAAAATCATGGACATTAATAGGGATCTAGACCTCTCTTTCCTTTATATTAAGGTTTCATATACACCGATCAGGCATAACATTATGACTTATATATTGTGTTGGTCCCCCTTTTGCTGCCAAAACAGCCCTGATCCATCGAGGCATGGACTCCACTAGACCCCTGAAGGTGTGCTGTGGTATTTGGCACCAAGATGTTAGCAGCAGATCCTTTAAGTCCTGTAAGCCAAACATGGCTTGTTTGTTCAGCACATCCCACAGATGCTCGATTGGATTGAGATCTTGGGTATTTGGAGGCCAAGTCAACACCTCAAACTCAATGTTGTGCTCCTCAAACCATTCCTGAACCATTTTTTCTTTGTGGCAAGGCGGATTATCCTGCTGAAAGAGGACACAGCCACCAGGGAACACCGCTTCCATGAAAGGGTGTACATGGTCTACAAAAATGTTTAGGTAGGTTGTACGTGTCAAAGTAACATCCACATGGTTGGCAGGACCCAAGGTTTCCCAGCAGAACATTGCCCAAAGCATCACACTGCCTCCGCTAGCTGGCCTTCTTCCCATAGTGCATCCTGGTGCCGTGTTCCCCACAAGAGCTGCAGTTTTGGAGATGCTCTGACCCAGTCGTCTAGCCATCACAATTTGGCCCTTGTCTATTTTTTTCCTGCTTCTAACACATCAACTTTGAGGGCAAAATCTTTGCTTGCTGCTTAATATAGCCCACCCACTAACAGGCGCCGTGATGAAGAGATAATCGTTACCAGCAAAAGAAAGCAGTCAACAAATAGAAACAAACCAGTAATATTGGGAATATTACAATTTAAAATAATGGTTTTCTATTTCAATACTTTAAAAATATAATTCTTTATATACTTTAAGTATTATAATTTAATAGTTTAAAACGTTTTCTGTGACGCAAAGCTTAATTTATCAGCCATTACTCCAGTCTTCAGTGTCCTTCAGAAATCTTTCTAATATGCTGATTTGATACTCAGTTATCAATGTTGGAAACAGTTGTGCTGCTTAATATTTATTTTTGAACATGTGATACTTTTTTCACAATTCACTGAATAAAGTTAAAAAGAGCAGCATTTATTAAAAATGGTAAAGATATACATTGTCAGAAAATATTTCTATCACTACTATCAATTAATCACATCCTTGCTGTATTTCTTAAAATTATTTATGCGTGTAGGTGTGTAGGAGCCCAAACTTTTAAACAGTAGTGTATATCGTTACAATATACTTACATTTGAAATAAATGCTCTTTTTAAAAAACTTTTTAATTCAAATTCAATTCCTGAAAAATGTAATGAGATAGAGATATATATATATATACAAATTAAGCAGCAACTTTCCAGCATTGATAATAAATCTGTCACACACAGAAGAGGACAGACCAGGCAAAATAACAAATAACAAGCCTTTATTGTATATAGAAGAAGTGGAGCTGTGCCGGAAAACAACAGGTGCGAGGATGATAGGTGACTGCAGGCTTATCTGGTAATGACTCGTCCTTCCTTTAGCATACGGTAATGGTAAATGCTGAAGCAGGCTGACGAACAGTGAATCCATGGGGATGACACAGGGGATCAGAAGAAGGCAGACAGAAGATGGTTCTGGCAATTCAGGTTAAGTCATAGAGGTCGGCACCTGTTGCTTGCAATCGCGACGAGACCAAAGCCTGAAGTGCAGGGAAAGGAGGCAGATAAAGGGCGAGTTGATGAGGGTGATGAGGAACAAGTGTAGGTGATTATGAAGTGGATCATGTAGAAGACACAGAAGACTGGAGTAATGATGCTGAAAATTCCATCACATAAATAAATTATATTTGAAAGTATATTAAAATATAAAACCATTATTTTGAATTGCAATAATATTTCACAATAGAAAATGTTTCCTGTATTCTTATCAAATAAATGCAGGCTTGATGCGCTATAAGAGACTTCTTTCAAAAAAATAGTAATGTTTCCAAAATTTTTTTATATATATACATTCACCTAAAGGATTATTAGGAAAAACCATGAAGCTTCGAAGCGTTATGAATCAGCGAGTCGAATCATGATTCGGATCGCGTGTCAAACTGCTGAAATCACGTAACTTTGGCGATCCAAACCGCTGAACCGACTCACTGATTAATAAAGCTTCAAAGCTTCATGATACAGTGTTTTGAAATCGGTCATCACTATATAAGTCATTATTTAGGGGTTTTTTTAGCACAAAAACTATTCCCGTCGCTTCATAAAGTTATTGTAGAACCACTGTAGTGAGATGGACTTTGTAACGACGTCTTTAGTACCTTTTATGTGTCTTGAGAGTGTAAAGTATTGTGCCAATGGAGCCATCGGATTTGAACTAAAATATCTTCATTTGTGTTCTGAAGGTGAACGGAGGTCTTACGGGTGTCGAACGACATGAGGGTAAGTAATTAATGACAGAATTTTCATTTTTGAGTGAACTAACCCTTTACGCGACATATACTGGTATTGCGGTATAATCAACATTCATATCATAACAAAAATAAACACCGGTATTCGGTATGAACCGGTATACCGCTCAGCACTAAATGTAGCTATAAAATATAAATAATGAGGAATAGGGTTTTTAGAAAAAAATCATCCTAATCATCATTTACTCACTCTCATGTCATTCCAAACGTCCATGACTTGAACCCTGGAACATTAAAGATATTTTGAGAAATGTCTTCGTGTTTTATGTATGTATTTGTTTCTTCCATGCAATGGAAGTCAGTGGTAACCAAAACTGATTGGTTACCAGCAATCTTCAAAATATGTTCCACCGAAGAAAGAAAGTCATACAGGATTGGAACGACATGAGAGTGTGAGTAAATGATGACAGAATATTACGTTTTGGATAAACTATCCCATTAAGTCTTGTGGGGAAACCATTGTGAAATGGATGAGTGGAGCTATTTATCTTGCTGAAAAAATCCCCCAAGTGATTTACAGCAGTGTTCTGTGTGATTAGACTTAACACATTATTTACTATCATTTAATCTTTTTTTCTTGAGGATGGTGTGTCTTAAGAGCTTTGTGTGACTGTGTTGTGTGAAAAATATTTCAATCAGTGAGAATAAACACTTGGCTCAACAGGCGATGTGTTTCTTTTGTCAATTGCTTCAAGCACAAGCCGTCGCTTTTATTGGTGATGAGTATTTTCATCATGTCAAATTAGCACATTTTACCATTATGACATATGCAGAGAGCCTCTGGGCCATTCAGCTGAGTGGGTTAGTTATTAGACAGAGTTTTGACAGATGGATAAGGCTGACGGGGTGGATCTGTTTTTGAGAGGATGGAGTGAATAACGAGACTGCCCTCTCAGATGGCCACCTGTTCTGAGCGCAACCCCATCAGAGACAGACCCAAACTGACCACCGCTTTCCAGGGAAAGTGAGTGTGTGATAGACAGAATTGCAAATCGGGAGTGCTGCCCTGTCAGGAACTTCAGCCGGAGGGAAACTGAACCGTTACATAGAGCCTGTTGGCTCCTTAGGGTGCAGTGTTCACCATAAGGCTGAACGTCTTTGCTGAGGCTGTTCTATTTGTGTGTTCTGTGTTGCTGGAGGCAGAACCTGTTTTACTCTGCTGGTGTATGGAGACGGTATTTGTGTGATCGCACACTTCATATGCCTGTGTGTGCATGCATTCTACTGCATCCATATTAGTGTATTGTTTTTGTGCTTTGTTCACTCTGGCAGGGTTGCATCACATTTAGTTTATTTGTTCTTCATTTTATGGTTAGCCATTTTTCGCCTAGGCTGATTGCAATCTATACTCATCATCTGCCATTGTTTCCTGAATGATGCACCATTACATTCAATACAAGCTGCAAACTCACTATCCTGAATACTATTTATTTATTTATTTTCACAGAAAATATGCACAAGATTGTTTTTTAGGATTGTAGGGATCTACATTGGGATATTCACATGAACATTGTGATTATGCATAAAGTTGATATTTTTACCTATCGTCTTTACCTATTTTTTACCTTTCCACTTTTGCTAGTTTAACGACAGGTCATCAATATCGTAAATCTTGCAACTTTTTTTGTATTTTCATTTTTTTTTTTAAATATATGTATATAACACTAATACTTTGTATTTTATTACTTTTGCATCAAATTACAAAAAACGATTTACCGCTGCTGTGAGGGTGTTTCTAATACAACATCTATGGGTGCGATGGTAAAATGGATGATGGAAAAAAATAACATATTTCTCTCTTTTGACTGCCGTTAACAATCTCACTCAATTTTTTCCCTCTTTTTGAAAGTTCTGAAATCATTATTGAGGTGTTTTTCTTTAGCTATTTGAGCAAATGGGCACACCAAAAAAATATTTAATGTATTCTCTCATTCACAGCTATAATATTTAACCCAACTATATCACGACTTCCGCTCTGAGAAACCCGGAAATGTGAAAAGGGTCTATACGTTTGAAAACAACTGTTGCATTTTACAGCGCAAACTCCTTCGCCGGGAGTTTGATTGACAGGCGATCTGACCAATCATAATCCGCCGAATCCGCCATTTTTGTCCAACAAAGCAGTCAAGAGAGTTCATAAATTAATGTCGGTGGACTTGAACTTGAAAAGCGGTGTGTACTGATGTCTGTCCACGGTTAAAACAACATGCCTTCTGAAGTTCATTCATGTTTATTTGATACCACTATAACTTAACTAGAAGTAAATGAGGGGCCTGTGGGGCTATGCTGTGTTTCATATAAGTATTTGGCTATAGTTCGGTATGAGCATAGTTCAATTGGGGAGCCACTGAGGTCCCAATCCAAAAAATAGTCTCGGATAGAAAGCTATTGATTAGTTCGAGCTCCTCTTTTCTATTTAGTTAAACTCATAAAACATCTCAACCTCTACTCTCGCTCTCTATTTCCTGCTAATGAGTTATTGAATATATCATCATTAGGTCTTCAGTCCTTCTGAAATATGAAAATTGATTCTTTTCTCTCGTCGTTTCTTCGCTCGTCGTCTCTTTAGCTGTCTTGTTTACAATCTCTCTCACTCTGTCTTTTTCTCTAACACACGCTCTTTTTGTCTCTGAGGTTTTGTGGTGCCACTGTGACCAGACTCTACCAGCAACAAAAATATCATCTTAGTAGTGTGAAACACAAGAGTTTAAAGCAGACTTAGTCCTCATTTACAGAAACACCCGAGACCGAGTCCTGCTCTGGTGTTTCCTCTTGGATCCATCTCAGTTTCCCTGCTGTGGTGTGGAATGAAGCAATGCAATGTGTTCCTCTCTGATAAAATAACTTCACTTCATTGAACAGTGAATGGCAACTTCACTAAATGGTATATCAGAACATAAACATATTCTTTTTAATTCATCACCTGCAAACCAAGTGCTTTATATAATAATCTTTTTTTTTTTAAATGAGGGTGCACTAATATGCATTAATTCATGCTTAACTACTGCACAGATAATCAGGAGTTAATGTATGACTCATGAAGAACTAAACTCATTTATTAATGATTACTGCATCAACTAATAAAGAGTCTTTATGATTAATAGATTAAGTAATATATAAATTGCTATTAATTAAAGGTGTCATCATGTATTAATTCCTTAATAACATAATACTAACTAATAGTGTAAATTAATGTGTTAATTATTGTGTTAATTATTGAATTAATAACAATTCATATATGACTTAATCTATTATATCTATCTATTATATATAGAATCTTTACTAGTTGCTGATGCAGTAAAAATAAATGGTTTAGTTCTTCACAGGTTAACACGTGACTCTGTGCATTAATTAATGCATATTAGTGCACCCGTATTGTTATTAAAAATTATATTATATTTCAATATATAGCCTATATTTAAAGATGTATATTAGAAATACATATTTGCATGTTTTTATATATATATTTTAAAATGAAACAAAAAGTATCAAAATACAGTGAGGAAAATAAGTATTTGAACACCCTGCTATTTTGCAAGTTCTCCCACTTGGAAATCATGGAGGGGTCTGAAATTGTCATCGTAGGTGCATGTCCACTGTGAGAGACATAATCTAAAAAACAAAATCCAGAAATCACAATATATGATTTTTTAACTATTTATTTGTATGATACAGCTGCAAATAAGTATTTGAACACCTGTCTATCAGCTAGAATTCTGACCCTCAAAGACCTGTTAGTCTGCCTTTAAAATGTCCACCTCCACTCCATTTATTATCCTAAATTAGATGCACCTGTTTGAGGTCGCCTGTTCAATAATCCAACTACTAACATGGCCAAGACCAAAGAGCTGTCCAAAGACACTAGTGACACAATTGAACACCTCCACAAGGCTGGAAAGGGCTACGGGGAAATTGCCAAGCAGCTTGGTGAAAAAAGGTCCACTGTTGGAGCAATCATTAGAAAATGGAAGAAGCTAAACATGACTGTCAATCTCCCTCAGACTGGGGCTCCATGCAAGATCTCACCTCATGGGGTCTCAATGATCCTAAGAAAGGTGAGAAATCAGCCCAGAACTACACGGGAGGAGCTGGTCAATGACCTGAAAAGAGCTGAGACCACCATTTCCAAGGTTACTGTTGGTAATACACTAAGACGTCATGGTTTGAAATCATGCATGGCACGGAAGGTTCCCCTGCTTAAACCAGCACATGACAAGGCCCATCTTAAGTTAGCCAATGACCATTTTGATGATCCAGAGGAGTCATGGGAGAAAGTCATGTGGTCAGATGAGACCAAAATAGAACTTTTTGGTCATTATTCCACTAAACGTGTTTGGAGGAAGAAGAATAATGAGTACCATCCCAAGAACACCATCCCTACTGTGAAGCATGGGGGTGGTAACATCATGCTTTGGGGGTGTTTTTCTGCATATGAGACAGGGCGACTGTATTAAGGAGAGGATGACCGGGGCCATGTATTGCGAGATTTTGGGGAACAACCTCCTTCCCTCAGTTAGAGCATTGAAGATGGGTTGAGGCTGGGTCTTCCAACATGACAATGACCCAAAGCACACAGCCAGGATAACCAAGGAGTGGCTCTGTAAGAAGCATATCAAGGTTCTGGCGTGGCCTAGCCAGTCTCCAGACCTAAACCCAATAGAGAATCTTTGGAGGGAGCTCAAACTCCGTGTTTCTCAGCGACAGGCCAGAAACCTGACTGATCTAGAGAAGATCTGTGTGGAGGAGTGGGCCAAAATCCCTCCTGCAGTGTGTGCAAACCTGATGAAAAACTACAGGAAACGTTTGACCTCTGTAATTGCAAACAAAGGCTACTGTACCAAATATTAACATTGATTTTCTCAGGTGTTCAAATACTTATTTGCAGCTGTATCATACAAATAAATAGTTAGAAAATCATACATTGTGATTTCTCTCACAGTGGACATGCACCTACGATGACAATTTCAGACCCCTCCATGATTTCTAAGTGGGAGAACTTGCAAAATAGCAGGGTGTTCAAATACTTATTTTATTCACTGTATATATTTTTGCCATATGTACCACAGACCCCACATGATTAATTGTATAAATCTTTCATGTAAAAAATCTTGCTTCAATATTTTCTGATCGGCTGGGTTTTCTCACAGTGGACCAGGGTTGTGACTCATTTGCATGAAGTTAAACTCTGCTCAACATTGACATTTCGCCAATTGCCGTGTTATAGATATCACTATAAATTGCCTGGCTCTCATTGAAAATTAATGACTTTGGTCTGTTTGTCGCTGCAAGTTGCTGTATGTGTAAGTGACTGCTTATTTCTAATAGCCATGTGTCTCGTCACCTCAAAATGGTAACTTTCATAAAAAAATAAACTTCTGGTTGCTTTGTTGCCGCAAAAAAAGAGAGAGGTCTTATATTATATAAAATGCACTAATGTTTTGATTTGTATATGAATGTAATATGTATGTAAATAGTTTGTTTTGGGGTTTTTTTGCACCACAAAATGCAGGTCAGTTCTTATCCATATTCTGTGAATGTGTGTGTGTGTTGCTTTCAGTTTGAGTGATTGAAACCCACACACCATTACTCTAAGAGGTGAGAGCAAAGAGCCGTGAACCTCCGCTCTGACTCATATGTCACTTCTCATTAAACCTCGACACACACACATTCCCAAATACAGACGGCAGTGGATTCTAGCACATTAGTACTGCAGGAAAGTCATCATTTTATAGTTCTGTTCAAAACCATGTATGTGAAAATACAGATCAGTGGGTCAAGGGCAAAATGACAGTGTTGAAGAAGAGAGAAAGATAGTATTTTACCTTCAAAAAGAGGCAGAGAGAGCCAGAGAAAGAGAGAATAGCGCCTCACATTTATTTGAATTACCTAAGTGAAGAGTGTCTGAAATAAATACACTTAAAGGCACAATATGTACGATTTTAGGATTAAAACATCCAAAAACCACTAAAACTAAGTTATATATTTTGTTGAATTGTGTACTTACATTATCCCAAATGTTCCCAAGAATGTTTAAATCCAGAGAATATGGAGATGAGTGGTACCCGGTGGGGTCTTCTGCTGTTGTAGCCCATCCGCCTCAAGGTTGTGCGTGTTGTGGCTTCACAAATGCTTTGCTGCATACCTCGGTTGCAACGAGTGGTTATTTCAGTCAAAGTTGCTCTTCTATCACCTTGAATCAGTCGGCCCATTCTCCTCTGACCTCTAGCATCAACAAGACATTTTCGCCCACAGGACTGCCGCATACTGGATGTGTTTCCCTTTTCACACCATTCTTTGTAAACCCTAGAAATGGTTGTGCGTGAAAATCCCAGTAACTGAGCAGATTGTGAAATACTCAGACCGGCCCATCTGGCACCAACAACCATGCCACGCTCAAAATTGCTTAAATCACCTTTCTTTCCCATTCTGACATTCAGTTTGGAGTTCAGACGATTGTCTTGACCAGGACCACACCCCTAAATGCATTGAAGCAACTGCCATGTGATTGGTTGATTAGATAATTGCATTAATGAGAAATTGAACAGGTGTTCCTAATAATCCTTTAGGTAAGTGTAGACCTAGCTTACTGCAGTGTGCAACACGTGTCTTGTAGTAGCCACCGAGCGAACGCACAGAGTAGCATTATAACATAACTTTCAACACACTCAAATATGTGTAATATGATAAAACAACGCTGCGTTCCCCCACATACGCATGAACGGAAAAAGTGGAAGCGTTGTTTGTGGCAGAATAAAATCTCCACTGCTCTCGAGCCGTGTGTCGCGCTTGTCTCTCATGTGCAATCGCTCCGGATTAGCCCCACCCTGCTTCATTCTACAGTAACGTTAATAAATCCTCAATACATCAACTTATCCATGAATATGATTTCTGCCCGAGTCTCGTCGGATTCTTTTCCTCCGGCTCTAGAGGTGAAGACAACAACTCCCATAATTCCACAAAATCAAGGCATTATCAAGCTTCGCCTTTATTTTGAATAAGCGACCTCTAGGAGCCAAAAAATACACATTGTGCCTTTAAAGCTACACTGTGTGATATTTTCCCCCATCTAGCGGTGAAAAGGTATATGACCATCCAGTAAATATTAGGTTCTGTTCCTCCCAATTCCGTTTCGTTTTAACTCCTACGGTGGCCGTTTTAGTCCAAGATTAACATGGCTTATAGTTCAATCCAGACACGGTGCCATCGAGTGTTAAAACGCGAAAGGCGAAGCTTGAATTTACAGGTATGTCCCTCTTTGGATAATGTACTTTCAAGATGGAGGGGCAACATGGCGACCCCCATTCGAACCCCTTACCCGTATGTATTTTCAATGGCATATTATAAACTTACGAGAATACTTTATAACTTGAAATAAGTAAATATACATTAATGAGCACTTATATTTTTGAAAGAACTAAGTGTTTTTAGCTAAGAATAAACTAAAAAAGTTACACAGTGTAGCTTTAAATATATCTAAGACTTACCACATTGTAAAAAAAAAAAGTTGAGAAAATTGCGAAATCCTCGTCCTTGTGGGGACATTTTTGGTCCCCATGAAGAAAACAAGCTTATCATACAGAATGAGTTTTTTTGAACATGTAAAAATGCAGAAAGTTTTGTGTGATGGGTATGTTTAGGGGTAGGGTTAGTGTAAGGGGAGAGAATATACAGTTTGTACAGTATAAAAACCACTACGTCGATGGAGAGTCCCCACAACGCGCGCGCGTGCGTGTGTGTGTGTGTGTGTGTGTGTGTGTTTTAAATCTGTTATTTTGCATGCCTGTATATATTTAGTACATTTTTGCCTTTAGGAGTAATACAGTCTCTCGGCCGTCATTGTGAGAGGGCATGATTAAAATCATTCTATGGTTGCCTAGAACAGCAAGAGACATTATAAAAAGCATGGATACATTTCCACAGACTAATAGAATAATTAAAGCGTCTTCCCATTTCAGTAATAAATCTGTGCATGCTGATTGAATGTTTGGGAGTGTGGGGGAGAGGGATACGTGCAAGAGCACATGTGTGAATACATGTGAGCCTGAAGCTTTTGATGTCAGTTGAGGGATGTCAGCTCTGTGATGATGGGAGGGGGACTGGAAGAGTTCCCTGTCCTGATTACATCAGTTATCACCTCCGCACACCAGCAAATGTGTGAGAAAATCACTTATCAGCATGTTGCCACATGTGTAAGGGGGTTGCCGTGAATGGAAGACATGCATAGAGGGAAGGAAATGGCTGTTTCCTCCAACAAGGTGCCATCATGCATGTTTCCATCACAGAAAAGGTGCTTTTGAAATTGAAAAATTGACTCTGCATTGGGTCCTAAAATCTGCAGATGTCAGAAGAAACCACTAACATGGATTTTCTGTTAGTTTAAAATCAAATCTGTTCCATTTGACTAAAGTTATTTTATTTAATCATATATGTGAGCTAATTGCATTTTGTTCATTACATCGTCTGATTATTGCCTCAAACTTTTGATGCTGAATCAAATCAAAATACACTATATTGCCAAAAGTATTGGGACACCCCTCCAAATCATTGAATTCAGGTGTTCCAATCACTTCCATGGCCACGGGTGTATAAAATCAAGCACCTATGCTTCAAACATTTGTGAAAGAATGGGTCGCTCTCAGGAGCTCAGTGAACTCAAGCGTGGTACTGTGATCGGTTGCCACCTGTGCAATAAGTCCATTAGTGAAATTTCCTCACTACTAAATATTCCACGGTCAACTGTTAGTGGCGTTATAACAAAGTGGAAGCAATTGGGAACAACAGCAACTCAGCCACGACATGGTAGGCCACGTAAAATCACAGTGCGGGGTCAGCGCATGCTGAGGCTCACAGTGCGCAGAAGTCGCCAACTTTCTGCAGAAGTCAATAGATCCAGACTTCCAAACTTCGTGTGGCCTTCAGATTTGGCCTTCTCGTCCAACATCAGTGCCTGACCTCACAAACGCGCTTCTAGAAGAATGGTCAAAAATTCCCATAAACACACTCCTAAACCTTGTGGAAAGCCTTCCCAGAAGAGTTGAAGCTGTTATTGCTGCAAAGGGTGGGCCAACTCCATATCAAACCCTATGGATTAAGAATGGGATGTCATTAAAGTTCATGGGCAGGTAGAGGCAGGCGTCTCAGAACTTTTGGCAATATTGTGTAGCTTCTTAAACATTGTAAGATCCTTGTGTGGCATGATTATTTTAGTATTCAAGTTTTGTAGTAATGTAGAGTGTTACGTCATAAAATTGCTCTCAAGTCAGCAAGCTGGTTCTTTTTGAGGTTCCCAAACCAGCATCACTTAGGTGGAAAAGTAGTAAAGGAGGGAAATATTGATTTGATGAGTTCCCATTAACACCTGTTCCATTCCCTTAAGGCTTCTCTGGTACTGTGGTCATTCTAAGCTGTAATAGCTGCTCAGCTGTGGCGGACTGCTGGATTACCGAATGAATTACTTCGCACCTTCTGATGGATTGTGGTGTGCTGTGTTCCTCTGGGCTTTCGTAAACAGCTCTGACTCTCCTATCCCTTCCCTCTGATTTCGGGACTTTTAATATGACTGGAAGATGAATGGTGAGAAGTGGCTGTGGTTTGTGATTGGCTGTGCTTGAGGCATGAAAGGTGACATGATTCTCATTGTTTATCTGTATACATTAATTAATCCAAAAAATATATTAACACTTAAAAGTGCAGTACATAATACATAACATACTTTTTATATTTTTGTTAGGTATCTTAGGTTCTTAGTAAGTGGTGGGATATATTGTGTTAGATGTGTTAGAAGCAGGAAAAATGGGCAAGCGTAAGGATTTGAGCGAGTTTGACAAGGGCCAAATTGTGATGGCTAGATGACTGGGTCAGAGCATCTCCAAAACTGCAGCTCTTGTGGGGTGTTCCCTGTCTGCAGTGGTCAGTATCTATCAAAAGTGCTCCAGAGAAGGAGCAGTGGTGAACTCAGGGTCATAGGCGGCCAAGGCTCACTGATGCACGCGGGGAGCGAAGGCTGACCTATGTGGTCTGATCAAACAGACGAGCTAATGGAGCTCAAATTGTTCCAGAAGTTAATGCTGGTTCTGATAGAAAAGGTGTCAGAATACACAGTACATCACAGTTTGTTGCGTATGGGGCTGCATAGCCGCAGACAAGTCAGGGTGCCCATGCTGACCCCTGTCCACCGCCGAACAATGGAAGAAGGTGGTCTGGTCTGATGAATCAGTTTCTTTTACATCACGTGGATGGTCGGGTGCGTGTGCGTCGCTTACCTGGGGAACACATGGCACCAGGATGCACAATGGGAAGAAGGCAAGCCGGTTGAGACAGTGTGATGCTATGGGCAATGTTCTGCTGGGAAACCTTGGGTCCTGCCATCCATGTGTTGAGACCATGTACACCCTTTCACGAAAACGGTGTTCCCTGGTGGCTGTGTCCTCTTTCTGCAGGATAATGCGAGATATATATATAATTATTATATTTTTTTAAATTACGTTTTCTGGTTTAAACTAGTCTTGGCTGCAATGAAAAGGTCAAACATTTTTTAAATAACAATGAGGAGTGAAAAAAGGAGTGACATTTTTAAAATGTCTTTCTAAGAAACATATATAAATGTGCTGCACTTCATGCTAACTTGCAGCACTTGTCCCTGGTTAGGCTTTTACTAGGAACCTAAGATGCCCAACAAAAAAATTGAAATTAACAACATGCTCCTCATAGAAGAGGTATTCAAGTCATTGTAGGTATTGCACTTTTACGTGATAATATATTTTTGTATAAATTAATGTATACAAATATACATGTGGATAGCCTTATTTAACCCCGGTACAGTTGTTTAAATGGTTGCGTTCATCTGGAAACTTCCCAGGACAAAGATCACGGCAGGACTTGGGTTAGGCTGAGTTAACAGGCTTATTATGTTTAAATGATTCAAGCGAGACTCATTTGCCAATTCAAGCAAAGCATAACCCACTCCCAGACAGAACCGAGTGGTTCCCAGATCTCCACTGAATCTCGTCAGAAGTACTGTCTCAAGCATTCACACAAATTCACATTTTTGGCCTAAATGATTTCATTTCAGTCCCTTGTCTCACCACCATGTACTCTCTGTTCGCTGACCTTCTTCTCAAAGTCTTCCTCTTGCATATTCATATGCACAGTGACATTAGCATTGCAGCTATGAAATATGTATGCTGTATGAAGCAGAGAGCGCAATGGCTGCCCTTTCACATCCAGAGTCACTGGGGAAGGAGGCGAAGGAGTGTTTCTTGAAAAGTTTGGAGACTTTTTGTAAGGCTTTTGTGTCAGAATCTTGTGGGAAAGCCAAGTAGTTCCAGACTTCGTAATAGAAAAAGTGGGGGAGAAAGGAGGGTGAGCAGCTAAGGGCAGACTGCACTGTCTCCATGCCAGCTAACACTTTAGAAAGCCATTTAAGTTCCAAACTGGGATTCGTGAACTGGATTAGACTGAAACTAAACCAGATATATACACCCAGACTGATTTAGAGCTTGATATGAATCAGATTTGAAGCCTGAACTCTGTCAAACCCATTCAGACTGAGAATGAGTGGATTTACTCTTTATCTCTCTCTTCTACATCTCTTCTTTTTTGCAGTGCCTCAGACGTAGTTAAGACAATCCTACTTTAATAATCGGGTTAAGATGCTCATTTTGTTGTTGAATTAATTAATTAAAAAATAAATTAATATTTATTTATTTATTTATTTATTTATTTATTTATTTATTTATTTATTTATTTATTTATTTATGCTCATCTTGTTGTCTAATTAATTAATTAATTATAAATACATTAATATTTATTTATTTATTTATTTACTAGTTGGGCTAAGATGCTCATTTTGTTGTCTGATTAATTTATTAATTCAAAAATACATTAATATTTATTTATTTATGCTCATCTTGATGTCTAATTAATTCATTCAAAAATACATTAATATTTGTTTATTTATCCTCATCTTGATGTCTAATTAATTCATTAGAAAATATATTCATATTTATTTATGCTCATCTTGATGTCTAATAATTCATTAAAAATACATTAATATTTATTTATTTATTTATTTATGCATTTATGCATTTATTAGTTGGGATAAGATGCTCATTTTGTTGTCTAATTAATTAATTATAAAATACATTACTATTTATTTATTTATTTAATAGTTGGTTGGTTAGTTGGGCTAAGATGCTCAGTTTGTTGTCTAAATAATTAATTACATTAATATTTATTTATCTATGCTCATTTTGTTGTCTAATTCATTCATTCAAAAATACATTATTTATTTGTTTGTTTGTTTGTTTGTTTGTTTGTTTGTTGGTTGTTTGGGCTAAGATGCTCATTTTGTTGTTTAATAATTAATAAAAAAATACTGTAAATATTTATGTATTTATTTATTTATTGGTTGGGCTTAGATGCTCATTTTGTTGTCTTAATTAGTTAATTCAAAAATACATAAAAATGTACCCTCCTGTGGGCTCACCACCTGCAGGAGGGATCGTAAGGGGTCAGTGCATATTGGATCGGGCGACAGTCAAAGCCGAGGTCCCCGATGACCAGATCTCTGGACACGGAATCTGGCTTTAGGGACGTGGAATGCCACTTCATTGGCGGGGAAGGAGTCTGAGCTTGTGCGGGAGGTCGAGAGATACCGAATAGAGATAGTCTGGCTCACCTCTACACACTGCTTGGGCTCTGGAACCACACTTCTTGAGAGAGGATGGACTCTCTACCACTCTGGAGTTGCCCATGGTGAGAGGTGGATGGCTGGAGTGGGTTTGCTTATAGCCCCTCAGCTCAGCTGCCATGTTTTGGAGTTTACCCCGGTGAATGAGAAGGTCGCTTCCCTGTGCCTTCGAGTCGGGGATAGGTCTCTCACTGTCCTTTGTGCCTACGGGCCGAGCTCCGAGCTCCGAGCGGCCGCATCGACAATGGAGGTGGAGAACATGGTCCACTTGGACTCAATATCTCCAGACTCCCTCGGGATCCGGTCAAAGCTCCGCTGGAGGTGGGAGTTGAAGATTTCTCTGACAGGGGGCTCAGCCAAACGTTCCCAACAGACCCTCACAGTACGTTTGAGTCTGCTGAGTCTGTCCAGCTTCCTCCACCCACAATCGGATCCAACTCACCACCAGGTGGTGAAGAGAGGGGCGGAGCTGTCAACTGATCACCACCTGGTGGTGAGTTGGATCCGATTGTGGGACTCCCGAGGGAGTCTGGAGATATTGAGTCCAAGTGGACCATGTTCTCCACCTCCATTGTCGATGCGGCCACTCGGAGCTAAGGTCTCCGGTGCCTGTCGAGGCGGCAATCCCCGAACTCGGTGGTGGACACCGGAAGTAAGGGATGCCATCAAGCTGAAGAAGGAGTCCTATCAGGCCTGGCTGGCTTGTGGGACTCCGGAGGCAGCTGACAGGTAGCGGCAGGCCAAGCGGACTGCACCCCGGGTAGTCGTGGAGGCAAAAAAATCAGGCCTGGGAGTTCGGTGAGGTCATGGAGAAAGGTTGGCCTTGAAGAGATTCTGGCAAACCGTTCGACACCTCAGGAGGGGGAAGCAGTGCCCTACTTCAACTGGGGATATCGTCAGGCGGTGGAAGGAATACTTCGAGGATCTCCTCAATCCCATCGACATGTCTTCCAACGAGGAAGCAGTGGCTGAGGACTCGGAGGTGGACTTGTCCATCACCAGGGGCTGAAGTCATCGAGGTAGTTAAAAAGCTCCTTGGTGGCAAGGCACCGGGGTGGATGAGATCCGCCCTGAGTACCTCAAGTCTCTGGATGTTCTGGGGCTGTCTTGGCTGACACGCCTCTGCAACATCGTGTGGCGGTCGGGGACAGTGCCTCTGGACTGGCAGACCGGGGTGGTAGTCCCTCTTTTCAAGAAGGGGGACTGAAGAGTGTGTTCCAACTACAGGGAGATCACACTTCTCAGCCTCCCCGGGAAAGTCTATGCCAGGGTACTGGAGAGGAGAATTCGACTGATAGTGGAACCTCGGATTCAGGAGGAACAGTGTGGTTTTCGTCCCGGTCGTGGAACACTGGACTAGCTCTATACCCTCTCCAGGGTGCTGGAGGGTTCATGGGAGTTGCCCAACCAGTCCACATGTGTTTTGTGAATTTGGAGAAGGCATTTGACCGTGTTCCTCGTGGCATCCTGTGGAGGGTGCTCGTGGAGTATGGGGTCTGCTTAGGGCTGTTTGGTCCCTGTACGACCAGAGCAGGAGCTTGGTTCACATTGCCGGCAGTAAGTCAGACCTGTTTCCCGTGCATGTTGGACTACAGCAGGGCTGCCCTTTGTCACCGGTTCTGTTCATGATTTTTATGGACAGAATTTCTAGGCACAGCCAAGGACCGTGAGCGTCCGGTTTGGGGACCATGGGATTTTGTCGCTGCTTTTTGCAGATGATGTTGTCGTGTTGGCTTTCACAGACCAGGACCTTCAGCGTGCACTGGGATGGTTTGTGGCCGAGTGTGAAGCGGCTGGGATGAGAATCAGTACCTCCAAGTCCGAGGCCATGGTTCTCAGTCGGAAAAGGGTGGATTGCCCACTCCAGTTTGGTGGAGAGTTCCTGCCTCAGGTGTCCTGAGTTCAGGTATCTCGGGGTCTTGTTCACGAGTGAGGGAAGGATGGAACAGGAGATTGACAGACGGATCGGTGCAGCGTCTGCAGTAATGCGGTCGATGTACCGGTCTGTCGTGGTGAAGAAGGAGCTGAGCGTAAGGCGAAGCTCTCGATTTACCGGTTGATCTACGTTCCTACTCTCACCTATGGTCATGAGCTGTGGGTCATGACCGAAATTATAAGATCCCGGATACAGGCGGCCGAAATGAGTTTTCTCCGTAGGGTGGCGGGGTGCTCCCTTAGAGATAGGGTGAGAAGCTCGGTCACTCAGGAGGAGCACAGAGTAGAGCCATTGCTCCTCCACATCGAGAGGAGCCAGCTGAGGTGGCTTGGGCATCTATATCGGATGCCTCCTGGATGCCTTCCCATGGTGGTGTTCCAGGCCACCGGGAGGAGGCCCCAGGGAAGACCTAGGACATGCTGGAGGGATTATGTCTCCCAGCAGGCCTCAGGGTTCCCCCGGAAGAGCTGGAGGAAGTGGCTAAGGAGAGGAAAGTCTGGGCATCTCTACTTAGACTGTTGCCCCCGCGACCCGGCCCTGGATAAGCGGAAGATAATGGATGGATGGATGGATGGATGGATGGATGGATGGATGGTTGGTTGGATGGATGGATGGATGGATGGATGGATGGATAAATTTTGTTTGTTTATTGGTTGTTTGGGTTAAGATGCTCATTTTGTTGTTTAATAATTAATTAAAAAATACACTAAATATTTATTTATGTATTTATTTTTTGGTTGGGCTTAGATGCTCATTTTGTTGTCTAGTTAATTAATTCAAAAATACATAAAAATGTATTTGTTTGTTTGTTTTGTAATATCATTAAGTTTTTGGGCTGTCACACCATATTTTACAGCCTGTATTAATCTGGCCTTTTCATAAAATGGTAATCTTTTAAGAGTCTTATTGACTTTGATATACATTTATGAGGGTCTGTAGGGGTAGTCTCTATGATATAAAGTTTCCTGTTTTTTTTTGTTTTTTTTTCCTACATGCTGGTTAAACTAGATTACTTTTTGTGGTCAAAGGTGTTTTTTCAATATTAATGAGCAGTGAATCAGTTTCGTTAAATAATAAAGTTTGTGCTAAACTTAGCTTTTCTTTTCAGGAATGTAATTCTGTTAATAAGGATTTTTCTTCTTTATGATATGAGGAGAATTGTATAATCCTGCCATTTTAGACTCTATGCCCTTCAAAAAAATATCAATGAGTTTTAATTCAGAAATTAAAACCTGCTCATCATGGTTCAGGTCAATGTATGAGTCACATTTTTTAATGTGAATAAATTAATAAATCCGGGGGTGTGCCATTTACCCAATTAATATAATCAGACTAGTAACTGTGTAAGTCTGAGGCCCTGAGAAATAGCAGGATAGCGGTTTGAAAAGGAAGGAGAAATGAAGTAGAAAGAATGAGGAGTGAGGAAAAATATGAGAAATAAAGCAAGAGATAAATTAGTGGTCCAAAATTAAATGAAGGGAATTGAAAAGAGTATGAAAACTACCTCCTGTAAGACCGCAGGAGCAACAGAATGAATAGAAGAGTAAAACAGAAAGGTAGCACTTTACAATAAGTTTTCATTAGTTAACAACTAACATGAACTAACAAGCACCATTTATTAATGTATCCTGCCTAAGTTCTCACAGCGGCTCTCAGTTTGTGTGTGCGCGCGTGTGTGTGTGTGTGTGTGTGTTCGTGTGTGCGTGCATGTGTGTGTGTGTCCCGCCTCTGATTCTCTGCAGGGGGGTCAGTGAGAGGATGATGAGGGTGACAGCAGGTCACCCCACTGCATCATGGGAAGGTGTGTGTCTATGTGTGGGAGTGTTTTATTACAGCATAAAGTCACCTTGAATGTGTGTGTGTGTGTGTGTGTGTGTGTGTGTGTGTGTGTGTGTGTGTGTGTGTGTGTGTGTGTGTGTGTGTGTGTGTGTGTGTGTGTGTGTGTGTGTGTGTGTGTGTGTGTGTGTGTGTGTGTGTGTGTGTGTGTGTGTGTGTGTGTGTGTGTGTGTGTGTGTGTGTGTGTGTGTGTGTGTGTGTGTGTGTGTGTGTGTGTGTGTGTGTGTGTGTGTTGTATACTGTACAGTTTAGCTGCATGAGCTTTCATCATTATAATATAATGATACATACACATACACAGAAAAGTATGCAAATGCACAGCTGGTGTCATAATAACGACGCTGAGCAGATTCTCAGCAGTCTTATCCAACTGGTTTAGTTGTTTTGGAGGAAGTGGATATTAGGTTGACCACTAAAACAGACAATCTGCAGCGATTTATCCATAAAAGCGGATTTTATTGTACACGGCTACACGCAAACACGCTTATACATTTTTGATGGGATAAAACAGCATACCAAATGAAGTTGGCCTGGATGTGCTGTCAAGTCTGCATTTCCCTCATGGGCATCGTTGGTTGGTCCCCGCAATGTAAGTGATCTTAGGTTTACTTTCCTTGTTGGGAAATTTTAGTCCTCACAACGCTTATATAAACCTGTTCAAACACACACATACACACATTGCCACATACTTACACAGACATATAGATGTTTCCACACTACACATACGCTGATTCAAAGGTTTTGGGCCAGTAAGAATTTTTTTGTTGTTGTTGAAAGGAAGGTAACACTTTCGTTTAGGGTCCAATTCTCACTATTAACAAGGATTACTAGGATATTGGCTGTTTGTTAGTGTCACACCTGCTGGCTGGTAGATTCAGAACGATCAGGCTTGAGGATCTGTTAAGTAGTATTTATT
This sequence comes from Romanogobio albipinnatus, assembly GCA_023566225.1. Lineage (NCBI taxonomy): Eukaryota > Metazoa > Chordata > Actinopteri > Cypriniformes > Gobionidae > Romanogobio > Romanogobio albipinnatus. The sequence goes on along the minus strand of CM042256.1, from coordinate 9,337,440 downwards.
AGAAACCAATAAACAAACATTTATTAGAAACCTGTTCGACCCGCCCGCTCCAAGCAGGACTCGAACCCGGGTCCGCCAGCATGAGAGTCAGACACTCTAACAAAGGGGCTAAAGGCTGCAACCTCTAGCTTCAGTAACCTTTATATTTTTGAGATCAGAGGAGTGAGGTTTACTCACACAGCAACTACTAGCTGGCCTCTGTTACACTCATCCCCCTAAACCTCACTCCCATCAGGGTCACGGCACCAATGTAACCCCTCCTGTTCGACCCGTCCACTTCAAGCGGGACTCGAACCCGGCTCCGCCGGCTTGAGAGTCGGATGTTCTAACAAGGAGGCTAAAGGCCTGCAATGTCTAGTGTCAGTCGCTAGAAAGTCTCTTGAGATCAGAGGAGTGAGGTTTACTCGCACAGCAACTACTAGCTGGCCTAGCTACTAGTTACAGGAGCATAGTTTCTCCTCTGCCCGGCTACTTTTTGTCAGGTAATCTATACTTCTTGTTCACCACAGCGCAGACTCAGGTCCCAAATCATGTCAACGATCATGTCAAGAAGTCAGATGTCATATTGGGACATTGGAGGTTTCACTTTTCTACAATGGCAGAGAGTGAAAGTGTGTTGTACATCTTTTTTTTTAATAGTCTATGTTCAGAATGATCTGGCTTGAAGATCAGCTAAGTAGCCTGGATGCAAGTCGAACTTAGCCCGCCCACAACATTTGAGGCTGATAAGTTCGGTCTGGACTTGATCCGTTGTGGAGCAACTATGCTCGAACCAGAGCTGTTCGGACCAATCAAATTGACTTTATATGATGATGGAAAGATGATCAACAATAACATAATCATCGACGTCACAAAAGAGTGCTTGGGTTGAATTTATTTACTAAACTGAACTTGTTTGTATATGCATTGGCATATTGCAAAAATGACTATCGTGTTGGTAAGTACTCCGTGTATCCTTAAATTCTTTTTTACAACACCAGCAAAGATGGTTTACACTCATCTTCTTCTTCTACTGCTTCCAGTGTGCGTGCAGTTGAGTTCTGTTGACAACTATGCGTCGCTCAACATACGTCACTCCGTTGCTCTGATTGGTTGTTGGTCTATCCAATTGAGTGCAGAGGCATTTTCTTTCCTGGTTCGGTTGAAACGCCCCATAATCACAGCCCAATGGAGCAGTATCAGACTCATATTCTGACTAGTCAAATCAGTTAAGTAGTATTTATTAGAAACCAAGAAGCAAACAGAGATAATCCAAATAAACAAACAAAGAGAACATCCAGGTAGCAACGTTGACACAAGACAAAGTCCAGAAGCTAACTGAGGGTATAAATACACAGTGGCAAACGAAAGAGCTGACAAATTAATTAACAAGACACACCTGAAGAGAATACTCAAATCAATCAGTAACCGTAGACATAAACCGGAAGGGAATGGAGGAGAACTCAACCAATTAACAAACTAACAGCAAAAACTAGGACAGAAAAGCTAAATCAAACAATACAAAACGTGAACAGACAGAGACTCTGACAATTACTTATAAAGCACACATTAATGCCTTATTCTGTATGAGCATATTCTACATTCCATAATCCAACCCAATTCCTAAACTTAACAACTATCTTACTAACTATTAATAAGCAGTAATTGGGAGTTTATTGAGGCAAAAGTCAGTTAATAGTGAGAATTTATCTACAGTATATATAGTGTAACCGAAAGAAATCAAAACTTGTAATAGTTTATTCATCAAGGATGCAAGACATTTATAATGTTGCAAAAGATATTTCTAATAAATGCTGTACTTTTTAACTTTAAATTCATCAAAGATAAAAAACATTATAACAAATCCCACAAAAATATTAAGCAGCACAACTGTTTTCACATTTGATAAATAATAAAAAGAACTGTTTCTACAGCATACACTCTTAAAAATGCTTGGTTGTTTTAACCCAAATTTGGGTCAAATATGGACAAACCCAACTGTTAGGTTTAAAATTTAATTGAAAAATGTAACCCAACGGCTGGGTTTGTCCATATTTGACCCAAATTTGTTTTTGTTTTTTTAGAGTGCATTAGAATGATCTGTGAAGAATCGTCTGACATTGAAGACTGGAGTAATGATGCTGAAAATTCAGCTTTCAGTGTCATCACAGGAATAAATTACAAATATATTAAATAGAAAATGATTTGTATTGTATTTACATTTAATCATTTAGCAGATGCTTTTATCCAAAGTGACTTACAAATGAGGAGAGCAATAGAAGCAATCAATCTAACAATAGGACAACAAAATGCAAGTGCTGTGAGTTGTCGCAGTTAGTCTAGCACAGTACACATAGCAAGGTTTTTTAAAAGGTGCAGTGTGTAATATTTATGAGGATCTATTGACGGAAATACTATATAGCCTAATATACATAACTGTTTTCAGTGGTGTATAAAGACCTTACATAATGAACCGTTAAGTTTTCATTACGTTAGAATGAGCCATTTCTATATACACCGCGGGTCCCCTTTGCAGTAGCCCCTACAGTAGCCTAAACGGACAAACTGCTAGAGCGCTAGCTACTCTCTGCTTTCTCCGACGACAACATTTTTGTCCTGTGTTGGCCACCGTAGCTTCTCTATGTGCTTCGAAAGGGAGGGGTGAGTGGTAGTCGGTTGCAATTCGCAACCTTACCACTAGATGCCTCTAAATGTTTAATAGATATATAGTAAGTGTTAGTATTAATGGGGCAAGTGTTGACAAAAAAGTTACGTCTTCAGTTGTTTCTTAAAAACGCTATGGTTGACGAACATAGCTGAATGTGGAAGTTGTGATGAAGTGTTGGATTGGCTGAGACCACAAGCAGTTCTGTCTTCGCAAGGTTGAGTTGAAGGTGGTGGTCCTTCATCCAGCAAGAAATGTCTGTCAGGCAGACCGAGATGCGAGCTGCTACCGTCGGATCGAGAGGTAGAGTTGTGTTTCATCAGCGTAGCAGTGACAGGAAAAAACATGTTTCTGAATGACAAATCCTAGTGACAACATGTAGATCGAGAAGAGAAGTGGTCCCAGCACTGAGCCCTGAGGCACACCATGTTGCAAGTTAGACACCTCATCCCTCCATAACACCCTGAAGGACCTACCTGAGAGGTAAGACTTGAACCATTGGAGTGCGGCTCCTGAGATGCCCTTCTTCTTGAGAATTGACAGGAGGATCTGGTGGTTAACTGTGTCAAAGCAGCAGACAGATCCAGAAAGATGAGTATACTGAGGATTTGGAAGCTGCTCTTGCCAATCTCAGAGATTCAATAACCATGAGCGGGGCAGTCTCAGTTGAGTGACCGCTTCTGAAACCAGACTGGTTGTTATTTAGGAGGTTGTTCTGTGTAAGAAAGAACTTGGTTGAACACGATTTGTTCATGTGTTTTAGCAATGAATGGAAAAAGAATACCGGCCTGTAATTTTCTAAAAGTGTTGGATTTAGAGTGGGTTTCTTAAGCAGTGAAGTTATCCAAGCCTGCTTAAATACTGTGGGAAAGGTACCAGTGTGAAGACAGGGTACAACTGAAGAAGAAATGGCTTGAAGGAGATGCGTGGGGATATGATAAAGCGGACATGTGGTAAAGTGAATGGAAAGGATGAGTTTGGAAAATTCTGCTTCTGAGAGCGGAGAAAAGGAGGGGAGAATGTGTGTGTTTGCTGTTAAGATATGCGTGTTAGTTTGTGGTAGAAAAGTTTTATTTTTTTAAATGCCAGGAGCGTAATGAGACGCTGAGCATCTATTTCATGTTGAAGCGCTGAACGCTTGCCATTTTTCACCGATCGGCGAGAGTTGAAGACTGTTCAACTTCGGGTAAAACACAGCGCTCATCACTGTCACTTTTTACCCAGCCGTCCAATCACAGTGGAGGAGG